>JABAKD010000010.1:9676310-10276310 GCA_012845835.1 Undaria pinnatifida
AAAAAAAATTCCATGCATTGGCAAACGAAAACATCGGGCATTATGTCAGTGGGGCATGCATCCTCTTCGCCGATATTCGGGGGGGGGGGGAGGGGGGTCGTTTATCGAACAAAACAAAAACAAGCGTCTCGCTGCGACGCGTGATATTATACGTACGCACCTGGTGTCAAAGACGTCAGGAGACGGCACTGTAACCCCTTGACCGACGGCAATTTTCCAACAAGTTGTCTTGACTAACGCCAAAGTACTAGGTTTCAATATGGAACGATCGGTTCGACACGTTGATCGCTGGACGTTTTTCCCTTGACTGGCCGTCTCCTGTCATATTTGCCTGGTATGTTGCAGGCACGACACCAGAAGATAGATCAAGCTGTCCCCTCGAATCGCGCAGCAGAATAATCGATATTTGTAACTATCTGTTGTCAAGTTGCGTTGGCTGAGTATTCGGAGACGACGCGTATCGATGAATCTCGGCCGGCGGCGCACACAAAACCTACATAAGAACAGGCTTCATCCATCCATCCATCCATCTCCATCTCCAAAAGGGTCCCCATGTTTTTAGGCGCCGCGAAAAACGACGAATTCGCGTCTCACCTCTCGCCCTGATGGGCCGGCGAAGCCATGTCAATGTGGAGCCACCGCCCGCCGCCAGCCCCTGGGCCGGCCACGAAACTCTCGATGTGATTCGCGATGAACTGCCCCGCGCACGAGACCTGAGCATTCGACCGGTCCGCCACGGAGTTCTTCATGTCCGCCACCGAAGACCTGCAAAGCAACGGTGGGCGGGCGGGCGGGGGGTGCAGTAGGAGATACAGGTCGGCCAAATAAAGCTATGATACAGTATTAATAGTGGTCCCTCTATAGTGCCGGTATGTGCATTATAGAGGGAAATAACCGCACTATAGCGACAACCGGCACTCCTCCGTGTACTGCCACGACTGGTGTGTTCACATCTGTGCCAAGCGATTTCACAGGCACTATAGCGGGCAACCGGCACTACTCATACGGCGTGATACAGGAACCATAATGCTACTACTGCGTATGATGATGCGATGGCAGCATGTACGATACCATGGTAGACCAATCCAACACAACCTGTGCTGTGAGAATACGTCGGGTCAGACGACACGCATCCTGAACTCCGAAACGCAGCTCTTTATACTCCCACCCGACCACCAAACGGGGGGGGGGGGGGGGTAGGAGTCAATAGCGAATCTGCAACACGCCAATACAAGCCATCTCCGGAGCGGGGTTGGGGGGGGTGGGGGGTGGGGGGGGCGTACTCATTGTTGCTTGCCTTAGTCATTTGACCATTGACCACGCATCCCTTTCGAGACGGAGCACCGTTCCCACTCCTAATAGTGACACCTCCAACATTTTGGCGCTAATTACGCTTCTTCCATATGTTACATAGAAACTGCCGTTTGCTTATCCTATCCCCGTCCTGTTTCGCCGTCTGCGGCACCATCTATCTCCTAGGATAACGATCGTTTTATCGCTACTCTCTAGTCTACCAAACTCTTCCATGTCGCATACGTCCAATTTCCTCATCTCCTCTAACGCATCCCGTTCCTCCTTGCATATTTCACATTCCCCTACTATGTGAGTCCTACTCTATTGCTGTGCCACACGGGCACATATTTGTAGCCACGTCCTCCTCCTCCCACCTACTGGTATATCTCTTTCTTCTTTCTGGTAGGTCCAGGTCCCCTACACGAAATCGCAGTTTCAGCTTTTTCGCGTAGTCCAGTGGGCCGTGCAGATACGTTTTCATTCCAATATCTTCCCTCAACCCCCCGTATAGCTCTAAGTAATTCTCCTATTTCACCTTTTTCTTAGCGCTAGCCTTTCCCTTTCTTCTATTCTTGCTTTTACTTCTGTCTTGTACCCGCCAAACTTCTCTCAAAGACAGTACTTCTTCTTGGTCTCCCCCTAAATCTTCCCATATTTTCTCGACTACGTCATCCCATCTTATTCCAGCGTGCCCTTTTGTTATTTTCTTCCATACAGCCCTATCAATTATGGCTGGCAACCTCTTTTCTGACGTATTCTTTACATTGCCATTTTAACTTCCTTACGTCTCTATTTGCTTTAAATGGGTACATTCCTAGTTCTGCTCACAATACTGCTGTATTTTACTCGTCGCACTTGAGCGTCTATTATTCTTTTAGCTGCTGTCATCTGCACCGCTGTTTCCAGTTGTTTTACGAACTTCGCGTTCCCTTCCCATACTTCTACTGCATACTCTAACTTTTGGTCCAATCACATTCATCAGAGTACATATTTTGATCCTAGTGTCAAGGTGCGGGTCTGTTAGTATCGCATCGATCTTGCCTACTTGTGATTTACCCTTTCCTATTATTTTCGCTATGTGTGCATCCCAAGGGCAATCCTTTGACATCTCTACGCCAAGATACGTATACTGGTCTACGATCGGTAGTTCATCTTCTCCCCACTTCCATCTGAAATTTACCGGATTCACCTCATCTTCGTTACATACAACAACAACTGCTGCGCACTTTTTCACCTTCGCTGTGACTCTCCATTTCCTATTTAAAAAATGGTGTACGATCGTACGCTAGTGCTTTCTCTTTTAATATCTGTTCCTGCAATCCTTCGGGTGTTTCTGATATCCCCACGAAATCATCCGCAAACATCAACCCCGATACCGTATCTTCCCCCATCGTGACTCCTTGCTTTGCTGTTTCGACTGCTACTATAATACCAGGTATCATTAATATACACCTTGAATAGATTGGGTTATAGTGTACATCACTGCTGTGCAACTCCTTGTAAAATATCAACATACTTGGATATTTCTCCGTTCAGCATCACTTCACTTCTCGCACATTCCGCAATATTTCGCGTAATTCTCCACATCTTTCCTCTGATCCCAATTTCCCGCAAATTTTCCCACAACCCATTCTTCCATACTGTGTCATAGGCCTTCTGTGCAGCTAGGAAGAAAAAAGGACGTCGTTAGCCCGGCGTCTTTCTACCTTGAATTATCTTACCCAATGTGTACACATGGTCTACGCAACTACGGTTTGGCCTAAATCCTGCTTGCCCTTCGCTTTTTTTTTTTGTCCTTCTCCAATATTGTTCCCATTCTATTATTATATTTTTTGCCCTCCAACAACATAGCGTAGATAGATGCCGTTCCGATGGAAATCGAATACTTGTATGCTTCCATAAAGCATTCTATCGCTCAAAATCTTACAGAATGTTTCGCCTATGGTGCTTAATAGCGTCATCCCTCGGTGGTTCCCCGGGTCAGCCTTATCTCCTCCCTTGAACAAGTTCACTACTACTCGTTCTCTCCATCTCTTAGACGCGTACGAGTACTCGTTTTCCATATCCAATTACACGACATAACCATCACGGCAAGCACACCTTCTCCCTCGCACTTCATAAATGCATTCACTATTTTATCTGCCCCTGCTGCCTTTCTATTCTCAAGTTTAGATACACATTTCTTTGCTTCTCTTGTGAACTCTCTCCTGTCTCTGTAACCCGTCTGAACCACGCTCTTCCCTTTCTGACGCACCCACCTACGTTCGCCTCTGCCCACGCGTTGATTTCCTTCTCGGATTCTGCGTCGAACGTTCCATTGGCTGTGGGCGTTCCTAGCTTGCGGTAGTGCTCTACAAGTTCTTCCCCCTTCCCCTTCGACCTACTAAATTCATTTTGTTTGTTTCATTTTTTGTTTTATTTTTATCTTTGTTTTTATTTGTTTTCTTATTATTATTTTGTTTTTGTTTTTGTTTTTGTTTTTGTGTTTTTCGTATTTCTCTCTTCCAATGTATTTCTGTTGCTGACGTATGTATGTTGTGCCTGTCGTACCCAGTACTAGGGCATGACATTGCGTTGTCGAATGCATTACGATGCATTATCTCTGTGTCGTAGCTTGTGACCACAGAGCTGATCTTTCTAGGGTGAAGAATCAGTACGGACACTGGGTGTGCTGGATGTCGACGAGTAGAAGAACGGTTTAATGTGAAGAACACACACACACACTAACCATTTTACCGTTCTGTGCTCTTAATGTAGCTATTCCCGTATTTGCCTCGCCTGCTTGTTGAATCAGTATCCCTTTTATCCCTACCCACATTTGCTTCATCCCGCCATCGAAGTCTTCGTTTCTTTCATGACTTACGTCTTTCCATAATCCCTCCTTCTTCTCTACCATTTAGTTTTTTACTTTCTTTCTAGCCGTAGCATACTCCTCCCATTTCTGCCGTAGTTTTGTTCGATGTATATCTTGCGTACACCTCTCTCCTTACTCTTATGGCCTCTTTTACTTCCTCGTCCCACCATTTTACTGCTGCTCTGTTGCATTTTATCACTTTCTCCCCTATTACTTTTACTTGGTGTGTTCTTCAACAATTGCTCCCATCCTTCTTTACTCCTATCTCCTGCACTATCTCGTCCCAGATCGTTCTCTGTTTGTAACTATTATTTCCAACAGCTCAGAAAAACGCTCTTCATTCTTGGCCATCTCTTGTTGGAACTCTCGCTGTTTTTCTTTGACTTCTAGTTCATCTATTCTCCATCTGCACCAATTTCCTACCTCGTCTATTCTTGACAACTCTCGTCTGTTGACTCTCTGGCAATATTAGGCAGTAGTCAGTACTTCCTACGTCCGCTGCGCATACCTGTATTTCCGTTTCCTCACCATTTCCATTTTCTATCACTGTGAAGCCAAGAACGGACATTTCTCCCTTTCGTATGCACTGTCTGGTCCATTCTGGCCCTGCCTTCTTCACTCTATCGTTCAACGTGTTGATCTCATGTTAGTTGCTCTTGAGGAATTCCAACATCTCTGCCCCATTCTTACCATTTGTTACTTCCCCTTATTGTCCAGTGTTTTCATTCGAGTTACTCGCCTTCCCGATTAATGAAATTAAATCTCCCACTTCTACTACTACTTCTCCTCGCCTTTTATAATTTCGTAGGTCTACTGTTATCTCTCCGAATTTCTTTTGTATAACGTTTACCGTACTCTTCGACTCTGGGGGCATGTAGATGTTTCCCAAGAAAAAACATTTCGCTTCCCTTTCCCCTCGTACCCTTGACCATACGTTTTCGTCATAGTTTGTGTCTTCGATCACTGTACTATGTCACACAATAATTCTTTGACTAGGAATCGTACTTCCCCCGCCCCCCTTTTCTTGCTATCCTGCCCCTTTCTTTTTGCCCCTATCCATGCGTACTCTCCAACCTTGCATCCTATTCCCCCCCCCCTCTTTCTCCCATGACTCTTGAATTCCCACTATACCTACGTAGGTCGCGACTACTTGCTTGTTCGGCTATTTCTAGCCT
The DNA here is from genome assembly GCA_012845835.1 of Undaria pinnatifida. Classification (NCBI taxonomy): domain Eukaryota; class Phaeophyceae; order Laminariales; family Alariaceae; genus Undaria; species Undaria pinnatifida. The sequence continues at coordinate 9,681,633 of JABAKD010000010.1, forward strand.
ATTGCGCTCTTCCGCGGCGACTCCACTTACATTCCATGGTCCTATTCTCAGCTTCTTTTTCGCTTGGCTTTCCACTCTACTCTTGTCTATTGTTCCTTGTCCGTCTTTTCTACTCCTATTCTCTCTGCTGTGAAGCTGTATTTCTGCTGCTGTTTCTGGCTTGTCTTTGCCGAATTGTTCTACACCACTAACTATTGCTCTCCCCCATATTCTTCGGGCCATAACTATCTCTATCTCCTGCCTCCCATTGTCTCCGTTCACTCTGGGACTGCGTCTTACTCTATAGTTCCGATATTCCATCAGCTATACGTACATACTCTCCATCCTAGTCTTCTAACCCATGCCGACACTTTTTCTGCCATTTATCCTCTGCCGCTCCGTGCTCGCTTTCGGTGTTAGCGTGGCTCTGAAATGCTCTCCCTCCCTTTCTACTGTTCCTACTGCAAAGCAGTGCCATCCTACCTCGTTGCACTTCTTCTTGAACTCTATTCTCGTCATGACGCTAGGGACTCCAAATACCAGCACTACTATTAATGGCGATTTACCAATAGGAGGCCGTACACAGAGCCCGCAACCCGGCAACACGAGTGGCCCCCCTGGTGAGGGGAAGGGGGCTGAATATACAAGACGCAAAATTACGGTAGGGTGTGCGCGAGGGTGCCCGGGGATTGGGATAGCATACAGCTCACATAAAAAATGGCCGGAATGGAAAACCAAGCGGAGTGTTGTGACCGCAGGACGATTGAGGAAAAAAATCAACTTTTTTTTTCATTCTTTTCGGTTTTTGGATCACTTGGTTTTAGAGACCCCCCCCTGCCCCCCCCCAAAACACACTTTTTTTTTAATCGTCCGGCGATCACAACGCTCCGGGTAGTTTTCCATTCTGGCCATTTTTGATGTGAGGTGTCGAAAAAATACTTCCCGGGCGCCCTCGGTGTACAAAAAAATCAGTTTATAAATATTCTGAGGATTTTCACTTGAGGAGGTCTTACACAGCGTATCCCACATATTCCACATATTCCCAAAAACGACCATTAGACAGAAACAAATTGCTACCCCATGAGCAACCCTATGGCCCAGGCATGCATGTATCGACATATACTATTACTACGTATAGCTGTCGCTAGGAACGAACTCGCGCTGCAGAAAACTTGTAACTGCCATCAAGTTGTCTGCGTTGTGCAACACTATCCAGCAGCAGCAGCAGCAGCTAGCAGCAGCCAGCAGCAGCTAGCAGCAGCCAGCAGCAGCCAGCAGCAGCAGCATCAGCAGGCATTAAGGCCAGCAGAGGCATCAGCAGACAGCAAAGCCCGTCGCGGATAGCAGCAAGCAGCAGCAAACCCAGTGGCAGGCAGCAGCAGTAAGCAGCAGGCAGTAAAGCCAGCAGCAGCCAGCAGCAGCCAGCAGCAGCCAGCAGCAGCCAGCAGCAGCCAGCAGCAGCCAGCAGCAGCCGGCAGCAGCAGCCAGCAGCACATAGCAGAAGCAGCAGCAGCAAGCTCGGTGCGTGCGGGTGGGCGGCTGTTGTGCAGACTTATAAAATGAAGGGACACGAAACTCCAAATTTTGATCCTTGGAAAACGCGAGATACAACGAACAACCAAGAACAGCTGTGACTTCCGGTCAGGCTTCAGCCAGGCTTCAGGCTCCAGCCATCTCAAACAGGGTCCCTACTTTTTTTTGGCGTCGTCAAAATTAAACGCGTGCTAGGATAGAGGTATACCACCTTTTGGCGTCGTCAAAATCTCAATGACGGGTCTCTCTGACCCCAAATCGTCGGAAATGTCACACACACTCTTCTTTCGCTATACTAATTCACAAAATTATTTCACATGCATACATACGTAGTCTACACACATACGTGAGCTGTGAGCTCGACAAAAAAATTGGGGGTCGACACTCATCGTTTGCCAGTCGGCGTGACATAACGACCGCTCGTTTTTACGTTTGTTACCCTTTTGAACGTGTACGACTCCTCCTGTGTGTACGTTGCTGGGATTATTCTGTTGGTATACGGCTGTACCTACAGCAGCAGTAGGCCATGCGCTTTGTTTGTCGGTTTGCATTTTCAGGTTACTACAAAATCAGCTTTTCGTCAGAAGGCACAGCAGCTGTCTCACACGAACGAGGAAGACTACGGTAGGGGTTTCCTTTACTTTTGAGGCGTTTTTTTCGCAGTGGCTCGGGGTCACTCCCGCAAGTCACCCCCCCCGTTATTTCGCGGTCTTCAGCTTTTTTCCACGATAATTTTACGTTTACGGCCTGAATACGTAATGGAACGGTAAGCTACACACTGCGCCAAAACAATCGCCTAAAGCCTTTTCCTTTGTCTGACAGTGAGGGCGAGTGGTGAAGACCCGCCATTGAATAAGGGATTTACCCCCCGCCCCCTACCGTGCGTAGCCTTGGCCGCCTCAGAAAAAAAAACAAAACAGGTGCACGCCTGCCATAGCACGTGATTCAAAAATTAAAATAAAACAAAACGTATTCCAGCGATTCCGGGTATTTTTCTCACTTGGAGAGGCCCGTCAACCTGAAAAAAAGAAAGGCCAAAAACTTCACCCTAACATCCATAGGACGCATATATACATTCGAAGGATACTACACCTTGAGAAAAACGAGCGGCCGGTTTGGTATCTCACGGAGCTTGCAAAGATTACCATCGACCGTAAATTTGTCGAACTCACAGCTGATGTATTCATAACAGCTCTATACAAAAAGTGCCACTCCGTATGATATCGTATACCTTGTATAGCACGCGTCAGAATCCGCAATATATGGCAACACAAAAGCCACCCCAGGCCGGGGGGGGACGTGGGGCGGGGAGGGTAGAGCGCAAAAGGCTGAATACCGAATACCGAGTTCGCACCTCGGCAATACGAGAGAGTGCAAGCCTCGGCATCAGCGCCTTACCTGAACTCCTCGCAGAAAAACTCCGGGCAGTAGACAACAGGATGTACGAGATCCCCCGAGCTTTGCCCGCAAGCCACCACCATCCTCTCGAGCCCCTCGTCGTTGGACAACACGGAAGCGTGCCGCCTCCCCGTCGTGACCCCCTGCGCGCCCGTGAGCGTGGCCATGTCGATGATGACCGCCGGTTCGAGATGGCGCGCGGCGTAGGCAACCCCGTCGCCTAGGACGAGCCGGCCCTCTGCATCGGTGTTGTTGATTTCCACCTGTCGGCCACCACAACCCAAAAGCAAAAAAAGCAAAACGGCCGGGGGGGGGGGCGGGGGGGGGGGGGGGGGTACTCGTTTGCTGCTGGCCTTAACCATCAACCACCCATCCTTTTCGAGACGGAGCACCGCCGTGCCTACTCGTAATAGAGGCACCTCCAACGTTTGGGCGCTCACTGCTGCTACGGGAAAACATAGCTAATCAAGACTGCAACCAAGACCAAACACGGTTACTAAAGAGTATTTTTTCGGAAATACACATGCATAGGTCTTTTGTGCTTATCGGAGGTCTTGGCTACTATGCTCTCCCGTAAACACATGTTTTCCACATATATTACATTCAACAAAAAAGCTAATCTTATCACCCCCTTCTTTGTTTCGCGGGCGCGGGGGGGGGGGGGGGGGGGAGGGGGGGCTGTACTTTCGCGTTGCCGCGACGTACCTCACACCTCACACCCTAGGTGGTGGCTGGTGGCGCACGCTGCGATAGGGATGCACCACTATTTCCTCAGGCTCTCGAAGAGGAACGAGTCATGCCACGGTAGGTACGGGGGCAGGGGAAGTTTCTGGGGTCGTAACACGAGTGAGCTCAACATCTCACCCGAAAGATGACTTGGAAGACATTCCTTCGCGCGATCCGACCAACACTTCTACGCGCTAGTCGTTCTTAATATACCATACCAGTAACAGTGTCAGACTAACCGGTAGGTACTGCTGTGGTTCCTCGCGTGAGGAGCTCAAGCCGCCAGGAACACCATTTAGCCCGTAAAATGCAACAACCCCGCTAGCGTGGGATGACTCAGAGGTATACCGCTTTTTGGCCATTTTTTTTTGTGTGAAAGACACGACTCCTGAACGCCGTATATTGTCGGAATGTCCTTCTTGCTTCCAAGTATGTTATTTTTGGTATACACCTACGAGGCCGTGGGTTTTGTTCACCGCTGTTGGCATTTTCTGTCTGCCCAAAATCAGTTTTCTTGGTTAAGAAAGATATAGAGCTGCTCAAGTGGTTATCAATAGGAGCCCCAGAACAGAGTTAGTGGATCTTTCGACCGTAGCTCGTAGCACGTATCCTTGATGAGCTCTCAGCCTCGCCAAAAAGCTGACTTTCAAGGAAAAAATGAAAGCACAATGCGACGGATAACCAATCCTATGGCCCAGGTATCTGACGAATGGTACGCCCAAAAACACACAAGCAGCACCCTAACGGATTCGGGCATTTTCCCACTTCAGCAGTCCCGGCACAATAGTCAAGAGATCTCGCCAAAAAGTCCTCGTAACCTTATCGTGTGGGTTGTTGTTGTTACTGTTGTTGCTGCTGTTGATGCTGATAATCTCACATCAACAGCCCCTGTGGGTGGCTTTAGAGGGTGTCCTACACTATTGTGTGGCTTCAGAGGGAGGGTAAAAACTGCCGAGAACGTCACTGACGCTTGCAGCATCGGCCACACCAAGCAGCCCCGAGTCACCGGGATAGGGTGGCGCACTCAAAAACTGCAACACGAGGAGCTGCGCCGCACGCGCGCCACATGGTGATTTCCTCTACTGCTCGAGGCCCTTCCTATTACGGGGGTATGATACAATAATCACAACCGAATATGGCTCGCAAAAAAAAGCAGGGTTTTTCACGGACCAGAATCCGACCAGCGGGTCGGTTAAGGAGGTTTTCAAGTTCCCGCGGGTGGAGTCGGGTCGGGTCAGGAGGTGTTCGAAATGTCACGGGTCGGGTCAGGAGGTATTCAAGTTCCCGCGGGTGGAGTCGGGTCGGGTCAGGAGGTGTTCGAAATGTCACGGGTCGGGCCAGGAGGTATTCAAGTTCCCGCGGGTGGAGTCGGGTCGGGTCAGGAGGTGTTCGAAATGTCACGGGTCGGGTCGGGTCGTCGGGTCAGGAGGTTTTCAAGTTCCCGCGGGTGGAGTCGGGTCGGGTCGGGTCGGGTCGGGTCGGGTCGGGTCGGGTCGGGTCGGGTCGGGTCGGGTCGGGTCGGGTCGGGTGGGGTGCGGTTGGGTGGGGTCGGGCCGGGTCGGGTCAGGAAGTTTTCAAGTATGACACGTCGGGCCGTGTCACCCTGACCCGATTCGACCCGGGATTATCTAATCCGTGAAAAGCTCTAAAAAAAAACATGCGTATTATTGCAGGTTTTCGTGCTTATTGTGCATTCTAAGTACGTATAATACTACATATGTATCTATATATGTATGGTGAGGAGCTTGACCACATCGCAGTCGTCGGCTGTTTTGATCGCTATAAACGGCTCCCAAGAATGTCTTGAATCCAGCCCGTGCTCACGAAAAGGCACAATAAATACCGTCTGCAGGCGAACGATAGCGTCGCTCAAGAGTCGGCAAATATTCAAAAGGGGGGCTTACATCACAGGAGGTCTATCATCGTCAGGTATTCACGTGGGTCTGACTGGTATTAACAACATCTTCCACTGCCCAATGATGATGTCGTTGAATGTTCTGCATTTCCCTTGCACAGCGTCCCCCTTCTGCAAAACTGATTGATTACCACCCTCCCCCCTCAAACATCTAACAACGAAATACGTCGGTACGATACGTGATGGCACAGCAGTTCGTTTTTTTATTCGGCTCGGCGGGGGCGACGATGATGGCGGTATTGGCACCAGAAACAGTGCGCAGGCGATGGACCGTGCTGCATTGCGGCAATGCTCCTACTCCTTCGGTAGGGTCCTAACATGGTTAGTGCCCCCGATGCTGGTTGGATGGCGTCATCTGCCGTGTCGCCATTAATGTTTTTTTGCTGTCTGTTGTTCTTTGGTTTTCATTTTTGTCGTGCCGTCCTGTTCCCTTGATTATCTCCAATCGCTTCTTCCTTTTGTCTTTCTTGTTCGTTTCTTTCTTTCGTTTTCACTGCAATTAGTCTGGTGTGCTGGTGTGCTTTGCTGGCTTGTATGATAGGACCATCGGGTTTGTTTTTTGGGTGGGTGCTCATTGCGGCTAGCAAAGCATTGCATGGCCAAATCACCCTGCTGTATTTGCAACGTGTAGCTCTGCCTCGTAGATTGTTCTCAAAGAGCTCGTCTCCCTGTGATGCATCGACGCGGACACTGGCTATGCTGGATGTAGATGGGTGGAAATATCAGTTGAGCGTGAAAAACACACATAGTATTGGATAGTAGTGGGTACGATCGGAACAAGCGACACGCATCATTGTCATATGGGACATGGAATAATAATGCCTATAACATCACATGTATTACGACACCACACTACTTAAAAACGAAAGCCAGTCGGGGTCCCAGGAATATAGCCAGTTCCACGACCTATACTAATGTGCGAACACAAAAAAGAGACACGCGTCACGTGTAGGCTGAGCCTCCGTGGGCTTTAGCCTAAAAAGCCTAAAAGAGCCTTCCTTTGTTTTTCGGAGCCCAAAAACAAGGGCTTCATGAAGGGCCTGAAACGAAGGCGATTGGAGCCTTTTTTCGGGGACGGCGCCTATTTCCCGTCTATTTTTACCCCCGGAGCCAACTTCTAATAATTTAGCCTTTTTGAATCTGCCCCTCCGTAAAATCGCCAATAAATAAGATGTGAACCCTGTTCGAACAAGTGACACACAACAATCGCTACACTATACTAAGAGCGCGACATACATAGCTACACGGGCTACGGCCGAAAACAACGCCCGCGTTAAAATCAATAGGGTGCATACCACAGAGTATACTGGGGGTACTTTGCACGGTAAATACCCTACCTAAGTTTTCGGTCAATACCGGTACCCGACTAATCGGTGAGTTCGAAAATAACTCAATAGCAGTACCCGACACTTCGGTAAGTCCGGTACGAACTCAATACCGCTACCTATCACTTCGGTAGATTCGGTACGACATCAATACCGGCACCTGGCACTTCGGTAAACTCGGTATAACCTCAATACCGGTATCCGATACTTCGGTAAGTCCGGTACGACTTCAATACCGGTACCTGGTAAATCGGGAAGTTCGGTGCAAACTCAAAACCGGTACCGGACACTTCGGTAAGTTCGGTACCTCATTACCGATACTCGACACTACGGTAAAATCGGTACGCCCACCAAAAGTACCCTCCGTACCGGTATATTCTGCAGAACATACCCTTGACACGATGTGTATATGGCATATATGTGGTGTAATCTGGAGTCTCTGCACCTCAACCCCGTCCCACTGTGTTAAAAGTCTGCCAACACCTCATGGAACAAGCAGCAATTTACAAAAAAACACCTCAACCACGTCCTACTGTAAAATGCATGTCAACACCTTGCGGGATAACCCAAGGATGCGCATTCCTTCATTTTGGTCGACACCGCATTGAGTTCTTGAGGCCCAGACACGTGGGGTTATGCTAAAATCAAGTAAAAAAAGCGAAAAAAAATGCCTTTGTTCTGTAAACCCGTACAGAAATACACCCCACTGGTTTGTCCTCCACTCCGGACCTTTTAATGAGTGTGACTCCGTTTTCTCTTGTTCTCGAGTACCCCTCAACAAGCAATAAGCTTGTCTGAAATAAAAAAAAGAGTCCTCACCGTGCGTCCCGAGTACAAGGTGTGCACGTCGTCGGGGCGAGTGGCGTTCGAGGCCACCGAGTTCTCGGCGAGGCACAAGAGGGCGTGGAGACTGCGGTGCCGGGTTCGCCCAGATCGCCCGACCTCGGCGGTGGCATTTTGTGCCTTTACAGCTGCCTGAAACGCCGCCAGTACGGCTGCAGCACCTCCCATGTCCCGTTTCATGCCAATCTGCCACGAGGGCAAGCGCAAGGAAGCGAGGAAGCGAGGAAGCGATTAGATTTTTTTTTTTTCGGCTTGTAATCAAAAATCCTAAATGAAGAGTTGAACCAAAGTCACTCATTGATTCATATAAAAAACCTTCGTGTCTTGCTTCACCTCTAGACATAAGAGCAAATCCTTCAGCCAAGAAAGGGTTTTTCGTTTCAAAGTTTTTTGAGTAAGCGAGAAAGCGGCCTAGCGAGGCGAGTAGTAGGCTAGCAAGCGGAGTGGGCGAGCAAGCGAGTAACCGAAGCGGGTAAGTCAGCAAGCAAGCGCGATCAAAGAGACACCTGGACTTCCGCTGGTCGGCGAGAGACTTAGCAAGCGAGCCATCAAGCCACCAGGCCATCAAGCTAGCACGCTAGCAAGGCTGCGCAAGCAAGGATGTAAAACCAAGGTTGTGCAAGCAATCAGCCACGCCGGGAGAGGAGTCGCAAAAGTATAGGGCCACTATCAGCACAAACGCCATCAATAGAAAGACACTTTGTGCCCGCAGTTTTCTGATGGGTCATTTTTTAGGTTGGAATTCTTGATTGGTGAGAAATCCTTGGTCGGCATGTGTCGCCAGCGAATGCGGAAAGGTTGGGGGACGAACCTTATGTAGTGCTGCCATCAGGCGACGTAAAACCTAGGGTGTCGAGAATCTTCCACGTCGCAAGCGCTTCAGGAGCAGCACTGGCTGGCAATAATAGCAGCAGCAGAGCTCAAGGTAGAACCACCATGTATTTTGGTCGTACAGTCAGAGGTTGGCGTCGACGAAGAAACGTGCAGGTTCCCCTCGTGAGGGTTGGAGATGGGCAAGAAGCAAAACACAGCACTGTTCATAAAACACACCAGGTACTAATGCGATATTTATATGAGTACGAGCATAGAAATGTGCATCAGCTACGTACTTGTATACGTACTCGGACTCGTTCCATAAAACATGGAAAGCACATGTTCCTGAAAAAAATAGAAAGATGGGTCTACTATTAATAGAACCAACCATGCCAGTCTTGGTCTTGATCGACAGCCCGCCGGTGTCGTACACAATCCCCTTGCCCACAAAGCACACCGACCCCGGCTGCCGCTGCCCCCGCCGTTGCCCCGTTAGCCTTCCCGAGATACCGCCGCCACCACCGCCGCAGACGCCGTCGCCGTCACCGGTGCCCATACTCGAATCGATGGTTCGCTTCCGCTCCCTTTCCTCTTTCTCGTCGACGACGTGACTGAGCACAACCAGCGCCGGGGGCTCCACGGCCGCCTTCCCGACCCCGTACAACCCCCCGAAACCTTGCCTCGCCAGGTCGTCGCCGCGTATGACCTTCATCGTCACCCCAACCCCCAGGCCACGCGCCACCGCCATCGCCTCCTCTATAAAAGCGGACGTGTGTAAGACGTTGGGGGGGGTGTCGACTAGCCTAGCAGCGAGCTGGATGCCCTCGGCCGCCGCGGCTACGTCCATCCGAACCGCGGGCCAGCTGTCGTGGGGAACCCTGAGGTATACCGTCACATTTCTAGACGGCAAGGGAGCGGGGGAGGATGGGGCGCCGGCCGGCCGCTTCCTGCTCGCACTGCTGTACAAGGGGAACGCTCGCGCAACAGCGCTTTTCGTCAACGGGAAAAGGGCGAGGGCGGAAAGGGAGGGAGGGGGTAAAATCATTGTCATGCATGGTCGCAGTCTGTCTGACCATAGACTCTAGCATCCCTGTATAATGCCGGAAAACGCCGGGGCAGAGCATGTCGGATTTTTACTGACACCAGACAGACATTGCACCAAGCGCGAAGCGCCGTCAAGTGTTCAGCGAACCGTATACATAGGAAGGGCAGAAGGGGGGCTGGGGCACTGCTACTGTGTACGCGCACGAGCGTATATGCTGCTGTACGGAAAAGACAGCCAACCACCGTGGGGAGGGTAGGTGGTTCGCGAATTTTGCCCGATATTGATGTTTGACGAAAATAATTTGAAGAAAAATTATCCACCCGTCGCATTTTCCACCTGTTCGTTAGAGGCACGACCAAATTAGTCGGTGCTCAGGTTTGATGTTTGGCTATACCTGGTATATGGGACAGCAGTAAGAGCTCGCCAACAAGAAACGGATAATTGAATAAGGCTTGAAACCTTGCGGTGACACCAACCTTGGGCACCCTTGAGCACAGGCTTTCCGTAACTGGTAGCATCTAATGGAGCGCTCGCCGCTGAGGGCCATTTCTTAATCCAAATTTCTTATCATCCCGAAAAAAGTGAGTCTGACGTTCTTAAGTTATTTCTTATTCTTGGCCGCACACTTCTGTCCCGGGCAGCATTATTTTTTACTTTCAACATATGTATCTTGTTTAATATTTTATATCTTATGTTACCAAGTTTTTTCTCTTAAGATTTATTTCGTTGCGCGCAGAGTTCAGCTCAGGCGTGTAACTTGTGATATTACAAAAATATTTTTCAAGTATGATTTTGTGGATCACTAAAAACCAGCTGAAAAAAACTGATTAGTGATTTATCACACACGCTGCTGTTTCTGGGATACTTACTGCTGCTGCTGTTGCTGCCAGGATTGGGACGAAAAGCTCCGGCTGCACGAACGATCGCGGTCTCCTCGTCGAAACGGCGGCGTTCGCTCGCTCACTCACTAGCTGTCACTCATCGGCGAAACAAGGTGCAGCCCACGCAGGGGCGTTCAGGGACGCTTCGGGCACGCATGCCGCATCGCGAGGCACGGCGCCGCGCGGCACTTCATCGCAGCAATAAAACGACCGGGTCATTTTCATACCATGCGAACGACAGCTTCTTCCATGCTTCCGTAGACAATACGGCGGTACGGGGTATGTACAATAATACCTCGGTACATAGGCTACCGAACGAGAACAGAAGCTGTACGTTTAAACCTGGTGTGCGGTACCGGTACTATTTGCCGGGCAAAGTTCGTGTAGAATTCCTGGATCACAACGGCTGCTAGTCTGAATACCAGGTACTGCCTTGTTGATAATCTCCATGTCTTAACATTATGTAAGTACTTCGAAGTATGTATCTACCGTAAAAAAATGTACCACGTACCAGGTACCGTATAATACTGTACCGGAGATACGGTACCCTCATATAGCGGTAGTAAGCTCATGTTACGAGTATATGTACAGTACAATGAATGTTAGGCTACGATATCATATCATACGTACGTCCTCGTGCAAGCAGTGGGTTGGTAACCCTCTCGTGCTATCTCACCAGCCTGCGGCGAAGGCGTACGAAGGGTGCTCAAGGCACATGATGATGGACACGTTCCCGCTCCCGCTGATGCTTCGCACACAGTCGGCGATAGCGTGGGGTTGGGGGGGGGAGTTGTGGCGGCTGCATTCCTCGGGGAGGGCGCACAGGGCAACCCGGCGAGGCTGCCCCCTCACCGCCGGCGACTGGAGGCAGGGCAAGAAAGTCTCCGCCGTGCAGGGCCTCGCGCCGGAGGGGACAAGGCCGGAGATTATGTCTTGGAGGAGGAGGGCATGGCAGGGGTCCTCGCAGGCTAGCGGAGCCGTGACGCCGGCCAGAACCTAATTGGTTGGGTGGGGTTGGGGGGGGGGGGGGGGGGTCGAGGGAGAGAAGGAGGCGGGGGGGGGGGGAAGAGGAAGGGGGGGAGGAGAAGGAGTAGGAGGGGGATAGGGGGTGGGAGGGGCGGGAGGATGGGGGGGGCAGGTTATCGATTATGGGGGCATAGCGCATGCTGCACCAACACTGGTGGTGCACTGCTGTCGATCACGTAAGTTTCTCTCTAGGGCATGCCAAGGCTTCCCCCCGGAAGCTCGCGAGCTGTGTACCACAAGCGATACCTCGTACGTCGCACCAGTTACAACGTAACATTACGCTGTTGTAATGTTGTAATATCGGTAACACCAGGTACCCTTGGGTACCCTCGGGTAAATGACACCTGCACGTGTTACACACGAACGGATGAGAGAGCTCGAGAGCACGAGACCCCATTCATTGCCCGCTGAAAGAACAAATTATTTCGATTTTCCAGCTGTTATTTTTCCCCCTGGTACCAAGTACATAGAGCAGTGCGACGTACAGTTTAGTAGCTTGTGTTCGGTCGCGAGCAAAAATAGATATCGATGGTACTAACAGGACTCGCATCATATCAGGCGCAAGCTGAAAAAAAAGGAAGTGCTTGACACACGGAATTGCGGCAAGATAACTGACCGCGCAGCGTGACCGCCAGGCAGCTGACACGGCCTAGGAGGAAAGAGCAAGGCAGGCAATCATGGATCGGTGACAGCTTTCGTCTTCGGTCTGCTAGAGACGATGTTAGTGGGTAGGCGAACGAGGTACGCGACAGAAAAGTGATTGATGCCCGGCGATCCGCCCGCACGCCCAACCCGCAAACAGAACCAACACCGAACTCACCGCCTTGCGGTCGATAAGCATCACGTTTGGAGGTCGCGGCGAGGGCAACTCGTCTACGTGGTGGAAGGAGATCGGCATGGCTCCGTCCTCTTTGCGTCCTCTCGCTTGAGCGACGAGAGTTCCGTCGTTGCTGGAGAGTTCGTGCTGCTGCCGCTGCTGGTGTATCCTGTTCGAAGCTTTTAGACTTGTGTAGAAATCGAAGGCTTTTTTTAAAAGGGAAGTAGGCCCTGAAAGACCCCTGGCACTGATTGTTTATTTTATTTATTTTATTTTCTTCTCAAACCCCATGCCAACCGGTTGTGCCGGAATCGTTGCGTATACTGGTTAGCTATAATTTATACCTGGTACCTGGTAGCTAGCTGTCGACAGAGGGCTGCTAACTGAGGCCTGAGGGAGACATGTTAGAATATTGGAGAACATATATATGGCTGAGAAGATAGCTGGTTGGAGTTTGAGGTAAAGTTATTGTAGATCACCTGCCAGTCTTACTTTTACGTGTGTATCATATCACCACGGTTGCACAGAAGGAAAAAAAATGATGTCTCTCAAGACTCTTTTTTTAGACCGACTGCTGCTGCTGCTGCTGCTGTGTTTTGAGACCCCCCTGGTCTGCTCCTGTTCCATCATGAGTTAAATCGACACACGACGCGTATGAAAATACGTGGAAGTGTGGTGAGCTAAGGCTTTATTTTTCCCCATCCGCCGGAGGATAAAAAAAAAAAAAAAAAATCCTGTTCCATCATCATATTAAAATACCCGTCGCTTGATTCAAAACAAAAAATACAAAAAAAGTACTCCAGCTCGTAGAACCTGACAGCTAGCTGCTGCTTGCTGTGCTGCTGTGTCAAACGTCTCATGTATGTATGTGCGCTATGCACACAGACAAAAAAAAGCACATACACACGCCGACGCTGCGCGAGAGCGCCAAGCACTATTTTTTCGTTGATGAACCCCTTTTTTGAATGCACGCGCAGCAGCCGCTACTATTATTAATAATACTGCTGCTGTTGTTACAGTAACAATACTACACACTCGTGCACACTACTATTAATACTACCACTACTACTCTACTACTACTAATAATAATACTGCTACTACTACTATACTATGTTAAGGTATTAGTGGGGTATTAGTCCGTTTGACCACTTAGTTTCTTAGTCTTGCAAAAGGTTAACCAATCAATAGCTCACCCAAACTAAACCTTGTAACACTCTTCCCCCCTGAAACGGCGGGAGAGCAGGTCGGCCGGATATATGGGCGGGCCTGTCAATTATCCAAGCCGTTTCATTTCCTGGGTATACCGGGGAGAGTATTTTTCAAGTTCGACATGAATGGGGAAAGTCTGAAAAACTTGATTCGGGTGGATGTGGGATTTGAACCCACGACCTAGAAAAAAAACATGGTCTGTCGACGACGCCATTTGTTAGGGGCACTCTGTGTCCCCACCTATAACCTTACGACTACTATTACTATACCACTACCACTGCTACTACTACTACTACTACTACTACTACTACTGCTACTACTGCTACTACTACTACCATAATACGTTCTGCTCCTCTTCTACTATTTATTACTACTATACTACTACAACGCTGCTATTACTACAACGCTACTACTACTACTACTGCTACTGCTGCTGCTACTACTAATACTACTACTATACTACTACCATATGTAATGGAGCGCCCTCCGTAGAAGGATAGTTTATAGATTCGACGACGTGAAACCATGTCATGGTTGAGGTGAAACCACGTGATGTTAGATGTCACACTCACGTCAAGGCCATCATAGATGGGCGATAATGTAGGTGACGATGATGAGACAAGCAGGACGCGCCCCTCATCTAACTACCTACCCTGCCATATATTAGAGATGGTACTTGTCAGTAACCATCATGTCCATACTTGATAAGACGTTAAAACCATCTGGTGGTATACATTGCGAGTTGTTCGTACAACAGCCAGTTATAACAAGTCTGCTAGATGTCGTTTATCGATGCGGTATTTAGCATGCAGAAGTTCCAGCAGTAATAACTTGGATATATGATGCACAGCAGTTTACTGGCTAATCATATCCAAAAGCTGGTACATGTAGTACGTATGAGCAATGCGGTGTAATTAGTACGAAAAATAATGCGGCGCAATAACGTACGGTTAGCAACATTCATGGAATATGATTTTAGGTTGACCGTCGGGATGTTGACGTAGCTAAGTTCCCAGAATAAGCAAACCTCAGGGAACGTTGCCAAAGGTACGTTTGACAACGAACAAGCCTCAGGAAACGCTGCTGTAGGTAGATCAGACAACTACACGTAGAGTACATCTGTCCGTAGCATAGGTATTGTGCCGTCTCGATCAGATGATGGTCAGACCCACCTCGATCACTCCACTTTGCTCACCATCAGCATTATCAATCAATCAACATCGGCCTGGAGTCGCCAACCACCTTCTTCTCTTCTTTGAAGCTATTCTACCGACACTTCACCGTGAGTCTGCGTGCGTTAGCCTCTAAAAATTATACAGGCTGTGTCTTGATCGGGTCACCCGCAAGCGAGTCTACGCAAGCGTATACCAGCTACGGGCTGACACACGCTACACACCGCCACCTACAGGTCTACAACAGGTTATCAGCCTCGTATCGCCCAAACGCGTTAAGCAGCTGGCACATCGGTTCACGACCATCGTCACCACTACTGGATAGGCGAGCGTCAAGAAATCTGCTATTATTGCTGGTGCTTACTGGGGAGCTTCTTCATCAACTTTAGGAGTACGACAAGAAGAATCCAGCATCGAAGAGCACTTCTCGTTGAAAAAGTGATTGGTATACGGTTCGTTTGGGTACCACGTGTGTATCGTAGAAGGTCCTGCGTAAAGCAACTACTGCTGCTGTAGTCTACCTGCTACAATACGACAAGTAGTGATACCCACCGAGCACCGTTACGACCGTGTCATCTCATCTTCGTCTAGATCTACAGGCGATATCTCGATAAAATCGAGCGAAACTGCTGAACACTGTAACTCAGCAACTCCATCTCACAACCACAGCATCGCTGTAGGTTAGGGACCCTACTGAAGCGTAATCCATACCTGGGGATAGTAAGCCTCAATTACATTGAGCAACAACAGCATAATATAAGTCAAACACTCCCAATACGCCTGATCGCCATCTGCCAAAGGAGCATTGTACTTACTATCATTTTTCAAGAGGGACAGAGTGACAGAGCTGTCACCCACGGAAAATGCTGGTCACCAGATTCATCGTAGATCTAGGAACCCAAAACGAAACCTCGATATACTCGAGTATACAACTGCTGCTGTACGTTGCCTCAACTCAAAATAAACCATCCGTTCTAAGCAACAGCGGTACAGAGGCAACTCTCGACGGTATGACTACTGTCTGTTAATAGAGTTCTGACTTCTAATTCAAGGCATCTTCACGTGTGATCATCGTGATAGACTGACCAAAATTCGAGCCCAACGCACCTCTCGCTGAGGGCGGGCCAAGGCTTCACGTGCGATCATCGTGATGGGCCAACCAAAATTCGAGTTTAACAAGCCCAACGCACCTCCCAGTGCGGGCCAAAGCGTGACTTTTCAAAAAGGACTCGACAAACTCCAAGCGACAAGCTGTATTAAGAGCACTCCCGGCAGTAGAGTAGCTGTCTGTTAAAGGAGACTCTTATCATCAAGGCCACTAGTACAAGCCAGTACCTAGCAGCATACGTACTACTGCTGCTTTTTTTGGAATTTGGTAATTTTGGAAATCTCCATAGCGCCTTCGATGCCTACACAAGCACCCCTACTGCACTTGAAACGGCTTTTTAATATAGCAACACGTATCACACGTGTGGCGGGGTTACTGGTACTACTACACTGCTGTACAAGTACTGGCATCATACAAGACATATGAGTGAACTGCTACCTGGTACATTCTACTCACCATCATCATGAGGGAATCCAACAGCAGCAACAGCCTCACCCAACACCCAGAGGACAAGGGCGTATGCTCTTACGACGTATTTTATAACTAATTTTCAAGGACGTCAGCCGTGAGTTTGACGAATTTCAGGTCAATACTCATCTTTGCAAGCTGCGTTGTTGGTACTCGTAATATACTATATGAGTGAGTTTTCTTACGACGTATTTATTTGTTCGCACCCTGGGCGGCACGGCTGATACGTCATCAACGCCTGCTGTAGTTCCTGCAGCACAGGCAAGCAACGACGCCAATCGAGGCGACCGCACCTTCACAGAGACCCAAGAATTCTGCACCAACTCCAGCATCGCCATGGAGCACACCACGACGGTAACACCCCAACGAAAGAAGGTATCCGCGCGGTATGGACAGAATATTGCGAGCCAAAAGGAGTGCACACCAACAGGCGGAAACAACACGCCTCGAGAGGCTACTGTCACGTAGACTGGGCGTCAACATGCGCAAATTCCGAACATCACGTCCGAGAAAGCCAATATCACTGAGACGGAGCGCTTTTGTGAGCCAGTCCAGGTCATGCTACACTACTACGACAACAACCTTCTGGAAGAGGAAAAGTCATCGACGACAGCCGGAGCGTCATCAACGAAAGCTGGAGCATCCTCATCAGAAGAAGAAGCGTCATCATCACCCGAGATTGGAGAATCGTCATCACGCGCTGGAGCATTACCGCAAGAAGTTGGAGTGTCCTTGACAGGAGTTACAACTGCTATTTCGCCCGGGGACACACATTCTACAACCGCTGGGGCCGCACCGGATGTACCACATCACGAGACCGCCAGTACAAGACCCAATCCAAGAGTCGAGGATACCTTCGGCAACACGCACACGACAAAAGCATCGGGGACAAAGCCACCGACCACGAGTGTGGAGTTCACCTACGCCGAGAGATCCGTTTCGAATCTCGGAGGACGAAAATCGGGTGATTAAAATCCCAAACGACATACTAAGATGCCATCCACTCCACGGATCAGCATCGCCTGGAACCACCGGAACCGGAATTACCGGAGCTGGCATCTTGAAAGCATATTCGCATGGGATCTTCGGAGCAATGTCATCTGGATCACCATCGCATATCGGAGCAACTGCATTCGGGATCACTGGATTAACTTCATCTTGGATCACCGGAGCATCAGCCGGACCAACAGCATCACATGGGACCATTGGAGTCGCTGGATCATCGCCATCTGGGACTACCGGACGATCAGCTGAGCCAAGGGTCGACGGATCGACAATGTCCGCTTCACCCGGGATCGCACCAGCTACGTTTGAGCCAAGCCTTGGAGCTCAACAACGAGACCGACCGTCAGGAAGAGGTTCAGACGCTCACGACAGCAAAAGAACAACCGCGGGCAAACCCCGAGACAGGACCTGCGGAATCAACACAGGACGATCAAGAGCCACTGGCGACATCTCCGGCCTTCGTGTACACCCGTAAGCCAACCTCAAGCTTTCAAACCATCATGAACGAAGAGTCCATAAACATCGAGGGCAAGACGCAGAGACTGGCTGCATAATTAACAGTCGAGGTGGAGCCGATGACGACAATATGTTTTGAGGGAAAGGCAGCCACCTCTCCAACTTCAAGATGAAGTTAAGCCTCTAGTTCCAAGCGACGGACATCGGGCCAAGCACATCTAACGACGTCTACATCAACTACGTCCACATCAACAATGTCTACACCGACAATGTCCACAATATCAAGGTCGAGCCACTGGAAGTGTGAAATGCGTTATTTTTTCACCAAAGCTGGACGTAGAGGTTCGCGTGTTCTCTTTGTACGGGGCGAGCAGAGACAGCGACCGGTGTTGTCCATGGTTTGGAGATTGCGAAATATCGCAGTTAGTACCACGTAAGGGTACAAGTCGAACAGGCATTTCGACTGGATAGTTGAATCTTATATCTGACTACGCCATTCATCTCCGGTACTTAAGGATATACGACCGGAAAACCCGCCACCTGGACAAGTACACACGGAAGATTAATATAGACGGGAGGTAACGTCGGTCTTATCCAGCTGTAAACCGCTGGCAGTGCCCCTTTGTTCCTTTGTTTGAGGGCGGCAGGAACACTGGTAGGCTGTTCAATCCTATGATTGTTGCGGAATGATGAACACATTAACTGTTTTAGACTATTACAAACATCTTTTATTCCTTGGTCGATTAATCGACCGGAATATAGTTCACATCTGATGATTTTAGTGTTGTGAGCTAGTAAGTTAACTTGCATAAACATGCAGAAGCACGTATAGGGTCAGAGCAGGATTTTTCGTGTCCGCTTATTTTGTGTTCACCCCTTGGGTATTTTAGCAAGATGAATTTGCTCTACGCGAAGCATTTCTCCCAACATGTGTATCTGTTGGTTATATAGCACTACCCACTGGCCCACGTAGTCATGTGACTACGTAGCTCAGTGGGTAGTTCAATACAACCAACAACATATATGTTTGCGAGTCCGCCAATTGACTCTCACCGACTTCGTAACAGGGATCTCCGGGGCTCTCTCTCCTCGTCACGCACTTCCGTAGTACTCATGAGCAAACTATCATAACCATTCATGTCTCCGGCGCGCACGCTCGCAAAGACGTTATTCCCTTTTTAATTTTTCCAGAAAAAAATGGAGATATGAAGTCGGTGGGACTCGAACCCACGACATATCTTTTGTTTGTTTATATATAACTACCCACTGGCCCACGTAGCCACAAGACGTTATTTCCTCTTTGATTTTCCCGGAAAAAGCGGAAATATGAAGTCGGTGGGACTCGAACCCACGACATATCTTTTGTTTGTTTATATACAACCACCCACTGGCCCACGTAGTCACGTGAGTACATCGCTCAGTGGGTAGTTCTATCTAACCAACAGTATCATTGTTGCTGCATGAATTTCTGTTATGGAGTGTTTTAGTGTGTAACGCAGAGCGAGAAAGTGTTAACTTAACGGGAGGAGGTATTAGAGATGGTACTTGTCAGTAACCATCATGTCGTTACTTGATAAGACGTTAAAACCATCTGGTATACATTGCGAGTTGTTCATACAGCAGACAGTTATAGGTCTGTTAGATGTCGTTTATTGACGCGGTATTTAGCATGCAGAAGTCCCAGCAGTAATAACTTGGATATGTGATGCACAGCAGTTTACTGGCTAATCATATCCAAAAGCTGGTACATGTAGTACGTATGAGCAATGCGGTGTAATTTGTACGAAAAATAATGCGGCGCTAACGTACGGTTAGCAACATTCATGGATTACGATTTTAGGTTGACCGTCGGGATGTTGACGTAGCTAACCTCCCAGAAGCAAACCTCAGGGAACGTTGCCGTAAGTACGGTAGACCACGGGCAAGCGTCAGGAAACGTTGCTGTAGGTAGATCAGCCAACTACCCGTAGAGTACATCTGCCCGTAACATAGGCATTGTGCCGGCTCGATCAGGTGATGATCAGGCCCACCTCGATCACTCCTCTTTGCTCACTATCAGCTCTCATCTGCTGAGCAAATTAACCAATCAATCAACATCGGCCTGGAGTTGCCAACCACCTTCTTCTCTTCTCTTCTTATCTCCTCTTCTACAGGCATACGTGAGTCTGCGTTAGCCTCTAAAAATTATACAGGCTGTGTCTTTATCGGGTCACCCGCAAGCGAGTTTACGCAAGCGTATACCAACTACGGGCTGGCACACGCTACACACCGCCACGTAAAGGTCAACACCCTGCCCTGCCTAACCCTGTTATGTCTGTCTGTTTTCGCATTTCCATTCAGGGAATTAATGCACAACCTTCGAGCCTAGCCAGCGAGCCATGAAGAGAGACGAATAAAGACACCGGAGCCCATGAGGGGCACGCTTCCCAACACCGACCAACTACGCATCCCCCCCTCGGAGTACCGTGACATTTGGCGTCGTCGGCAGGACCGCTAGTGAGCTCCATCATAGGGTTATAAATCTTGCAATGAGGCATTTTAGACTCATTATTACGAGGCGTGGCGGAATCTATAGCCTCATTTTCGTTTGTTTCGAATAGCCGCATCTTCGATCCCCTTTCCAATTCTGGGTGTTTTTTTGGCATTCTTCGATTGCCATGTGATCTTCATCTACGATTATTTAGGGTGGCCTAACATAATGGGGTGCCCTCCGACTGATTCTACGATAGCCCCCCCTAAAACCAGCGATTTTCTTTAACGGACGCTTCGTGGCTGCTCGATACAAGGAAGGATACTGTTGAAGTCAAAGTATCCATATATTTTCTTGGGTGCAAAGGTCTATCGATCGATGACGTCGGGGTGTCGAGTGACGCCGTATTGGAGGGGACACGATCGGGAGCTGGTTTTGAAACCGGCGATTTCGTTAAAGAAAAGTTGGGGGGGCTATCGTAGAACGACTCCTCCGTAGAAGGATTGTTCGGTGAAGCGGAGGTTAATACGCGGCTTGCGCGATTGTGTCACCGAGCGGGCGCGCAAGTGAACCAGCACCAACCCCTCGTGCACGCGCTCTCCCGCACCCTTAAGAGCATGTCCGTCCGCCACCAGGTGGAAAGCGGAGCCCCGTTCCACGCAGACAGGGATTTGCGAATGGACATCGTGATTGAGGCAGGTGGACTAAGAGATGCTACGGCACCGGAGTATCGCGACAAGTCGATACTCCTCGACGTGACGTATGCGGACCCACGAGCAGGGGTCCACATGCGGGCAGGAAGCGCGGATCGAAATGGATCAGCGGCTTCCACTTCCGAGGCGCGCAAGCGCAACCACTACGCTCGTCCGGGACAGGTGTCCTTCGACGAACGCAGCTACAAACTCGCCACCCTCGCGGTGGAAAGCTTTGGGCGCCTCGGTAAAGAAGGCAGCGACCTGATAGATCAGGTAGCGGCAAGCATCGTTGGAAGGACGGACGCATCGTCCCTAGCGCGGAAAGGCGTGTGCAAGGAGCGACTATTCCAAATTATTTCTGTGACCACTCAGGTCGCGATTTTGCGCAGAGTTCATCGATATAGACTATCTCTGAGGGATCGTCAGGCCGCGAGGGGAAAGGGGGAAGAATCGGGAGGACTGAGGCCACTGGCCTGGGGTGGCAATGTTGATGAGGATTAAGGTAGACTCTCAGCTATAACATACCAGGTATATATAGGGAAAGGAAATAGTAGATAAAAGGAGCAGATGTGGGGAAAGGAAATGGGCGAATGGTTGGCGGAAGATATCCCTGCATTATGGTGCGATCATTCGACTTCATATTAGGTGCTACTGCTGCTTTAAGGAAGGATATTCGATTTATATCGGAGAGGCATCTATGCTACATTGTCGGAGGGCAAAAATATTAATAATAATAGTTTATAGATTCGACATGAAACCATGTCATGGTTGAGGTGAAACCACGTGATATTAGATGTCACACTCACGTCAAGGCCATCATAGATGGGCGATAATGCAGGTGACGATGACGGGACAAGCAGAACGCCCCTCATCTCACTACCTACCCTGCCCTACCCTGCCAAGCCCCGTTCTGCCTGTCTTTCAGCACACTATTTATTTAGGGAAATCATGCATAAGTTTTGAGCCTAGCCAGCGAGCCATGAGGAGAGACGGATAAGGACACCGGAACCCATGAGAGGCACGCTTCCCAACACTGTTATAAGGCTTAGTTTGGCACTAATACCTTAGCAACACCGACCACAACCATTCCCAACACTGTTATAAGGCTTAGTTAGGCACTAATATCTTAGCAACACCGACCACAACCACGCATCCCCCACTCGGAGTACCGTGATACATATACACTACTACTACTGTATTATACTACTACAACAACAGCAATACCACTTATACTACTATTACTATAATACTACTACTATTTTATACTATAATGCCACACTACTGTACTACTACAATACTACTACCATGTATTACTACTACTTATACTGCTATATACTGCTGATTCGTCCAGCGCTATGAGGGACAAAGTCCGAAGGGAGCCGCCCGATTCTGACCTTGTGCGGCACATCTGGAACAGCGTCAGGAACCTCCGCGATGTGCATGGGTTTTCAGAGGAGGCCATGGCCAACGTCGTGCCGGAAAGCTGGCGGGACAGAGCCTTTAGGGCAGGAGAGCAAGGTACCTCAGGGCAATCAGTTGCAGGCGCGTTGCCTGCACACGACGCCGAAACTATCAGCTCCAGCAAAGCACAGCACATAGATAGACTGGTTAAACTGGTAAACCGAGTACGTTATGAGGGGCACGTCGCTCCGCTGGACCAGCTCCCCGAGACGAGGTCCCAGCGAGACGCAGGCGACTCTCAAGGCGAGAAGAAGACGGGAGGCTTGGCCAAGGCCCGGCAACGGAGTCAATCGGGATCAGGGGCTACCGCCTCCCTAAGGGCCTGTAGACTCAGCTAGAACCATGCCTGCATCAGAGTTCGTGACGGCGGGGAAGAGGTTTCTGGAGGTAGAGGAATCACTGGCGGCAAGGTGCCCATGCTGCGGTGAAGCGGAGGCTATTACGCGGCATGCACGATTGTGTCACCGATCGGGCGCGCAGGTGAACCAGCACCAACCTCTTGTGCACGCGCACTCCCGCACCCTTAAGAGCATGTCAATCCGTCACCAAGTGGAAAGCGGATCCCCGTTCCACGCAAACAGGGATTTGTGTATGGACATCGCTATCGAGGCGGGTGGCCTCCGAGATGCTACGGCGTCAGAGTATCGCGACAAGTCGATACTCCTCGACGTCACATATGAGGACCCACAAGCAGGGGTCCACATGCGGGAAGGCAGCGCGGATCGAAACGGATCAGCGGCTTCCACTTCCGAGGCGCGCAAGCGCAACCACTACGCTCCTCCGGGACAGGGGTCCTTCGACGAGCGCAGCTACAAACTCGCCACCCTCGCGGTGGAAAGCTTTGGGTACCTCGGTAAAGAAGGCAGCGACCTGATCGATCAGGTAGCGGCGAGCATCGTTGGAGGGACGGACGCATCGTCCCTAGCGCGAAAAGGCGTCCGTAAGGAGCGGCTATTCCAACTCATCTCTGTGACCGCTCAGGTCGCGATTTCGCGCAGAGTTCATCGATATAGGCGATCTCTGAGGGACCACCAGGCCGCGAGGGGACGGGAGGAAGAAGCGGAAGACTACGGCTACTGGCCTGGGGTGGTAATGTTGATGAAGATTGCGGTAGACTAATAGCTAAAACATATGAAAGGAAAGGAAGCAGTAGATAAAGTGAGAAGATGTGGGGAAAGGAAATGGGGAAAAGATTGGCAGAAGATATCACTGCTTTATGGCGAGATTCTACTTCATAGATACTACTGCTTTACGGAAGGATATTCGATTTATATCGGAACGGCATCTACGCCATATTGTCGGAGGGCAAAACAACAACAATAATAATCCTTAGGTGGCATGTGGCGTGTATCAGCTCTTTGCTGGTGTACGCTCGTAGGCTCGCTTTCGGATGACCCGATGAAGACTCGGCATATATATATATGATTTGAGGCAAACAAAGGCCACGGTTAGGTGAGCCTGTAAGAGCAGAGAACTCTAGCAGAGAAGATGTTGTTCGGCGACCCCAGGCCGATATGTTGATTGATGATTTATTTGCTCAGCGGATGAGAGCTGATGGTGAGCAAAGAGGAGTGGCCGAGGTGGGCCTGATCATCACCGGATCGAGACGGCACAATGCCTTAATCTACGGACAAATGTACTCTACGGGTAGTTGTCTGATTTACCTACAACAACGTTTCCCGAGGCTTGCTCGTGGTCTACCGTACCTATGGCAATGTTCCCCGAGGTTTGCTTCTGGGAGGTTAGCTACGTCAACGTCCCGACAGTCAACCTAAAATCATATTCCATGAATGTTGCTCCAGGTACGTTATTCCGCCGCATTTATTTGATAACACCGCATTGCTCGTACGTACTACATGTACCAGCTTTTGGATATGATTAGCCAGTAAATGGCTGTGCATCATGTATCCAAGATATTGCTGCTGAGACTTGTGCTTGCTGCGTACTGCATCGATAAACGACATCTAACAGACTTGTTATAACTGTCTGTTGTACGAAAAACTCGCAATGTATACTAGGTGACTTTTAATTGTTATCAAGTAACGACATGATGGTTACTGACAAGTAGCATCTCTAATACCTCCTCCCGTTAAGTTAACACTTTATCACTCTGCGTTACGTGCTAAAAAACTCCATAACAGAAATGCATGCAGCAACAATGATAAATGTTGGGAAAAATGTTTTGAGTAGAGCAAACTCATCTTGCAAAATACCCGAGGGGTGAACACAAAATAAGCGGACACGAAAAATCCTGCTCTGACCCTATACGTGCTTCTGCATGTTTATGCAAGTTAATTTACTAGCTCACAACACTAGAATCATCAGATGTGAACTATATTCCGGTCGATTAATCGACCAAGGAATAAAAGATGTTTGTAATAGTCTAAAACAGTTAATGTGTTCATCATTCCGCAACAATCATAGGAGCGAACAGCCTACCAATGTTCCTGCCGCCCTCAAACAAAGGAACAAAGGGGCACTGCCAGCTGTTTACAGCTGGATAAGACCACATGTTATGGAGAGACATCACCTCTTGTGTATATTAATCTTCCGTGTGTACTTGTCCAGGTGGCGGGTTTTTTCGGCCGTATATATCCTGAAGTACCGAAAATGGCGTATTCAAATGTAAGATTCAACTATCCAGTCGATATTACCGATTCGACTTGTACCCTTACGTGGTACTAACTGCGATATTTCGCAATCTCCAAACCGTGCACAACACCGGTCGTTGTCTCTACTTGCCCCGTACAAAGAGAACATGCGACACTCTACGTACAGCTTTGGAAAAGAGATAACGCATTTTACACTTCCAGTGGCTTGACCCTGTTGGTGTAGACGTTGTGGGTGTAGACGTTGTTGATGTAGACGTCGTTAGGTGCGCTTGGTACGATGTCCGTCGCTTGGACTTAAAGGCTTTACTTCAACTTGAAGTTGGAGAGGTAGGTAGATTTATTTCTCTCAAAACTTATTGCCGTCATCGGCTCCGCCTCGACTGTTATTTATGCAGTCAGTCTTTGCGTCTTGCCCTCGATGTTTATGGGCTCGTCGTTCATGATGGAAAGAAAGCTTGAGGCTGGCTTGCGGGTGTACACGAAGGCCGGGGATGTCGCCAGTGGCTCTTGATCGTCCTGTGTTGATTCCGCAGATCATGTCTCGGGGTTTGCCCGCGGCTGTCCTTTTGCTGTTGTGAGCGTGTGAACCTCCTCCTGACGATCGGTATCGTTGTTGAGCTCCAAGGCTTGGCTCAAATGTAGCTGGTGTGATCCCGGGTGAAGCGGACATTGTCGATCCGCCGACCCTTGGCTCAGCTGATGGTCCGGTAGTCCCAGATGGTGATGACCCAGCGACTCCAATAGTCCCATCTGATGCTGTTCCAGCTGATGCTCCGGTGATCCAATATGAAGTTGATTCAGTGACCCCTGATGCAGTTGCTCCGATATGCGATGGTGATCCAGATGACGTTGCTCCGAAGATCCCATGCGAAGATGCTTTGGAGATCCCAGCTCCGGTAATTCCGGTTCCAGTGGTTCCAGGCGATGCTGATCCGTGGAGTGGATGGCGTCTTGGTATGTCGTTGGGAATTTTTATCACCAGGTTTTCGTCCTCCGAGATCCGAAACGGGTCTCTCTCGGTGCAGGTGAAGTTTACACTCGTGGTCGGTGGGGTTGTCCCCGATGCTCCTGTTGCGTGCGTGTTGCCGAAGGTATCCTCGACTCTTGGATTGGGTCTTGTACTGGCGGCCTCGTGATGTGGTACATCCGGTGCGGCCCCAGCGGTTGTAGAATGTGCGCCCCCGGGCGTAATAGCAGGTGTAATTCCTGTCAAGGACACTCCAACTTTTTTTGCGGTAGTGCTCCAGCGCGTGATGACGATCCTCCAATCTCTGGTGATGATGACGCTTCGGCTGTTGTCGATAACTTTTCTTCTTCCAGAAGGTTGTTGTCGTAGTAGTGTAGCATGACCTGGACTAGCGCACAAAAGCGCTCCGTCTCGGTGTCAATGGCTTTCTCGGGCTTGTTCGGGATTTGCGCATGTTGGCGCCCAGTCTACGTGACAGTAGCCTCTCCAGGCGTGTTGTATCCGCCTGTTGGTGTGCACTCCTCTTGGGTCGCATCATTCCGTCCATATCGCGCGGATACCCTATTCAGTTGAGGCGTTACAGTCGTGGTGTGCTCCATGGCTATGCTGGAGTTGGTGCAGGAATCTAGGATCTCTTTGAAGGTGCAAACGCCTCGATTGGCGTCGTTGCTTGCCTGTGCTGCAGGAACTACAGCAGGCGTTGATGACGTATCAGAGAGCAGTTCACTCAGATGTCTTGTATGATATCGGTACCCATACAGCAGTGTAGTATTACCAGTAATCCCGCCGCACGTATGGTACGAGCTGCTGTATTAAACAGCCGTTTCAAGTGCAGTAGGGGTGCTTGTGTAGAAGTCGAAGGCGATGTGGAGATTTCCCAAAAAAATCGGAATTCCAAAAACTGCAGCAGTACGAAGTACCTCCTGATGCTGCTGGTTGCTGGCTTGCACTACAAGTAGTCGCCTTGATGACAAGAGTCTCCTTTAACAGACAGCTACTCTACTGTCGTGAGTGCTCTTGATAAAGCTTGTCGCTTGGAGTTTGGCGAGTCCTTACTGAGAAGTCACGCCTTTGGCCCGCACTCTCAACGAGGTGCGTTGGGCAGCTTTGGTCGGTCTA
Organism: Undaria pinnatifida; assembly: GCA_012845835.1. Lineage (NCBI taxonomy): Eukaryota > Phaeophyceae > Laminariales > Alariaceae > Undaria > Undaria pinnatifida. The sequence continues at coordinate 9,708,676 of JABAKD010000010.1, forward strand.
TCACGATGATCACACGTGAAGCCGATGGCCCGCACTCAACGAGAGGTGCGTTGGGCTCGAATTTTGGTCGGTCTATCACGATGATCACACGTGAAGTCCTTGAACTAGACGTCATCGCTCTATTAACAGACAGTAGCTTGTACCGTCGAGAGTTGCCTCTGCACCGCTGTTGCTCAGAACGACCTGCTCATTTGGAGTCGAGGCAACGTTCAGCAGTTGCTTACTCGAGTATATCGAGGTTTGCTTCGGGGTTCTTGACGATGCAAAGATGGGTCCCGTGCGCGTGGATGGTTGATTTGGTACAACCTGTGACGTAGTGGCGTTCTATACCTCTGGGTACCTCGATCACAGCTCTGGCATCAATTGCTCTGATTGAGTGCGTAGGGTCCTCTAGATATGCCCACTCACTCACCGCGCGTTTCCAACGAAGTACTCGTAGTCCTCCGTCTGATACTTATCGTCGTACTCGTGTAGAGATGTAGAAGCTCCCATGAGCAGCAGTAGATTTCTTGATCAGCCGTCCTCAGTGATGATGATCGTAAATCCGTGCTGCTGCTTTCCTCGTTTACGCGTGCGAGGCTCATAACCTATTGATCCTTAGGTGGCATGTGGCGTGTATCAGCTCTTTGCTGGTGTACGCTCGTAGGCTCGCTTTCGGATGACCCGATGAAGACTCAGCATATATATACATGATTTGAGGCAAACGAGGGTGGGCCTGTAAGAGCAGAGAACTCTAGCAGAGAAGATGTTGTTCGACGACCCCAGGCCGATATGTTGATTGATGATTTATTTGCTCAGCAGATGAGAGCTGATGGTGAGCAAAGAGGAGTGGCCGAGGTGGGCCTGATCATCACCTGATCGAAACGGCACAATGCCTTAATCTACAGACAGATGTACTCTACGGGTAGTTGTCTGATTTACCTACAACAACGTTTCCCGAGGCTTGCTCGTGGTCTACCGTACCTATGGCAATGTTCCCCGAGGTTTGCTTCTGGGAGGTTAGCTACGTCAACGTCCCGACAGTCAACCTAAAATCATATTCCATGAACGTTGCTATTCGTACCAGACCAGGTACGTTATTCCGCCGCATTTATTTGATAACACCGCATTGCTCGTACGTACTACATGTACCAGCTTTTGGATATGATTAGCCAGTAAATGGCTGTGCATCATGTATCCAAGATATTGCTGCTGAGACTTGTGCTTGCTGCGTACTGCATCGATAAACGACATCTAACAGACTTGTTATAACTGTCTGTTGTACGAACAACTCGCAATGTATACTAGGTGACTTTTAAGTGTTATCAAGTAACGACATGATGGTTACTGACAAGTAGCATCTCTAATCGTGTTTTGCTCTCCGCACGTTGTCTACTATCTACCATCTGCGATTTTCGCTAAAACCACAGAACAAGTACTCGTTAAAGCACTGCCTCTGTGGAGGTATATGTATTAGGATGGGTTGGTATCTGAATTATTACTTTTACAAAGAAAGGTCCCTATATTTCCGCATCGATGGACACGCGCACCCAGAGTGGCAGCACAGCAGAAACGTGTGGGATGGTGGGGTGCCACATTATGACAGGCTCCGACACAAGCAACTCGCCGCAGCATAGCGAGGACACGCCAAGCGCACACTAATGGTGTCACCTATCGCTGCTGCTGTGCGGCAGGGTTGCAGCGTTGTGCTCTCGGCATGTTGTCTGCTGCCTGTCATCAGCGATGTTACATAAATAGTGTTGCCTACCGCTGCTGCTGTGGGGTATAGAGTTGTAGCGTTGCGCTCTCTTGACATGGTACGACGTCATATACGAAGCACACCAACATGAAATGTTGTGCTCTCTTGATATGGTACGATATCATGTACGAAGCACACCAACATGAACATGTTGTGCTCTCTTGATATGGTACGATATCATATACCAGGTACGAAGCACACCAACATGAACATGAATATAAGAATCGTTTGAGTACTAATATGATATTCAAACGATCTTTACATTTTACGCCGGCATGTCACTTGACAGAAGCAGCAGAAGCAGCAGTAGCAGCAGCAGCGAGAGGTAGTGGCGTATAGGCGGGTAGAGCATCGCAGGCTAGCGTTGTGCTCTCCGCATGTTGTCTGCTGTCTGTCATCTGCGACCTTACATAAATGGTGTTGCCTACCGCTGCTGCTGCGCGGCAGAGTTGTAGCGTTGTGCTCTCTTGGTATGGTACGATATCATATAAAAAGCACACCAACATGAACTTAAATATAAAGACCGTTTGAGTACTAATGTGATATTCAAATGATCCTTACACTTTACGCCGGCATGTCACTTGACAGAAGCAACAGAAGCAGCAGCAGCGAGAGGTAGTGGCGTATACCGTAAACTACACAAGATAACACACCCACATAAGATACCACACCCCCCACAGAATACAATACCCCGGTGATAATTTTGGGCGCATTTTGCAACCATCGATTTACCACCGGGGCTACACAAGATACCACACCCCAGTGATAATTTTAGTTACGCCGCATACATTCACGGGGCCCCTCCTTTCTACCACCGGGGTCATAGAACATCTGCCCCGTGGGCACACAACACCACACCCTGTGTGCGGGGGGAACACCCCGTGTGGAGACCTCCAAAAACATGAACGTTGAGGGAGAGCAGAATGCCTCTGCAAGTGCCCCCGCTTCTCCAACAACTGCTTCGACCGCAGCAGTACAGCAGGCGCCACAGATCACGTCGTTCTTTCAACTCGAGCGCACTTCTCCTACACAAGCGACTCCTGCCACGAGTCCTCCTGCTGCTGCTGCTGATCTACCAGCAGCAGCAGCAGCAGGCACCAACATGACAGCCCTCGCATCGCCTCACCAGCAGCGGCTCAACTCTATAAGGAGTGTTTCGGTATCCCCCCCCAAGCACGACCTGTGGGTGTTCGGCGGTTATCACACCCCCTGCTTTATCACACACCCTCATTTATCACACCCCCAAACACACCCTGTGGGTGTTCGGACGTGCTATCACACCCCCTGGTTTATCACACCCCCACATTTATCTCACCCCCACATTTATCACACCCCCACATTTATCACACCCCCAAACGTACCCAGTGGGTGGTCGGACGTGCTATCACACCCCCTGGTTTATCACACCCCCTGGGGGGCGCCGCGACCAGCACTCTATCACCGGGGCTACACAAGATACCACAGCCCCCACAGGATACCACACCCGGTGATAATATTTTCAAGCGCTCAAATGTATCACGGGGGGTGTGTTATCTTGTGTAGTTTACGGTAGGCGGGTAGAGCATTGCAGGCTCCGATCAAAGTAATCACCTACTACAACAACAGCAGCCACACGTGCATAGAGTTGCAGGCTGCTGCTAGGGGGCTGGACTGCTGCTGGGCGGCAGGATCGTAGCGCGATGCTCTATGCAAAAGTAGGGAAATGTACGTGTAGTACCCTCTACGAGCAGAAAAACCCGGTTGGCCTCCAAATCTTACGTGCGTACACGGGGATAGGGGATTCAGAAACCCAAACCCCGGGGATGTTGCGGAAACCCGGGGATTTGCCTTAAGTGTGCCCAAGGCCGAAAAGGTTTAAAAGGCTTGCCACGCGCGCCACACTGCACGGATCCCGCCCAAACCTCCCGCATCGTGGCCTCGACGGTCGAATTGTGCCCACCCCATCCGACCTTTCGGACAAAGGTGCGAGAACGAAGAGATATGCCCGAAAAAAAAAATGACAGTTATACGTATACATATACTAGGCGCTACGAATACAATAATAATACTCGTAATCACTGAGATATGTTAAGGAATTAGTGGGGTATTAGTAGTCCGTTTTGACCACTCTGTTACTCACTCCCCGTGACTGCCGATACTAGCACACGGAACTCCCGACTGAAATCAGAAAAAGGCGTGCCGTTACACACTCCAAAAGTGTGCAACTTAGTGTAGCCTTCGCCCGTGTCGAGGCGGGGGCTCGCGTACAGCCGACTACAATTCCGCTTCGGTTTTTGCTGTACCCATCGTGACCAACGAGGATTCCGCCGAAGCCCCGGCTGTCACGACATCAGTGGCCCAACCGACTCCTTCCCGGAGCTCGGTACAAGGGACAAACCCCGTCAAGCCCATGGGCCCGACCGCGTCCGTCCCAACCTCGCCTGGATCTCCGGCGCCCCAGACGATGACGCCCTTTTCGGACCGCATCTCCACTCGGACGCGCCGGCGTTCAGCAACAGCAGCTGGTAAGGCACCCCCTGCTGTCGACTATGGCTTCGGGCCCGGCGGGGTTCCCCAGTCATCGCCCAGACGAGTTACGACTCCGCCGCGAGCCCGACGGCCGCGGCCGGCTCCGCCAGTGGCTGGGGATATTTGTCGTCGTGATGTCTCCGCGCCCGGTAGGAGTTTTTCCGCCTCGTCGACCGGCGAGTCGGGGTGGTCGGACGGTGTGCCGTGTTGTTGACTGGTGTTGGAGTCACTATCGTCGTCCAGGTTTTCGGCGCGTCCACCTCGTCTCGATTCGCGGGATCCCCTTGGACTACGGGCACCGTGCTCTAGGAGTCGCGTGTTCCTGGCTCCATAGCCAGACGGTTAGAGGTGTGGGAGTGGGGTTTGAGGAGCCGCATCCTCGACTCATGGTCTAGTTCGTAGAACCGGAGTTTCCCCGAATCTCCCATGTTTCTGCATATGCGACTCATCAGGGTGGGCTAGTGTTAAGATACGGCCTCGAAAGGCCTGTAGGTATCCGAATTTGAGATCATTTGGATGGGTTTCGTATGATAAGGTTGGCGTTTTATATTCGGGGAAGTTAGGAATTAGATCGGAGGCACGCGCCTCCGATCTCAGAAGCTATCCCGGGCTCTGGTGGAAACGAATAAAGCTACATCTCTACGAAGGAACGAAAGTGAGTACTCTCCGAAGACCTGCTCAATTGGCAGACCTGCAGGGGGCACTCTGTGTCCCCCACCTTTAATTTCACAACTCGCAAAAGGTTAACCAATAGCTTACCCACAGTGAGCCTTAAAACACTCTTCCCCCCTGAAACGGCGGGATACCAGGTCGGCCGGATATATATATGGGCAGACCTGTCGATATCCAAGCCGTTTCATTTCCTGGGTACACTGGGGAGAGTATTTTTCAAGTTCGAGGAAAGTCTGAAAGAGTTTATTCTATGGTGGATGTGGGACTTGAACCCACGGCCCAAAAAACCCATGGTCTGTCGACGACGCCATTTGTTAAGGAATTAGTGGGATGTTAGTCCGGTTTAACCACGTGCAAAAGGTTAACCAATAGCTTACCCACAAGCCTTATAACAACCCCCCCCCCTGAAACGGCGGGATACCAGGTCGGCCGGATTTGTGGGCGGACCTGTCGATATCCAATCAATCCGTTTCATTTCCTGGGTACACTGGGGAGAGCATTTTTTTTCAGGTTTGACATGGGGAAAGTCTGAAAAAGCTTATTCTATGCCGGATGTGGGACTTGAACCCACGACCCAAAAAAACCATGGTCTGTCGACGACGCCATTTGATGAGGACGTAGTGGGGTACTAGTCCGTTTGACCACTTGCAAGAGGTTAACCAATAGCTTACCCACCAATAGCTTACCCAAACGAATGTTAAGGTATTAGTGGGGTATTAGTCCGTTTGACCACTTGCAAAAGGTTAGCCAATAGCTTACCCAAACTACGCCTTAAAACACTCTCCCCCCCTGAAACGGCGGGATAGCAGGTCGGCCGGATATACGGGCGCGGACCAGTCAATTATCCAAGCCGTTTCATTTCCTGGGCATACCTGGGAGAGTATTTTTCCAAGTTCGACATGGGGAAAGTCTGAAAAAGTATATTATGGTGGATGTGGGATTTGAACCCACGACCCAAAAAACCCATGGTCTGTCGACGACGCCATTTTTTAAAGGAATTAGTAGGGTATTAGTCCGTTTGACCACTTGCAAAAGGTTAGCCCATAGCTTACTACCCGAACTAAGCCTTATAACACTAAGCTTTATAACAGATATCATAGTAGTAGTATTACAGCAAAAACCAGTATTATTATAATAATAGCGGTCAGTGAGCACTCACGCGTACGTTCATATCCTCCCACCAGCACCCGACGCGCCTCCTCCGCCAGCACCACCACTGTCGCCCGCGCGGCGGTGGTGGTTGCCACCCCCACATCTTTTCTTTGTTGCTGCCACCTCCATCTTGGCCGCCGCCACCCCCGGGGCCACCGCCCCCACGGTGGCGGTCCCCGCGATCGCGACCGCGTCGCCGCGTCGCTTTTTGCCACGGCGGCGTTCCTCCAACTCCTCCTCCGGAGTCGGCCACAAAACGGGGTCGTGGGCGTTGTCAAGGCCACTGCGAAATATATGTCATAACCAAGTTGTAGCGATTTTCTTAGTTTAGATAAGCGAGACTCGTTAATTTATCTTCTCTGACTAGCGGTCGAACGGACTGATGATACTACTACTACTGCTGCTGTTGCTGTTGTTGATATGGCGCTAACTCCGTAGATGTCTGGGTTATTATAGATAAGACGTGACACGATGTATGTTAGTGCTCTTTCGTTGATGAACTTCGTGATTGTCATGTCATCATCGCAGACAGTGTTACAGCTCCTCTATTACTCCAAGATTGCCCTAAACAAAAGGCACCGTCAACCGACAGACCATGGGGTTCTTGGGTGGTCGTGGTTTTCGAACCTCACCTGAATGAAGTAAATCCCAATAATAACCTTTACGACATTTCCCCCAGGACATACAGCAGTGGGGGCGCCCGTACGTAAGAAACGTCAATTTAGCGCCCAGGCCAACAAAGGCTTATTTTGTGTGCCGTCGCCAGCGCCACCAGCATAATATGTAGATATAGATTGGTTGAGTTAAAACATCTATATTTGTTTTTCTCGCCTCAGATTACACCGTTTGTTTTCAGAGTTGCTTGTTTCTTGTACGATGTCGTTATGTACCGCGAGTTCCATCTTACGTTGGCGTTTTTTACAGGCCACAGCCGCAATCCAAAACGTTCTACTAACTGTGTTTGTTTGTAATACCAACAAGGTGCCAAGGCAAAAAAATGGAGAGCACATCTCACTCGATCTTCGATTTGACCAGTCAGGAAGGCTTCCTCGCTTGTTGTGTTTAGATGGAGGCAAAAGGGACATACATAGTGTTTTTTCATGCTTCGGTGTTATCTCTGTCAGATAGATACTGCTCTGTACTATATTAATATTAACCTCTAAAAAATCTGCCAGTTCTTTTCTATTCTTTTGGTGGAAAACAATGAAGAAAACGTGGGCGTTCTCATGAGACTTGGAGATGTGCACTGTTGGAAGGTTATTATGCATTTATTTGGCGCTTCTGATTCCGTGCCAGGCTCCGGTGCGACCTCGTTTCTTAGATTGGGTAGCGGCAATTGGTTGATGTTTTTTTCTTTGTAGTCTAGACTAGACTAGACTGTTTTTGTGTTTTGTTGCTCGGCTTGAGCTTTGTTTCTTACACCTAAATTATTACTTTTTTCAACAATCTCAGCCTGAGTTTCTTGACAAACTCCTTGTTAAATGCGGGCGCCGACTGTATGTCGAACTTGAAAAATACTTTCCCGGGTATCCCCAGGAGCAGACTCTTTCTTAAATGCGGGCGCCCACTGTATGTCGAACTTGAAAAATACTCTCCCGAGTATCCCCAGGAAATGTAATCGCGTGGACATTGACACATCCACCCGTATATACCCGGCCGACCTGCTATTATACCGGCGGCCCAGGGGGGCGCGGGGGGGTACTCATTTGTTGCTTGCCTTGGTAATTTGACCATTGACCACGCATCCCTTTCGAGATGGAGCACCGTTCCTACTCCTAATAGAGACACCTCCAACATTTGGGCGCTTGTTGCGCTTCTTCCATAGTCTATACCACATAGAAACTGTTTGCCTATCCTATCCCCGTCCTGTTTGGCCGTCTGCGGCCGTGTGGGTTGGGGGAGATCTTCTAGGTGATACTTAACATCTACCTCTGTTTCGACCTTGCTTGTTGGCGGTTCTCTTCTTGGGGCGGAAGGGGGGTGGAAACCCTCTATTGACCACGGGCACACTCACTCGCTCACTCGCCGTGCCGTACGATTTGCATATATATATGTCGTTGCGGCGGACCTGATGACGTCGTATGGGTAGACTATGCTTTGTATATGTTGTTGCGGCTGAGCTGAACTGATTACGTTGTTCGTTGTATCATGTTGATACTCGTACCGCGGTATGCAATATCTTCATCGAAGCTTACCGGTAAAGACAAACAACTTTTTTTGCCCGCGTGGCATATATATGACGGCGTTGCTTCATTCGCGGAAGAACGACTGAACATCATTACTGATCCGTCCAGCCAGCCGTCAACATGAATTCAGGTGATAACGTCATGCAGAAGTTTAGGTTAAACTTGCAGCCATTTCAGTCTCTCGCCTGACTCGCCCGCGGTTCGCCCGCACAACAAGAACCACCGCCAAATAATAGGGAATACGTGTGCGTGCGTACGTGCTGGTTGGTGGTGTAGACTGGTTTGCTTACAAAATATCGGTACTTACGGAGTGGTACGAAGATGTACGATGATACTACTGTATTTTGTTGGTAGACAGCGTACGTGCGTACGCACTGCGTGTGGTGCCCTGGTGAATTCACGGGAAATAACCACCACGCGTGACCGCCAACCAGCCCTGATCATTGTCTTGTTGAATACCATTCGAATTGTGTCCCCTTTCGTGTAAAAAGTACGCAGCTGTTGCTCTATTAATAATAATAGGTGATACATACTATAGAGTCCGTCCAGGAAAACATGCTGACGTTTTCCCCAACTCACGTGGAATTAAACTCCGGAGTGACTGACGTATCCCCTGGTCCTAATCGAATCACCGTTGGAAAAAGCTCAGTTCCAGGCGGAGGTTTCGATCGCGGAGCATTTTCTTCTTTTTTTTTTCGCGATCGGCGAGAAAATCGCGATTTTCGTCACAAATTTTTTTGTGAGATTTTCCATATATATATGTATAGTTTTATTGGGTCGAGTGTGGAGTCCATTTTTTTTTTTCTTTTTTTTTTCTTGTTTGACGCCGCGGATTCAAACAGATCTCGCCGAGGCGTTCACAGCAACCCAACCAGTTTTCTGGATTCTCCTGTTGTTACTTTATCAGGCATACGAGGTCCTCCAGACACAGCGCCCAGTCAGTGTATAGTTTTTTTGGGAGCACAGTATTGGAACTTTTTGGGGGAGTAGTATTGGAACGATAGATAGATCGTGAAAAACTCGTCGGAGATTCGGGCGAATTGGACCTGCACCCGGGGACTCCGTCTTTTGTTTTTTGAAGAAAAAAATGTTCAAAGCGAGATATCGCCCGTCGAAGTTGAAGTTTCCGCTGGTACCCCAGGTGTAAGGACCCACACACACCACCCACAACACCACCGGGCGGCGGTGTTGGTTGGTATTTCTTGGTGCCTCTCTGTTGTTGGTGGTGGTAATGATCTAGCGCATCTGTGCATGTGATTACGAGTCGACAGTGTACGATTGCGGAGTAATTTTGTCAAATTTTCGGGGCAATTATGTGCCTTTTCGGGGCAATTTCGGGGCAATTTTTGCCAAAAGAAGTGGCCAATTTCGCCTCTTTATCTTTTTACACCGGATTTCGATTCCGTTCGACCCCGCGATTCGTGCCAACTTTGTTTCACGTGTCAACTCTCAAAAAAATTGTGAGCGAGAACAATTGGGGGTCATGCCTTCATAAATTTTGCCCGGACGGACCATACCAGGTTCAGGCAAAAAAAATATTTTCGTGTAGAGGGGGGGGGGGGAGGGGGCGTACTCATTTGTTGCTTGCCTTAGTATTTTGACCATTGACCACGCATCCCTTTCGAGACGGAGCACCGTTCCTACTCCTAATAGAGACGCCTCTAATATTTGGGCGCTCATTACGCTTCTTCCATATACATACCACATAGAAACTGTTTGATGATTCTATCCCCGTCCTGTTTCGCCGTCTGCGGCCACCATCTATCTCCTAGGACAGCGATCGTTTTCTCGCTACTCTCTAGTCTACGAAACTCTTCCATGTCACATCCGTCTAATTTCCTCATCTCCTCCTCCAACACATCCCGTTCCTCCTCGTGTAGGGGGGGGGGGGGGGGGGGGACGCAATAACGCGAAATAACTAGTAACACCGTTCTTTTGTGCACGAGTTCTAGTCATAGACACAACCAACGCCAGTCCACCACTCGAAGCATATCATTCACAGCAACTCGGTCTTACTCAGCCAAATAAAAGTCGGTGTTCGAGTCGTATGATAGCTCTAGTACACGGGTGGCTAGCCAGCGTAATTGATCCTTGTCGGAGGGGGGGAGGGGGGTTCTTCTCCTTCTAGGCGAAAAACGACAGACCCCTCCCCCCCCCTTCCCCCCCCCCGAGGCCCGCAGCATCATCCTTGGCGATGTCCGTAAAAAAATGATCGCTTGACGTGACCACAGCAAGCGCAGGGGCCCTGCTCCACAAAACATGTGTGCCTTCGACGCATGCTACGATAGAGAGGTAGATTTTTTTCGTGTGAAAAATGCAGATTTTTTTGTGTGAAAAACGTTTTTTGAATGACTGGGCTCCTTAACCCCTTTAGAGCCCCAGAGGGCCTGTACTAACTTCAAGTAAATTTGTAAAAAAAAAGGGTTTCCAGTTGTCAAGGCGTTAACTTATTATTACGATCGTCGGCGTTTCATTATATTTACGCACCATATTTCCGTTATATACCTATGTTAAGGTATTAGTGGGGTATTAGTCCGTTTGACCACTTGCAAAAGGTTAACCCATAGCTTACCCAAACCGTTTCATTTCCTGGGGATACCGGGGAGAGTGTTTTTCAAGTTCGACATAGGGAAAGTCTGAAAAAGTTTATTGTGGTGGATGTGGGATTTGAACCCACGACCCAAAAAAACATGGTCTGTCGACGACGCCATTTGTTAAGGACTTAGTGGGGTATTATTAATAGTCCGTTTGACCACTTGCAAAAGGTTAGCCCATAGCTTTCCCAAAAAAAAACAAGCCTTGTAACACCTATATATAGGTCCGCCATGGGACTACTTCTTCATCTTCTTTGTGTGGCAGTGTTAGTTTCCTCCCGGTCGGGTTTTGGAGATATGATTGCTCGAAAGTTCCCCATCAAATGAGGACCCTCAGACAAAAAAAGGTGTACCTCTTCTACCGTACGTAGCGTGTGTCTTTTTCGCCTGCTGCTGCTGCTGCTTACCTAGTACTAGCTCGAAAATCCCCCAAGTGAGGACCCTCGGACAAAAAAAGGTGTACCTCTTCTACCGTACGTCGCATGTGTGTCCTTTTCGCCTGCTGCTGCTTACCTAGTACTAGCTCGAAAGTTCCCCATCAAGTGAGGGCCCACAGACAAGAAAAAAGGTGTACCTCTTCTACCGTACATACGTAGCATGTATGTGTCCTTCTCGCCTCCTGCTGCTGCTGCTTGCCTGGTACATGTATGTACGTCCTAAAACCCTGAACCCACACCACTACTGTCAGGCAACTACTACCACAAAAAAACTACTAATAGGGGTAGCACTTTTCGTCTGAGATGTTTTCTGAAGGACGGGGCTCGCCTTAACCCCTTTACAACTGAAAACCCGTTTTTGGGGACAAAATTACTTGGATTTAGTATAGGGAGGGGTTCGGGGGCTCTAAAGGGGTTAACCGATAATCGGCGGAAATTAGCCTTTTTTTTTGTCGCTTCTCGGTGTGCGCCTAGGTCATTGGGAATGTTCATCCTGTCGTAGCAGTTTTATTTTCCTCTCCAAACTCAGTTTCTGGGAGAGGTCTTAAGCTCCCAGATTGAGGAACCTCGGGAAAAAAAAGGTGCAAGCACCTTTTATCGTAGCGCGCGTCACCACAAGCGTGCGGGGAGAGGGACGGACAAGAAGCCTTTTTTGTCTTGAAAGACTCAACGGCAGTGAAATGGGTAAGTGCGCGCACCGTTTGAGTACTACGACGACGGCGGATCTCAACCACAAGCCAAAGGGAGCACTGGACCGACGGGTTTAGTACTGTCGTGGTTTCGGTGGTTTAGGCGATGTCGTTCTGCACCTCTTGAACCACAAGTAAGTATATATCCCCCCGCATCCTTCCATGACGAGAGGTATCTGTCAGTTCCACCTCTCACAGGTCGAAATTGTTCCGCAGCGCCAGCGGACGGTGCAGAACACGCCGTCTGTACCTTGCCGCGAGGCGAAATCTGTCCGTCATCATCATCGAGACAACAAGGTGCGCCTCAACAACTCCCCGCAAATTGATAGCCCTGTGTGATAGATTCACGATTGCTCGTCTGCGCAAACCACGGCGACAACCGTGGCGGTGACCCACACCACTGCCACGGTGGGGTGGTCGTATTCTTGGCGTGTTCTTCGATACTGCTCACTTTTCTAGAAATTGTCACGTCACTGTATATATAGACTAGACTATAGTCTATATATATATATTTTTTTTTTTTCTTCGTATCCCATTTATTATCCTCGCAACGCTACTACTCTTGCGCTCCCTCCCAGTAGTAACTCAGATCCGGGATCAAATAGCGGGCCCTCCTCCCCCCTCCAAACTACACGGCGGTACGTCCCTTCGTTTTCACCGCGAGAAGAATTCAGCATTTTGTTCCCTCGTCGACTCGCGTCGAATTGTGCCATATTATACCACCATATCAGTAGTCTATATGGGATGATCATGTTCTTCGGTACTGCTCACAGTTCCACCTACTAATAGAACTTCTCACATACATGCAACCGCCCAACCGGATGGTGAACACTTTCGTTCGTGCAAAACTCGTATTTCCGTTTCCAAGCCTGGTTCTGGAGCTCATCATCACCAAAGTAAAATGCAACGCGCGCCAGTGTCGTAGGTCTAGACTATACTATTAATACCAAAGTTGTAGCGCCGCCCCATATTACCTGCGCAGCGAAATCTGTCCGCTACATCCGTGTGCCTCCTCCGCGCGGCTAACCAGCCGCAACAACAGCAACGCGGCTCAGCCTTTTTTCTGAGTTCGTCCAGGGGCGTGAAAAAAACACTAGACTCTCTGCTGAGACGTCAACCAAGCTCAAACCAAGCTTGATCCGCCGGTTGATCCGTCAGAACGCCCCATCATAATAATGTAGTATTAATAGTACGAGTTTTTTAAAGCCACCGCGCTGAGACATTTGTATCCATCGGCGGGGAAGCGCATTTTTACGTTAGATCCGTTCGAGATGTCTTCAAACTAGGGCTGTGATTTGGCCAACTATACTAATAGTAAGTCGCGACCCGGGCTACGGCAGAGCAGCCGGTCGCTCCGGTGGCGTACCAGGTTGTGCTCGAGCCTGGCATTTACCAGGTAGGTCAGTTTCGTGAGTTCGAGTCCCCCCGAATGCATAGACTACTCGTATAGAATCGTAGGGAGTTTTTCATGGACATAAATTGACTTTGCGGAAAGCGCGAGAGCGTGAGCTAGCAACACACTCGATGGAAATTCGACGAGCAGAGGGATTGCTGAACCCGATGTGCGATAAAAAATGGAAGCAAGAACCGCGAGGGAGAAGGGACGACACCTGTGACCACGGCTTTACCAAAAGCTGGGAAGTACAAGTGTGAAAAGAAAATAAAAAGTGGGATCACTTTTGGGGACTCTTTGTTCAGTGGGTCGGGCAGACTTGCGCGAGGGACCCCTCCTGCTCCTTTTTGCGACATGACATCTCTGGTGTGTTTTCTTTTGCGATAAGACACCCCGCCATGGAATGGATAGCTAGCTACACTGCGCCAAGCAGATCGCCTCAAGATTCTTTTGAGGTGAGAAACAGAGTCACTCGGGCGAATGGCCCAAAACCCGGCGGTGCAAAAGAGGGTACCCCCCCCCCGACCGTAGCCTTTGTCGAGCCGACTAGTTACTAGTTGGCAGCTAGGTACTACAGCTTGTTGCGTGCGGCAATGTGCCGAACTCTGCGCATTTGCATCCGAAATGCCGCGTTTGTAACTCGACGTGTGGTGTCTCTTTTTAACGACTGTAAGTCAGGCCAGTTAGTTGGCCCAGGCCAGTTAGTTGGCCCTTGTCTCGCCACTTAACAAATAACTAGCCGTTGACGTCCAACCAACTCGCAGCCCTACATACACAACCCCCTTGCAGACTTGTCAAGGGAAAATAGGGTCGAACCCCCCTCCCGCGCCACACACAGCATCGGCCATACGAAACGGTTCGAGAACGCGTGCTACGACAGAGGTGGCACATTTGGTCCGATGACTTGATTCTACGACAGCCCCCTCTTAAACCAGCGATTTCATTTAACGAACGTTTCATGGCTGCTCGGTAGGAGGAAGGATGCTTTGGAAACTATGCCTGTCATACATTTTCTGATTTGCAAAGGACTATATCCAACGATGACGTCGGGGTGGCGACACGGGGCATAGTATTTCAGGAGATACGGCCGAGAGCTGGTTTCAAAACCGGCGATTTCATTAAAGAAAAGCTGGGGGGGTTACCGTAGAACGACTCCAATCCTTTTCTAAATGACAGGGCTAGACCGCGGTCCAAAACGGGTTACCCCCTTGAGAACTTCACCCACATTTTGGGAGACGAAATACTTGGAATAAATATTGCATATTTTTGCAGGGGCGAAAGGGTTGAAAAAAAAAAAAAGCGCGCGCTCGAGCCAACGAAGCCAAACCAAACCCAGCGTAACGCCTTCACAGCTGTCAAAAACGTTTCTTGAGGAAAATTACTTGGCATTAGTATAGGGAGGACGCAGGGGCTCTAAAAGGGTCAAGGGCGTTAACAGAAAAGGAAAACAGAAAAGGAAGGATCACGGCCGACAAAACAAAAACAACACCACCAGGTATAATGCTGCACTGGGCTTCGTCCTGAGCAAAACAATCACTGCTACTACAAGAGCATCCCGTTGGGTTTCGCCGCCATGGTCAGGTCGGTCTAACATCACTCGTGACAGAAAGTCGACGGCGTCGACAATTGCGCAAGCTTCGTCTGTTGACATTCCCCACCCCCATACCTCACGACTGTCGCAAGTTTTATCCCTTGAACTACCTCTTAAGCCGCTGGCAAATTGTCCCCTGAGCGTACCCTAAGCCGTTGGGAAAATGTATCCCGTGAGTTTTTCGTACGCCACTCGGAAAATGTTTCCGTTGAGACCACCCTATGCCGCTCGGAAAACGCACCGGCGTCCCTTAGGCCTACCCTATACCGTATCGAAAACCTATCCCTTGAGCTTCCTGCTGCGCGTGACGTTGGACTTGATTCCGGTAGACTCGCCTCCGTAGGTATCGGCTTCTCCCGTGCGGATATCCCGAACCTGGTACACACGCACACGTATACATAAGTGAGTAGTGAGACGTATGCACCGGCCTGGACCTGGCACATCGTAGACTGACTCCCGATTTCACTTTTATATGTATCTGGTGGAGGCATGAATTGCATCAGCTGTGATATATGCGTGTACCACCTTGGGTTGTGTGTTTTTCCTTGGGGTATTCCTCAGCTCCAGAGTGACTGGAGCCTGTCCTGTGACCACGGACTTGATTATGCGAGTTAATGTGAGAACAACAACAACAACAACATAACACAGCACAACGGGTTGGGCGGGAGATGATTGGTATGTGTGGCTCACAGGCCGTAGAGCTATTTGCACGGCTGGAATAATAAGAAAGAACAAACACAAAAACCTTCAGCCGTGATATCGAGGAGTTGGTTGAAATTCATCTTTGCAAGCTGTGCGTGACACTTCGACCGCGCGTGTTACGGAGTGTTTACGTCTCAAAAAGAAACGTACCAGGTATATGCCACGCATGTTCGATGCGCTTTTTTGGCGGAGAACATTTTTTCTGTTTCATTTTCGAACGTAAGTGAACACCAGAGAGTGGGTGAGCGGTGCGCTGGGAACCAGTGATCAGTTCGTAGCACAGCAGGATAGCATGCGCAAGGCAAACATGTAACGCGGGAACAAGCTGTTGTACAGCCCAACCTTGTTCCAGATATCCGACGGGTGCACCAAAAGAGCGCCCGCGCCCATGGCCAAAAAGACCCAGCACCCAGCACCCAAATCGTCATCTACGGCTGGGAGTTGGTTGACTGCAAGCCGCCGAGACATTTAGTCGGCTATTATTACAGTTAGTTTCGTGCGGTGTTTACCTGCGGAGTTCTAGCTGACTATAATATTAGTATACAAAATAATAAGTCACCGACCAGTTGTTAGTTGGCTAGGCGCTGTAAATACATCACCGTCAGTTGCGTGGGTAGTGTGGGGAGTTTTCCGTGTTTGCTTGTGACTGATGCATTTTAGACTCGAGGCGTGGTATTTACTACTAGCAAAGACTACGGCACGCCAGTTAGATGTCCTTTGCTCCGCCAACCAACTAACAACTATTAATAAGAGCAAATGCCATTAATAGCAGTGAAGTCCACCTACATCAACCACCTTATTACCAACAGCAAGCGACGAAATGCGCGAAATTGTTGATGCCGTCTTTCCTCGGGCGAACTAACTATCTTGTTTGGTGCCCTCGTGCTCGTCGGTATCGGGTTCCGGGTACCCTGAGGTGCCTCGTAGGGAACACAACCGCTCCCAAACACATATACCAGCTGTTCCTACCTGCACCAAAACCGAGAATCGGTGCAGTGCTCTATACACAGACTCCAAAAGAGCGAAAAAACGCCTCTGAAAGAATACTCTGTGTGGCGTAGAAACAGCTGTGTTGCGTAGAAACAGTTACATTCTCAGCAAGACGTCCGATCCGTCCACTCGACGTGCCATATAGAATGTCCAGAATCACAATTCCCGAAAAGCGAAACACAACCACCCAAACAGCGCTTTCTTTGTGTTTTCAAAGCAGACCCGCCAGCAATACACCCCCCCCAAAAAAGAAAACGCCTCCATACCCCTCTCTCACCTGGCCCTTCCGACGGATCGTAGCCTTGCGGAAGGCCTCGCGCTTCTTCGAGCGCGGATTTCTGTTGAGCTTGTTCTTGTGCGGCGTCAGCCCCCTGTTCTTGATGATGGTATAGCTGGCGCCACGCTTGGTCTCTCCCCGCGCCGCCCTCTCCGCCTCCAGTTCGGCCTCCAGGGCGCCCGCGACGCGGGACTTTGGCTGGTATTTCTCCTGCTTCACCCGTTTCTTGCGATTTTTCTCCTCCGCCACGGCGGCGTAGAACGCGTCTTCCTCGTCGTCTCCCTCTCCACCGCCGCCGCCACCGCCACCTTCGCCGCGCTCGCGCTTGCTCGCGCCCCCCTTCTTCGACTTGTCCTTCTTTTCCCCGCCTACTGCCGCACCGTCGCCGCCGCGGCCGCTGAGCCCCTCCAGAAGCCCCGGCGGTAGCCCCCCCATGAAATCGCCGCCTCCCAAAAAGTCGTCGCTTTCTGCGCCGCTGTCCCCGTCCCCCTCGCCGCCAGCGCCCTTTTCCTCTTCCTCATCGCTCTCTCCCGGAGCGGGTCTCCGGACGCGAATGGTTTGGTCTCGTTCCCGGATAGGGACGTCGGCGTCGCCCTGAAGCCTGCTCCCGCGTTTGGCAGTGATAGCTATATCTCTCTGCGATATTCGGTTGACCATGCCCTGGAGGAGATTCTCGCCCCCGCCACTGCCATGGCTGGTAGTTGTCGTCCCCGACCGCTCGTCCACGTCCTCGTCTCCAAAGTCGCCGAGGGAAGAAAAGCCTCCGGCCTCGGCCCCCAGCATCGCCTTTGCCTTGGCCTTCGCCAGGGCCCTCTTCTTCAATTCGCGCCGCGCCTTCTTCTTCGCCGCTGCCGTGGACAGCTTATGCCTGTCGCCCTCTTCCGACCCACTGCCCCCGCCGCTCGCGTCGCCCATAAATCTCGCCTCCTCATCTTCCAGATGCTCTTCGTCGATATCTCCCCCATCCGCGCTGCTACCGTTACTGCCGGCGCCACCTTCCATGGCGTCAACGCCGCCACCACGGCGTCCTATAGGGTCGCCTTTGGCGGCATCATCACTCGTCCCTTCCTCGTCTCCGCTGTCGCCGGCGCCGGCGCCGGCAAGGTCAACCCCGGACGCGAGCGCCCGCAGGAGGAGTTCGACCTGAGGCGACATCTTCTCGTCCAGGGTGGCCATGTCCCCGAGCAGGGCGCGCAGGGACAGGAGGCGACGCACCACGGGGTGGTCCTTGGCGGGTTCGCCTTTAGCCTGAAAACGACGGGAGGCGAAAACAAGAGTTGGTTCAAGCTGTAGACGTACGGTTGAGAGCAGTAAACTACGGTACATCCTCGCGCTATGAAAGCGCAGTCAGCCGCGTAACAGGTACGACGACAGAAGCATTCCGGCAAATCGAGCAAGGACCTGAGAAAATATGTACCAAGTTGCATACGTACCAGGTACGAGGCATGATACGACCTGTTCCCTTCGGAACTGCACCCACTTTTTCCGAGAGTACGAGGCATGATACGACCTGTTCCCTTCGGAACTGCACCCACTTTTTCCGAGAGCAATGCACTTGGAATTCTTATGGAATATTTTTCGAAGTTGCAAAAGAAGGGTAAGAGCGGGGCTGAAACTCAAGCTAGGGCCCGCCGACGGAACTACACGCCGGTACTCGTACATGCCGTTCAAGAAAAACGCCGCGCTTGCAGGTGCTGATCACAGATCAAGGACAGCCTTTTTTCAGGGGCAAAATATTAATAATTAGTACCAGGCAGCACGCAGCAGCTATACACAGCAAGTGTTTTGGTACGATATCACTGTGCTTTGGTGGGTCGCTTCGGCGAGAAGGCAGTCTTCGGGAGTGCGTGTTGGTGGCTCGAACAGCGTTCATTCGGGGAGAGGAGAGCTTGCTTATGCCGTCAACAGGGACACGGGAAGCTACAGGAACAGCCATTTACATGCACCACGTCACACAACAGAAGAGGATCGGTAGAGAGTACACATGCATGGTAGCGGGCTGGTCCACAAGATCTGTGGTCCAAGCGTCGACGAGAACTGCTCTGTCGAAGACTTCGTACCGTATGAACCACCCGACATCTCGAAATGAACGGTGCTCACCATGCTGCTGGAGGAAATTTCCGACATCGGCTGTGTGTTTTTATTCCCGAATACACCCCGAGCGTGCGTAGGAGACTCGAATCATCAATCAATTTATTGGCTGTATCGCCTCCTTACACGTGGCAGGGGTCTGCAACCCTTCGAGCGTTAACTTGCATCTACGGGCTAGGGACAAGTTACTTCCGAGTCAGCGCTGGCTTTTTCTTTGAAGCGGTAAAAGGGGTAAATCGGTAGCTACTGCCTACCAGGCTTTACAACAACCAAAACTTGTACTCTTAGTCCGTTCAGAAACTACACCCTCGTTTTGGGGTTCACAATGTCGGCACTAGTGCAGAAACATGCTTACAGTTCTGAAAGGGCTAACGGCCCACTCAGAAGGACGAGATTGCCCCCATCACCTTGAGGATCATGTAGAAACAGGTGTTCAGGCAGGAGGCCAGCAGCAGCTGCTGGCGAGTGCGCAGGTAGACCAGGCCGTCCTTGCTGGCGCCCAGGTCAGCCGTCACGTTTGACACCAGCGGCTGCACCGACTCCGTCAGGGTCTGCAACTGCACGCGGACCTCTCCCAGGAGGGCGGGAAGCTCCGGCGCCTCGGAAAGAACGAGCTCCAGCTTGTCTCTGCGGCTCAGTTTGGAAGTGTCTCTCTTCACCACCGACGTTTCCACCTGCCGGGTTTTCCAATCAAGGAGGCATCAGGACCGAGTGGTGGAGGGGAGAAGGTTAGCTATTTACGGTACATCCCAAGACATCCAGACATTACGGTGGGGAGGGGGGGGGGGGGGTCGATAGATGGAGTTTTGGAGGCGGTGGCAATGGCGGCGGGGATAGTGGCAGCGACAACTGCTGCGGAGACGAAAACACGAAGGAAAAAAACAGCAACGCAGGATAAACCATCGCCGCGGTAACAAGCCGACACAGTGCTCTCGCGCAGCGGTGAATCGCAGATGCGCTCTAAATCGGATACAGGCGACAGCAACTTTCAACCGTTGATAGCTGCCACACGAGGACACGGTGCGCCTCAAAATACGAAAGAACGCAGGAGAGCGCGCGGAGGAGTGCGAAACGCGAAAAGCGAACGAACGAAAACAAACAAATAAAAACGTTACCTTTCCAGCCCCCCCAAGAGCGATCTGTTCGAGATCGCTCTTCATCGCTGACAAAGCTGCTCCATGAGCGGTTTTACCCCCCGCCACCTTGTTCTTCCGTTTCTCCTTCCCCTTCCGCGATCGCCCTCCCTTGGCACCCTTGTTTCCCTCATCCTCCCCACCCTCCTCCTCCTCTTCCTCATCTTCCTCCTCCTCCTCCTCCCCCTCTTCCTCCTCTTCTCCGTAGTCTGCGGCGTCGAGTCCCTTGTAGCTCGCCCTCTGCAGCTCGAGGGCGGCCTCTTCCTCGGCTTCCGCGTCCTCGAACTCTTGCCCAATCTCAAGGTCGGCGGTGTCCGCGTTGTAGTAGGAAGACCTGGCCAGGTAAACACGCACGTACCAACGCGCACACGCGTGCACGCACGCACGCGAGAAACATAAGGGCAAAAACGGTGTTCGGTTCGCTCTGCCACGCAAAGCACATTATGAAACCAAAGCACGCAAAACACCCCAGGTACGTAAATGACACGAAAACACCCAAAGCACGTGAAAACGCAAAGAACACAGAGCGAGCTAAAAACGCCAAACGCCAAACACCCAAACCACGCAAAGCGGTAGGTCGATTTGGCGATCGATTACCCCCACCCCCTCACACCCGCCTG
This sequence comes from Undaria pinnatifida, assembly GCA_012845835.1. Taxonomy (NCBI): domain Eukaryota; class Phaeophyceae; order Laminariales; family Alariaceae; genus Undaria; species Undaria pinnatifida. The sequence goes on from JABAKD010000010.1 coordinate 9,729,449, forward strand.
CTGAGATTGAACGGAACATACGCAACCATGCCGTGTGCAGCAAACTCAGTAGATACGTGAAATGTGGGTTGCGCTTGCCGCCGGGGCGGCTTCGCGTCGCCGCTTGCGTACGTACCACTATATCCGAAAATATAGGAGTCGTCCGTACAATAATAGCAATACGAAAGGTGCTTAAATTTCCGAACAGAGTGGGACGTCGTAGGAAAAGTACTGTCCCCGCTCGGTTGGTATCACGGCCCGCACCTGTTCTTGCCCCAGCCCGCGGCGAACTTGCCCTTCCCTTCCCCCTCTTCGTCGCTGTCGCCTTCGTCCGAGGAAGCTTCCATCGCAGCCCGCCGCACGTGCTCCGGCAGCTACCGAGGTGGGCAAGGCAATGTGGCGGGCGGCGAGGCGGACAGAGCAACAGGGTCGGACAAAAACAAACATAACCCCCCTGGAACACAAACTGGTATTCATACACCCCTGCTCAATCATACTAGTCAAACTCAATTATTGATTTGGCCTAAACGCCCCTGGACTATGAAACCACCTAAAAACGTGAAAATATACCAATATCTGCCCAAAAGCCGAGAGGAGACGACGCAAAGCGACGGATACTCGTGGGTTTGACAACCTCATATGGGTAAGGCATACATCAACGGCGGTCAGGCGGGCGACAAGGTGGGGGAAGATACCACTACCGCCTTCGCCGCGTGAGACGCCCGTCGGCAACAAACGAGGGCGTAGGGTACGTCGTAAGCGGTGGTGAAAAAAACGCACGGTAAAAAACAAACAGCAACGCTGCGGCGTCGCGACATCTCGTTTCGGGTTGTACGCAGGGGGCAATTTCGTGAGGGCATCGTGGAATAAACAGCCTGACAGGGAGCCCACTCTGCTCCAGAGTCTGCCCGACAAGTCAGCACGTAACATTATTAAGGATACATGGACAGCCAGACATCTGCTTGGCGCCCTACCTACTGCGTACGACTAGAACTTGGTGCAACAAATCGCAAGGTTAACGTTTATATATCTCGGGCCTTTTTCCTCCTATGCGTACTACCGGTAGCCCGTAAGCGGGCGAGGGCCTTGACGCAGGTCGCATCACGTCGCAGCAGCAGAAGCGGCAGAACCACCAATAGGGACGACAGCAGCATTAACATCAGCAACAGCGCTTCAATGTCTGCATCAACATCAGCTGCAGCGACAGCTAGACCTACAGCTACACATCAACATCGTCAGCAACCTCTACAGCAACATCAACATCATCCACAACCGCTACGGCTGTGGCAGCAGCGCCCTCAGCAAAACAAACCTCTGCAGCAACATCGACATCATCAACAACCGCTACAGCTGTAGCAGCAGCGCCCTCAGCAACACAAACCTCGGGCAAGTCGGAGACGTCGGAGTCGTCGTCTTCCTCCGAGCTGTTGTCTTCTTCGTCGTCGTCGTCGTCGTTGCTGTCGCCGCCGACTCCTTGGAGGTCCATCACGCCCTCCTCTTGATCGGACTCGTCCTAATAATATTACAATACATTAAAACGTAAACACGTCAAATCAAGCCGTATAGTTAGAGTTACGCGTCAAAAAGTACATATACAGCGGTAGCTGGCGGCACGGAAATCGTTCGAGATGGGATGTACAGCTTCTGCACGATGCAGATGCGTCAGCTGGCGTGATAGCGCGGCGTAAACCTACGGCACGTGATTTATGTTGAAGCGCTCGGGCAAGCATTTCTGCACCCGCAAACCGCAACATCAGCAGTCATCTGGATGGTTGATAGGCGTGTTCATGAAGATAGAGCAGATTGGACTATTTGCAACAGCAGGGGTCTCCGCAGTAAAGGCCGTGTGGTGTGCCCGAGCAACATGACCACGTTATAGAGGAAAGCCGCCGTATTCACTCCAGGTTATGAGTGCAATGCCCCAGTCGCGCCAAGCCATTTTGACCGCCTTATATCGGGAAACCGCCTTATATAGGGATACCACCGTATTGACGGACCCCTATTGTAACGCGAGTGAGGTGCCTAACTGCCTCTTAGGGTATCCCTTTAGACGTCTGCTGTAAGGCAGCGTCGTAAAAACATTACCCCCTTTGGTAGGGCTTTGGGGCTTCAGAGGGAAAACGGGAAACAAAAACGACGATTACAGCATTGGGCACACGAAACAGCCCAACTCACGCGTGTCCTAACTGCGACCGAAAGAGCTGTAGCACGCTCGCAGCAGCACGATGTTTGGTTTGTGCTGCTGCATCCCATTCCTCATGTGTGCGATCATATCGCACTCGTCGTTTTGGTTTGATACAGAAAAAAAATAAGAGGGTTGTATTGAAAGGGTAAAAGCACCGAGGACAACGCGCCAACCGACTCTAACTCTCTAACTGAAAGAACGAAGAAGCGTCGGCGTCGGCGTCGGCGGCGTCGGCGGCGTCGATCGTTTGGCGTGGATGGTTGAGTTTCGCGATTAAAACGGTCTAACGGCTGATGCTGATCGCCCGCAGCCGATACGCCGGCAAGCAACAAACCACATATTACAACACGAGCATCATCCCAGGTGTTTAATTATGTACCAATACCGGGTAACAAGAACAATACCAAACATTTAAAAACGAAACCCTGTCTGACTCCATCACGAGCTGGAGTCTATGCACTGCAGGTAGCACCCACGCTTGCGCTCTACGAGCACTCTCGGAGGGCCAAAATAGGGATACTTTCACACACGAGAGAGCACACGAGTTCATGGCGTACCGAGTCGTCGGAGTCGCTGTCCCCTCCGCCGAAGTCGATCTTGTCTTTCTGCATGTGGAACTGGTCGACGTTGGTGTAGAGGTGCTCATTGTTTGGGTTACCTGGCACACATTGCACAGCCGTAGACGAAAGGAAGGGGGCGTACAGCACATCATTCCAGGTACCTGGTACACGTCAATTTTGATACACGTTATACGTAGAACTACTTACAAATATCGTTTTTCTGAGCCGCCTCCACCTGTTCCTGTCACGCACTCACGTTGACATATTCTCGTTTCCAGACTGCTGAACGGGCTCAAACGCCTGAAGCAGAGCTCCTCGGAGACTTCTCTCATGAAAGAAGCAATGTTTTGAACGCTGAAAACTGGGTTTTCTTTTTCTTTCTTTCCTTTACGAAGTATCATTATACCAGGTCCTAGCTGAGCTGAGCTCAGCTCAGCAGCGCACCGCAGCGCTAGCTCAGCAGAGCAGCGCCGTGCGGTGTCGTGCGGTGCCCTGCCCTGCCGTGCGGTGCGGCCGTGCCCTGCTGTGCGGTGCGGTACTGTGCCGTGCTGTGTCGTGCTGCGTGCTGTGGTTTACTTACTCTTTCGTACACACCAGGTCTCATTCGACGAAGTAGTACACCACGTACAGCAGTATCGAGGTACATCACACCAAGTTTGTACGAGCGTTCTTCTTCTTGTTCTTTTCACACTTCTACTTTCCAGCTTCTGGACAGGCCGTGGTCACAGGTGTCGTCCCTTCTCCCCCCCCGTTTTTGCCTTCAACTTTTATCGCGCATAGGGTTCAGCATTCCCACTGCTCGTCGAGTTTTCATCGAGTGTTGCTAAATCACGCTCTCGCGCTTTCCGCAAGTGAATTTGTGCACAAGAAAAAGTCCCAACGAATTTATACGAGTATGCACTCGGCGGGGCTCGAACTCACGAAACTGACCTATACCAGGCTCGACGAGCGTAACTGGTACTGAATAACAAAAATTCACTCCCAGCCCAACTAAGCTCAGCTATAGCTCAGCAGCGCGCGCCGCAGCGCCGTGCAGAGCCGTGCTGCGCTGTGCTTTCTTTCGAACACATAGTACCAGGTACCAAGTATCATGCGAAGTACCAGGTACCAAGTACCGGTACGTACGTGTGTAATCGTCTTTTGGCTTTGTTCATTGATTGCCGTCCCTCCGTGCTCATGATTTCTTCCCCGCGCAAATTACACCCGTTCTGCCGAACGTGACATCGCTGACAAGCACACAGCGCAGCACAGCGGGGCAATCAGCTCTGCACAAGTAGCTCTTGGTATCGCTACGTAGTGACACCATATCATGGGCCTCTTCTTTGTGTCCCTTTAACATCTAGTTGTATTCTTGCTTGCGCGAGCTGTCGCGGCCGGCGTCAGCCGCCCGCGGAGCGGAGCCCTTGTAGCTCCGCCTTTGTACATTGTATCATACAACAGGCTATCGGCAGCAGTCTCCAAGCAGCACCGACAGTTCGAGTGCAATAGTTATACTCACACACAACATTCAGTACGTGTGTAAGCAAACGCATAATAAGCCACCGGCAGAAGTCCATGAGAGAGCATGGCATTGCTTTGCTGTCTTGCACACATACAAGCCCGCGGTAAATTTTTATGTATGGCTCTATACCGGTATATTCAAGCGTGGGCTGTTCTCGAGTGTTCCTGAATATAGCTTGCAATGGCCGCCAGAACGCAGGACAGAGGCAACTCGCACGACAACGAGTACGAGGAGGATACAGAGATGCATAGCCAATTCATCGAGCTTATTACACATACCACCCCCCCGGACAATTGCCTATAGAATATGCCCATTGATTGTCAATAGGTTGGGGTATTGCATACCGATACCTATTGAAACCTTCGATAGGTATGCGAATTTATCGATCGATACCCATTGCTTGGACCAATAGGTCCAGATAAATTGGTACAATAGGCTATTGTTCTTAAGATAGGTGTGTGAATCTGTTTGTCGAGACCTATTCCTTCGACCAATAGGTTCTGATAAATCGGCACAATAGGCTATTGTTCTTACAATAGTTATGTCACACTGCCGGTCGCCCCGGTGGTCTAGTGGTTACCCTCGAATACTACTAGCGTTGTTCCTTGAGTTCGATTCCCACCGTGGTGAGTTTTTGAATATATTTGAAAAAAATGCAAAAAAAAAGGACCAACGGCTGAGAACGCCTAGCAGCGTGGGTAGGGACAATTCGACGCGAGTCGACGAGGGAAGTAAATGCTGAATTCTTCTCGCGACAAAAATAAAGGCGTTATTATACCGTAGTGGGGAGGGGAGAGGAGGGCCCGCTATGTGACCCCGGATCTGAGCTACTATTGCGAGGGAGCGCGAGAGTAATGCAAGGATAATAAATGGGATGGGGAAAAAAAAAAAACGTCGATCGATGCCTAATACTGTGACCAATAGGTACGTGAAAGTGTCGATCGATACCTATTGCTTGACCAATAGATATGTGAAATTGTCGATCGATATCTATTGCTATGACCAGTAGGAATAAAGCCCTGCTCAGGAGTCTACCATGTATTGAGTACGCCTGTTGGTCTGTCCACAAAGTTGGTGTATCGAATATCGATACGTATTGTAACTTGTAATAGGAGGCTTAAATTGTCGATAGATATCTATTTCTTTGCCCAATAGGTCCAGAGGAATTGGTATGATTGATACCATGGAAAAGAAAGTAGTGAGAGGTGTTTCTGGTGTTCAACAGCAGCAGCAGCTATTGATTGAAACCCTGACAAGTCTATATCGATTAAAACTTGTGTTAATACCAGGTATTATCGTAAATCTGTTGTTTTGAAACAAAAAGCAAAAAGTAGGTCAAGGTACATATGTATATGTAAAAATATTATCTTCGTTTTGTTTTTACTCGCTGCTCTCCGGCGGCCGAGTGTTTCTTCTCGCACTTTCGGCCGCGGGGCAAGCTAGCCTGCCATGGGTACATTATGAAGCATGTCTGGATCTCGGCCGAGCTCCGTGGCGGCGTTCGGCGCGTTAAACGTCGCTTAGCTGGCCCTATTTGGCAAGGGATTGCGTTCCGCCTCCCTGAGACGAGCAGGTCACTTGGAACACCCCAAATTGTTTTTCACTTTTTGATATTTCGATTAGCTTTTACAATTTTTTGTTCTTCGTTGTTTTGTTCGTGAACAAATGGCCCGCTACTCAACTAACCTTAGCAGCAGCGCAGCAGCAGCAATCGTCCGGGCTAAATTAACCTCAGCAGCAGCAGCACAACAGCAGCAGTAGCAGCAAAATACAGCAATAGTAGCAGCATTACACATGTGGATCGGATTAGTATGAGGTTTGGGGGCGCGCCGCCCTGGGCCCTTTCGGCCCCGGATCTCGACTAGGGCGCAGACAAGGGTAAACCGGCCTGCGCTCTCCCGCCGGGCGGGCGGCCGCTCGTCAAGGCAGGAGCGAAAGCGTCTGTAGGCGTGGTGGACCCGGTGTGTTTATTTTTCCCTTGCGGGGTAACTAGACGTGTCCGAATGTAAGGACCGTTTTTACTTCAACAAAAAGATATATCCAGGTATTGTATTTCCGGACAGAGCGGATGCCAGCAGGAGGGGGCTGGGAGGTAGAGGCCGGGAGCAGCCGGGTGTTGGAACGAGCGCCATAGGGCACGGTATCTCTCCGCGCGGGAGACGGGGCTCACAGGGACATAGAGCAGGGAAAGCTTGGAAGATGGCACCGAGCGCGGCGAGGGTGGCAGGTATCGCGAGCGCAGCATGAACCGAGTCTCGACCAGGCCAATTTTTTTGGGGGGGCAGAGTGGAACCATTGGTAGGGTTCAAGGATATAACACCTTATTAGCGACAGCCGAACTCGGGTATATACACGGTGCTGCTGCAGTCAAAATCGGGTACAGTTCTATTTCAGCGTTCGCCACGCGCCCTGAACGCCATCTGATTGGCTGGGTGGATCGGTTTTAGGTCTGTTGCTATTATCGTACACACGTATGATACACACATACTTTTCTGACCACATGCTTCAAGTAGTGGCGGCTTCGGACGGGAATGCTATCGATCTAGCTCTACTTTCTACGGGGATAAACGAGGAGTATATCAAGGTTTCGGTTCACCTCAAACCCAGAACCAAAGCGTTGAATATTACCTCCAACTCATGCAAAATCCTACCACGTACGCCACACGTACCAAACTTGTTGCTGCCAACCAATTAATAATTGTACATTCAAGAGCGACTGACATTGGCTGGTCAACCCTTTCCATTACCACCAAGTGCAAACACACGTGACGTACTAAATAGCAACGAACACTATTCCACGTACGGTAGGTACGCAGCATTCCCTGATCACTGATAATTCGTTTGCGCGTACACAAGTGCAACGTGCACCCACCGCTATCACACTGTTCCCGTTCAGTACTACTAGTACTACTCTTTCTTTGGAGCAATGCACTAGCTCATGCCACATGTTTCCTCTAAGAGCAGTGGGGTTTATCTATGTGAGTACCAGTAACACCATTATAGGTGGAACATTATTGATACGTGTGTTACCGGTGTCTCCCTTTTCGCCTTGCGACGCCCCCGGGAATTCACGTTACCCGCATCCCGAACGGGAACCTTGTATTGCTATATATCATCCAAGGTGTTCATTCAAACAATAGTCTGGGGTATACGGTGCGTATAGGTATGTCTTAAGCAGTACGAGGGTATAAATTTACAAGCAGTAGGTATCGATCGAAACCCTTGCAAATATATTTGTTAAATTGTCAGTAGGTATCGATCGATACCGTTGAGAACCTATTAAATTGGGCAATAGGCATCGATCGACCCCCTGGCAAACCTATTACATTGATCAATAGTTATCGATCGATACCATCGCACACCTGTCGCTTTAACTAATAGGTATTGATTGGTGGCAATAAAAAGGTATTGTTCGAACGATAGCCTGTTGGGAGTCATTTTCAAATTATGTTCGTGCCCAAGATACCTATCGATATACACCTTCGCAGGCATATCGGTCGCACAATAGGATGTTGTGGCCACTGCCCTAACCCTATTGTTGCTTACAATACCAATCGATAGACCCCAAAGCCGAGCTATCGTGACCCTCGATAGGTATCGATCCTCATAGTTGCCGACCTATTGTTGGCCCAATAGCCTATTCGATAGGGCATTATCCAGGGTATAAGAAATAACTGAACGGCACACAAACAGGTCGCTCTAAACACTGCAGGCTTAAGCTTCGCATCGAACACACACACGTAGTAATCACCACCTTGTTGTTGAGAACATCCACCCACAGCTTCTTAGGGCACAACAAGGACAGACAGTGCCGTTTTGGGGATTCTCCGCTGGGCTGGGGGAGCGTGCGGCGTGGATGATGAATGGCGAACAAGAGTTTATTGTACCAAGACTAGTTGGGCTCTCTTAGAACGCCTTCGCTCTCCAACACTGAAACAATAAATTTGCGAAAGGTCTACGTACCGATACCTATCATGCGAAACCATGGAATGGTGAAAGGTCTGTCAATACCTACTGTATCGTCCGAAACCATAGAATGATGAAATGTCTACCGATACTTATTTTTCGAAACAATAGGTTTGGTAAAAAGTATATCGATACCTATCACACAAACCCATAGGTCCCGTCTCTCAGCGCCAATATTCTATCGCCTAACCAGTATCGTCCTGAAAATGTCTATCGATACCTACTTGTTTTATCAATATGTTCAGATAAATCAGTACACCCTGGACAATAGTAGTCAATAGGCAATCGATAGGATCCTATTCAAACAGGAGGCCTATTGTTGCCCGCGATAGGTATCGATAGGTACTTTTCGTATCCTATTGCGGTCGACAATGGGTATCGATTGGCATCTTCAATGATCTACTGTTCGGCCAATAGCCTATTGTATATATTTACCTGAACATATTGGCCAAACAAGTAGGTATCGGTAGACATTTCCAGGGCAGTACTGTTCGGGCAACAGGATATTGACAATGAGAGACGGAACCTATGGGGTTTGTCCGATAGGTATCGATAGCTGTTTCACGAAACATGTTGTTTCTACAGATAGGATCGATAGACGTTCCACCATTCTATTGGTTCGGCCAATAGGTATCGATAGACGTTCCACCATTATGTTGATTCGGGCAATAGGTATCGATAGACATTCCACCATTCTATTGGTTCGGGCAATAGGCAGACATACAGCAGTCCATTATACTCTATCTATCACCATACCGGTAACAAAAAAGTATCACATTCACAACTGCTGTCCACCAAGTACATTTTTTTGTATGTTCCGATGGAGTTGGAAAATCCTAAAAAATGAAAGAGATCGTTGTGCGAGAGCACACCAAAATATGGCGTTGTCCACTCGACTCGAGCACCGACAGCAACGCAGCAACAAACAAGCTCCCCATTCCGGAACGGAAGCGGGGGCAGACGTGGGCTTGCCTCGCGAGCACCGGGTGTCTTAACAACTGCAGTATGCTTCGGATCCAATCGGAGTGCACCACGGGGGCCACGCAACACCTGGTGGATGCCCATGGATGGCATCCAGAGCACTACTACTACTGTAGCAGCTGCGGGCACCGACCGAGAGGTGAGTCTCGCGCCGATGTTCTTTGGGTATGGGTTGTGTGTGCATCATAATGAATTTAAAAAAGATACCGCGCTCATACTCGCAAAGGCGAAAGCGATTTCGTGCTTGGTTTGTAGTAGTTTACTTCCCCTGACTCTGGAAATTGTACCAGGTATATTATGTTCGTATCCGTATGCACAACTTTGAATGCCAGGTAATAAAAGTGGGGTGTCGCGTTTGTTTTTGGCGTGCTCCCTTCTGTGTCAGCCAGCATATGTGCCCCACGGGCACAGCATCATGTGCCATGCATGTACATGCAGAAGAGTGCTAGGATTGTCCTGCCTTGCCTTGCCTTGCCTGCTGAATCGGCACGGCCACCAAAAAAAGAGCGCTGTGCTGTTGAATAAATGCAGGAAACAAGAAGCGCAGGAGGAGGAGAACGAGGTGTTGGACAGCAAGGCGTTCGATGACAACCCCTCCGGTTTCAACCAACTCCAGTTTATGAAGAGCTTCACTGTCCACGCCACATGCCCCTTCAGCATAGCGAAACATGCTCGGATCCGGCGTTGTCGGTCGCTGTTGCGCCCCAAGAAGCTGTGGGTGGATGGCTTGAACAACAAGGCGGTGAGTACCGTCTCTCTTGTTTTCTACAGCGACCTGTTTGCGTGCCGTTCGGTTGCCTTATACCTTGGACAATACCCTATCGAATAGGCTATTGGGACATCAATAGGTCGGAAATTATGACGATCGATACCTATTGCGAGCCACAATCGGTTGGGTTCGGGACTTATCGATAGGTATTGGAAGATACAATAGGATTAGAGCAGTGGCCACAATAGCCTATCGTGCGACCGATACGCTTATGAATGTGTCTATCGATAGGTATCTTCGGTACGAACAGAGTTTTGAAGTTTACAACCAATAAAATATTGTTCGAGCAATATATTCGTCGCACCATCGATCGATATCTACTGGGCAATGCAATAGGTTCGCAACCATATCGATCGATACCTATTGCCCAATGCAATATGTTCACAGTGATACCGATCGATACCTATTGCCCAGTTCAATATGCCCCGCTCCCTCTTGTTCAAACCCAGGCCCCCACGCCCTTAAAAACTCCGCCCTCCCCTCACCGGTTAAACGACTAACAGGATACACTTGATAAACTGATGCATTTCCTTCCACAGCTGTCACATTTTGCTCATCTCAAAAACGGGTTTTATAGTTTTCGCGCACAGACTAACATCACCCTGTTGACCCTAGTACAAGCTACCCTGTAGTTCCAAGGGGAGTCGCTGACCTACTTCAAAGTATATCCTTGATGAGGACACACACCCAGTAATACGCGCGATCGGAGTATCACACACAGCATGCAAAGATGAGTTTCGACGAAATCTTCGATCTCACAGCTAGAGTGTATTTTTTTTTAATAATATGTTCACATTGACATCGATCGACACCTATTGCCCAATTTATTAGGTTTGCCAGGTTGTCAATCGATACCTATTGCACGACATAATAGTTGTTCGACGGTATCGATCGACACCTATCGCCCAATGCAATATGTTTGGAAGGGTATCGACCAATGCCTATTGCCCCATTGTATTGTTTTGAAAGGGGAACGATCAATATTTATTGCCCATACGGAAGCAGTTTTATAGGGGTATGACTCGTGCTGACTTGTCTTTGGTTGCCACGGTACACGCCTTTCCTACCTCCGCCCATTTTTTTCCTTGCATCGAGTGCAGATCCCCAAGAGCCAAAGGGAGGACAATGCCGCGGACTACTGGTGTGTGCACGGCAAAGTGCCACCGCTGGCGCTCCGAGCAGTAGCACAGTCGGTATTTGGTTGTGACCGGCCTCAGCAGGGGTAATGGAACGCGACTTTTGCATCGCGGATATGTTCATGCCGCGAAAGCGACTCTCTCTATCCACGCACTTGGAGAGCGCAGACGACTTTGTTTCTCTCTTGGTTCCGTTGTTTTCGATTAAACTACATACCTACGATATCCTTAAAAACAATAGCCTATCGCAGCATTTTAGCTGAACCTATTGGTCAAGTCATATAAGCATCGATTGAGAATGTCACATACCTATCCGAAGGACAATAGCCTATTGTACCAACTTATTTTTATCAATCGGTAAACGAATAGGCGTCGATTGACTGTTGTCACACTGGTTCGAAGAACACTATTGCACCAATTTCTCTGAACCAATATCTATTATGAGAGTAATATAAGAGTAATAGCCTATTGTACCAAAATGTCTTCATCCATGGGTCAAATTCATTGGTATCGATCGGCAATTTCAAGTTCCTGCCGCAAGTGCAATAGCCCATGGTACACATCTCTCCAAACCTACGAGTATCGCTCAGATGAAGAGGTATCGACGGAAAAAAATACAAACTACTTGCACCAATCCTACGAACAATAGCCTATTGTACAACTTTACCTGGACCAATTATTGGTGTAAGGGATGGGTATAGATATAAAAAGGCACATACCTATCCCAAGTGCAATATCCTATTGCACAAAATTATCTGAACCTATTGTACGAATAAATAGGTATCGATAGATAAGTTCAAGCACCTACCCCAATACAATAGCCTATTGCATAAATCAGTCTGAGCCATTGATCGAAACAATAGGTGTCGATAGACAATTTGAATTACCTATCCAAAATGCAGTAGTAGCCTATGGTATAAAATTCTCTGAATCTATTGAACAACTAAATAGGTATCGATAGACGCTTTCAAGTACGAATCCCAGTCACAAAAGCCTATTGCACAAAATCAGTCTGAACTTATAGGTCGAAACAATAGGTATCGATAGATAGCTTCGACCTCCTATTGCAGGGAGCAATAGGTATCGATATTCAATATCCCAACCTATTGTAAGAACGATAGGCATATTCAACAGGCTATTGTCCGGGGTGTGATTAAATAGGTACAATCAATAGGTTATTGGTCATACAGTACAAGTAGATCATTGAACATGCCAATCGATACCCCTTGTCAGCCCCAATATGCTACGAAAAGTTCGCATCGATACAAGTACCTATCGCGGGCAACAATAGGTCTTCTATTGGAATAGGATCCTGTCGATTGCCTACTGACCTGGAACCTAGTTTATAAAAATATGTCATGGACGTCAGCCGTTAGTTCGACGGATTTCGGGTCAATACTCATCTTTGCAAGCTGCGTTGTTGGTACTGTACTTCGTCCAGGGCGTGTTTTTTACATACCTGGCACCTGGTACGTACAGCATGATCTGGTAGAGCAAAGGCTACAGCAGATACGTAGATACTGCTGCTGTAGGTACGTATCTACGTAAGTACTCATCAGGTTACAAGTATCCATCTTCTACGACTCATCAACATGCTATTATTGTAACATCGACTGGATTCCTCTCAGCCCCCTTCCACAAGGGGGGCAACACGCCAACCACACTTGCACATTCAGCAGCAGAGACGCACACAACACAAGAGAAAAGGCTGTGTGAGGAGAACCAGCAAGCAGCAGCAAGCCCCAAACGGTGTTGGTGCTCGCCCACCACCAACGCCCTACCGCATCATCGAAATGTCCGGAAATATAATAACCGTTTAGTCGATAATATGATTATATAACTGTTCTTATATTTAAGTACACACAGGTGCTGCTGTACTTCTGTGAAGCTTGTAGCCATGATCACCACTCACTCTCAGGTCTTGACGAGCGCCCTTTTCGTCCTTGCGAGCCCCTGTCGATGGAGACCTTGCCACCACCACCACCACCTCTCCCTCTTCCCCTCCCTCTGCCTCTCCCTCTTCCCCTCCCACGTCCTCCGCGTCCCCCAGGCGGCGCCATGCTTGCTGTGCCCTGAGTTCGGCTGGATCAGACGATGGAGCTGCGCGGGACGCGGCCCAACCAAAACAACAGCAGCAGCAGTGTCGAAAGTCGAAAACGGAATAAAACTGGAAAATAATGTGTAAATAATCTGTCCTTTTTGGGAGAAGAAGGTACCCACATTTGGATTTTTGAGGATTCCAGAGATTCCCGACCACGAAATATGCCTGAAAATTAAGGAAAAAAACTAGAAAACTGAGAAATGACCGAAAAATGTTTTAAAATATGGAAATATAGAGTTGGAAATTCAGTTCAAAATATGAAAATACGGAAAATATGGAAAACGCGGCGTAATAACGGTTTTAAGTTTTGGGTACTTCGTACTTCGGCGCACCTCTTTCGGCACGGCCTGTCGTGGTTAGATCTTGGGACGACAAGGGACAAGGGGCCAGGAGACCAGCAGCCCAACTTGCGTGCTTTCACCGGCCGCCTGGGTTGTGTGTGCCGAGACTGAGGCCAGGCTAGGCTACAGGCTCACGGGATCGCAAGCAAAGGAGCGAGAGGTAGCGCAGGTATCCTGATCCGCAACGCTCTGCGAGCCCTCTCGCCATCGTATCACACGGCGCCTGCGCCACATGGTTAAAAATTCGGAGGCTACGGGTTTTCACCCCGGGTCGACCAACTCTAAGGCTCCTCGGCAGGGGGTGGTCGTGCACACCAAGCTCGGATCCGAGCGCCACCTGCATGTGAATGGCACTACTTTTAGGGTGAGTTGGTGGGCGGAGTTCCTCCATATCTTGTGTCTTGTCGGGCGCAAAGGCGTGCCGTTGTTGTTGCAGAAAATGGGGGTATAAGAATAAGACAACCGAAGGACCACGTGAGTGAAAAATACGGCTGCGAGAGTATCCGTACGATACAACAGAGTATAATAATCGACGACGGCGAAGAAGGCAAAAGCAGCAGAAGAAGCATCTTTTGCTTTATCAGCAGGCAGGCATTTTGTGTCCTTCAAAAGCAAGTGCTTTCGGCATCATCATTTCATTCGTTCGGGAGCAGGGAATACACACACGTGGTGCGTGTGTTTCATTCGTGTCACTGCTGACATCGCAAGCAGCAGCAGCTCTACTCTAGCATGCTGGATAGAGACAGAATCTAGATAGATGATGTTAGCCCCCCCCCTTCTGTGCTCTTGCACACAACAACAGCACGGCGGTCAATCACAATCAATGACCGAAAACGGATGAATTTGTTGGGATTTTTGGAGGGGCCCAGGGGGCAACAAAAACAAACCTTGCGTCAATTTTCTTCAACGTTTTTTTTTCCCCGTCAGCGGCGAAAGTAGTTACAGGCAGGCTGTGCGTGTGTTTAAACATCGGCAGCATGTATCTATCTTAGCACTGACTGATTAGGGGCGCTTGCTCTGAAGGTTTCGTCCGCTGCACAGCAGCAGCATGCGAATATGCTTAGCCTTGCTCTCGTTGCCTGCTGCTGTCTGTGCCTGTCGCCGTTGGTTGCGATATCATAGGAATAATAATAATAAAATAATCGATTCTCGTTCATACGGGTTCGGCGAACGTCGCCAACTGCCCGTACGGTTATTATGTGACTCGGTTAAAGTAAGGGAAGTTGTTTTTTTTCTTTTTCCCCTCCTGTTCGTTGTTGGTGAAATCAGCTCGACATTTCACATTTTTAAAGCTCTTCCTTAAATACGTACGTACAGCAGCCGTGTGATATATGATATGACAGATGATACACGTCACATCATGGAGATGATGATACTCCTGTCTGTGTGCTGCTGCAGGACGACGATTTTAGAGATGGATGATTCGCTTCTCATTGCGTTTGTTTGCGCTTTCCGAGTGAATGAATAATGATGATGATGGTGATGACAGCCCACCGAACAACTACGGCTGCTTCGCTGTGTGATGCAGCAAGCAGCAGCCGCGGCAGCAGCAGCAGACGCGGCAATGTTTGGATACGACGAAAGGTTTCGGGTAAAGCTCCGCCCTATTTGTGCCCCACCCACATTTCAACGACGCTGACTGCTGTGCTCTCCGTTTGCCGTTGATCGACGGTGAGGTGCGATGTGACACGTGCCGCACGCCGTGGCTTCGTATTGTACGTATTAATGATTCTATAAACAAGAGCGCAAATCAGGCAGGCACACAACAATGATTTGTTGCCGTTTGAATGTATTATACATCGTCTAGTAATCCAGTGTATGAATCGATTATATAAAAATGTGATTATACTGACTGGTAAGAACACGGATGGATCCAAGCAGAACGACAGGTCCTAGGAGGAGTTTTCGGTACTATTTCGTATTTTGAAAATTTTACTCGAGCAATGAATGCTGCTGCTACTTGCTGGACTTTTTAGTTTATTTGCCAAAATAAAAAATACACAGGAGGAATCAACTTATTACTTAATAACTGCCGAGTGAGGGCACCTAGCAGCGTGGGTAGGCGCAATTCGATTCGAGTCGACGTAGGGATAAAAAGACTGAATGAAGTCTTCTCGCGATAAAAAATGAAGGTATGTAGTCTACATACCGTACGTAGTAGAGTGGGGGGGGAGAAGGAGAGAGAGCCTGATCTTCTAGTGACCCTGGATCTGAGTGTTGCGTCAACAGAGTAGGGGAGGAAGGAGAAGAAGAAAAAAAAGGTGCGCAGATTTATATTGAAATTTGGTATGATAGATGGGATGAGCACAAGAAAGAAAAGGTGATGTGACTAAAATGAATAACAACAACGCAGCTTGCGAAGATGAGTACGAATTGACCCGAAATTCGTCGAACTCACGGCTGACGTCCTTGGAAGAAATGTATAAAATTCCTGGCACCTGATATGTACGAAGCGAAGGGTGAGAAGAGCGTTGTTGGTGATGATGTATTACTGGTGGTGCTACCATAGTCTATATAATAATTATTATTTTAATTATTAGTTGGTCGCTCTTCTTGGGTAGTATGTTAGGGACACTGCTTGTAATTCAGCAACCAACCTTCTTCCTTGCCGTTTGTTTTGTGTTCGTGACGGGAAATGAAGGAAGGAAGTCGCCCACAAAAGAAGAACTTGTTTGACCCTCAATAATAATCGATTTTGCTGCCGCCGGTGAAGTAGGGGGGGGGGGGGAGAGGGGAGCGCCTCCCCCCCCCCGGGGGGGTCATTGTTGTGCTCACTTGTTAGCTGTTTGGCCCGGAATAATCGGTTGTGCTGCCGCCGGTGAAGTAGGAGGAGGGGGGGGACAGGGGAACGGAGGGGCGGGGTGGGATCATTGTTTGTTGGTGTGCTCACGTATTATGTTGTGTGCCTTGCTTGGTTGGTTGGGTGGATTGATTATTAATTGTGTTGCATCTACAACAAGAAGAAAGAGTGCTCCTTGTTGCCGTTTCTGCCTGCGTTCAGATCCCCGAGCGATACAACCACCTGGAAGTGGTGGGGAAGGGGTCCTACGGCGTGGTGTGCTCTGCGATCGACAGTGTCCGTCACATCCCGGTGGCCATCAAGAAGATCGCTCCCATGGCGGCGCACAGGTAACACTCGGAGTAGTAGTATAATTTATAGTATGATATTATTATTTATTATTATGTAGAACTACAGTACTGTGTGTACATGGTGTGTCAGAAGATGTGTCATCACGTGTGCGTGTTCTGTCTTCGCTCTTTCCATGTACCTCAACGACATAATAATAACAAGAAATAATCAGAACACCCAGCAATCAATCAATGCGCGCCCTGATTCCTCCATCCTAAGAGGAGAGAGATATTTTCTTGTGGATTTTTCTTCGTACGTACTACCTACTCATCGACAACCAGCACGTCCAGTGTCTATAGCCTCATAGCCTCATCACCTCCGTGCCGATGCTTAATGCTGCAAGAAGAGATCTGATGATGATGATGATGATGCAAAGGAGAACTCTATGATCGGAAATATTAAGTCAAAAAGAAACAGACACTTCGACGCGAGTCGACGAGGAAAGAAAACGCTGAATTTTTCTCGCGATAAAAAGAAAGGCATGTACCGTGCATAGTGGGGAAGGGGGAGGAGGGCCCCCTACGTGACCCCGGATCTGAGCTACTACGGCTACTACTCTGCTGGGAGGGAGGGTGAGAGTAATTCGAACATAATAGCCGGTCGCCCCGGTGGCGTATCAGGTTATCCTCGAGCCTGGTATAGGTCAGTTTCGTGAGTTCGAGCCCCGCCGAGTGCATACTCGTATAAATTCGTTGGGACTTTTTCTTGTGCACACATTGACTTGCGGAAAGCGCGACAGCGTGAGTTAGCAACACTCGATGAAAAATCGACGAGCAGTGGGATAGCTGAACCCTTTGCGTGATAAAATTGAAGGCAAGAACCGGGGGGGGGGGAAAGGGACGACACCTGTGACCACGGCTTGTCCAGAAGCTCGTAGAAAGTAAACGTGTGAGAAAAAATAAAAATATATACTCCGGAGTATATGGGATGAAGAAGAAGATAGCATACTCCCGAGTATGCATGATATGTTTATACGTAGAGAAGTATGGATACGACTAAACAATAAAATATTCGACAATATATACAATCGCTGCTTGTACGGCGGTGGTTGACGTACGAATTGAGTGGTTTTCAGTCAGTATATCTGGTATATTTAATGCCATCATACGGCCAGGTACTCGTCACAGAGGAAAACTCTTCGTACTTTATTTTCAATTTGTTGTTCATATTTATTTTTGTACGCGAGCCAGCGAGTGAGTGTATTTTTTGTTTGTTCACGTTGTTGTTGGTTGTGTTCGCTCCGATACCTTTTTTTTTCACCCTCCGGCGGATGGGGAAAAATAAACAAAGGAACCATACTCACTTCCACTTAGTTTTGTACATAGTGCCGTGTGTCAAATTAACTCAATTGCATCCGCAACCCCAGCGCTGCTAGCTGGCGTATCCTTCAGCTCCGGTGGTATCGACAGCACAAGCTGTCCCTACCGGCGGTCACCGTTGCTACCCAAGCAACGGTGGCTGCCGTTGTAAACGGATGCGTGAGTATGTCGACCCGACCTGGTTGGTCCCTCTGGGGATCAGGTGCGGTGGAGGCAGTCATTTCCAGGAACGTCATCATTCGGGGTAGTGTGGGACTTGAGCAAACTCACGCACTTTAACAAAAATTTCCGGCAACGAGAAAACAGCCTTCCGACGGACTCTATTCCAGTTACTACAGCAAGCAGTCAGTCTACCCTGCCTCGTCGGGCGTTGGTCCTCGGTACTCCGATGGCGAGAGAAAATAAAATGGATGAATGCCAACAAACGAACGAAATGTTCAAGAATTCAACGAGAAGAAGTCAAACATGCGCCCCCTGTGCAACTCCGAGAGGTTCTTCAAGTGCTGCTTATCTCCACTTGCGTCTCTGCTGTCGCCAGGCAACGACTCGGCCCTGCGGTGCACCAAGCAGTATGTTAGTAAGCAGCAGTAGTAGTCGTATCTGGAGTTGTTTTCTACTACTCCGAGTATTATATAGGTACGTCCAGCATTGCAGGAGTAACAGCAGCAGCAGCAGTGTATGTATATAGTCTACAGCAGATCTTGTCAAAAGCTATGCTGCGGCCGACCGATCGTCACTGCGAACGTTCTAATAATCAAACGTAATTGTCGCAAAAAAACTTCACCAAGAAGAAAACTCGGGTAGACAAGAAGACGGACTGCTGTGTAATGAGTTACCATCGTTAGTATTGAGGTCCGTCCGTTTTTTTCACCCTCTACCCTCACTTATTCATTTATTCATTTATTAATGTGTTCATTTGTTTATAATAAGATGTACCTGCTGTACCGTTCAGGTACTCGAATAGTGGTCGGTCGCCCCGGTGGCGTATCAGGTTATCCTGGAGCCTGGTATAGGTCAATTTCGTGAGTTTGAACCCCCCCGAGTGCATACTCGTATAAATTCGTGGGGATTTGTTCTTGTGCACAAATGAGTATTGACCATCGTCGAACTCACGGCTGACGTCCTTAAAACATTTCCTGTGAAATTGACTTGCGGAAAAAGCGAGAGCGTGAGTTAGCAACACCCGATGAAAAATCGATGAGCAGTGGGATTGCTGAACCCTATGCGCGATAAAAATTGAAGGCAAGAACCGGGGGGAAGAAGGGGCCACACCTGTGACCACGGCTTGTCCAGAAGCTGGAAACTAGAAGTGTGAAAA
Source organism: Undaria pinnatifida (assembly GCA_012845835.1). Lineage (NCBI taxonomy): Eukaryota > Phaeophyceae > Laminariales > Alariaceae > Undaria > Undaria pinnatifida. Next base: position 9,748,735 of record JABAKD010000010.1, read on the forward strand.
AAAAAGTAATAGAAATAAGAGTAAACTTTGAAAAGTACATTTGATGACGGCGGTGCATTACACCGGCTGGTTGGATGGACATTAAAAATTAAATGGAAAAATACACTACGTAGCGAGATCGAGCAAGAAGGAAATTGATCAAAACACAGCTTGCAAGGTGCGTGTGATACTCGTACTTCGATCGCAAGTGTTACTGGGGTGTGTTGGATGAAGATTGTGTTCGCTGACGACCTTCTGGTTGTGGACCGTCATATGATATCTACTATTCATAATAATATTATCGTCGAATTCTGGTGCAACTTTGTCATCTCACCAGAATAGTAGACATTTATTTGTGGGACGCTGCCTGCCGCAGACAGCTGATCTGAGCGGCAGAAAAATCATGAACAACAAAACAGCAAGCACCACCAACACCAAGCACTACAACACAGCAAGCACCACCGGCAACGTAGCATGATCAGGATTAATAATAGTATCGCATGCCATACGTAGCCCGGTAGGCAATATCAAGACTCGAACGAATTGGCACGATGCAGCATTCGTGCAGATCTCGGACGTGCGCGCGATGAACGATCGTAGGCACCCCCCACCTTCTACCCCCCCTCCCCTTCTACCCATCCCCCCCTTCTCCTCCTCCCCCCGCCCCTCTCCTCCCCCCCCCCTCCCCTTCTACCCCCCCCACCCCTCCCCTTCTACCCCCCCCCCCCCTCCCCTTCTACCCCCTCCCCCCCTCTCCCCCCCCTCCCCCCCCACCCCCCACCCCCGCGGGTCGGTATGTGTGCGTGCTTAGTTGACGCCTCGCGTTTATCTTTTTATTTTGTACATCTCACGGGCGAATCTCCCTACAATCTACTCCATCCTACATACAATACTATAGGCTGCGAAAGCAACTAAGTTAAATTGACACACGACGCGTATGAACTTACGTGGAAGTGTGGTGAGTTTAAGCTTTATTTTTCCCCATCCGCCGGAGGATTAAAAAAAAAAAAAAAAAAAAATACTATACACTACTCCTACGAAGTATATGTACACGTAACACATAATACAGATTCCCCGCCGACTCTACGGGGGTGTTACTAGATCGACACCATCAACAATAACGAACCTTAACCATTCTCAATACTCGTAATGAGTTTCCCTTCCCTTTGCATCTTGCATCACATCTGGCGCGATGTCCTGTCGACGACGCCTGTGTAGTAGTACTGGGGCAATATGGACCTAGGGACCGACTACTACTGCTATGCAAGGGTACCTCTGGCTCTGTATTGGCTAATTGCATGAGGGTTGCTTGGATGATACATATATCTGTGGTATTAGCTGCTTGCTGTCCGCCCGGTGCCTTTTGGCAGGGAGGGGGGCGGAGCCGTTCGTTCGGGCAGGCGCTAACGCCTGCCAGCTATATAGGATAGCTGCTATAAATCACAACGCCCCAACGGGGCAGAGGAGATAGCATTACTACCGTTTACATCACCGTCACCACATATGCATGCACGTGTTTTAATAGAATGTCATACTTGCTATATGAAGCTCATTACCACAAGCGAGTGGTTTGGTTGAACAGCGGCGGAGGCGTTGAAAGTTTGACAAGAATAGTTAGTTTCGTTGTACCTGTGTTCGTTCCGCGAGCCCCCCCCTTCCTTCCCCCCTTCCTTCCCGCACAGAAGTGCCCTTGTGGCAAAGCAAAATATAGTAGAACCCGCATAGTGGGAGAATGCGAAATGTACAAGGAGGAATGGGGTGCGTTGGAGATTAAGACCATAGACGAATGTGGCGTAGAGATGTCCGGTAGACTGGATAGTAAGGGGAAAACGATCGCTATCGTTCTACCGCAGTACTAGGAGATATATAGTGCCCTCAAAATGCGAAACATGAGGGGGATAAGATGACCAAAACGTTTTGTTACTGGTATGTAATACCTGGGACAACGAAATGAGCGCCCAAATGCTGGAGGCGTCTCTATTAGGAGTGGGAACGGTGCTCCGTCTCCAAAGGAGTGTGTGGTCGATCGGCTCAAGTAAGGCAAGCAACAATGGAGTCCCCCCCCACCACTAAGGCAAGCAACGATTGAGTGCCCCCCCCCCTGTCACCGGCATAGTAGGCATGCGATGGTCTATGGTCATAAGACTACGGCCATGCACAAACTGAGTGAACCCCCCCCCCCCCCCCCCTCACACCCCTCATATTGTCGCACTCGAACACCTTCACACAAGCAAGCAAGCAGAAACGTCTAGGTATGCCTTACTGTAAACTTACTGCACGTGCGCGCAATATTCAAAGTACCTTGTCCTATACCAAGTACTACCAGGTGCTACCAGGCACCAGGTGCTATTAATAGCGCCCGTCGCAAACAACAACGTCATCGCCAGACTCGAGCTTTCGGGGATGTCTTCGTGGACAGCTTAGAAAAATTTCCGTCGCAAGAAAAGCGATACATCATCGAAGTTTGTGAAGTAATATGATATGTTTGGTTTGTTATAGAGAGAAGAGGACGATCTAAATAGAACGTAATGGCAAGAGCAATCATTGCGTGGGAGGACGAGCGCACGTCGAAGCAGATATATCAGACCGCAAGAGCGTATTATGCAATATATAACACTACTGTTATGTATAGTCAGTATGTCATATTATGTATCTGGTAGATTGCATATGATACCGAATATCGTATCGCGACCTAAACGCCGCCACCCACCCACCGAAATCACCCCGAAGGGCCGACGGATTCGAGACACTATATAAACATCAAATTCAGAAATATGCGTCGTGCTTGAAGCAACTATTATTATAGTTGTCACAAGGTGTTGGGTGGGTTAAAGGTTATAACCTATTACCCAAAGTTAAAGGTTATAACCTATTACCCACCCAAACTGCTACTACTACTACTGTAAACAGTAAGAAGTCTTGTTTATAGTGTTGTAACTTAAAACTCTCCCTTCCTGGAATGGCGGGAAATATTTGTGAACGCTAGTTCGCTGGTAACAGCTTTTGTACCGGCTACCCACCCGAACCAATCCTTTGTGGCATGCCAGGCATACTAATTATGGCCCCGATGCTACTGCACCAACCCGAAATAAGCCTTACCATACAACTTATTCCGTGCTGGCTCACTGGTACAGCTGGATATTTTTAAATGTTCGAGTACTGGAAACAGTTTACCGATTCGCCACCCGAACTGAGGTTATCAACATAGTGATATAATTTCCACGTCAATAATAGCCCGTGTCCTGACGATTTGTACACCGGTGTTCGGGTTAGGTATAGTTCAAGTACGTAATCGAAATTAAGGTGGAAATGCGTGCCGGTAAGTGAGTATGATGTCGCCGTAGCGCCCCTCCGGCCTTTTTGTCTTTATTTCATTGTAATAGACGCAGCAGTGTAATGTTTTATCACATTATTTGGACAATGCTATCGTGCCACCTGCCTTCAGGCATACTTGGGGTGTGCTCCAGGTAAAGGAGTGGACTATTGGTACAGTACTTGATATTATGCTACATACAGTAGTATAGACACCTCAATCACATCAATCAACCAATCGATTAGTGTTACCGGTATACTTCGACGTATTGTACTATTAACACAACTCTGTTGCCGCGTCGGCGGCACGTTGTACGGTCGATGTTAGTGCCACGTCAAGTCTCTAGTTGTAGTAGTGTATAGTTGTAGTAGCAGCGTTTATACGCTCGTGTGCAGCTTTGTTTTTTGAGGCATCGACGATGTCGTGCCAGCTAAACTATTATATTGTTTTGGCAAAACCAAGAACGGTGCTTGGTGAGACAATGTATAGACTACTGTACCAGATATACCGCTGCTGTGCCCGTTTTTGACCCCCAATGAAAGGTTCGTCACACAGTGTGGCTCGTGTGGCTGCTACCTATGGCCTATGACATATTTCATGTCCCGGTCCGCACGCTGCCAAAGCCGAGTGGAATGTGCCTCTTATTATTAACTGCGTTAGTTTCTATGTCTGCCGCTGCTGCTTTTGCTGATAGTGCTTGCTTGTTTCCATACATAATTCCTCTTGTTTAAAACGCGAGGTGCTCGATTGGGCGTTCCGTGTATCCTTGATTTGCTCAACATGCTGCTTACTGTTTTTTGGTTGCTTCGTTTTCTCGCTCTGTTTTCTACGCAACAACAACGAAATAACGACGACGACGACGACGACGACGACGACGACGACGACGACGACGACGACGACGACGACGACGACGACGACGACGGCAACATCAGCGTCGACGCTAAGCACGTCTTGCGGGAGGTCAGGGTGATGCGCCACCTGGGGCAGCACGACAACATTGTCACCCTCGAAGATCTCTTCTGCAACGAGGTGCGTAGCATGTACCCGGTGTGCGGTTTCGATATGTTTGAGACTGAAACATCGTACTCAAACATCGTATAATTTTGCGGAGGGAGTCTATTTTATATATGGTACCTGGTACTGATCATTATTTTGGTATACAGTCGTGGTTTCGTCTTTAGTGTGATACTCTTCAGTGCGGCCCCGTTATAGTGTGGTGAAGATTGCTTGGCACGGCATCGTCCTACAGAAGTAGTCATTTCTCATGCTGCTGACGTTGATAGGAATCCGCGTTCATCGTTGTGGTTCACCACGTTCCGGGCAGCCATTGCGCGCAGTTTTTTCCTGTTTTTATTCGTTTACTCGTTTTGTCGTTTTGTCGTTTTTGTTTTTTAACGACATTCGGAAACCTCCAAACGAAAAACAAGTCTGAAACTTGGCATCCGTCAACCCGGTTATTCGGCGGAATGGCCACAACCGCCATCATCACCACCACTACTAACTGGTTTTCCCCAGCAAAATTCCCAGTCTCAAATAACGACAAATACACGTCATCTCACCACCTGGTATTATTACGGACTTTGTCGTACCTCGCAGCCGGACTTCGTAACCAAGCACGGATAGTGTTTTATCAAACATTATGCACATGTCATATATAAATTGCCGTCGGCGCTCGCGTGTGGTGGGGCAGATTTTTTTTTCTAGGGGAAGCTGGTAGTCAGAAGCGGCCTCAACCTGACTCTTGTATAGCAGTACTATTGCATTATAGTTTCAGTACCAAGTGTGTAGGACTTGACCCAGCTTCATAGAAAGGGTTGGCAAGTCCACAAGAACGTCGAGTCTATTGCCTATTGTGTTTGCTAAAACAAATTAACATCACACGCCGACATCCGTCGCAATTGGCACACAGGTAGCCATTCAGCAGGCAGTCAGTGAGTGCAACAGTGCATGCACCACACTATATTCTGCTTGTATCCCGCCACGGCTGTCATCTCCCTGCACAAAGCAGCATATTTGGTACACTCCTACTGCACTGCAGCTGTGCTGTAGGCCGCATCAGTGAGTTCGTTACCCCGCGCGGTGACTGTCGCAAACGTTTCGGTGTGTTTTTTTTGTCCTGGAGATAAGCCCCCGCCTCCTCCCGCGTCCTCTGTTTTTTTCCACGGTTGAAACATGCGGGCGGCAAGGAACACCAAAGCTGCGGGTAACGGTTCGGTTCGCGGTTCAACGTCTCAGCCCCCCGCCTCCCCCCACGTATATTGCTCGCACACATGTCGTATCACCCGGTGGACGTGCCCCGCATGAAATGAGGATACCCCCCCCTCCACCTTGCATCCTCCCTCCCTCTAACCCGCCCGCGCACGGCAAATTGCTAGACGTTCCACGCCATGGCACGCTATGTATGTCAACCACGATTTCTGCTCCGCCTTGTTGTCGTCCATGGTAATCGATTCGTGCCCTGGGAACTTATTTGTTTGTTTGGGGGCGGGTTGGGTGCTTACATATACTATTCCACGCGCGGTTACGCTCCATTATCTACTTGCTATACTGTTGTGCTGTGTATACACCTGTGCAGGTGGAGGATGAGCTGTACATTGTCATGGAGCTCCTGGAGTCCGACCTGCACCGCATCATACAGTCCCAACAGGCGAGAACTCTTTCTCTCTCTTTTTTTTTCTTCTTTCTTTTTTCTTTTTGCTGTCATACCTGGCTCCACATGTACCGGTATTGGTGACGATTTACCCTGTCGAAAGAAAAAATCGGAGAAAAGCATGTTTGGTAGAGGGAGGGAGGGAGGGAGGAAGGGAGGGTAGGACGGAGGAAGGAAGGGCTTGGAGAGGGGGGGGGGGTACCCTAGTGGCGCGCAGGAACCCCCGGGACATGCTCTCTGAATGAAGAAGAAAAAACACGCGCCCCCCCCCTGCCCCCCCCCCCTCGTGGCGCGCGTAGGACGGCTCCGTGTTCCTCTCCGATTGGGGGCTACTGTTGCCCTTCGAATGAGCGCCTGCCTTGTATTCTGTCACACGAAGCGCAAGGAAACAGGACTCGCCGCCGCCGCCGCCGCTTGACTAGGTCACCGTCTCTCGTTTGGGTCACTGCTGTGATAGCACTGTACTCCCGTCTATTCCGTTCCTCTCCACTCCACTCCTATTAACTCCATATGGCTCCACTTCTCTCACCGACTCCTCTATATTCCTGTTCACTCCTACTCGCTCCTATTCACTGCGGACGTGATGGGGGGGCGCCGGGAAGGCGGGGGGGCGGGGTATGCTAGGCACGGCGAAACTCTCCATCGACATGCCCAACGCTCGTCGTGATGGAGGATTGACGACCGATTGTCGATCCTCGATGCTTCTCTTTGTATAGTGTCGCAGATCATCCGAATTTCAGCCAACAAAAACTTGATTTTTTTAGCAAAAGCACAGTCTTTTTCGACGAAGCGCGCGCACTACCCAATCTTACGATTTTATATTTAATTCGCTCCAAACACAAAACTGCAGGTTCTGTCCATGAAGCACCACCGCGTGTTTATGCTCCAGATCTTGAGGGGGGTGGAATTCTTGCACAAGAACGGCATCATCCACAGAGACCTTAAACCAGGTGAGGGGAGATGCTCGCCCGTCGCGATGCAGCTCAGAGTGTGGGAAGCAGCACCAGCAGCAAGCACCAACACCCGCAGCACCAGCAGTGGCGTATCAACAACTTGCGATAGCAGCGGCAGTTGCACTACATTGTCGCCAGGCCACCAGTGGCATGTTCAATAGTGACATAGGGAAACTGACATCGGTAACAGGGACCGTGACAGCAGTGGCAGCAGTGATCGCGGTGCCATTGACAGTGGTAGCACAGACGGCAACAGTGACAATCACAGGAGCCGCGCGCGCGGCGTTGGGCCGTTGAAGCGAGACAGGCCACCCACCCACTCGCTCGGACTCTTTCGTGTGCGTGGTCCAGTTTCTTCTGGGGGGGCAGACACGTGGGCGGCGAGCCGACGCCCGCTCTTCCGGTTCTTCATACCGGTTTACCAATATAAAATCCATTCTTTAATAACTGCGGTTTCTGATTTTTTTCTATTTTGGGTCCAATTCGTTGCCTTCTGTACGAGTGTAATTTTCGTTTTTTAGTCAATTTGTTGCACTGCTTCCCTTTCCGTTTTTTTATGGTGTATTCTCCCTTAAGCCGGCTCCCCCTCCTCCTCCTCCCCCCCCCTCCCCGCCCCCTGCCCCCCCACCCCCCCGTAGGAAACATCCTGGTGTCGGGCCGATGCGAGGTCAGGATTTCCGACTTTGGGCTGGCCCGCGAGCGCCCCAAGGGCTTGAATACGCGCCCGGAAAACCCGGAGGATGAGGGCATGACAGAGGCAAGCGGGAGGCACGCCGTAGCCACGTGATGCTATGGTTGTTGGCGTCGTGTGTGTCGATTTATGGTGGGAGAGGGGAGGAGGAGGGAATGGAAGGAGGGGAAGGGGTTAGGGATGGAGGGGGGGAAAGGATCAAAAGGGGGAGGGGGGGGGAGAGGGGGGAAGGGCGGGGGTAGAGGAACGGGGCGGGGGGGGGGGGGGGAGGAGAGAGGGGAGGGAGAAAAAGGAATCAGCATAGACATAGGAGTTGTAAAAGGGTTAGGTCACAGCTGAGTGGTGTTTGCTCGAAGGAGAGGCACATCCTAGTAACCGCAAGCCCCAAAAAGTTCGATAACATCGGGTGGGAGCTCTCTTCGACCCTGTTGCGTACCTACTGCGTGGGTCCTGGGGTGGACGGTGGGGGCGGGCGACGGCGACACGAGCCACGGCGATGACTTGATTGTCTCTTCTGAGAGGGGTTGACTTTGTCGTTGGCCCGTCTACGTTGTCCTATGATTTTCAGCTTTAGCCGCGGCATGGGCATTAGGGCTAGTCTTAGCCTTCATGCGTAGCATCAAGAAGCATCCTTCCTAACGCTGCCGCCTTCTCGCTGCCGTCTCCTTCGTCCTCCGTGCCTACAGCATGTCGTGACCCGCTGGTACAGACCGCCGGAGCTGATGTTGTCGCCGAACGGGTTTTACGGGTTCTCTGTGGACATGTGGTCAGTCGGGTGCATCTTCGGGGAGCTTCTCGGGCGACGCCCGCTCTTTCCTGGTAAGAGAGGTAGAGAGTGGTCGGGGGGGATAGTGCTCGTTGCACAGTACAGCACAGGCGGTGTCATACGCCATGCGCCTGCAGTCCCTCCCCCGCACAACAACCGGCGTCTTATACTTCGACCGTATTATGTATATGGGTACTGTTATTCATTTTTTCCCGGCGATATTAATGAGCCAAAACTCCTTACCTTGTGACCCCCCCCCCCCCCCCCCTAAACTCAACAAGCAATAACCACCCACCTGCCCGCCCGCCCGCTCCTCTGCTCTGCGATACTTGTGCGATTATTCTCCGTAATTTTTCTACACGCTCGTACTCCCCGACGACGCTCCGTGGCAGGCTCGAGCTTCGTGGATCAGCTCTCCCTCATCTTTGACGTGATTGGCGCGCCGATTCCCGAGGAGGTGGTTCATATCAGGGGAGCGCAGGCGCGCAAGTTTTTGGACAAACTTAACGGAAAAGCCGGGGTTGCATTCTCTGATCTCCTCCCCGGCGCTCCCGGCGATGCGGCATCTCTGCTGCGGAGCCTCCTCCTCTTCGACCCCCAAAAGCGGTGCACGCCATCCGAGGGTCTGCGTCATGCATTCTTCGGCGACCTCAGGTATTATACCAACGTGCCGCGTTCATGTATACCAGGTGTATGATAGCGTACCACAGCGCGGAGGACAAAGCGACAGAGACGTCACCGCCGACACGCTTTTTTGCCCGCGTAGCCCCACGTGGGACGGAGTCTCGGTATTCTGTTGTTCTCGCATCGTTGGTCACTCCTAAACCCCATTATCCCTCACCCGATTTCCGCCCGACCGGGGCATCCAAAGCCCTAATACTGTGTGTTGTTGCCTTCCTCTTCGCTCTCCGTGTACCATGCGACGCCATTTCCTCCCTCCCTCCTTCCTCATATCCTTTCCCTCCGTTTCATGTCATTCAAATGCCCGCGTTGCTTCCAGGAAAGAACCCGTGCCGGTTGTAGATCCGCCGACCGGCCTGCGGTTCGAGTTTGAAGAGCAAGGGATGCCGCGGTCGACCCTGAAAAACCTCATCGCGTTGGAGGTCAAGCACTTCCAGTCTGGCGCCAACCTCAAGGTGCACTCCAGGCGGACGTCTCGCGCCCTCGACGTCTCGGGGCGTGCCCCGGTCTCAGCTGTCGCACGCGCTGCTGCCAGATCCGTGGCGGCGTTTTCGACCGGGGAGACAAGGGACGCCGCCGATCGGTGTTACAGCGACAGCACCCCCCCGAGTGGCGGCGACGCAGCGGACGAGGGGAGAAAGCTGCCAGAGCCTCCGGGGCAGCAGCAGCTGCAGCAACTGCAGCAGCAGAAAAAACACCACCAGCAGCAGCAGCAGAAGGAGCAACAGCAGCAGCGGCAGCAGAAGGAGAAGCGGCAGCAGCAGTATCAGGAGGAGAAGCGAAAGAAGCAACAAAAGCAAGAGGAGGAACAGCAGCGGCAGCAGCAGAAGCGCCAACAACAACAGCAAGAGCAGCAGCAGCAAGAGCAGGAGAAGCAGCGGCAACTGCAGATGCAACAGCAACAGCAGACACAGATGGAGCAGCGACAGCGGAAGCAGCAGCAGCTGCTGCAACAGGAGCGGGAGAATAAAGAGCAGCAGTCTCACAACAGGTTTTCTTCATACAGCGGCTTTCCCGGTAGCAAAGATGACGACGATATCTCGCACTTGGACGCTGCGAGCCTGCAGTCGTCGAGACTGTGCCCAATAGAGGGCGAGGACGACGAGGACGAGGACGAAGAGGTAGGAGGGACAGGCACAAGTAGCTATGAAGACGGTGGCGGTGTTCATGCGGCCGGAGTAGTACTGGCTGATGGCTTCGGTGATGACGACGACGGTGATGATTACGCGGTGGTGCCGGTGCTACCATCGCCGTTGTCGCTGTCGTCGTTGCTGTCGTCGTCACCATCGGTATCGTTGTCCTCGTCCACGTTATCGTTGTTGTCTCCGGTGAAAGAAGAGCTCGAGCGGTGCCAAGAACTCGAGGAGAAAAAGGAGGAGGCTCGACGAGAAGGAGAGAACAAGGCGGCGTCGGCGAGGGGGCACGGGACCGGCGATGGAAACGGTCGGGAAAAGGGATGCCTTGACACGGCAAAGGAAGAAGGGGAGGTCAAGGTGGGGGAAAGGGGAACGTCTAAACCGACGGGGAGAAGGGTCTCGCTGACGTTGGACGGGACATGGTCACCGGTACACACCATGGGCAGCGCGCAAGACAGCGTCGGTTCTCGCGCTCTAACCGATGGCCCCCCAAACACGCCTCCTGGATGGGGGGAGAGAGCAGAGAAAGCGGAGGGCGACGGCTCCAACAAGCCGCCGATCGCCCTTGAGTTCGAAGAGAACGCTCGCGGCAACGGGCTAGTGCCAAACGGTTCGGTCAATCGGTTCCGGCACAGTCCCGGGCCGAGCCTGAGTGACACGTCCTCATCCGTGCAGACGTTCGTATCTCTGCTGCCGGTGCCCGCGGCGCCCGCGACGCCGCAAAGGCGAAGCTCGTTGGCTGGCTTCGCGCGCGGGAGTGAGAGTTGGGAAGGCGAGGACCGCTGCAAGGGGTTGGACGCACGGGGAAACGTGATCGCGGGCGTTCGGTCTCCCGGGGCGCTCAGCGAGCTGCTACTCGCCCGAAACGTCTCTCGCGTGCCCACCGAGATCGAGAGGGGGGACAAGGATGACGGGGAGGACTGGAACAATTTGGATTCAGCCGACGCTTTCGGCGGGAAAAGGAGAAGGGAGCAAAAGGAATCGCAGCCCTCGGCGGCAACCATCTTCGCGTCGGGGGTTCTCCGACGCGAAAGAGCGGAGCGAGCGTGGCGTGTCGTCGGCGTCGCGGGGGCCAGGGTAAAAGCAAAGGCAGATGCAGCCGCGGCAGCAACAAAGGCAGCCGCAGCCGGTCCCCCCGGCGGCACCGGACGACGTGTGCCCCCCCCCCGCGGACACACGACAAGATCGGCCCGTGACGCCGGAGGGAGGGTGGCGTCAAGAATCAGGCCTCACTTATCTCCAGCAAGGGACCGGGCCCCGCAGCGCGCTCCTGTCGTCTCGTCGATGTTTTTGCCCGAAGCCGAGAGAGGACAGTTTGCGCGTCGCAAGAGCGGCGGCGCGGTCGTAACGGGTCGCGACGGTGAAAAGGATCAACTAACAGTTCGCCAGGCAATGCCGGAGGCGGAAGGGAGGCACAGGAATGCTGTCCATGGTTCCGTGTACACCAAGACGGTGGTGCCAGAAAGCACCACGGCCGACCCACGGTGGCTTCCCGCTGTGAATACGGAATGGAGCGCTCGGGCTCGAGGGGCGGCATCTGCCGCAATCGGCACTGAAGGGGTATCGGCCGCTGAAGTCGCGAAGCCTCGCGACAAAGCGACCTTCGCTCCGCTCCGCGAGGTGGCGCGAACAGGCGGAGAGAGCGACGCGAAGAGTGGCCAAGGCAACGGCAAGGATAACACGAAGGGTTTCGGCGGTGACCAGGACTGCCTCTCGCTGCGCACGCCGATAGCATCCGTTTACACGGATAATCTCCAAGACAGCTTTGCCCCGGCGACCCGGCGCATCGAACTTCACATCGCCGCCACAGGCGGGTCGGCATCAGTCGTGTCGTCTCGAGGAAGCCCGCCGCCGGTACCACCGCCCCTTGGCCGCTTCTGGGACAGCGACCGGCGAGCTCGCCGCCATGAGCTTGCAAAAGCGCGAGCACCAACGGAGCATGACACCGCTGGATTGAGCGTGTTGGGAACAAGGCCAGGTGAAAGATCGGCTGCGCACAAGTTGACGGTCTCAATGAGAGGACAGGGGGGTGCCTGGCGATTGCCCGCTCCCTTGGATCCCGCGGAAGCTCCGCGTGAGCCTTTGTCGCCATCATCACCACGTTTTGCGGTGATGGCGCAGGCGTCGACGACGAAAGGCGGGCTCCCGCCTAGATCTGAGCGCTTTGCCGCTGCCGCCGCCGCCGCCGCCGTTGGAAGGGCGCGGGGGCGCGGCCGCCAGCGAAAGCCGCTGCCACCGCCGACCAAGACAGGAGAAGAGTCTGCTGCACCGAGCCGATTGAGTGACTCTAGTAACGGCCACGTTTCGGTGTCGGAGTTGGGTGGCTCGCACCAGTTTCCGGCGGCGCACACCGCGGTGGCACCTTTAAGCGGAGGCGACTCGAACGGCGGCCGCGTTTCCGCCGTCGGCTCGGACATTAACCTGCAGCCTCCGCCAGTGCCAACTGGAGTCACCATATCGACGCAAACGAGCTTTGTCGAACACGAGATTGCCGTCACGCGACTACCGACTCCCCCCGAAGACCTTGCGGGCGTTCGAAGCCCCTCGAAATTGACCGTATCAAAGGAGGGGTGGAACTGGGCAAAGGACCAGGTGCCGCCAGTAGAGGCAGCGACGCCAGTAGAAGCCGAGGTGACGGTAGCAGCGACGGCAGCGACGGTGGTGGCGGCGACGGCGACGGCGACGGCGACGGCAAAAACAGAGAGCAGGAGTTCCCGAGCCCTCGCCGCCACCACAAAGACACCGCTGGAGGGTACGCGCTCCATGCCCTTGAAGCCGCTCGCTCCCACGGAAGCTCGCACGATGATCGACGATAACGATGTCGCCGACGATCTGGTAAGGCCAGGGGATGGAACAATGTCTCTGGCGTCCGCCATGTACGCCATCGACGAACGCGAGGGGGCTCTGGCCGAAGCAAACCGCGCGGCTGCGTATCAGCTGATCCCGAAGCCGTGGGGATTCCCGCTTGAGCTGGAGACGGCAACGCGGTCAGAGGACACTGCGAAGGGAGCGTCTACCGTGGGGGGTGGGAAAGACGCCACCGCCGACGAACTATCGTCCGCCGCTTCCGTTGAGCAGAAATTCAACCTCCTGAAGCGACTGTGGCGGCGCTCCAGCGCGGGGAAGAGAGCTGGAGAGCAGGGCGCCCTTTCGACGCTTGCCACTGGGCCATCATCGTTCGCCGGGCCCGAGAAGCGCCCGGTCTCCGAGAAAGCGGCGAAGGAAACTCCTGAGGCGGGAAGAGTCGACGATGAAGATGCCGTGACCAGACCAGCGGTGACACCGGTCGCCGAGACCGCGCCGAAGCACACGCCCGACGAGGGAGGAGGCGACAACAAAGAGGCGACGACCAGACCGATGTTGATTGTACGGGACGAGCCTCGCGTTCCGTTGCCCAAAAAGATGGACATCAAGGTAGGCTTGCCCACCCCACCCCTTCCATCCCCGCTCCACTTTGCCTACTCTCGCGTTGGTGTTAAATGTAGCCTAATAGATGCGTGCCAAGTTAATATCTTGCTTGGGGGTCGCTATTCTCTTCTTCTCACTTTGTATTGATGTGCGGAGCGTAGCGGACACGTTTTCCCGAAGAGTTGCAAGCCATTAGGGTCCGCTGGGACACATGATTTGGAGACGCCGTTTCGCCATGATATGAAACCAGAGCCTAGTAGACTGACGCGCTGCAACTTATTACTCCCTGCAGCCGCTTAGACATGAAACAATGTTAGCATCCTGAATAAATTATGAATCACCTCCGCCCCCCCTTCCACCCACCCCCCCGACACGCCCGCCCCTCCTCTTTTTTTGCCATGCAGTTTGCGCCGTTACAGAAGCCCCTGACGCCCAGGCGCAAGTCGCACAACCGCACCCAAAGCAGCGTTACCAGCAGCACCAGTCCTGCCAGCAGCGCCGCCAGTGGCAACCGGGCATACGCGACCACGCTAAACTTCGCCGGCATCCGCGCGTCACCCGCACACTTCCACAAGGGCTCCGTTCCCGCCCTACCCACGACACGCGTGCCAGCGTCGACCTCGGGGGCGGAAGCGGCGGCGGTGGCGGCAGCGTCGGCGGCGGTTCGGGCTTCTGCAGACCCACGAGGCGCACGATCCCCGGTCTGGCGGCGGGACGCACGGGCGGCGCCACTGTCGAGGGTGCTGCCGTCCTTGCGTGCCGAGTTCTCGGGCAAGCTTAACGGCGCCGACGGTATTGCGATTAATCCGGACGATAACCTCTGGGCGGCGACTCAGTCTGTTGTTGACCCGAAAAAGCGTGCGCCAGTGGCGACAATGGCGGCAGCGGAGGCGGCGGCCGCGCGGGGGGGGGGGATCGCGCCGGCCTTCGGTCGGAAGATCGAGGACATGCCATCTCACGGTGGCGGCGGAATGAGCGGCACCCGTGAGAAGAAGAAGCTCTACGGTGGCGGTTTCGGTGTTGTAGGTGGCGCGGGGGGCATTGGCGGCCGTGAACAACGCAAGACACCGCATCAGAATGTAACGCAGGCCTCGCTAACGACTGCCGCGAAGCCCCCACACCAGGGAAACGCCCTTTTTTCTTAGTGGGCGTTTTCCAGCTTGAGCAGAGGATGGCGCTGGCTGTCAACCGTTCCATCCCACCGAGGCCTGAAATGCGACGAAACGACGTCGTGGTTCGAGAAAAACGGGATTGGGAGGCGCTCACACGGTAGCGGAACAGACGGGATGGGACGTTGGGAGGGGAGGATGGGAGGGGAGGGTGTGTGTGGAGGGTGAGGGGGGGAAGAGTGCCACGTGAAGAGTGCATGATGGCACCTTGCACGCTTTGCGTGATCCCGCGGCTGTGGGGGACCACGCGGTGAGAGTTAGCAATAGACTACGCCTGCTCGTACTCGGGAAAGATGGAAAAAGGAATACTCACCCAGTTTTGTTTGCAGACCGCACGCTCACGCAGCATGTGCGGGGACGCGTGATTTCATCGGGTGAATATTGGTGTGGGGACATCCTTATGCCCCGCTCGGGGTGGTATCACGTCGTGCTTTTGCCACGTTGACGGGGGGCGCGAGCGGAGGGTGGAGGGGGGGGGGGGGGGGGGGGAACACTGCTCGCGATGGCGCGAGCGTGTTGCACGTGACCGTAGTTTTTTCCTTGGCGAATAAGAAAACAACTACGAGGGGTATTGTAGTACTGTAGTAGAAAATGTTGCCGGTTTGATGTCAGATTCCCGGGCCTTAGCGCGGACTAACGGTTTTCACGGACGAGGCGCTTCGAGCAGTACCGTGGGAGCGAGTCATGTGCCGCTCTGGGTACCGCTCGGGATACCGCTCGGGATGCCGCTGGGGGTTTGGCTCCGGATACCGTTCGGGATACCGCTCCGGACGCCGATCGGGACACCGCTTCGGATGTCGTTTCGGATACCTTTGCCGGATACCGTTGCTGGACATCGCGCGGGATACCGTGCGGGATGCCGTTCGGGACACTGCTCGGGATACTGCTTGGGATACCGTTTGGTATACCGCTCGGAATATCGTTCCGGATACCGTTTTTGAATACCGTTCGGTATACCGTTCGGAATACCGCTCAAAATACAGTTCAGGGTACCGTTCGGGATGTCGATCGGACCACCGTTCGGGATACCGCTCGAGACACCGCTCGGGATACCGTGCGGAATACAGCTCGCGATACAGCTGGGATTGCCGTTGTAGATTCCGGGTGCATGTACGCACCGCAAGGTGGTGCCACCCCTGCTCTTTTGTTGGAGGAGGGGAACGCTTTTCTTGTGTGTGCATGGTTGACCATTCGTCCGTAGTGATTTGCGTGGTTTACGTTTGCCACGCTGTCCGCCTGTCTGTTTGTCTGTCTGTGTTGTGTTGTTGTTGATGATGATACCGCACCGCGAAAAACGCTGCTCGTTGTGACGTGGTTGATCCGGAGTTCTCTCGTGTGCCGTCTGTGTAGTGCTCACGTGTGCGCGCGCATGCGCGTGCGGCGCGGATTTGTATTGAGGTTGCCTTGCGGTGTCTACCAGTAAGCTAACCTTGCGTGCGAATTTCAGGAAGTTGGACTTTTTTTCAGAGCAAAAACATACAAAAAGGGGGAGGGAGGTGATGGAGCTTTGTTGTATTGTATACCGGTACCTGGTATTGTTTTGCTCATTTATTTTGCTCGTGTTTTTTTTTTTTTACTGTACCCAGGAAGTCAAGGTGCCTACTTGATGGGTATGTTACCAAGTAGTTTTTTGTTTTGTCTCATCCGTTTCTTGGATACCGACCTTAGTACCTATTTTTCCGCTATTAGTGTTGATGGTGGCGGACAGCCGCTCGTTGATCGACGAGTGTGCCTTCTTTCCTTTTTTTCTATTTATTTCATTTGTTTCCTGTGTCTCCCACACGCACTGCACTTTGACTTCGGGCAGCTGTTTTGACACGGTTGGAGAGCTGTGTACTTACTCTGTTATTTACGGCGCTCAAGCGGGGCATAACACATACGGACACACGCACGCCCTCTGGTGGTACTTTGGTATCTGTCGCGTTTTTTAGGGTGGTTTTTCTGGAAGCAGCGTTTGCTGTCGTTGTCCAGGCGGCGACACGTATGTTGCGCGCGAGAGAGGGAGAGCGAGGTTTGGGGTGGGGGTGGGTGGGGGGTTGCGGGTTGGGGGGCGGGTGGGGGGGCGGGGGCGGTCATTTGTTGTGTTGAAAATTAAGAATAGTCAAGTGTGGTTATGGTTGGCACATTTTTTTCAGTTTAGAACTTCATGACACAGATTTCATATTATTTGTTGCGTGTTTCTTCGCTGTCGGCAGTTCAGGCGGCGGGTGCTTTTCTTTCTGTGCGTCTTGTATGTGTGTCCGTGTTGTGTGTGATTAATGGGGGGGGGGGGGGGGGGGGGCAGCGCATATGGGTGCTACTGGTGTTGCCCACGCGCACAAGGGGTTTCCGGCTCAGGCGTTTTCAAGCGGGGATTATGCCGATTCGCTGTTTGCACGCATGATGAGAGCCCATCGAAAAAACTCACCATATATGTTGATTGTTGTGCTGTGTGTTGAGGTACATGTTTGCGTACCACCGTTCTTCCGGCTCTCTAGGGCTTCAGGCCCTAGCTAGAGAGAGCCGTTCGCAAGAGTCATTTGCTAGAGTCATTGGTTAGAGTCATGAGCTAGGGTCGTTGGTTAAGAGTCATCGGCACGAGTTGTTGGCTAGGGTCGTCGACTATAGTCGTTGCCTGCAGTCGTCGGCCATAGACAGCGGCTAGAGCCGTCGGCTAAAATCCTTGGCTAGAGTTACTGACTGTGCCTAAACTCTATTTGTTTTCATACATACAGTACACACTTTATTACCGGGTATGTGTCAGCAACTACAATAATAGCTTTGTTGATACTGGTACAGAGAAGAGACAATTTACGGGCGAGTTTGACCAGCCACCGCGGGAGAGATGCAGGGACACACTACACACAACGAGAGGGATAGAGAGGAGAGGGTGGGGAAAGGGCATGGAAGAGGGGAAAGATGGAAGGAAAAAAAGGGAAAAGGCGTGGCTTGTGCTTGATTTCGTTGCCTTCTTGTTTTCGTGTTCTTCTCGAGGCATTTTTTTTATTAATTTGTTACTTACGTTGTTTCTTGATTGTTGGCACTTGAGCTTTTTGGTTCGATAAAATATAGTTTATGACTTGCTCGGCACTTTGTTACGTACCATGGTATTTTTTTTGGTTCTACTTATATATAACATATATATATGATTACTTTGTATGGTACTTATAATATGGTTTGTTCTTCTGTGTTTTCGCACGGTTTACTTGTTGGGTAGTTTCCGCAGAAAGGACGCAAGCATGCGCGCACTTTGTACGCACGCACACACGCCGCACGCGTGATTTTGACACTTTTAGTAGTAGCAAGAGCGTAATAAGAAGAGCAGTGTCCAGCAGCTAGATTAGGACTATACTTGCCGGCTTGTTTTATTTTGTTTTACTCGGTGATCGGGCTGCAGTACAGAAGTGGCTGGTTTGTTGTAGTAGACTATAGTATATACGAGTACATAGTGATTTTCATATGCGCGCGGGGCAACATCACGCAAGGATGAGGGTAGCAGGGGAGGGAGGGGGGGGGGGGGAGGGATGACGATGAATTCGTCAGTAGTACGTACTGTGTTACTTTTTGAAAAGTTGTTCTCAGTGGTATATATTTTTATTATGTACGAAGAGAAAAAGAGTGTGAGCTCACGTTTGTTTTTTTTTGTTCGATTATTATATTATTATGATGAGACTTTTGACGAACCTTAAATCATTTTTTTTTATTAAAATAATGATATAGCTCTTTTTTTTTAAATTGTATTTGATGGTGCTTGCTCTTTTGCATGCGACGCTGCTTTTCACATTTTGGGCTCAATTGGCGGAAAAGCGACAGCAACTGTTACGTTACTGTAACTACTTAAAGCGTGGTTCGTCTACCCATCAAACCACTCACTCACTCGCAAATGATATCCCTCTGCATAATAACATGCACGACAACGAATAGGCGGATACGTGGATACCATTTTTTTTTTCACACACTTGCACGTTCCAGCTTCTGGACGAGCCGTGGTCACAGGGGTCGTCCCTTCTTCCCCCCGGTTCTTTTGCCTTCCATTTTTATCGCGCATAGGGTTCAGTAATCTCACTGCTTGTCGATTTTTCATCGAGTGTTGCTAACTCACGCTCTCGCGCTTTCCGCAGGTCAATTTGTGCACAAGCAAAAGTCCCTACGTATTTATACGAGTATGCACTCAGGGGGATTCGAACTCACGAAGCTGACCTGTACCAGGCTCGAGGATAACCTGATATACGCCACCGGGGCGACCGGAGATCATAGCAACAATGGGTTTTCACAGCCGCGGGAGAAATCTGGCCTATCGACGGCACCGCCTTCGCTTCGGTTATAGCCGGATCCTCCGTGGGCGACACGGGCTCACAGAAACCGCCGCTGTTGCGACAAACGTTGCCCAGCATGCTGATTCGTCAACTAGCACTGCACAGGCAGCTGAGTCAGTCGCGATCGCTGATCCGGCGGCGTCTACCCTTCCGCCGCCTGGCACTCCGGTGTCTCCGACTACCACCACGGCCGTCTTTGGGCCACATTTCCACCCAGACTCGCCGACAAACAGCCACAATTACAGGCACTGCACCACCTGCGGTTGAGTTTGGCTTTGGGTCCGGCGGGGCCCCTTGCTCACCCGTCCTGCGGGTCAACACCCCTCCGTGAGCCCCGCCGTCGTGACTGCCTCCGACTGTCGTTACGGTTCCTGATCCTGCCTCCTCGCCTGTCTCAACGGTACCCATTCTGCCTGATTGCGCCTATTCTGTGGGAAACCCTCTTGTAAGACTTCCACCTCCACCTGGTACCCCCTCCACCGCAACGGCCAACCTGAATACTCTTGGTGCTGGTGCCGAATGGTAGTTTGGTTACTCCCGCCGCGTTGTGCCCCCCCGAGCTCACGGGCCAATTCACCAAGCAACACATCATTCTTGGCCGGTCGTTGATCCTGCCCAGCATTTTTTTTCTCGTGTTTCCCCTCACACCAGCCCCCCCATATCCGGGAGCTTGTTGGCAAGGGTCGCTTCCATGCCACCGACGACGGCATCGTCTTGCTCATCCGCAAACAGACCCCGTCACCCCCTTCCGGCTCCCCGCGAGTGGCGGGACGCGCGGCTTGTTGTTGCTGAACGACGCTCAAGTGTTCTTGGGTCATGCAGACGTTAGCCATATCGGCGGCTTCCTGCCACCTCGAAAACACGCGCACACTGCAAATAATCGAACGGTTTTACGCGTGGATTACCATAAACAGTTTCACCTGATGGCGGCTTCGCAGCTGTCTGGAGTGACAAGCACGGAAAAGCTCGCTACTGAAGGCCCGCTGATCCATCATCTCGATGCTCCTGCCAGCGGGGTCCGGCATCGACTACTTTGACCCTATTCCGGTCACGCCCAGGAGCAACACCTGCATGTTGCTCTTCACCGACCGTTTCCACCACCGCGCGGATACGTTTGCAGCCACTTTATGGCCGATTTCACAGTTGAGTACGGCTACTGTACCGTGTTCACCGACCAATACATTTCCTTCTGGAGATGTTCACCCAGCATGCTCTCGAACGACGGTTCCCAATTTTGGGTGAAGCTTTTCGCACGCGGTCTACAAGTTTCTCTGGGTTCAATACAGTAAATCGCCACCAGTTCCTACCATCCGAAAGGCAATGGTGGCATGAATGGAGAATGGTGTTGGTAAATCCATGACTTTTGGAGAAAGAGATATTGTATTAATGAGACCTTGGTCTGGAAAGACGGGTCGGGAAGTGGAGTGAGCGAGTGGGGCGAGCATAAAGGCTGCGAGATCCCACGCCACTTCGGAAAGATGCACACAATCGGATCAATGCAACGTACCGATCACGGCAATAAGCCGGTAATCCGACCTCTAGCAACAATACGGGAGTATTTTACCTGATAGTTGTCCGATGTACCATACATACTCCTACGATTCCATGTATAACCCTTAGGTGTGTACAATCTACCGAACTACCGCAGCACCACAAAGAGTATTCCTATGTGCTAGCTCGGCAACCTCAGATCGACAGTTCCGCTATCCTAATAATCCAATCAGATGTTCTACCGCAACTCAGTCGATACACACGGCCGTTATCACGAACAAATGACCCTAGTACCGGCCACGTCAAGTGAATGGCCTCGCAACCGAGACGTGCAGCTCCCTCACATTAAATTTGCGTGCAACCGGTTGGTCAGCGCTGCAACAACTGGCTTAACTTCGGAAATCTAGACGGGTGAGCTTCCGCGTCTCCCTCTCACCACATTCGAACTCACCGGGTCGCCAGACATCAGAATGTGTCCCGCGACAGACCTCTAGCGGCGCGCGTACTGCATCGTCCGCGGGCATAATTCCCCTACAGTTTCCCGTGTGGACCGCCGAAAATCCACTTTTGCCGATGTGAAGCGTCAGGGGTTTTGGCGATGGGGCGTGGGTGTACGTTACGGTCGCCACCATCCGGCTAGTCGTGAAGGCTGACCAGGACGGGCGCCAAAGTCCTCAAGGATAATCTTTTCGCTCAATTGGACGGGCCCATCCAAAGTCCTTGCAATCATCCCTTCCCCCTCGGTGACACCTCGTGACGGTTCCCGTCTCACTGCAGAGCTCCTATGCTTGGATACTAATTTTATGAGGGTCCCGGTGCGGATGCTCACCGCCGCGTTTCGGTGGCGTGCTGCAGGTTCTGAGCCACCCTCCACGACAGTATCGGCATGCAGAAGTATTTGCGGGGGGGGGTTGGTGCAAAATATGCTCAACCTCTTCTCCAACCCCTTCTCCCAGGAACCCCCGCCGTACCACGTCAATCAACACGGCGTTCCGACTATCATTCAACACCTAGAAACGGAGAGTATCACCGGACACCACTCGATTCGCAGTCGAGACGGGGTCATCGTGGTGATGTACGAGACGCATTGGACGAGACTCTCTCGCCCGCCCTGGGAATAAGAAAGAGACCTCCAGCTCTCTAGCCACCGATTGTTTGCTACTGGACCGGCGCTTAGAACCAGCACCGCCAAATCAACTGCCTGTACCTCTAGACGCGAGTTGACGCTGTCCAACGGGAGATTTCTCGAGACAACGGCAAGCGATTTTCAGCGTTCGGCTACAGCGGCGTACCGCGCACGGGTTTAGTTCACGGCTACAGCGCGACAGCTTTTCCTTACGGTGCTCACTTTTGGCACAAGAACGACGACGGCTTGTGGCACCTGGCTTCAAAAAATCAGCCCGAACACAACAACAGATGGGGTATATTTAGTGCGTTTTTCTGGAAAGCCAGGGACCGACTAAGGCGCCTCTTTCTCCGTCGCGCTAAACGACTTCCACGGGAGCTGTACGCGATTCTTGGGGCCTGCAGGTCCATTTAGCTAGCCCGTTCATACCGGGGGTCCAACGTAGTGCAGATTAATCTCAAAGCGACGACGTGGTCAGCCGATGTACGATGCGCCCGACCGTTCTGCGCTTTTCTGAGCTTTGGTGGTGGGGGATTTCTCGTAAGATCTCTTTCTGACGATGTCCGACTTTTGGTATCGAGTTCAAGGCTGTTATTTGCTTATTTTTTGCCCTGCGGTCTCCCCACATTTAGAGCCGTGGGGCCGACAGGGTAATCTTGCCGCTCGTACTGCGACACGAGACCGTATTTCCATGTTATTTTTCTCTTTCGTCCCGCCGACTGCTGACCCCCCCCGCGCTACCAGCCGGGGGCGGCCTAGGTTATTTGGCTGCTCTTACTGTGGTACAGGACCGTGCGGTTTTCGTGTTCTACGTTTCCAGTGACATATAGCTGCCCACCTCATGGCGGTAGCGTGGTTTTTCTGTTTGTAGTTGATATATTATCATCCCCCCCCACCCCTTCCCCTTCTCCCCCTCTTGCCGGTGATGTAACGGTGGTTTTTTGGCGTTTGGCGTTCGTCTGATCCCTCATGACTGCGGCTTCCGTCCCTTTTTCTTATAATTTCTTCGGTGCTTCGTAGCCTGGCCGTGTAGGGGTGTAAGAATGGGTTTTGATGAACCGCGTCCTCGAGCATGTCTAGTTCGTGGAGCCGCTATTTCCCCCGTTCTCCCACAATTCGGCATGTACGGCTCATCAGGGTGGGCTAGTGTGATGGTGTTTCCCTTGAGGACCCGTAAACCTCTAAGGATATCACACGGGAACGGATTAAGAATTAATTCGGACGCCTTGTTAGATAGATAATGGGGGGACATGTAAGATAGGTACTCCCATCTGTCATCTCAGGTTTCTACGTGACCTGGAGTGGAAACATATATAGGCGGGGGGGGCGTAACGAATTAAATGCAGGATAGTCTTTTGGGTTCATTCATTGTTATCGGGTGTATAGAGCAGACAAATAACCGCTCTTCTATCTCCAACCAACACACAAGTGGGTGACAACGAATACCTTCTCCATTGACCAACCTGGCGCGGGGATACTCTGTCCTCCATAACATAGCAGAAAATCAACTTTCAGGGGCGTGTACCAAGTTTCAATTGAATATTACAGGTACATGCATACCCGGCCTTCGTGCGTGCATGCATGTGGCCATTCTTGCCGGGTAGAGTTCGCCGCTGGGCGGGTATGTACGATGTGCACCAATATTATAAAAAATGAAAATACACTCCAGCTGTGAGATCGAAGATTTCGTCGAAACTCATCTTTGCAAGCTGTGTGTGATACTCCGATCGCGCGCATTACGAGTTGTGTGTCCTCATTAAGGATATAGGTCGGCGACTCCCCTTACAACTACAGTGTAGCTATCAGGGTCAACAGGATGATTTTAGTCAGTCTGTGCGCGGAAACTATAAAACCCGTTTCTGAGGGGGACAAAATCTGACAGCTGTGAAGGGAAATGTATCCTTTTATCAAGTGAATCTTGTAAGTCGAATAACCGGTGAGGGGGGTGGGGCGGAGTTTTGAAGGACGTGGGGGCCTGGTTTTGATCAAAAGCGAGCGGGTTTGGAGGGGGGGGGGGGGGGGGGGGAAGGGGGCAATTTGTGCATGTAAGCTATAAATCCTTTCGAGGGGATAGATCTGACGGTTTTGGCACCAGTATATTATTGGGGGCGCGGGGGGGGGGCTGGGGCGGGGGGGGGGGGGGGGGGCGTGTGGGGCAGCTCAATATGTGCCTGGAAACTATACATTATTTTGAGGGGATAAATGTGACGGTTTTGGAAATAAGACATCAGTTTATCATGTATATCCTGGGGTAAGTCGTACAATCAGTGAGTAAAGAGAGGGTGGAGTGTTCGAGGGGGTGGGGTTGGGATGGGTTGGGGGGGGGGGGGGGGGGAGGTGGGGGGGGGGGGCGGGGGGGGGGGGGGGGGTGGGGTGGGTTGGGGGGGGGGGGAGGAAGGGCTTTAGGTGAGGGGTTTGTTATACGTGTGGTGCTAGGTCTAGGCGATGGTGCGGGTGATGGGGAAGAAGGGGGCGTTCGAGGCGGGGGGGGGGGGGGGGGGACACAGCGGCATGGATGGCTCTCGAAAGATAATGAGGTGATATCCTGTGCGTGAAGTGTTTATTAATGTGGCGGATTTCGATATTTGGTGGCTCGTTTGAGTAAGGGAGAGCAAGAGGGGGGGGGGGGGGGGGGGGGAGATTTTTTAGGAGGTTTAGGTCACAAATAATATTCAAATACACTATATCGTATGTGTGTGGTAATCATATACGTATACGACGATTTTTTTTTTCGGCGATGACGAACTATGATACGTGGTACGTAGCTCGGACGAAACCACGTTACAATCAATCGTCAACATGGAGGTACTCTGTCACAATACTGTAACATCAACTAGATGTCCGCTGGAGGATACAAAACAAAACAAAAACTACACTACTACTACACTGCTATACTACTATTGCTATACTTCATGCATACGTTTAACTATCACCGGTACCACATTGTGCTCGTGGCTAATACCGTTGTTTTTTAGTCGAAGATCCGTTACAAAGGGGATATACATACATACATACATACATACATACATACATACATACATACATACATACATACATACATACATACATACATACATACATACATACATACATACATACATACATACATACATACATACATACATACATACATACATACATACATACATACATACATACATACATACATACATACATACATACTGTTATAAGGCTTAGTTTGGGTAAGCTATTGGTTAACCAGTTGCAAGTGGTCAAACGGACTAATACCCCACTAAGTCCTTAACAAATGGCGTCGTCGACAGACCATGGGTTTTTTGGGTCGTGGGTTCGATCCCCACCGTCCACAACAATAAACTTTTCAGATTTTCCCCATGGCGAACTTGAAAATACTCTCCCGGGTATACCCAGGAAATGAAACGGCTTGGATATTGAAAGGTCCGCCCGTATATCCGGCCGACCTGCTATCCCGCCGTTTCAGGGGGGGAGAGTGTTATAAGGCTTAGTTTGGGTAAGCTATTGGTTAACCAGTTGCAAGCGGTCAAACGGACTAATACCCCACTAAGTCCTTAACAATACATACATACATACACGATGATTAGTCTATCTATCTATACAGTAGTTAGTATTTATTTTTACAATAATAATGGTTGTTCGTCCATCGATCGATGTTAACTCTTTCCCAATGCTACAAAACACATTTCCCCCAAACTCCAGGGCATATACAGGAAGACGAGGAAAGGAAAACTGAGGGTCTAGGAAAAGACTACCAGATACATCAAGGGTGCATCACTACTGATCAATAATAACAGTAATGATAATTGTTCAATGATTGGTTTCTATAACAAGATTAAGGGGACATTTCCTTATTTTTGGCTTTCTGGTAGCTATGAAAATATATATTTTTCCTTGCAACGAGCAGAGCTGCAGCATGCTGCTGTTGTTGTTGAAACAGAAAACACTTGATCGGGCGTTTAGAAACTTTATAACTTCAATGCTGTTATGTACATATCAATGCCGAACTCTAATAGTACGTAAGTGTGCACACACTCGCCCGCTCATGTTCTACTACTACTATTGATATTATTGCTGGCAGTGGTCCGCAAAAAAAGACCGCCTCTCACCAAAATGCGGGCATTTACAGTTAGTTGTAATGGAGTGCCCTCCATAGAAGGATAGGTTATAGGTTCGACGTGAAACCATGGCATGGTTGAGGTGAAACCACGTGATATTTGATGTCACACTCACGTCAAGGCCATCATAGATGGGCGGTAATGTAGGTGACGATGATGGGACGAGCAGAATGCCCCTCATCTCACTACCCTGCACACTACCCTGCCCTACTCTGTTTTGTCTTGCTTTGTCTGTTTTTTATTATTCAATGTAGAGGAAATAATGCATAAACTTTGAGTGTATCCAGCGAGCCATGCGGAGAGACCAACCAAAGACACCGGAACCCATGAGAAGCACGCTTCCCAACACCGACCAACCACGCATCCCCCACTCGGAGTACTACTACATTTGACGTCGTCGCCAGTAAACGTGTCGACCTTGGGCTTGCAAGACCTCCTCCCCGGTGCTCTTCTCTACCCAAGGCAAGATCTTTTGGCCTTGCATAGCTTTGCATTTTGCTTTTATTTCCGTTTTTTTTTCAGGCAGTTCTTGTTTGGGGTTGGCCTTTTACCTTTTAACATACTTTCTTGCTCCCAGCATCGAGCTTGGTTATCCTTTTGTCGCCTATCCGTAAACCACGGGCCCCTTCGGGCCTCTGCTTTGACTCCAACACGTTGGGTCTGCAGCTACCACGGCTTTGCGGTGGAGCTTTTCGATATATTGTCTCCCCATGCTATCTCTTCGTGGGACACTAATATGACAAGCGAACAAAGAAAGTGCTCCCCTATATTTGTTTTGTTGCGATATTTATTTGTCTTTACCTCTTATTTTCCCACTTCAAAAGCGTTCCTAGTCTAATTCCAAGTGGTTTGTGCCCATGTTGGGAGTGCGGCGCTAAAAGGGTTATGTGGCTTACAATACCTCGCCAGGTTAATAACACCCTGTTGGGCAATTTCGCGGTTGGAACCCTGTAAGCTTTTTGCACTCGAGTAATTCGAGTCGCCGGCTCCGTTGCACCACACCTTACTACTGTACCGTTTCGCTACGGAATTGGGGTACGTGCAATAGTTTGCCCTACCACACCCCCTCGAGTATGAGTTGCGGGCTTCGGGTGAATGCAATAACTCGCCCTTTTGTTCTCTCTCCTACTTTTAGTCATACCGTAGCATTTCTGCTAATACTCTACTATTGACAGTGCGTGACTATAATATTGGTATCCTCGTACTGCAAGAAAGTGCGATCGTAGCCGTTTTACCCCGGACCTTTTTTTGGGGGGTCCTTTTTTTTAGCTGAACCGTGTTTGGGTTTGGTTTCTTCGCAATTTTTAACAGGTACCAGCACGCAGTGTGCTGTCGCCCCACCACCTCTACCATTCCACCGCTCCCCTTCTTCCGAGTTTGTTATTTTTTTTCTCGGGCTCTTGGACCTCCTGAGCCTGGTACGTATGGGACCTTTTTAGCCAGAAGTCTGGCCCTTCCACGGCCTCTTTGCCGCCCACGTCGAAAAAATGCGAGCATTCCATCCCGGGTACCGTTTTGGGCGGGCTAGTTCCCCCTCCCTTTCGACCCACCATCACCATCCGCCCCCATCCACCGGCGATTCGCAAACCGTGCACCTCCCCTGTTAGGCATTGATTGACTTGGGTGGGCTCAAACCACCTCCCTCCTGCCCCATGCACCACCACGTTTCGCTGAAAATACTTTCCGCAATTCACCGTTGCGGACCATACCAAAAATACGTCGACCCCTCCTCCCCCCAAAACTTCCGTTGGGGCTATTTCGGCCCATGACATCGCCTCCGGTTCGCTAGTCAGCTCCGAGAAAGGCGCCGCGGACGCTGGCGCTCCTCCTGGATCGGCTTTCTGGCCTTCCTTCGTTCTCCCCAGCGCCCACCATTGGCGCATCCCTTTTAGGCCCTCCTCATCCTTCGTCGGACCATTATTTTCCCAGAGCCGTCATCGCTCCACAGCCGCCGCTGGAAACTATGGACAGCCCTTCCGACTGCGGTTTTTCTCGACAGTACCCGTGGCTACACTTTCAAGATCATCGAACCCCCCCACTGCCGCGCGAACACCGTGACCAGAGCTCCATCGTCACCAGAGCTTCGTCGTCACTTGAGCTTTGCGACCAGAGCTCCATCTTCACCAGAGCTTCGTCGTCACCTGAGCTTCGTCGTCACTTGAGCTTTGCGACCAGAGCTCCATCTTCACCAGAGCTTCGTCGTCACCTGAGCTTCGCGACCAGAGCTCCACCTTCACCGGAGTTCCACCTTTCACCAGAGGTTTGTCGTCACTCGAGCTTCACGACCAGAGATCCACCTTTTTCAGAGCTCCATCTTCGACAGAGACTCGTCATCACCTGCGCTTCGCGACCAGAGCTCCTCTTGCACGGACATTCGTCGTCACCTGTCGTCACCTGAGCTTCGCGACCAGGGCTCCACCTTCGTCAGAGCTCCACCTTTCACCTGAGCTTCACCTCCATCTTCCGCGACTACTACTTTCGATGTCTTACCCCTTCAAGCCACTACCAACGACAAGGTAACCTTTTTTCTGGCCACTACCACCGACCCCGGCGTCGTCGCCACCATCTGCTCCGACCATCTGGGAATTATTTCACCGACTTCTGCAGCCATGCACCGATGGGCCTGCCGCTTCAAACCGCTACAAGTGGCGAGGCGCCCTCTTCCTGGCCACTACCACCAACTCCGGCGTCATCGCACCGTCAGCGCCGACCAGCTGGGACATATTTCGCCGACTCTTGGAGCCTCCGCACCGGTAGGCCTGCTCCTTCAGTCCGCTACTAACCACACCCAGCGTCACCGCCACCATCGGCTACTCCGGACCTTCTCTACCGCGAATTTAAGCAACCACGCCGTCATCCTCGCCGGATAAAAAGCTAACTCCGTCACCACGAGCAAATAAACAGGCATCTCCACTGGCCGACTTCAAAGGGCTACTACAGCGTCAACACTCGCGTCTACATGCACGCTGCGGAACACGCACATATCACCCCCCGCATACGCTATCCGACACCTTCTTCAACCAACCGTATTGAGCTACTACAGCCTCGTCTTCTTCCGTCACAGAGCTCCTACCGTATCGTCCGCGAACACCCCGCCCTCACTGGTTCGTGCTCGGAGCTCTTCAACGCGTTTACTCGACCATCATCCGTCTCCAGCGCTCCTACTATATCTTCCGCGAACGCTACGACGTCACCGGCTCGCGATCGGAGCGCTGCAGCACACCCTAGCATGAACACCAGCCGCGTTTCATCGGATTTTTCTTCAGACCCTACACCATCCGGTTCCAAGATAAACCTACGGCGTGTCTACTGCACATTTTCACGGAGCACCATCTACGGATCGGCGTGTCTGCAACGCCACGCGACAGGGTTATCTGCCGCCAGGATATTATCTCGTTGAGTCGCACTTACCCCCTGGTCTCGTTGTCCATCCCCCTAACCATGCTTCTTGAGTTCCTTCTTGAGTTTCTTCATGGGATTTGTTTGGCGCGCATTGGCTTCTATATTTTCTCTCTTGGGTTTGATTTTGTTGTTCAGTTAGTTTCAAGGTGCCTCTTCTTTGCCTTGACTTTTCGGGTTGTTCCACTTTTGACCAGCACGAATGTTTGCGTGCTTGTGTCGGTGTGCTACCCTGAGTTTTCGGGTTGTCCCACGTTTGACCAGCACATATGTTTGCGTGCTTGTGTCGGTGTGCTATCCCTGGCCTTCCAGCCATTGATTTAGCTCGCTCCATTTTCGTAACCAGGCCGATTTTCGTAACCAGGCCGAAAAATTGTGATGGTTCCGTCTTCCTCCTGCCGGTTTAGCCTGCCCCGTTTTCGTCACTTGGCCGCAAACCTGCCGTGTTTTCGTTTTCTCCCGTCGGTTTAGCATGCCATTGTTTCGCAGCCCGCAAAACCACTGTGGTATTGTTTTTGTTGGTCTTTCCCCTGCTTTTGCACTACGTACGTCATAGGTGCTTATTGAGGCGTCGTAATTGTTTTCTTACCGCTATGGCATTTATGTCTTAGCCCTTCCTCAGCTTTTTGCACTAT
The DNA here is from genome assembly GCA_012845835.1 of Undaria pinnatifida. Lineage (NCBI taxonomy): Eukaryota > Phaeophyceae > Laminariales > Alariaceae > Undaria > Undaria pinnatifida. The sequence goes on from JABAKD010000010.1 coordinate 9,778,539, forward strand.
GTACGTCATAGGTGCTTATTGAGGCGTCGTATTTGTTGTCTCACCACTGTTATATGTGCCCTGGCTCTCCCTCTGTTTTCTGCACTACGCACGCCGTAGGTGCTTATTGAGGCTTGTTTTCCACCTTGTTTGCGTCATATCGCCCTGCACAAGTCCCCTCTTCTCGGTTGGACATCCATGTGCTTTCGCGTATGATTTTCCCGACTTTTCCTGTCTTAGCTTCCAACAAGAATGGCCCTTTAGTAGGCCACATTTCCAGAGTTTATCTACATCAATTTTTTGCTAGTATTTACGGGTCCAACGTTTGTTCACGACTTCCCCCTCTAGGCTTCTTTATAGTACCAACCCCCGAAAGCCATGGCAGTTTCGCTTGGTCCTCGTTAGCGTGAACTTCGCTTGCACGCTGTGCATACGCCTCGTTAGCATTTCAAAAGTTGTACGTCATTTCCCCCCCCCCTCTGTCCGGCTTATGGTATCAGCCCGCGACGTCGTAACTGTTTCGTATGATTCCTTCTCAGCCATCGTAACAGTTTTGTCCGATTCCTTATCATCCGAGATAGCGTGTGCACCACGTACATTGTGCGTGCTCTTTCGCAGCATCTCTGGGTTCTCCGTTGTGTTAATACCCCGTTTTTGCCGTTCTCTCACGGCATAAGTTGGAAAAAAACTGTGTTAGCTTGGTATTCCTCTCTTGGTTTTTCTTTCCCTTGCACGTTGTGCCGGACGGGAACGTATATCCCCCCACCTCTGCAGTGTGTGCATGTTCGGAACGTATTTACTCCCGCCTCTACAGTGCGTGCATTTCCGGAACTTACTCCTTTCCGCTTTCGCGTTCATGCAACGCGGGTATTGGTTCTTGTTTTTCTTTTTATTTCTGGGCACGCTTGCTCCTTAGTGGTTATAGCTGTGCGCAGTTTTCGACCGCAGCGTAGTAGCCTTCTCTCCCTTGGTCTGGAAAAAAAAAATGTGGCAGGGCTAACAGTGTCACGCCGCTATTGTAGGAGGGCAGGGCTAGCAGTGATTATTATGTAGTAGGAGGGCAGGGCTAGCAGTGGTATTAATCCTACAACAAAAATGTAGCAGGCGGGCCCGGCGCGGGAGAGCGACCCTTTAGAAGCGGGCGTGACACCACCGGAAGGTGCAACTCTATTAATAGCGTCAGAAAGTGACCCGGGGGGGAGGGAGCAGACGGATCCAGGAGGTGCCGTATCTGTTGCCACGCAAAACTTCCGAACTGCCGAAAACAGGGAGGCGACGGCGCCAGGACCAGGACACTCGCCCGCGCCCCCAGCACAGCTCAGCGTCACCCCAGCAACATCGAGAGCGACTGCGTCTATGTCCACTGGTGCAGTAGAGGGTGGGAGAAGCACAAGAGGCAGACGAGGTCGACCGCGCGGATCCGGAAGGGGAACACGAGCGACGAGAACTCGGAGAGGAACCACCACGAACCGGGGGGCGAATCCCTCGACATGGAAGCGGCGAGATTCCCCCGGCCCCTGCTGATGGAGAGAGTGCGGGGACGGAGAGGGAGGAGGTCCAGCACTAAGGGACGTAACGCAACTTTGCGCTTTCATTGCAGAACACCACAGCGGTACGAGCTGTGGGGGCTGTAGAGCAACGATTGCTCGGGGACACCGAGTGGTGGGGTTGCCCTGTGGACGTCAACATGCAATGCATGCACGGTGCGTGGTGAATGTGGTCAGACGAGGCGGGGCGCAGGAACCGCTTCTCTGCGGAGCAAGGAGGTGCACGGTCCGCCATGGAAGACGGGAAGCAATAGAAGAAGCGGCAGTCCAGGCCGATCCTGGACTACGCGTGACGGCAGCGGGACTCCAGGGGAGACCTGACGATGGCGAGGAAGGGCGCCGGGATGGCCTCTGCTATCCCTGGGACCAAAACACATTGGGAATTGCAGAACCGCTCGATGATGTCCCCCTTGAGGACCTCCAACAACGCTTCGCCACTGTTGTCAAAGTGCAGCCGAGGCTGGCTACTGCCCACGCCAAGCTTATCACCCATGTGCTTGGCCTCCTCAATCACGCCTTGGGAGAGCATCGTCAATCCACACAATCGGAGACGCCGCAATCACTGCTGAGGTCAATCAAGTTGTGGTACATCCTCCCAGCTCTACTACACTCGCAGGATGGCCGAATGAAACGTCGTGAGAGGTTTGCGTCTGCCAAACGCGGTGACCTCACCCTCTTGCTCCCGTGGTTAATGGAGTACACCCGTCGAACACCTACGAGGCAAATCGGTCAAGCCCGCGAAGAGACGGACGTTGATATGTTTAAGAGGGCATCATCAGCATGCCGCCATCGAGCGGGGGTGACTGTGGCAGCACGCAGCCTCCTCGCGGAACCGCGCGCGCCGGGGAACGAGGAAACGTGGGAGCGCGTGAAAGGAAAGTTCCCGGAGGAGAACCAGGCCTGCGTCTCCGAAGCTGCAGCGGGAGCGGTGGCAGCAAGTTCCTCCGACCAGGAGGAGGGGAGTGGTCCCAACTGGCGCCCTGAGGAAGAGTTCGACCCACAGGTGGCCCTCGAGGTAATCAATTCTCGCAACGCGTTATCAGGCGCTGAAGGCGACTGTTTGCGCTTTTCTCACTTGCAGTCAATAATCAGGACTAGTTTTGGGCGCGAAAAATTCGGAGCTGGCATTGAAGCCTTCTGAAGAAGAATTATCGATGATCCAAACGCCTTCCCGCCTGAATTCTGGCAGCTCTTCTCGCAATCCAACCTCACTGCCCTGGGCGAAAAAAGCCGCCCCGTGTGCGAGGGGATAACGTGGAGGCGGCTTATTGCGTCCGAAACCATGCTGGCAGTGGCGACCACGGCTGGAGGAGGCCAACCGCGAAGCGAGACAGTTTGGAGTCGGAGTACGAGGGGGGGTGGAACAGGTAGCGCTACGCGTAAGAGTACATCACGAGGCAAAAAACTGGCTGATCCTCACCAATTGCTCCAACGCAATCAACACAGTGAGAAGCGGACTGCTATGCTAGCGGAGGAAACCACTTGCGTGCCGGCGCTTACACCGTCCGTGGCAAAATATTACGGCGAGATGGCTGCACCGGTGTTTTTTCAGATGGAATCGGGAGAAAGGAGGAAGATCGACTGCTACAGCGGGGTACAACAAGGGGATGCCATGGAGCCGGCGTTGTTCTGCATGCCGCTCCTGCCGGTGCTGAAGCGGACACGAGCGGAGTTCGAGCCAAGAGGTGTGGAGGCATTCGCCTGCCTAGATGGTATTAGCTTGGAATGATGGAAATCACACCCAATACTGTGGAAGTTGTACCCTTCCTCCAGCGTGAGCTGTCCAACATCGGCATTGCGACCAACCCAAGCTAAACGGTTGCCCTGCCCCCGAAGGGGCACGCACCTTCGCCGGAACAAATCGCCCTTCTTGAAGACATTGGCGTCAGCATCGCCGAACGTGGTGGGGTTAAGGTGGTGGGGGTGCCCATCGGCACAGATGAGTACGCGAGGGAGAGCGCAATGGAGATAGTCCAAAACGGGGGAGCGGAGCAACTCGCGCGGATGTTGTCGCGCATGCCGGACAATCAATTAGTCAATATCATTGCCACCGGCTCTATGGTTCAACGGACCTCCCACCTTGAACGCGTGATGGACTCAGAACTATCGCTAGCTGCATGCCAAAAAGCAGATGGCAACGCCTTGTGGATGCTGGAGAAACTCGATCTCCCGGGGCAGCAGAAGAATCGTCGTTCTTCGCGGACGGGTGTTCGACAAACATGTTGACTCTGCAACTCCATCAACAGGCGTAGGCGAGCCTGTCCATGGGGGCCGGAGGGTTTGGGCTGTCGTCGGCTGAAGCCCGGAGGATGTCAGCACCCGTTGGAAGCTTGGTGGCGACGGTGCCAGAGGTGCTTGCTGATCTGTCTGGCGCAATAGGGAACAAAGTCCGGAGGGAGCCGCCCGATTCTGACCTCGTGCGGCGCATCTGGAACAGCGTCAGGGACCTGCGCGATGTGCATGGTGTTTCAGAGGAGGCCATGGCGAACATCATGCCGGAAAGCTGGCGGGACAGAGCCTTTAAAGCAGGAGAGCAAGGTTCCTCAGGGCAATCAGCTTCAGACGCGTTGCCTGCACACGACGCCGAAAATATCAGCTCTAGCAAAGCGCAGTATAGACTGGGTAAACTGGTAAACCGAGTTCGTTATGAGAGGTACGTCTCTTCGCTGGACCAGCTCCCCGAAACGAGGCCCCAGCGAGACACAGGCGACCCTCAAGGCGAAGGGGAGACGCGAGACTTGGCCAAGGCCCGGCAACGGAGTCAATCGGGATCAGGGGCTACCGCCTTCCTAAGGGCGAGGCCTGTAGACTCAGCTTGAACCATCCCTGCATCAGAGTTCGTGACGGCTGGGAAGAGGTTGCTGGGGATAGAGGAATTCCTGGCGGCGAGATGCCCATGCTGCGGTGAAGCGGAGGTTAATACGTGGCATGCATGATTGTGTCACCGATCGGGCGCGCAAGTGAACCAGCGCCAACCCCTTGAGCACGCGTTCTCCCGCACCCTCAAGAGCATGTCCATCCGCCACCAGGTGGAAAGCGGAGCCCCGACCACGCAGACAGGGATTTGCGAATGGACATCGTGATTGAGGCAGGTGGACTAAGAGATGCTACGGCACCGGAGTATCGCGACAAGTCAACTTTTCTCGACGTGACGTATGCGGACCCACAAGCAGGGGTCCTAATGCGGGCAGAAAGCGCGGATCGAAACGGATCAGCGGCTTCCACTTCCGGCGCGCGCAAGCGCAACCACTACGCTCGTCCGGGACAGGTGCACTTCGACGCGCGCAGCTACAAACTCGCCACCCTCGCGGTGGAAGCTTTGGGCGCCTCGGTAAAGAAGGCAGCGACCTGATCGATCAGGTGGCGGCAAGCATCGTTGGAGGGACGGAAGCATCGTCCCTAGCGCGGAAAGGTGTGTGCAAGGAGCGCCTATTCCCAATCATCTCTGTGACCACTCAGGTCGCGATTTTGCGCAGAGTTCATCGATATAGGCGATCTCTGAGGGATCGTCAGGCCGTGAGGAGAAAGGAGGAAGAAGCGGGAGGACCACGGCCACTGGCCTGGGGTGGCAATGTTGATGAGGATTGCGGTAGACTAATAATAGCTATAACATATGTAAGGAAAGGAAACACAGTAGATAAAAAAAGGAGAAGATGTGGGGAAAGGAAATGGGGAAATGGTTGGTGGAAGATACCACTGCTTTATGGTGCGATCATTCGACTTCATAGGTAGGTACTATTGATGCTTTATGGAAGGATACTCGATTTATATCGGAACGACATCTACGCTATTTTGGCGAAGGGCAAAAATATAATAATAATAATAATAATAATAATAATAATAATAATAATAATAATAATAATAATAATAATAATAATAATAATAATAATAATAATAATAATAATAATAATAATAATAATAATAATAATAATAATAATAATAATAATAATAATAATAATAATAATAATAATAATAATAATAATAATAATAATAATAACAATATCGAATGGGAAAAAACAAACAATTAAAGTTGCTACAAAGAGGCCAGGTTTTTTCCCCCTACGAGTGCCGAACGGCAACTTGTTGGCAGACGGATACTATTATTGCGATAGGGTATAGAGGGTAGCACTAGGGTATAGAGGGTAGCACTAGGGTATAGAGGGTAGCACTAGGATATACTGTATAGGGTGTAGGGTAGCACTAGGGTACTGTATAGGGTATTATTGGGGTATTAGTCCGTTTGACCACGTGCAAAAGGCTAACCAATAGCTTACCCAAACTAAGCCTTATAACACTCTTCCCCCCTGAAACGGCGGGATAGCAGGTCGGCCGGATATACGGGCGGACCTGTCCATTATCCAAGCCGTTTCATTTCCTGGGTATACCGGGGAGAGTATTGTTCAAGTTCGCCATGGGGAAAATCTGAAAAAGTTTGTTCATGGTGGATGTGGGGCTCGAACCCACGACCCAAAAAACTCATAGATAGTCTGTCGACGACGCCATTTGTTAAGGTGTTAGTGGGGTATTAGGCCGTTGTTATAGAGTGTCAGTATAGCTGGCAATAGATTCGGTAGGATAGTCCGCAGATTCATGGTCTATTGGCCACAAGAAGGTTCTCTTAAACGGAACATTCTGAGTGAGCGGATAACCCGTAGAATCTAGCTAGTTTGTACCACAAGAGCGTTCTCGGAAATGGAACGTTCCTCCTCTGGACAAGATAGATAGAAGTAAGCGCGTTAAGCGCTCATGGGAACATTAGGACATCCAGGAGAACGTTCCTTGTACGTTCCATAGGTAAAGGTCCGGAAGAGAGCACAGTAGCAATGCTGGGGTGAAGCGAACTCTGTGAGCTTCACCCCACCCCCGTGCTCTCACTACCTGCTCTACCAGCTCTATCAGCTCTACTTATTCTGCCCTGCACTACCGTGTGCCAAGGGCCTGTGTTGTCTGTCTTTCAGAGTTCCATGTAGAGGAAATAATGTATAAGCTTTTGAGTCTATCCAGCGAGCCATGAGGAGAGACCAAACAAGGGCACCGGAACCCATGAGGAGCACGCTTCCCAACACCGACCAACCACGCATCCCCCACTCGGAGTACTACAACAATTGGCGACGTCGTAGCAGTGATCGTGTCGACCTTGGGCTTCGTGACCTTCTCCCCGGTGCTCTTCTCTCCCCAAGGCAAGCTCTTTTCGGCTTGCACAGCTTTGCATTTTACTTTTCCCGTTTTTTTTGGTAGTTTTTATTTTTTACTTTTTTTTGCTTTTCCTCTCGTATTTTAACATACTCCCTTTCCTCCAGTAGCGAACTTGGTTATCTATTTGCCTCCCTTTTTATATCGAACCTCCGTGTATCAACCACGTACGAACTGCACCTGACAGCTCATAGATTGGTCATATAGTATAGACCCGAGTACAAGCAGTTGAGTGCCGTAGGCAGTCGTCTCGTCTCCCTCTCGTATCCCCCCCCCCCCCCCTCGTAGGTAGGTATAGCACCGACCGGTATTGCGCCGGTATTGTGCTACAAACGATCTCCTTTGTTCCCTTTGCTTCGCACCAAGCGTATAGTACATCGTCAATACATACAAATCCTCCGGTACGGGATATCTCTGGACGTTTTCGTGTCACCGTACTCCTGCTGTTGTAGTAGTACGTCGTCACCCCAAAAGCGTTATACCATCCCCAAAATACACTTGTATGTACAAGAACGACCCAATCCCTGCGACCCCACAAGGACCACGTAACAAAAGGAGAGCTCTCTGTTGTGTTCTCCACTGATTGAGGTATAGGCCCTCATTTGCAGGAGATAGACACAAGTGCCAGGGAGGTACCACGCCCGCTTTTCGTAATTATCGTTTCTTTTCTTTTTCTTTTTTTTTGCCCGCATACTTAGCCGGTGGTGTCATTTTTACGGCGTGTGATTGGCATCGGGTACGACGTATTAGTAATATTTTTGCTTGCGTACCTCTGGTGAGACAGCGGCTCATAGATAATTTGCGTACCTCGTACACAGCATAGCAGTGGTACGTACACACGTATGGGTTGACACGTACCTTTCGGGCGTGGCACACCCTCATAATCGTAGCATACCTACCCCCCCCACCAGGTACGGAGTTGTACCGAGTCTGACTCCCAGGGTTTTAGGCCTGTATGCACGGTTGCGTCTTGTCCTGATACTCCCGGTAGTACCCCGTTTCCACCGCCATCCCAAAGTCGTTTTGGTTTGCCCCTGGTTTGTTCTTTTGTTTTGATGCATTTCCCTTGTTTGCTTCATTGATAGCTACTTTGTTTGCTTGTTTGTTGCTTGGTTAACAAGCACGTGTCTCGGGGGAATACTGCTTGTACTGTTTTTTTTTTCTCGTGCAAACTTTCGTTTTGTTTTTATACACTGACTGGTGGTGTCGCACGTACCATCTCTCCAGTTAAAGACATATCGTACGCGGACCCTACACTGCTATGGCGAAATTACCGTTGTCCAGTGTGCAATTCTTACCAGCTTATGACGTACAGAGCTCTATGTTGCCGTTTGTCACCATGCTGCTGTTTAGCGTACACTTCGTACATTTTGGCCATTGCATCGCATCTACGCTGTTAAAATTTGACAAAATACTGCTGTAGTACGTGTATCTCGCCAGCCTTCTGTCATACACAGGCTTTATGCTGCCTTAATTTGTCAGGATACTGGTGTCATATATGTGAATTCCGTCGGTTTTGTCTCACGCACGGCCCCCTATGCTGCTCACATCGTCCGAAATGCTGCAGTAACCGTGCCTCTTACCAGTTTTGAGCCACATATGGGCTCAATCATGCCCATATGCATCTGCTGTAAGATCATTTTGCCAGTATATTTGTCGTGCCCGAGCTCTACGCTCTGTCTAATATTGGATTATTCCCCCCCCCCCGCGTTCGGCCAGCTTTTTACGCCATAACAAAAGCAGGCTCTACGCTAACATTTTTTTTTTTTTTGCGACAGAACGCATCAAAGTCCCTCGCATCTGCCCCATCTCGTATGATGAAGTGGAGTAGACGCTGCTGAGATTTGCCCGATTTTTGTCACCCGACCGAGTTTACTTTTCCCCGTTTCTGGTGATACAGGGTAGATGATGCCCAAATTTCAACGCATTTTTCGCTTCAATTTTACGATAAAGCAGGGTCTATGCTGCTCAAAATTGTAACGTTGCTGCGCAAGCTTGAAAGTCGATAACTGTTTCTTTTTTTTACTTTTATATTTTTTTGGTTTGAAGGCATTCATTTCTGCTGTTAGTTGCTTGACAATAATTTTGCGAGCGACCACGGGGAATGCCCCCCCTCCGTTTCTATGCCGCACGTGTTGCTTTCATCACGCTGACATGGCGCACATCTCGTCTTGCAAAAATGGTCGTGCAACCATGATCGTCTTGTCACGAGCGTCAACACGCGCTGCACATGATGTTGACTTACACAATTGACAATGATTGTGCTCTGTCACGGTGCAATTTTTTTTAGGGGTTTCAACCCCATAATGCGCGAACGGCGGTATTACATGCCGAACCCCACTCGGAGTACCACCACACCGTTTGACCACTTGCAAAAGGTTAAGAAGTAGTTAACCTTTTGCAAGTGGTCAAACGGACTAATACCCCTCTAATTCCTTATTTTCACTAGAGTATAGGGTAAAAAAAATAGAAAAAATAAAGGGTATAGGGTATAGGGTATAGGGTATATTATAGGGTATAGGGTATAGGGTATACTATTAGGGTATTATTGAAGAGGGTATAGCACGCGACCAAGGCTACGATAGGAGGGGGGGATGCCCCCATATTCGCTACTACTACCTGTGCGTGTGTGAGCCACACGCACGACGAGTGACTCTGTACGACGACGTCACAGACAAAACATAATAATCTTAAATGTCATATGAGCGTTTTATTTTTGTGCCATCGTGACTTTTTTTACCATTCAATTAATAATAATTAATTGCGGATTACTGTTGTTGTTATCGAAAACAAACAAAAAAAACGAAGCACAAGAAGAGGATGCTTTTTTTTAAGACCGCAAAGAAAGGGACAACGGGGGGTCAGGTCAAACTCGCGATAGATACGATAGATAAGAGTGATCCCGAGCCACCACTGCTGCAAATAAACAAAGGGAAAAAAAAAGAAAAAAAGAAGAAAAAGAAGAAGAAGAAAAAAGGTGGCCTCTCGCTCGTACCGTACGTACGTAGGTTTTGGTCACTTGTTTTTTGGGCAAAAAAATGTCTTGTTATTATGACAGACATACATCACGTACGGGGAACATTAATTATCAGACGCATGCTACGATATAGAGGCACAGCACTTGTTTGTGTCTTTCGTCTGAAACGGTTTCGGAATGACGGGGCTCCTTAACCCTAAATCGTCGGAAATAGATAATTTTTTTTTGCAACGACGATGTGATTATTGTTGTTGGGTACCTAGGTAGGCCATGGAATTTTTCATCCCGGTGTACGTTGTAGCAGTTTAATTTTTTTCTACATTATTTTAATCAGAATCAGTTTTTGGGAAGGTCTCTTATAATAGTCTAAGCTCCGAAATTGGGGAAGAACCTCAGAAAAAAAGAGTGGCGCGCGCACCTCTATCTATCGTACTACGTGTCACTATAGAGTTCCTCACCAGGAACGAGCTTCTGAAAATTCCCGGTGTGCAACCCCTGGACCAACGCCCGAATGGGTAGGGTGGACCGTAACTGGACCAAGTCCGGCGGAAGGCCATCTCCCATGGCCAGGGGTTTTGTTAGTGGGTGAGCTTGCGCAAGTCCCACACTACCCGGAAAGATGACATTCCGGGTGGCTATCTCCACCGAAACTGACCCTCAGGGGACAGGCCGGGTCGACATACACACGCACCCGTATACAACGGCAGCTTGCGCTGCCGGGGTTGTAACGAAGACCACTGATAGGGATAGCTTACGCTATACCTACAATGGGACCCGAAGGGTGCGCCAGCTAGCGTTGGGCTGCGAAAGCAACTGAGTTAAATCGACACACGACGCGTATGAAAATACGTGGAAGTGTGGTGAGCTAAAGCTTTATTTTTCCCCATCCGCCGGAGGATAAAAAAAAAAAAAAAAAGTGCAACCCCTACCCCTACTACACCGTATCGTGCGTCGGCATTGTGATGGTATCCTCAATTCCCCGTCTATGTTGTTGTGGAGGCGTTTTACTATCCATCTGCAAGATCAATGTACTTAGCACTTACAGTATCTCCTGAAGAAATCATTTATCTGTGGAGGACGCACGTGACACGGAAAAATTTGCAGGGGTACACCAAAAAAACCCGGAAGCTCATTGCAGATACCAGGTGCGAGTGAGCGATCAAGCGTATATAGCTAGGGGTAAAAAACGAACAGAAGTCGGGCCCGTCCCACAATTTTTACCAAGCTAACCACTGACTGATACGTACGGTAAACCAGGGATGGATGCAAGTGACTGCTAAGAGACGGGCGAACGGGAGCCCGTTCGCACAAAACTGGCCAAGATTGGGAACGGTGCCCGCGGACGACAACCGCAAACAAATATATACATTTTTCAAAATAATAGGACCCCTCCCATTAAGAAAAAAATTACCCACATACGTAGTATATTACAAGTGCCAACGAGCAGCTTGAAAATGTGAGTTTTGACCCGAAATTCGTCAAACTCACAGCTGGCGTCCTGAAAATATTTTTATAAAATGTTCGAGTGACAGCGTATCAATTTGGAACCGTGGGTTCGAGTCCCACAGTGTTTTTTTTCGGGAGTAGCGCCGACTTTTCTCCTCAAATGCTGTATTAATATCAACATGTTAGAACTACACTTTGTATTCGTACTCCTCCTGATATTAAAGCGGGGGAAAGAACAAAATAAACCACCTACCATACGTATGATAGAGCAGTATATATAGTGGAAACTACAGTAGTAGTAGCAAATTTATAAAATACGAAGTAGATATGATGTTAGATCTAGCTCAAAATTCCCCACCAAAAAAAGTAAAAATATCAACACTAACCATTATAGTGGAGAAAAACAAAACATATATATGTGTATTTTTTCAGAACAAAACATATAGACTATATATACTAAAAAAAACATATATACATTAAAAACGAAAATAGGACCCCTCCCAATAAAAAACTCACCCACATAGTATATTACAAGTGCCAACAACGCAGCTTGCAAAAATGAGTATTGACCCGAAATTCGTCGAACTCACGGCTGACATCCGTTAAATATTTCTTCATAAAATCTTGAACGAATAGAAATGCAGGTTATGAAAAGCTAGCACATAAGCATCCCCTACAAAAACGCTAAAAAGCAGGGGTTTCCAATATAAAAAGGAAACATTTCCCACAAGGGGCAATTATTTGTAATTCCGCGAACGGCAAGAGTTCGGAGCCAAGATTTTTGCGAAGAACGCGAGCGTACATGCGATGCGTAACATGCATGTGCCTGCGGAGTAAAAAGAAGCATCTCCCATAGAGGGAGAGCTTCGTATATGTACTCGTAGGGTGTATAATACGAGTGAGAGAGCAAGAAGTAACGTTCCGTACCCACACGTCAGTGATTGGCCAACTCGTCTGAGGCAAACGCTTTGATTGGTTGAAAGATGAAAAGACCGCGGATGACGGCAACTTCAATCGTGGTCCGCGGCGATCGCACAACTACCACCATCAACTGGGACCGGATATTTCATTTGCAGTAGTGGTTCGAGTAGCAGGCCTGTGCAGCAAAAAAGAAAACGTCCTCCCCTCCCCCCCGAAAAAAAAACAAAAAAACACTTTCGCGGTGCTTTCTGCATCTATCTGGTTGTTGAGTGCGCCCCCATCTACGACACAAATATATCTCTAGCTCGCCGCAGAGCTACGGCTAACACAGTAGCATGCCGTTCGCTTGTTAAAAAACATCACTAAGAATCTACGATAAGGAATCTGGTACCGGTACAAAAAAAAGAGAAAAAAACATCGTCATATTCTTCGTCGCCCCGAAAACAGGCAAACAAGACGCCCCCAAAAGGTGGTATAAACCCGACCAAAACATATGTCTAAAATATTTCTACAAAACTGAACCAGGTACACATCGTAGCGCAGTGCGGGGAGCAAAGCCGACACGAAAAAAAAAATCAACAAAAAAAAACCCAGCCACCTCTCAACTCAGCAACAAACCACAAGAAAAGATAAAAAAGAAGAGAAAATAATTACCGCAGTGTCTTCTCGAACTACAAAAATGCAACAAAAAACAAAAATGCAATGCAAAAACATGCAAAACATGCAACAACAAACGAAAAAAAAAAAAAAACACCACACAAAAACGACACACTATCATACTACACAAATTGTCACCCACAACGTTCACTCTGACGACACAGCAGTCCGCGGCGTGCAATACAACGACACCTCGCACAGATCATCTATACGATCTATATGATCTACTGTAGTTCCTGTATCATTCGTTATGACATGTTGCGCAGGATCTGTTCTTATTGTAGACCACAGATCCAACCCTGGAAACATTTGATAGATCATACAGATCGCACCGCTATCACCCGGTAACATGAGCTAGACCACACAGATCTTCCCAGCAAGATATAGATGATCAAGTGGGGATGGGTGATCTGTCCAACGCGTGGGAACTTGCAACTGCCTCTTCTGTGAAGCACGTGCACAAAAACGAACAAAAAACAGACCGTCCGCGCCACCACGGCAACTCATCTGGGAACTCCCTCCCACCCCCCTCCCGCCTTCCCCGCGCGCGATTGTCCGAAGACCCTAGATTCGTAACGGGTTCAAGCTGCCTGGCGGCGAACTGAATCCCTCAGTACACAAATCTTACGTCCTACAAATCTCTTCCAGCAGTGTTTGTTTGTAGAAGGGATCTATCACTCCCGGACATATATTATTTCTTTCTCCACCACCCCGCGTCCCTGTAATGGTCGTTTTCACCCTCCCCCCCCCCCCCCCCTCCAAGCACCCCTTCCGGCACTCCATTACCTCCCCCTTCCTTTCCCATACCCCCCCTCCACCCGTCTTATGCCTAGACTTCTGGTGTCTTCATGCTTAGCCATCGCCGTCGCAGTCGCCGGAGTGGGGCGGGGTGGGACATGGGTGGGGGTGGGGGGAGTTTCGCCCAAACACGCACATTTTCTTCCTTTTACCCCACTGCCGAGGAGTTTTCCATATCAGGGCCGGCGTTTTCGCGTCTGTGTAATAACGGGACAGGGGGCAGAAACGCCGACGGCAACAACCGGGTGGTGGAGTGGCGAACGGAGGGGTGGTGGGGTGAGGAAGGAGGGTTGGGGGGGGAGGGGGGGGGGGGTAAAGAGGGGAAGTCAAGCGGGGCGAGAGTGATCGATACCGTTGGGAGGTGCACGGTGGATTTTTTGTGACTTCCTTTTACCATATGGCGGTGTGCGGGATAACATACCCATGTACCAGGTAGTTTTTTTTTGTTTTTCATACTTTCGCCTCTCGTACGAACCGCAGTTAAGCTTGCTCTTTCCTCTTCCCCCCCCCGACCCCCCGTGCCTCCTCATCACCCTCTCCGTCGCTTGCTATATGTGGATGTGTCTGCGTGTTTGTGTGTCTCTCTTTCTCTCTATCCCCCCGTATCTTTCTTCCTCATTCCCCTTCCCTCCTCCCCCCCCCCCGCCCCCCCGACAAGCCCCCGCTCCATTGCTCCCCCCCCCCTCCTCTCTGCTGACCTTGTCGGAGTGGTCCTGCAGCCTCATGCCCACGAGATACCGGTCATCGCGAACGCTGTCGTGCAGAGCCTTCAGCCACAACCGTACGGGGCTAACCAGGTAGGCTGAGGCGCGGAAGAGCGCAACGCCCAGGAGGCCGGTCCTGAAGTGTGCAAGCTGTTTTATTGTTTTTCCACATTTTTTTCATGAAAAAAATGTTTGTTTACATTTATTTATATTTTTATTGAAAAAACAAAAACATAACCACGTTTTTTGTTTAATTATTTGTTTAGTGTTTTGGGCAGCGGCGGCGGAAGCGGGAGCAGAGGGGGGTGTGGAGGTGGGGGGGGGGGGGGGGGGCAGCACGAAAAGACAAGCAGGTAAGCAACAGGGAAGGTAAGGGAAATAAACAGAGAGGGTGATCGAGATGGCGAACGAAAATAACACAGCGGTTATATCATAGCGCGTGTGTGCACGCTACAACGCGCAGCCCTGTATGGCAGTGTGCGGTACTGCGCGATTACGGCACGGAAACACTCGAAACGAAACTCAACCAGGGCGCCAATCAAAAGACCACCACGTCGTAACAAGGCCGGGTCTCACGCCAAGCTCCTGTATACCGTACAAACTTGATAATAATTCTTAATATACGCGGAAATACCGACGCTATCACGGCAAACCGGAACTACTGATCCGAACACCGCCACTACTGGCTGTTCCCATCCCTGCTAAGCCCACAGCTGCGGTGGCGGGGTCGCTTTTCGTCCCTCCTTGGGCAACGGCTAAGGGTCACTGGCGCCTGTGACCCCCCATATCCCTTTTGGCCGTCTCCAAAAATTGGTGCCGTTTCGCCGTCTTTTCTAGCGGAATGAAGCCGCCATGGCAACATTTAGCTACACATGCCTACGAGTAAGCTGCACCAAAACAAAACTAAGCCAAAACCTTTTTGCTTTTGCTTTTTAGCCAAGCTAGGTGCAGTGCAGTCCCTCTCGGGCGAAAGTGGCTCAAACCCGGTTGTGGAAAGAGGGTCAACCCCGCCCCCCTATCGATGCCGTGGCCCCAAGCGATTTTTTTTCTTTACAGTAACCATAGCTGGCAACCAGCACCATCCAAGGACCTCTACTTTACCTGCATCAACGGTTCCCCCGTGCCAATCACGCCTTCCGTCCGCATCCAACCGCTAAGAGATGCAGAGACCGTTGCCGAGACAAGGATAACGACCAGCAGCCGAAGGACCACCGCTCCGGCGAAGTTCCACACCAGGGCGCGGCTGGAAACCTTAGGGGACAGAGGGGGTTGTTTCGCGCCGTGGGTTGTGTTAGGGGGAAGGGGCGTTATTCTTCCGCCGTGGAACGTGTTTTATGTGTTTTTTTTGTGGTTTTGTGCGTTTTGTGTGCACCTTTGTGTGTGTTTTTGTCCGTGTGGTCATGTGTGGATAGCCATCAAGAAACCCTGTCGGGTGTTCACCAACTAGGCAGGGGGGGGGGGGGGGGGGGGGGGGGATACTCAGTTTGTGCATGGCCGTAGTCGTATGACCATAGACCCTCGCATCCCTACTATGCCGGAACGGACGAACCACGTCGGATTTTCACCATCCATGCAGAGGGGGATTTCCCCACGCCGCTCTGGCTCTGGGCTTTTGGGAGGCTACAACACAACCCAACCCCCTACCAACCATGAACAACCGAGTCAATTCAGAACAACCGGGGGGGGGGGGGGGGGTAACCATTACGATCCATGTCTGCGGAATTCAGGGCTTTTCACGGATCATGCGGATCATGAACCGGTCCGTTTGTCGCGTGAGGAAGATTTCAAACACTCGCGGGGCCGAGTCGGGTCGGGCCAGGGCGTTGCTCCATATCTCACGGGTCAGGTCGTGTCGGACCAGGAGGTTTTCGAATCTCACGGGACGGGTCGGGTCACCCTGACACCGATCCGGGTCACCGTGACCCGACCCGTCCCGCTAGAAAAGTGATCTGATCCGTAAAAAAAAACGGGAAATGGACAAAACAAAACAAACTGACAACTGCAGCATCCACAATAAGAAGCAGCCTGGCCTACTCTTAGCTATTAATAGGGATTGCCATGAAATAAGAGGTTTAATAGGTGTACCCATGCCGCAAAAGGCTTTCGCACGACATATACGCGCGCGCAGCATCACACATGATGATCGCCGCACTGTAACGCTCTAGGGCGACCGTGCCTCATACACCTCGGTCCCAAAAGACAAAAACACACTATCTCTCGCAACAAAACCACGTATTCAGTCTTGGCTCTCGGGTTCTCCGATCCCCCCCCCCCCCCATAACCCGTGGCGTTTCAGAAAAACAGAGAGAAACTCGTCAACATATCGAAATTAATGTAACTAACTCTCACCTCCTCCCATTTCCGTTGGACCAGAGCTGTTTCCACAGCGGACAATGCCGCCTGAAACACGCCAGAGGGTAGCCAGCCGGGTGGGATGGGATGGGGTGGGATGGGTGGGTGAGTGGAGGGGCGCCTGGACTCCCTTCCGCTGACAACCAAGCCCTTTACTCACCCGTGGTGGAACCGGGTTGCAACAAAGCACAGAAAACAACAACAACAACAACCAAAACAACGACAACGACAACGACAACTACAACTACAACCACAGCCTTCCTTTCTCACACAAGGTGGATGCAAAACTTGTTGTAGCCCTCCCCCTACCCCCCCCAACGACACACCCAGACACATATGCATACCTCGATACGCTCTTCCCAGAACAGAGGCGGTGGCGACGCCACCCTCGCTGCGCCCCTTCCCCTCCCCCCTCCCCGCCCCCGTCCCCTTTCCTCCCCTCCTCCGCCCCCTCCTCCCCTTCCCCCCGCTCCTCCGCCCCCTCCGCCCTCCACTTCCGCCGCCACTACCCCCCCCTCCCCCGGCGCCCCCCCCTCCTCGCCACCCCGAGGACGCAGCAGTCCCATCGCCCTCAGCACCGAAGCCGCGCGCCGAGGCACCCCTACTTGGCAACCATAAGCCCACGCGTTCAGGAGGAAGGCACCTAGCGCCAGCGAGCGGAGCGGCTGATCCCACGGCAGCGCTCCTATCGGCCCTCGATCCGACCACGCCTCCTTGGTGACAATGAACGCCGTCTCGAACAGCCCCGCCGCCAAAGCTGGCGCCACCACGAGCCACATGACCGCTGCGGCGAATAGAGACGCCGCGCCGACCCTTCGCGCTTCCCGCCTCCTCGCCTGCGCGGTGCTGCTCGCGCTCGGGCCCGCACTTGCGCTAGCCACCACCGCTGCCGCCGCTCCGATGCCGTTCGATTGACGGCCACTTCCTGCACTCGCCAGCGCTCCGATAGCCTCGCCCGTATCTCCTCCCGCCGCCACCGCAACCGCTGCCGCTGCTGATGCCGCTGCTGCTGCCGCTGCTGCCGGCGGTGCAGCGGTGCCGCTGTCTTGCACGGGCGGCGCC
This sequence comes from Undaria pinnatifida, assembly GCA_012845835.1. Taxonomy (NCBI): domain Eukaryota; class Phaeophyceae; order Laminariales; family Alariaceae; genus Undaria; species Undaria pinnatifida. The sequence continues at coordinate 9,796,175 of JABAKD010000010.1, forward strand.
CCTTCGGCCGGCGGGGCTGCCACCGTTGCCGCTGCCGCCGCCTCCGCTGGCGTAGGAGTGGTTGGCGTTCCTCGTCCTCGTCCTCCTCCTCGCACGGTGGAGGTGGGTGTTCGCCAGGGGGAGAGGGCGAGGCGCGCCGCGTACCAGCCGCGGTAGAGCAACGGAGCCACGGCCTGGCGGGAAGAGCACAGGAAAATACGGTGAGACGCGTTTCAAAGACGAAACAGAGTAGAGTAGTGTATAACGCAACACAACACATCGGAGGGTGGAAGACCAGAATGTAATCATAACAGAACAAAATAAATCACAAAACACAAGAAAAAATCAGAACAGCACGCAGGCGCGACACAGCCCACACCAACCCCACCCAACCCAACCCAACCCCCCCCGCCCACCCACCCTCAACCCCCCGCCACCCCCACCTTCAGGACAGTGAGTCCTACGGCGAAGGTAGCCGTGTCGTGCGTCCAGCGCCTCGGCAGGTGCACGAGCGCGAACACAGCCCGCCCTAGCAAGAATGGCAATACCACGAGGCACATCGCCGTCGCCAGCACCGTCGCCCACGCCGCCACCAGAAGAATCGCAACAAGAGGTACCGTTCGCGCACCATTTCGCCGCCTTTAGGGAGGGTTAGGGTTGGGGTTAAGGTCAGGACGGGATTAGGGTTAGGGTTGGGGCTAGGGTCAGGGTTGGGACTAGGGTCAGGTTGGGATTAGGGTAATGGTTAGGATTAGGGTCAGGGTTGGGGTTAGGGTCGTGGTTGGTGTTAGCGTTAAGGCTGGGGTTAGGGTCAGGGTCGGGGTTAGGGTCAGGGTTGGTGTTAGCGTTAAGGCTGGGGTTAGGGTCAGCGTCGGGGTTAGGGTCAGGGTTGGTGTTAGCGTTAAGGCTGGGGTTAGGGTCCGGGATGGGTTGTGGGTCTGGGTTGGGGTTAGGGTTGGGGTTAGGGTCAGGGTTGGGAGTAGGGTCAGGGTTAGGGTTTGGGTCAAGGTCGGTAAGAAGGGCGGGGGGAGGTGGGGGGCGGGGGGCGCGGGGGGGTTAAGAAAATGTGGTGTTTTACGAAAAAGGAATCCGATTGTCCGCCTCTTTCTCCCGCCGTTCCTCTCTCCCTCACTAACCCTCCATCCTACCTCGGCGCCAGGTTGAGCTGCACTTCTCCAGGGGGCTCCGTGCCCCACGCCCACCTCCCCCTTGCTACGCCGGCCGGGTCATCCCACCCCGGAGGGGGGCGCCGCAGAGGAGGGCCGACCACGATACCCTCCTGTTCCGCAACAGGACATAATAGGATAGGACACGACGGCATAGGACAGTATAGGGTAGGGCAGGATAGGGTAGGATAGGGTAAGATAGGGTATAGGGTATGGTAGGGGAGGGCAGCGTACGGGAGGGCACGATATGATAGGGCGAGACAGGATAGGGTAGGACGGGACATATCAAGGCCGGGCAGGGAAGCGGAGGGCAAGGAAGGACAGCGCAGGGCAGGGGGGCGGGAGGAAGGGCATGCCAAGAAAGCGAAAATACAACCTGGACACTTTTGCACAGCTAAAAATACCAAGAAAGAAAAGTTTCCACGAACTCCTAAACGACACAAGAAAACGATCACCTCCGACGCCTGTAGGGCGCTGCTACTGCTTCAACCTATTCGCACGTACCATAACACCATCACTAGAGACACGGTACCAAAGCTTCTTCTGTCTACGTGCAACTGCGGTAAATGACATCTGGAACATACAAGTACCTGACAATCGAATAGGGATAGAAACGGTGTCTACGGCTGTTTTTTTCCGTAATAGCAGCATTGCTGAAAATGACAATACACACGCATCTACAGCAGCCCTGCCCCCCCCCCCCCCCCCCCCGCCCCCGCTCTCCTCCACCACCCCCACCCACCTGTTCGTCTTTGCTGGCCTCTCCGCCGTCCCACCAATCCTTCACCGTGGAGCCCCAAGCCCAAACCCAAACCTTCAAGCCACGCCCCTTCCCCCTTCCCCTCCCCGCCTCATTCCCACTCCTATTCCCCCGTCCCCTCCCTTGCACGGCCTCGTCCGACCCGGCACAACCCTCTCGGGATACCGGTAACGATGGCGACGTCGATGGTGAAGATGGTGACGGTGGTGGTGGAGGTGGCCATGATCGCCGTGACCGACCACGGCCACGCGCGGCAGGGGACGCAGCAGCAACCGCAACAGCAGCAGTTGCAGTACTACCGCGATCACCACCACCACCAGCTGTACCATTACCACCACCACCACCACCAGTACCATCACCATCACCATCACCACCACCAATAATGGAAGGAGAAGGTCGAGGGGTAGGAGGAGGGGGCGGGGGCGGTGGAGGGGGGGGGGAGAGGGGGCGGCGGGCGACGATAGGCTGGGGTAGAACGACGCGCGTTAGGCCCAGGCGGTCGCAGGCGGCCACGAGCCACGCGTGCTGCATTTCTCCAATACGGTTCTTCAAATACAAAAGGGGGAAATGGTGGGGTTGGGGAGGGGGAAATGGAAGGAGTGAGAGAGGGAGGGGGGCGGGGGGGGGGGGGGGGGGGGGGAGATGACAGGCAAGGCAAGGGAGGGAGGGAGGGAAGGAAACGGGCGACGGAGGAAAGAGAGGGGGTGAGCCAAACCTCGTGTAACAAAAACCAAAAGAAAACTATGACGGCGGTGTCAGCACTGCGCCGAGGAAAGCTCAAGCAGTGTACAACGGTCGCCGCAGCAGGGTGCGACCGACCGGCTGACCAACGGACCGACCGACCAAAACCGAACGTATCAATATTCACATATATCGATGGTGGATTGATGGATGAATGCACGGGAAACTCGGAAACTCGGCTGCAGGTGACATTCTGGGCTGTCGAGGGCCATATGCAGGGGTGCGTGGGCGACTCGGCCAGAGCTCGCGTGCAAGAGGAACCCCTCTGCCGAGCCGTGTAAGCCGCGCACCATTCACCGTGTTCTGTTTTTGTGCGGTGTACCACGAGTCGTGTACCGTGCACCGGGTGCTGTCTATCATGAATCGTGTACCGTACGCCGTATGCCGTATACCGTGAGTCGCGCGGGTACTGTGTGCCGCTCGTTGACACAAAAAATTGCGCACATGAATCAATCATGTGTCATGAGTTGTGCAATAAGTCAAGTACCATGAGCCGTGTGTATGTACTGTCTGGCATGTTCCATTGTCATGTACCATCAGCGGTGTATCATGCATCATGCACCGTCAGCTGTGCACGGGTACCACGACGAACCATGTACCACGAACCATGTATCATGAGTCGTGTCCCGCGAATCATGTACCATGAGCCGCGTGCCTACAAATCGTACACCATGAGTCGTGAACCGTGTGCCAGGTCCGACCAGGACTCCAAAACGGCTACGACCAAAGAACAACGAAGACAGTTAAAAGACCGTTACCGGCTAAAAAACTGCAAACGCACCTGGTACTTCTCCAGGAACGCCAGCATTGCCAGGTGCAGGATCACCAGTTCCACTGGGATCTGCAGCTGCGGCATGCCGTATCGGAGTTCCAACTGTGTGTCGTTTAGTCGGTGGGTGAGTGGGTGGGCGGGTGGGTGGGTGGGTGGGTGGGTCAGACTAATAAAATAGTTCAAACGCTCGATATGTCGGGCGATGGACACACATACGCAAGGCAATGCGAAAAAAAAAAGTGATGTTGCCCCCAACGCCCAAGCCCCGCCCCCCCTCCCCTCCCCGCTCTCCCCCCTCCCGCCTCGGACGGCGCAGGTAAAAGCTAAAGCGCAAGTGCCGTGGGTTACGCACCCGCACAGGCATGACGCCGGGAAGCAGCCGCCCTACCAGCCTTGTCGGCACCCAGACAAACAACGCCACCAGCGCCATGTAAATCGCCTGCGAGGGAGGGGGGGGCGGGGGGGGGCGGGTTGGTATTTGAGAGGAGTCGGGGAGGGGGGTTATACGCATTATCATGCATGACTAGTCTTAACATCACAGACCCCCGCATTCCTACAATGCCGGGACAGGGCACGCCCGGTTTTTACCGACCAGGCGGGGAGGACAAGAGGGTTGAGGGGGGGAAACACAAAACACAGAAAGCAAGCACAAGCACAAAGATAACACACACACATGCAAAGCAAAGAAACCGACGCAAGACATAAAATACACAAGTACCTTTCGCCAAGAAACAAACACGCCGATAACCCCTGCCCCCCCCCCCACCCTCCCCCACAACAGCACACACACCCCAACGAACGCAAAACAACTCACGAGGCTCATGGCCATTCGCTGCGCATGAGTCCTGCCGGACTCTTGCAAGAGGGAGCCCAGGAGATCCGGGTGTGGCTCCTGTGGACGGATGATGGGCGACAAAAGGTCTGGGTGCACCACCTCACGCAACTGCAGAACTGACACTGTCACGAACAGCATGAATGTTATGCCTAGCACCTATTCAAAGCAGGGAGTTGTGGAGGGGTAGGAGGCGGTGGGCAGGGGAGAGGGGAGGGCGGGGGTGTACCGGCGTGGGAATTACAAGCAGCGTGAGCGTGCCAACCACAATTCAACATGCAAGCGTCGGGGGGGGGGGAACACGAACTCCCAATTTAGAATGTGCTGCCGCGCTGGCCATTGCAGCAGTACTCAAGTACAGCAGTTGCACGACACTAGTAATAAATGCCGTACGCGCCACACGCGCTCGCAAAACACCGTACAAACACAAAAAATCACGCAAAACACAACAAAATCACGCAAAACACAACAAAATCACGCAAACACAACAACAGAACACAAAACACACAACAAAAATCACAACGAAAATGACAAGAACCAAAAATACATAAAAAAAGGTAGCACGCCAACCTCTCCCGACGCTCACCCAGTGCAGCAGCAGCGATCCGACGAGGTGCTGCGCCATGAAGCGCGCCCGGGCCTCGGCCGTGCACCCGAACAGCCCTAGGGTGGTCGCGTCCAGGCAAGTCCCGAGGAGCAGAGGGAGAAGCAGCATCTTCAGCGACAGCAATAGCCCCACCTTCGTTCGTTCGTTTTTACCAACCCGCCGGAGGATAAAAACACACACACACAAGTATACCAGCAACAAAAGTTCGTTTGATCCGTCGGTACACCCGTCGGTTGGACGTTCCGTCCGTACATTTGCGGGTATCACAGTTTGTTCCGTCGGCACATTGATCGGTCGGTACATCCGACGATTGGTCGTGAATTCGGTATATTCATCAGTCGGTACATTCGTCGGTACCCGCCGGTCGGTCAGTCGTACCGGGAAGGAAGGTACGGGAAGGAGAGAGAAGGGAGGAGAGACAACGCGAGGGAAGGTACGGGCAGGCACGGGAAGGGAGATGAGAATGGAAGGGAAGGGAAGGGAAGGGAAGGGAAGGGAAGGGAAGGGAAGGGAAGGGAAGGGAAGGGAAGGGAAGGGAAGGGAAGGGAAGGGAAGGGAAGGGAAGGGAAGGGAAGGGAAGAAGTGATGTAAGGAAAGGTTAAGGTAACGTCCAAGAAAAATGAAACACTCTGCTGAAACGGAAAAAAAAAAAAAACAACGAAGACCGATCAAGCGTTGCAACATGTCAGCCGCCCCGAGTCTACGGCGCCAGCCATCGGCGAACTGACCGATTTACATGCGCGGGATATTGGGGCGTACGAGCAGTGTGAAGATAAATGTATTCGGTTCATCTAATGTATGTATATATATGTACCGGCTCTCGTGCGCACACAGAGATGCTGTTGTACGTGAAGGCTACAGGCCCAGCTAGTTAGCGCAACGTCGGCTCTTCCGCCGCGTTCAAGGTTTCGATCCTAAGGGGGCTCTCCGTAATGTACGGCGATTGCCATACACCTCGTAACGTTTGCCGTGCACTCCTTGTTATACGGCGATTGCCGTGCATGCAATACGAACTATAAAGCAATTGCCGTACAGACTCCCCGATGATGTTTTGATAGGGCCTCTCCCGCAGGTCGACTAGGACTTTCCCGTAATGTAATGTGTCATACGGCGATCGACGTACTACGCATACTACGGCGATTGCCGTAGAGACACCCGATTAATAGCGATGGTGCAATAGGGCCGCTCTCCGGCAGATCGACCAGGATTGCTCCGCAGTGCATTGTACGGCGATTACCATACAAACATCGCAAAACACTTGTCAGAAAAAAACAGAACATATCAATTGAGCATGTACGGTGATTGGCGTACAAAGACGCGAAATTTCTTGCCAGAGTCAAGCAAAACAAAAATAGATTGGGGTGAGTGCGTGGGTGGGTGAGTGGATGGGTGGGTTGGTGGATGAGTGAGTGGGTGGGTGGTGGGTCGGTGGGCGGTGCGCTCACCTTTACGACCGCGGCGGTGACCCTCATGGCCTTCCTCGCCCGCCTCAGGATCTGCGTGTTGGTGCGGTCGGATATCGCGTTGATGATGGTCCTCCACATGAACACCATCGAGGACATCACCTGCGTGCCGTTATTTTGCCATCACCATCAGCATCATCATCGTCATCATCATCGTTGTCATCAAGGTCATCTTCAACATCAGCAATATGATATTTGTACAAGTTTTATGCAGCTATTTCAACAATTATGAAACCCCCTTACCATGTAGCCCAGGCAAATCGTGGCCAGATCGGGGAGCCTGAGGGTATTCTCTTGCTCTTCCGAAGACGTCGCCAGGACGTACCAACTCTGCTGGGCAGACGCGGGTTGGAAAGGAAAGGAAAGGGTCCAGTTAGAAAAATACACACAACGACGACGACAACGACAACGACAACAACAACAACAACAACAACAACAACAACAACAACAACAACAACAACAACAACAACAACAACAACAACCGCCACACCACCACAACACAACTAAAGGCCGTTGCTCGCCTGGACGACTTCTCGCAATTCCAAGAACTCCGACCGTCCCCCCAGACTGGCCAGCACGTGGGGGTCCAGGTACTTCGAGACAGCGTGAACAACGCTGTCAATCGATCACGGCATGGGACATGGCAAATAGGCGGAGGACGAAAAACGTGGCGGAGGCGGTGGCAAAGGGGGAGGGGGGTGGGCTAGGGTATCGTGGTGGGTATCGTGGCAACCGAGAAGACGACAGTGCCGCCGGAAAACACGACAGCTCTGGCGGAAAAATGCGCACCCCAAGTACAACGTAGCCGCAGCATCGGGCCGCGCCATATCGCGACAATAACTCCAAAGCCACCGCGTAACGGCCACGCAAGAGCCACGAAATAGTCACGCAAGCGCTACGCAAAGAGTCACACAGCGGCAACGCAAAGAGTAACACAAGAGCACCCTCGAGAGCCGCGCGAGAGCAAGGCATGCGCACTACCTTGATTGTGCGATATGCTGGAGACACCCGCGCTTGTTGGGTTTAACATTAACAAAAATCAGTGAGTTCGCAAGTAAGAGGCACGGCAAGGAGGGCAGTGTAAAACGAACGTCAACAATGCGTTAACGCTTTTGAGACCTCAAAGGGAAAAATGACGAATAAAAATGGGGATTGCCCCATCGGTCACATGTCGTAACGCGGGCGGGCGGGTGGGTTGGGTGACACCAGGTATTATTGCGTCTGAGCGACGGTTGAAGGAGTTGAACGACAAAACTCGTGTACTGCTCCGCGCCCATGTTGGACTAGGATAGGCGGTTGGCAATACCACTTTTCTAGTGTTGGGTGTTTTCTACGTACCTGAGTCCCTAAGGGGCTAACACGTTGTACTACGAACACTTTTAGGTGCTCAGGACAGCGTTTTCAAACAGCGGAGGATTTCCAAACACAACACCCACCCTCGCACATACACACGCTGCAAAACAGAGCCACATGCAAGCAAGCGCGCAACAGTGGCGTGGGGAGGCGCAACCGACCTACCTGGCGCCGATCGAGAAGGGGAAGAAAGCAAACAGCCCGAGGTAGGCCCCGTGGAAGGCCAGCAGCCACAGGACATTCCGCAAGAGCATCGTCACGGGGCCTCGAATCCCCAGCAGCTCATCGATAGCCATGTGCACGTCCAGGTCTCCATCCATAAACACGTCTTCCAAATCATCCTCCCCTTCCCCTTCCGCTTCCCCCCCCGCTCCACCCCCTTGCTCCCCCTCTTCGCCTCCCGCCACCGCGGCCGCCGCAGCCCCCCGCGGCTCTGCGCCTGCCACCACCGGTCTGCCTAGCCCCCTGTCTTCTTCGTCCATCCCGACCCTTGGCGCCTCCTCGTTGGCGCTAACTCCGAGGGCGCCCGCCCCGTCCGGGCGACGAGACACGCCAACGTCATCCTCATCATCGTCTTCTATCGTCGGTGCCCGGGGCAACGCTACCGTCGGCTCCGTGCCAGCGGCCTCGCTTCCTGTTGCAGAGGGGTTACTTTCCGGGCCCTCCGCCGTTGTTGCCGCCGCTGTTGTTGCCGCAGCTACCGCTTTGCCGTCCCCCCGGCCTTCAACGCCCGCCGATGCCCCCGCCAGCTCTGCAGCGAAACTGTTTCTCTTGGGAACGGGCGAGCGGTGTTCCTCTCCAAAGAAGTGGTATAAGCGGGGGGCATCGTCCTCCTCTCCCTCTTCCTTCTGCCCCTCACTGCCGACTTCCAATTCAGCGGCACCCGTACCCTTGCCCTCATCCACGACTCCATCGGTCGGAGCACGGGAAATATCGCCCTCCTTGGTCTCGCTCGTCCCGTCGCCGACGGACCCTTCCCACTCCCGCCCTCGCCCTCGCCCCCGACCCCGCCGGCCGGCGGTCTCCGCTGTGCCTTGCCGGCGAGCGTCAAACATCGCTGTCGTCTTCGCCACTGCCTGAGGCTCTGGTGCCGCCACCGTCGTCGCGAAGTTCGCAGCCGTCCCCGTCGCCGCTACATCGTTCACTCGACCGCCCCTGAAGCACCACTTCTTCTCCTTCCCCCTCCCCTCCTCCCCCCTCTCCTCCTTTCGCCCTTCCCCGTCTCGTGCCTCCTGTCCGACCCCGAACGATGTTCGCCTATCAGCGTTACGGTCGCTATCATCCTGGCCACTGCCCTTGATTTCATTCCGGCCACCGCCTTCTTCTCCTAACGCGGCACGTGCAACGGTGTTTCCTCCTCCTCCTCCGTCCATTCCCTCCCCCCGCCGCCCCTCTCCCCCGCTGCCTCCACCGCCGCCACCACCGCCACCGCCGCCACCGCCGTGGTCAGCATTTTCTGGCTGCACAGGCGGTACAAGCTGCGGCGCACGCGCTGGTGCAAGCGGTGGCTGTTCTTCTTGGTCGTGGTTGTCGACACGGAGGTCGTCCATCGCTTCCGCCATGGCTTCGACGAGGTTCATTCCGTCCAAACCGACGCCGCCCCAATCATCCCTGTTGGCGTAAGGACAGTAAGGGAAGGATGAGGGAAGGATGAGGGGGGATAGATGAGACGCGTGCTACAAGCTGCTATGTATGAGAAGCGGAAATATAATTCTCCAACGGAAGAAAGCAAGGGGGGGAGGGGCAGGAGGAGACGGGGGGGGGGGGTGGGGGGCGACGCGATGGGGGGGGGGAGCGGGCAAGGCGTGGCTGCGGTGCCAACGAGGCGAAATTTTTTTAGGGCACAACATAAACATACAGCCAGCCCACAGTGCGTAATTTTCTGCCGCTACTGCTGCCGCCGCTGCTACCGTGTGCGGGGCGCGGAAACATATAATTCGGAAGGAATGGAGGGTGAGGGGTCGCATCGCGCCGCACAGCACCACACCGCACCTCAGCAGCTGATCCGCAAGGAAGTCCGCGAAGGTCATGAGGGAGAGGAACGACAGGATTATGGCCGCCGTGACGATGATGCCCGAGATGCAGTCGCTCCAGATGCACGCCGCGTTCAGCCGCTGGAGGAACAGCTGGGGCAGTAGGACTCTCGTTCGGTAGATCCAGATCCGGTACCTGCGACCAATAGACCGACGCCAATAGGGTTACGCGCCCGACGAAAAAAACGCAACGCCACAAGACGCGGCAGGCGCACTAGTTTGCGGGGGCATCAACCTACCGACCGACCAACCGGACAGCATCAATCAGCTGATCGATCAACCGACCGACCGAACTACCGAACAGCACCAACCGATGGAAGATCATTCGGAACATCGTCTTGAAAAATGTATAGCACACCCAACCACAACGCCTCCTCCTAAACTTTTGCCGAAACAATGCCAGCGCGACCGACTCGGTCGCTTCCACCGCGCCGGTTGTGGGTACATGACGCAAAAGTGTAAGGAGAGATTTCATGGAACTGGAAATAGAACAACGAGACCGGTCCACTCCTTTTGATTTCGACCATGGACCTGTGCTTTTTTGTATTTGCCATGTACTGCAGTCGGCGGGGGGGGGCGGGGGGGGGGTCGAAAACTCACAGCCAGCTTGTGCACACCGGCACGAACATAAGCCACAGAATCGCCACTATCACAACTCGCACGAGCAGCGGCAGCCACTCCACCACGGCCTTTTTCATGCAGGTGGCCAGCACCTACAAGAGAGCGAGCAGGGGCAAGGTGCACAAGAGAGTAGGGGACGGCACAACAGCAGCAGCGTCACATATATAAATCAAACGACAGCGCACTGCACACAACCCGATGTTGCCCTCAAAACGTGAAAAAAAAAACCTGGCAGTGTAAACAATTACCGGTAGAAGTTAGAACTGATACACGCTACATGCCTAATATCAGACAAAAGGTCGGTATGCGGCGCTCATTCGGCGCGCAGGATCAAGAGGCAGGACGTCACATGTGTGTACGTCGCGACAAACCACGGAGTTGGCAGGCGGCCGATCATCCAACAAAAGCTTCCTCCGCTGCCCCTCCCTTACCCCCCTCCCGCCACGGCATCTAATCTCCAATGCTCCTCCCCCCACCCCAACCGTCCACGCTTCGTTCCTCCGGTTAGGTCAGACAACGACCGAGGCCAACAAAAAAAACACCCGAGAAATCATGGACACAAACAGCGAATGCTGTACACAGACGGAAAATCATGGACACACACAGCCAACTAATCACGGACACATGACCAACTGATCATTGATCGTGTACGCAACCGATCACGCACATGAAACAAGTCATGGACACACACAGCCAACATACCACGAACACACACAACCAATAAACGAGGACACTCACAACCAACTTGATCACGGGCGCATACAAACAAATCATGGACACGCACCTGGTAGACCGGTACGAACTGAGGGGCGTTTGGGTCGTAGACGGGGGTGAAGCGAAATAGTGCCCCGCACAGCTCGCACGTATCCTTCCCGCTGTGCCGGAGCCACTCCAGGAGACAGTCCTCGTGCGTGTGCCTTCATTCGCAGTCATCGACGGTGCAATAAAAAACTAGCCGCATCGAAATCGTATCGTATCGTATTGTACCATAAACGCATAATATAACATCGAATCAATTGCACTAGAAAAAAGTAACAGAGGGAAAAGTAACAGAGGGGAAGTGCCAGGTATATCAAGTATCGTATAGGAGCGGTAGGTTGCAGGATGGACTTAAATGCAACATTAAGATGGATATTTGCGTCTGTCTGTCTGACTGCTGTATGCTTGTATTTCTCTGTCTCGCCGCCACCTATCTGTCTCTCCCTCCCCATCCCTTCACCTCCGATCCCCCGCCCTTTTTCCCTCTCTATCCGTGTCTCGGTTTCACGCGCGCGGTCGTCGGCAACCACTCGTGCCGCCGGCGCTGCCATCAATGATTCCAAGCGTCCTCGGCTCCACAAAGACACCGCAAATGCCCCACAAAATATTTCACAAAGACACCTTAAAGGTTCCATACATTTTTAACAAGAAAATTCACATAAGGTTTCACAAAGGTTCCATAAAGGAACCGCTAAGGTTGCGAAAAAGTGTTACAAAATGTTCAACCACATTTTTCACAAAGGTTCCACAATTTTTTCGTACATGATGGATCCGCTGCAGAGGCACGGCGCGTGCAGGCGGCGTCCGGGCTCCGGTTCCCCCCTGCAGACGCGGCACTCGGGCGGCTCCTGCACGGGCAGGCAACGGGACAACGTCGACATGAGTCTGGTGGTGGCGGATGATAACAATGAGGATCAGCGGGCAGTAGCAGCAGTAACGAAGTGGAGTAGCAAGAGAGCAGCGGCGTCAGCAGCAGCAGCAGCGGCGGCGGCGGCGGCAGCGACAGCAGCAAACACAACAGAGTAGGGGTCCCAGAATGATAACCACTTTCAAGGTATTCTATTAATAGCGTCGTACAAACATAAGCTGGCAAATGTCACTTGCGTAAAAAAAAAAAGTGATACATAGACGTGTCGCACGATACACGATATACTTCGAAACTACACAGACTGCAGCCGAAAGCAACCTCAGCGTCTGCACTGCTACTGCACGCTGCTGGCTTTATACAGTGTTAATGTCTGGAGTGATTTCTGTACCCAACGACACCATTGCCTGACACGACTTAGACAACAAGTATCCTGTCTGATGTGCCGCTGGCGTCTACTGAAGAGCGAAAGCGAGACCATACCAAACCGCCTTCGCTGCTGCCGGAGGGCCCAAAAAGTGAAAAAAAAAAACGAAAAAAAACGAAAACAAACTACGCTACGCAACGTTTGTATCCATATTGGGTACGCGCATTGTATTCATGCGAAGCTCCACTCGTCTTTTTGTGCTCTTGCTTTTTTTTTATCATCGCGATCTATTCCCAGCTCAACTCGCCGGAGCTTTTCCGAACGACCGACCGCCTGGACAAGCCGTGGTCACAGCTGTGGCTCTTTCTTCCCTCCGGTACACGCCTTCATTTATGTCGCGCATGGAGTTCAGCATTCCCACCGCTTGTCGATTTTCATCGATTGTTGCCAACTCACGCTCTCGCGCTTACAGAAACGATCATACCACCTTAGGGACTTCGGAGGGAACCCAGCGGCGACGCGAAGAAGAGTAGGCTGTTGGGGTACACAGAAGTTTCTGGCCTTGCTTTTCGCATACAGTAGGGGGTCCCCAATAAGGTGGGCTGAGTAAGGCGCTGCCCCGATATAAGGCGGTCAAAATCGCTTGGCGCGACCGCGGAATGGCGCTCATAACGTGGGACGAATAAGGCGGCTTCCCCAAATAAGGCTGTCGTGTTGCTCTCGCACACCACCTCCGCCTTACTGGGGGACCCCTTCTGTATTCCAGCCACATCCATTCTCCCCAACACACCCGCCAGCTACGACAGACCAGCACGCAACGACGGTGGAGTCCCGCCGCAGCGTCTCTCGTCGTGTAAAACCCTCAACTCGAGGTGTGCATGTGTACATCACGCCACAAAACCCGTCTCTGTTTTTTTTTTGTTTTCATCCTCCGGCGGATGGGGAAAAATAAAGCTTTAGCTCACCACACTTCCACGTATTTTCATACGCGTCGTGGGTCGATTTAACTCAGTTGCTTTCGCAGCTCAACGCTAGCTGGTGCACCCTTCACCCGTCACATCCTGTCGCTGTAGCTCTCACAGTCGCGAAGCCAGCACCTAGCCCTAGCCCAAGAACTAACCCGAAAATCAATGCCTGACATGTGGGGATGACTCCTAAACGTCCCCGTACTCGTTATTTAATGTTCGCTTACATCGTCGAGATTATCAGTTTCTCACCCCAACCCTATTCCTAACCCAAATCCGGACCGCAAGGCCTGAAACCCGAGGGTGGCTCTACATGTCCTCGTAGTCGTGATTTAAAAGTCGCCCACGTAGTAGTGATTATCAGTTCCGCAAAACTCTAGCTCTAGTGATGCGTTGATTGCCGAGGATCGCGCCCGCAGCAGTACCAGTACCCAGTACCCAGGGTAGTGGGACCCAGGTACATGCCCTGAACTATTATTAACAGTTAATAACACGACTCGTACATACCAGCCGTGTACATATAATATGGGGCACATTTCCAGGTGCAGCAGTGCGTCATATCTCCATCGATACACGAAATATTAATCATGGAACGTCATTTTTTAGTTTGTCAGCACGCGTATGGACCACGGTACCTCTGCGTGATGCGAACTATAGCAATCCAACAATACAACGAACACCGTGCGTTTGCTGTCTGCTGCCATTTCCCTATACGCATGCTTCAATGGCACGGAGTCAGGGAGGACACCAACGCAACTCGGAACCAAACACTTCCGACTTCTGACGAGGACACCCCGAGAGATCTACTGCTGTAGACAGCATGTAATGTATTATAATAAAATAACTACCTGGTATCTGGTACCTGGTACCTGGTATTACTATCACCAGTATTCCTCGTACACATGGTGAGCTCTCTGCATTAACACCAGTATTCCTCGTACACATGGTGAGCTCTCTGCTCTGGAGCCAAAATTAACCTGAAAACAACGCAAATGCCCCTCCGGGATACTCCGGACTCCGGAGCACCAGGCACAGCTTTTGTCCAGTACATCATACGTACAGGGTACCGGTATGTAAGGTGTACGGGTACATCGGTACATAATGCCGGAGTACTAAGAAAACTGAAAACGCGAACGAGACGGGAGCAGCATGTCAGCTGAGTGAGAGATCAGAAACAAACGCTGCAGTTTGCGAGTCCGCAGGCAAAACCTTCAAAGTGCCAACTCTCTACCCATTCCCCACCTAACTGTCCTCAATCAAAGCTCTTTATTCCCCCACGATCTCTTTCAGTCTCTTGTCACTCACATCTTCGCCCAAGGCAACAGTACGAGAGTCCTCGGCAGGCGAGGCACCCCCCCCCGCGCCTCGGGGTTGATCTCCGTCGATCAAAAAGTCCAGCCTGCCGCTTAGAGTCCGAACAAGCGTATTCAGCGTCCGCTGATCCTCCCCCTCGAACTCCATTATTTCATTCGGTGCTGCAGGGGGGAAGGGCCCCTGCCGTGACTAGCAGACCGAAGAGAGTCCCGGCAATGTGACTGATATCTGCCCCCACCACCAAGCTCAGAGCCAGCTTACTACGGGCCCTATGTGGTGCCGCCCCAAATCGTGACAAAATTCCCATGTGAAACATTTTTAGTCTCATCTTTAAGAAACCCGGTGCTCCGATTTAGCGTACTCCGATTCCGACGCCTCTGCGATTTTTCAGCAGCACCTGTGCCTATTGAGTACTGTGAGAAGGGCTGTGAGAACGAGGACACCACAGTAACCGGCTGACAGCAGCTATGGTGAGTGATCCGAGAGTACTCCACCGTTGATAGCTGCTGAAGTGCTATCCTTGTGTTTATCACGTCGCCCAAAACTCACCAATTCGCTCATCGCATCATCCCCATAGATCATGCCGTCTCATCATGCTTACTTTCCTGTTTTTAGGTAACAGGAGATCAACTTCGTGCATAAAATACACCTGCTGCTGTGCTCTGTGCTCTGTGTTCTGTGTTCGTGTGCTGCAGATCGTACAGAGAGTGGGTGCAAACCGCAACGGTCTCGTACGAAGCTCATATCAGTGCTTTCATCACGCCGTGCTGATACACGTGCTGACTTTCGATAAAAGCAAGCCTTCTCGCGCTGTCTTTAATAAAATACAGAATACCTGGTACCTGCTGTGCTCTTGTGCTCTGTGCTCGTCTCCGTCGCTACGTTTTAAACTCAACGGTTTAGGCACACCATGTCCGGTCCGATTTGCAGGTAGGGCGGGCCAAACGTCGACCGCGAGTGCACGTTGTTGACGGAAGACTTTTCGTGTACGATGCGGAGAGCGCGGCCTCTCTGCTATCCGACCAACGCATTTGGGCAGCCCCTGTTGGCGTCAGGCACGTATGATATGTATGCACCACGTATGATGCGATACCCCTGATGCTACTGGTGATACTGCTTGGGCTGCCGTACGTCTAGAGGGACGGCCTCGCCTTCTTTGTCGCACCGTTCTCATGCGTTTGGCGGAGATGTCAACATTGTTGTACTGCCTGTATACCAGATTCTGCGTTCTAATTGTGCAACTTCTGACAATAGTGTTCGACGTAGCGCTCGAAAAACGTCAACGTACCGTGCGCACAAGATGGTGTTTCCCGATTACCCGAGAGCATGCCGGGCGAGGGCATGCCATGTGCCCTAGGGTGTACCAGGTATCATGTAGTAGGAGGCCGGTGGTTAAGAGCTTGGTTCTGAAAGGTGTATAGAATGCTAATATTCTTCTGTTGGTGAAGTCAATGGGGCGGGGCGGGCACCCTGTTTCGATGGATGCTGCTGCTGCTGCTGCTGTCCTTTGTTGTGTCTATTCTCAGTTTCTGGTGTCCTCTAAGAGTATAACGGAGAAAGGTGTCCATCCGTCCGTCCGTCCGTCCATCCGCCCATCCGCCCGTTCGGATCACGTGTGATTAAGTGCCGGAAAACCTGTAGGCGCTACAGCAGTAAATCATGCAGTATCTGGCGCTGAGCAGAGGTTGATGTAGAGCAAATATCAGAGTAAAATAATCTCTCACAGCACAGGCGTCGAAGCTGCCTGTACTGACGGTTTTGGGTCCTAGTAAACCGCCTTTCCTAATTATAGCTCTAAACCCAAACATCCTGTTGAGTCGTTCTTGCGCTACAAATATCTTGGCATG
This sequence comes from Undaria pinnatifida, assembly GCA_012845835.1. Lineage (NCBI taxonomy): Eukaryota > Phaeophyceae > Laminariales > Alariaceae > Undaria > Undaria pinnatifida. Next base: position 9,812,619 of record JABAKD010000010.1, read on the forward strand.
TCCTCTCAAGAACAACTTCATGCCAACTCCGTGTTCACGTCGGTAATCCATTTCGATCTTAAAACACAACAATTAGAACATGAACCATAATTGCATGAAATGTCGTCAGCAATGTAACCCCCACCGTTAACTTATATGCGAACTCCATGATACCCTTGGGGCTTGATCCTTATTTCGATCGGGGGCGGGGGGGCGTTCATTCACCGAGCAGAATCAGGCGGTTTAAAGTAAAATTTAGCGCGCCCAGGCGTTTCGTGAGATCGTCGGCCTTGTGAAAGCCCGTTTTAATGTACTTCACATCCACTACGTTGTCCGCGACCAAGGACCTAACATGGTGAAATTTTACATCCATGTGCCTCGCGCATGACGTAATATTTTTGGTTCGACTGGTGGCTACGGCACCCAGGTTATCATCGAAAACCAACGTTGCCCTGGTTTTGCCGCTACTTCTTGTTTTGATTTTGTGCCAAAGGTTAGTTATCACAGGAGGTGTGGTGTCGACAGACACGCCTCCAACAACAGCAGTGCTCCACAATATACCAGTTCTACAGTAGATACATTAACACAATCATCTCATCTTGAATAAGTATACCAACCTACGGGGGGTGCTCCTGTTCCTGTCAAGTACCCAACGACTCCTGGCGCAGATAAGCCCTTTCCGTCCTCTGCGTCTTCCCTATAAATTATCCCATCATCGCGCACCTTTTAAGATAAGGAAGAGATCCTGTCGCAGACCTAAATATCATAGTGTCCTCTGTAAATATCGGTTTCTCTGTAGTGTCCTCGGTTGACAAAATTGGGTCTTCCGCTATCTGCACGGGTCTCCCTTCAGCAGGCCATCCCGTCGGGCATGTACCTGCAATTCCGTACGTTTCTAGCATCTTCCTGGTAGTCGTTTCCTGTGTTAAAATAAATGCACCTGCGTGAACGTTTTGATGTAATCCTTTTACTGTCGCTAGTTCCACGTTTCCGCGGTCCGCCGTCTCGTCTGCTCGCAGCTCAGCTGGCTTATGTTCGATTTCACTCGGTTTTCCAACTCCAGAGCTGTCAATAATATCATTCGCCTCTGTTGCAAGTTCCTCCGCTAGCTGTTTCAAAGCGCAAAGGCTACAGGAACCCATCCTTCGCCGCCCCGAATCAGTGTCCACCGCTGTGAAGGATAATATGTAATGCGCGATTTCTCTTTCCCATTCAGTATTATACGTAGGACTATCATCCGTGGATATTCCGTTGAAATGGAAAACGCGCTGTAACCGTCGCGTAGATCAGGAGGCTTATCCATAAGATGGAGCTTCACTCCCTTCTCGTGGATCGCTTCGACCGAAAACACGCTCGCTCCTAGATTGGGAACATATAACACTTCTAGGCGGATCGGTACCGACTCACCTCGGTCATTCCGTACACGACATGCGGGAGTACCTTTTGTCCTTGCCGTGGTTCGGCAGCACGATCCTTTGATACGCACACAACAGTCGATCTTGTTGACCACATGTTGACAACGCTGAGATTCGGCGGGTACCATATGATGCGATGCTGCTGTGTCGACTATACTGGTGTCACCGTTGAGCTATTCGCTTACGATCTCCAGCATTGCAGGGAAGCCGGGAGCGCTCTCTGTACATCCCTGCACAGCCGCCTGTGGTTTGCATGCAGCAGCAGCGAGCTCATTCTGCTTCGCTACCTCAGGTGCCTTCTGCACCGGCACGTGGCCGGAAGCTAGGCGACCATTCTTGCCGTCATCAACCACACAAAAACTCTCTATGTCGGTATTTCCCATAGTGGTCTGGACCTGGGTGCACCACGCATAAAAATATTAATAGTTTACCTGTCGGAACTGACCTGTGCAGCGTTAGCGTGCTGCGTGTTGTCACTTTGATGGTGCGATAGGCGAAGGGGACAGTCATGCCAGCTGTGCTCAGTTGAGTCGCGGCAGTAATTGCATCGACCATATGACGATTATTTCTCTCATTTCGATTACGCTCTCGTTCTCTTCGGTCTGCGTGGTTGCCGTGCTCACGTTCGCGTGCACCCTCCGGTCGACTTGAATTGCTATCCTCAGACAAGTTCCCGTTGAGTTCGTCGACGTGCAACCGACGGTGTTGTTGTTTCCTCTCGCTGGGCTGTTGGTATTACTCGTACCTTTTCCGTGATGTTTTATTCCTTCTCAATCGTTGTATCTACGTGAGGGATTGCGATATCCCTCGTACGCTACCGTATTCAGCGCCCGCTCGCGACTGCCGGCATCGTACTCGTCTCGTCCCGCACTTTCTTCTTTAGCGGTAATTTCGTTGCGAATTTTGCATAACATGGTATGGCGTTGCACGAGCTGCTATGTCTTCAAAGTTGGAGGCGGTGCCATCACGCTGACTGTCACAAAGCGTCACTTTATTCAACAATCGTATTTTCGTCAGGGAATGCCCTGAACAATGCGTGAGTCTTGCGGGCTGAAACTACGACGTCACCTAGTGCTCTCAGCTCGACGCATATGCGGCGTAATTGTTGGATTGCTCTCGCAGGGTGATATTTGCCAGCCGCAGTGGGGTTGGCCAGCTGATCGTGCAACTCTTGCATCCTCGACTCACCATAGAGCCGATTTTTTTCCTCAAGTGCCATCACAGCACCACAACCATCGCCAAACTCCGCTGTGCCTACCGAAGCCGTACGCCAGTACAACTTACGCGGCGACGCTATCATATCCATTTCGGCAATGCGCTGTCGCAAGAAGCATTCGGGTAAACAGTTTTCCGTTCTGTTCTCAACGAAGCGGCGAATCTCCTTTGCGAACTGAACCCGCTGCACCTGATTGGCATCCTCCTCTGGTGCTGCTGAGACGGTCTCTAGGCCTGGAATTACTTGCCAAGGCCGTCCTCGTACATCAGCAAACGCTGTAATGTAACCCAACCATGGTACTGATTGGGTCCCTCGTTGAATGGGGAGTACCCTTTTCGGAAAGGGGAGGACATGGTTGGCTCTGAATCAACACTACCACGTTGGCTCATAACCTGTCGAGAAACCTGTCGGCGTGCAGCAGTGGACAATGCCGTAGCTGGCGCCGAGCAGAGGTTGGGGTAGAGCAAAAACAGAGTGAGTTAGTCTCTCACAGCACAGGCGTCGAAGCTGCCTGTACTGACGGTTTCGTATCCTAGTAAACCGCCTTTCCATGTAGTACAAAACCCAAGTATCCCGTTGTGTCGTTCTTGCATTACAAATATCCTTATAAATGCGTACTGATATGATCGGTGCCAATATATTGTCAAGCGAATACCAGGTAAGCAATAAGCTGAATGCCTGCTATGCACATATCGATTGAAAGGACTTGAATCGACAGCGAGTTTTTATTCTCGAGTCGAACGCTTTTTGGTCACCTCCTTACCCCTTCTTTGATTCCCGAACTCAAAAATCCCCACCCACGCGCAGGCGCGCCCGCAACAAGTCTCCCGAGCACAATCTCCCTTGCGTACTGTCTCGAGAGCAGGCGACCATGGTGCTGCGCAAGGGCCTCGCCGACGCATACCTCTTGGGCCTCCCGTGCGATATATCCTTAGGCGACGACGAAGAAAGAGGTCGGGCGAGCCCTGAGGAGCTGGCGGTGGCGCGAAGTGGTGGGGACGCTACAGCTAGTGGTGCTACAGCTGGTGCTACAGCTGGTTCTACTGCTGGCAGCACCACCGCTACTATCGCTACTGTGGGTATTGAATTTCGTCAATGAAGGAACATGATGGTAATGCACAACACTCGTGATGATGGTGGTATTGAAGACAGTGACATTTGGAATAGGAGAATTAGTGGTGGTATTAGTGATAGCAGTAGTAATAGCAGCAGTATTAGTGGCACTGTAGTGGTGGTAGCAGTAGCAGTAAATTGAAGGCGGAGTGTGCGGTTCGACTGCGCGACGCAATATAATGCACTCTGGGACTCTTTTCGTAGCAACATCCGATGCACGGGTTTCTCGCCAGACGTACCGGTAGATTATTGTACTCACGAGTAAACGTGTCGCCCCCGTCCCCAGGGCGCACGTGGGAGGGTGGGTAACCGCAAAAATAATGCCCCCGCCCACGCGCGCGCTTGCGTGTTTTGGAGGTTGCCGCAGCCGGCATTTTTTGCCCACCACGCGATTGCATGCCATGAGACTACACTATATTTTGAAAAACATCTTCTAAACACGTCAGCTGTGAGTTCGATAAATTTAGGGTCGATAGTCATCTTTGCAAGCTGCGTGGTATATCTAGTTTTGCGAATACAATGGAGGATTTAAATTGACACACGACGTGCATGAAAATTTGAGGAAGTAAGCGTGGTGAGCTTGAGCTTATTTTTTTTTAATAACCTATCACTAAGTACCACATCAACACACAGCAGTAATCTATCTACAGTAGCCTTTGCACTTTGTCATGTACGGCTAGGCATTAGCTTGCTCACTTTTTAATCCCTCGTATCAAGTACCAGGTCTCATGTACTACGAGTACAGTAGTAGCAATAGTATCGGCAAAAAATATGGCATAATGTACCGCTGTTGTAGATATGGTTTGGTGTTTTTGTATTGAAGTAGTTTCCCACTGTCTGTTAAACCACAATATTAACTTCATGCCTACGTGCGTGTTCTACATCTAGAGCTAGTTTCCCACTTTGTCTGTTGAACCACAATGATAACCTCATGCCTGCGTGCGTGTTCTACAGCAGTACTTTTTACTAAACTACCGGTAATATTTAATCTTCACGTGAGCGAAAGAGCAAAAGACGGTGCAATGATTTTACGGTAAAGCATAGAAGTAGCGAACAGCAGCACAAAAGAGTATGAATCTTTCAACTAGTACCACAAGGGCTACACCATGTTTCTCGTCGCGTGCTTGCTGCTCGGGGATAGTCGTATTTGTTCGAGTTTTGGAGATGGTCCGCGGACATTGGCTGCTGGACGCGACTGTGGGCGAAGGAGGCCGCGGGGGGTCCGCCCCGTCGTGATCCTACTTCTTTCGCCACAGCGGACGTCGACTGAGAATCAGCGGTGCCCGTACCTTCTCGACTTCCCGCGTTCTGTCTCACAGCTGCTCCTCAATTCTTTTTTTGTGTCCTTGCGTGTTTGTTTTTGTCGTGGCGATCACAGCCATCTGGCACACTCATCTCGGCGGAGGCTGCTGGTGCGGCGGAGGGGCCCACCCGCGCGCGGTTGCAGTGGAAGCACCCAGACACGGCGGCGGATAAGAAATCGATGGCCGTGTTCGAAGACTTATGGGTGAGAGGGTACTGCGTCGCGAGCGGCAGCAATTACGGCGCGGACTACGTCGTCTACGACGGTGAGCGATAAGTCTGCAGAGACTGGCTTATTTGAACTGCACTGACCGCGGCTCTACTCTCCGTGAAATGAAAGTTATTGATACTGACGTATATATTTTTTTAGAATTCCCTGCGGCTCGTGGTTTTCCGTAGGGACCTTTCTACTCCGACCGTATTGCGCATGTTTTGGGGGAGCTCATGCTGTTGGTGACTTGACTAATGGAGGGCGGTGCGTGGTTTTTTGTTCCCGACGTTCCGTCCATGTTAAGTGGTGCGGGTCGGAAGCTTGCGGGAATCGTCTTTACGCGGAAAGCGCACTTCTGCCGACGCGAACGCCTTGTGCCGCGTCGGTTGTGGTCAGCAGTCATCGACAACCTGGGCATCACGTCAAATTTCAATCCGCTGCGGCGAGAAACTTTCACGTAGTTGTTATTTTTATCCTTGGCTCCAAAAATTATTTTGATTTTTGGTACTCTTTCCTGCCCTTGCGAGCCGTTTGTACCGCGTCGGTTGCGTTCAGCAGCTCTCGGCAACCTCGACATCATGTCAGATTTCGATCCGTTGAGGGGAGAAGTCTCCAAGGTTAGTTCTATCCGTTGCCCAAACAAAAGTGTGTTTCTAGTTTTACTCATCGGCTTGAATCAAATGTTTGTGCTCTTCCATTTTCCGGATGGTGAAATCGCGTGCGTCCGACCTCCAGGACCCCCAACTGAGAATCACTCGGTGGCCTCCGTCGTCGTGGGCAGAGGGTCGAACGATGAGCTTTCTCCGGTAGAGGTCTCCGGATTTTCTCGGGTGCAGCAGGCCGTGGCAAAGGCCGCCGTTATCGCAGTGCCTCCCTTTCAGCCGATAGTACCGGCGGCGGTAGCAGTGGCGACAGCGACGGCGGCAGCGGTGGGATCGGCGTCGCCGGGTGAAGGGAGTCCCACCGCTGTTGAAGATGAAGGAAGCGCTTCTCGAAGCGCTGGGCGAGGGGACGGCGTGCGCTATGTCACGCTACACTTTCATTCCGTGAGCAGCAGAGCGTGAGGCCCGGTGTGCTGCTCTGGATCGCGCTTCGAGCTTTTGCAAAGTTGTGCGCTAGTTATGTTTTTTACTTACAACTTTTTAGTAATAATTTTGTAGAAGTAGGTTGTGTCGAGGAGTTGGGGCGGGAAGAATGAATGGTCGTGAGAGATCCCTTGATGTATGTAATGTAATTAAATGCGGTTTTTCTTTCTTTGACATCCGCGGTTAGACAGTTGTCGCCAGCCGCGTTCTGTACTTGTGTTTGGATGGCCGAGTTATTACGCAACTTATGCGGATGTAGTGCGTTGTAACACTGCCATCTCCACTGGATTTTAGACGGAACGTGAGCACAACAAAGCAGTAGACGGGGAATTTCAATTGGTTGTTGTGGAGTGTGTATTCTGAGGCTCTACGCTGCAGTGTACTACCCACAACAGCTCTGTCTGGTTGTTGTCTGTGGTTTGCTCGCCACGGATGACGGCGTGCTCTACTCGCCACAAATAGAAACATGTTCTGCGGTTACCGCAGTAGTTGCGCCCACGGGCCCTGGAGGCCACGTAGGTGCATATGCGCGTAGGTCCGTGCGTAGGTCTTTAGTTGTCGGACCAATGCTCCCCATAGGCGCCCCGTGGCCGCTGCATTTTGTTGACCGCAAATTCGAGTGAACCCAAACATTGGGATCCGCCGGTAACCGTTTGATAGGTAGGCGCTTCCACCGACTCTCCGAATGAAAACGCCCCCCCCATATCACACGGCACGTGAAAACATGCGCCGGCGAAAGCCGCACAATTCGTCTCCTTGCACTTGTCATAAATGCGACTTACAGGAGGATTGGTTACGGCGTCGTGGGCAACTGAGAGTGTTGCCCTTTGTTGTATAAGGTGGATGAGAAAGATACTAGGCACGAAAGAGGTGTCGCTGTCGGTTTGAACGTGCTATCAATTTGTAGCAGCTAGGGCCTTTTGTTTTCTTGTTCTCCATCTGTCTTCTCGGGCTACGTCCGGTGGCTTGTGCAACCTTGGCGATGGGCGGGGCTCCCGCCGGCAGATCATCTGCCACGCTGCCAGCGATGATACGTCGTGTAGGGCAGTGCAATCCTGGCGGCTAAAACTTATGCTGGAGTCGTCGACCACCCGCTTGTTAAAAATACATACTATAGTTTTTCCATGTACTTTTTCGAACGCACACTGGTGAGGGTCCTTCCAACGCACACTGTGTCGGGCCCGGGGGGGGGGGTTCGGGGGGGGGCGCGTCGCCCCCCCCCGACACTGCTACTAGCATCCAAGCACCGTTCGGCTGCCCTGCCAACCCAGTGCTGGTGGTGCATTTTGGGACACACACACGAACACCAACACACTCTACACTGCTAGTAGTAGCATACAAGCACCCTTCGGCTGGCCTGCCAACCCAGCGCTGGTGGTGCATGCGCTTGAACGTTTGCGCCTCTGCTGTTCGATCCTGCTACATCACGATGCGGGACAACAAAAAAAAAACAACACAACACACAAACATTTCACTTCGCGCAGCGAGTCACCAGTCATGTGTGACAAAAAACTTCTCCTCTTTACACCAAAAAGCACTTGACGAAACATGTATTGTTGAAGGCCAAGGTCGCGTGCAGAGCTCATAAGCTCTCCTGCATCCGCCAAATCGGCACTACATATCTTGCACCGAACCAATCGACCCCTCACGAGCCCACTACAGTACCTTGCACATAGAGGACTTCTTATATTTCACTACCATCACATACATAATGTCAGTGAACGCTCCTCACTGGAGGTCCACCACCGCGACCGTCGTTGGCAAATGTTGCGACCCCTCTGGTTCCGCTCTTGCAGCCTGTCGGTGGAGAGTTTGGTGCGCCCCATGGGTAGACATGATGATGCTGGCGAGTGTCTTTGGTAACGCCGAGGTCGGGAGGTGGGCGGAGTCACGACACAACACAACCTTCTCCAAAGAAAGAAAACGACAACCTTCCAGATGGGTATCCCGACGGTTCCCGACTCCTAAGGTACACAACAGAAATACTATCCTTGTCACTGCCTACTGTTATGGACTACAGCAGTAGCTTTGGATGTAACCCGTCTGGCCATCCATATGGCATGCAGAGGAGGACGTAATAAATAAATGAATACAAACTCAGGCACCACGGGTACAGGTTTTCTACCACTACCACCATCACCACAATATTTTATAAAAATTAAAATACACTCCAGCTGTGAGATCGAAGATTTCGTCGAAACTCATCTTTGCAAGCTGTGTGTGATACTCCGATCGCGCGTATTACGAGTTGTGTGTCCTCATTAAGGATATAGGTCGGCGACTCCCCTTACAACTACAGTGTAGCTATCAGGGTCAACAGGATGATTTTAGTCAGTCTGTGCGCGGAAACTATAAAACCCGTTTCTGAGGGGGACAAAATCTGACAGCTGTGAAGGGAAATGTAACCTTTGATCAAGTGAATCTTGTAAGTCGAATAACCGGTGAGGTTATTTGTGACGGCACGGCACGAAAGCAAACGTTAAACATCTTACCAGGTAAAACAATGCTCAAAACTCGTAAGTTGGTTTTCGGTTAACGTGTGACTCGACGAGGAGTGAACACACGATTATCCTGGCCCCTCCCGCAAATGGCATTCCCTATCCGCCCAAGACGAAACAAGCAGTGGCGGTAAAAAATGGCAGCCTCGCGGGCTCCGCCTACGGCCTTAGCCCCAGTTCATCCCCCAACCGCTAAAGCCCGAGGCAAGTCTTAGAGGAGAAGCTTCTGCAAGACTTGGAGATAGCCCGTTTTGGCGGCTCCCCGTCTGCCCGAGCGTGCTTAACGACCCTTATGCTCGCATCGATTGACCCAGTCATCGCCTCGCAAGCTCTTTCAAGGTCCTGTCAATTTTGGAAGGTTGTCTCCCTTGGCTCGGTTTAACTTACAAGGAGAAAATATGCCAAAGTCCAAAGTCCCACACCACACTTAAGGACGACGGAAGCACCAAGATACTTCGCCTTGCTGTTCGCTCCACCAACCCCTCACTGGAATGCGCCTGGTATGCGCGCGATCTTTCTAGCCGCTTCGCGATCCTTCATGACACTGATCTGACCGTTGCTTGCCACCCTTGACACCCGTGTAAACAAAGCCTTCCATATATTATGCACTCCATTTTCTGCTTGCAACTTCACAACGCACGGAAGACAGCAGACAGCGGACGCTCTACCTACGCGCACCACATTTTGCGCTGCCGACAGTCAACCAGCTCCCGATCATGGGACGAAAGCGCCCACGTCCGCCATTCACGGCTCAGCTGTTGGTGGTGACGACGTTCGCAATCCCACCCCTGTTGCCGAGAGCTTTTTTACCATCTGCGGCGCCGTTGCATTGTGGCTCAGCTATCCACAGCAGCACCCGCACTGCCTCACATCTCAACAGCAGCAGCAAGCTCTCGCGACGACCGGGTACGACTGCTGTACAGCCTCTGCGAGCTGTGCCCCATCGCCGACGAAACAGCCGCCGCGGTTGGGAAGAGAAAGAAGAAGAAGGTGATCCGAACGACCCGCTTCCTCGCACCATGGAAGAGCTCTACCGGCGGATGCAAAGCGCTCCGCCAACCGACCAGCGCCCCAGCGAGGACGACGCTATCGCCATCACTCCCGACGACGAAGATACCATCGCCGAGGTCTTCGACAAACTCATCGCGCCCATGGGCGACGACAGCTGGTGGGAAGAGAACCAGGAAGAATGGGACAGGATCGCCAGCGACCCTGCGGCGTCTTTCACGAGCGTGGACCAGTCGGGCAAGTCGTCAACGGGGTTCTCGTGGGGGCTGCAGGGGCGGTTCGGGGAGAGCGCTCCAGACTGGCAGCCCTCTGACGAGGAAGCGGCGCCGTTCAGCCTCAGCGCGTACAAGGCAGGCACGATGCTGGGGAGCGGGCGGGCGAAGGAAAGGGCTGCTGGAACCAGCTCTACCAGCTCCCGCACCGGGGCCGGTGGCAGCGGCGCCTGGGCGGGTGGGTTGGAGGGGACGCCGTTCGCCGAGTACTGGGACTCCCTGCCCGACATAGGGGTCACCAAGCGCGTGTACGCGTTCAACGCGGTCGACCGTATGGCGGCCCTCAAGTTCCTCATGAACTGCACGTGCAACGGAATACACGGCTCCCCGGAGGAACACCAGGTATGGCGATGGGAGGGGTAGGCAGAGGATTAGAAGTGGTGACGCGGTGTGTTGCCTCAGGTTGGCTTTGCTCGAGATAGGTTTATTCTATCCAGCGACGAATTGCGTGTGCCAGTACTCCCAGAATGATCCTGCTCTTCATAGGACCAAGAGCTTTGTCTTTTCCACCGGGATTGCAAGGATGTACTGGTGATGGATAGGCCCAGATCGTCATTAGAAAAAATCGAAATTTCTCGTTGGTGAGGTTTCACAATGCTACGGTTCGGTACAATGCTGGTGCTGTTGTGCAGTTGCCTCCTGTGGTCTGTGGGTTAAGAGCTGCTGTGTTCTTTGAAGCCTGCAGGCTGTGTCATCTCGCTGTGCGGCCGTATTGGCTGTACTCACCCTTTGCATGATACGTAGATCTCGGGAACATGTCGTTGAGAGTTGAGAGACCCTGACGTCTGGGTATGTACTACGCCGCTTCCGAGGGGCACGCGCGTCGGACGTGCGCCCCAGGGCACCTTGCGGTACCGTGAACGGCTGTCTTTCGGTCTTCGCCCCTTCATGCTGTGACAACTTTTTTGGTGAGATCGCTTCAATAGTACATATCTGTGCGTGTCCACGTCCTGAGCGTTTCACTTGGTCATGCTCGTTCGGCTGTGTGTGACCTGTCAGCACCTGAAGGGAGAATCCAACACGCTCACCTTAACCACAGTACCCCTCACGTCACCTCCACCGCTGTGCATCACCATGTGGACAGTCTTCCAAATGTTCAACTTGCAGCGACCTCATGTCGCCCACCACCAACGTGCTCTTACCAACTGGGGCGGAGGCTTAAAGCCAAACATAAGCGTAGGAGACACGTATGTAGAGTATCGCACTATTATCGCAACCAATATGTATCTTCCCTTGACACCCAAAACGCCAAGCGCCAAAAAAGAAGCCCCACGAGTTCCCGCTCGGTATTATCACTGTCGTTGTCCGAACGAAGGCACTCAAAGGTGGACGAGGTGCCCTGAGCACGGATGTCGGCCAGGAAACAAGGAAAGAGCACCGGCACTTTGGATCATATATTGCACTGACAACATGTTCATATCAATACGGTAGTATGGGTACGTCATGCTGAAGCAGCTTCCTGTTATACACATGACGGCTACACCCCGGTGAAGCATTATAAGTTGCACTTGCAATTTCTGTACCTCAACCCCTTTTTAACTGCAACCGCGTTTTGGTGACAATCTGCTTGGAAATACTATTAATAGGGAAGGGACTGAAATACTTTGAGACGTAAAAAAGTCCCAAAAAATGTCAGCGGTCGTTAGCTGGGGGAAGTAAATCTTAAAAAAATTAACCAATCAGCGCTGGGGAAAGAATGGACGCGCCACCAAGAAAAGCTATTTATGTGCGGTATCACATATAAGGGTATTGTACAGGAGCTGCAGCGTCTCGCTCAAAAAGGGCGCAGCAGCGCACGCAAAATACGTGAATCTGGTGTCGTTCTCGCCCGGAACACCACGACGAGTGCGTGAGCAGCAGCGAACAACGAGCGCATGAGCGTGAGGGGGATTCACTGGTGGACCCTCGGCCTCGATGGCTGACAGCCCGCAAGTGCAGCCCCTACCGGGCCTGGTTGAAGGTGGATTTGCTGATCTTGGTGCGGCTGCTGCTGCTGCTGACCCGGCTGCTGCTGCTCATCCTGCTGCTGCAGTACAAGATGTTCCCATCCACAGCCATCGCCTCGGCTGCGTGTTGCACATCCTGCACATCTCCGTGACTGCGGGATTGACAACTCCTTGTTTCATGGGCCCTCTCGGCGTAGGCAGTTGGCATGAGTGGAAGGAGGACCACTTGGTGGCGCTTATGGGGTCTGTGTGGACACGTGTATCATACTCGTATCATACTCGTATCATACCAGGTGTCAATGAGCCTTGCTACATATCCTACTAATACGGCCTGCTGCTGCTGCGGCAACTGCGGCCGCTGAAGCGCGAAGGTTGTTCGTTATCCGTATGTTTCCGCCCCAGCAGCAGCAGCAGCAGCAGCAGCAGCAGCAGCAGCAGCAGCAGCAGCAGCAACGCGCGGGTCAGCACACTCTTATCGTGCAAAATAGCGTTGAGAAAAAACACAAAACCACCTATCGAGAAACCAGACAAAACATGCACAATTAATGCTTGACCTCGTATCATACTCGAATCATGCTGGGTATCAAGGAACCAACGCTTCTACAAACCCTACTGAACCTACCTCCTGTTGCTGCTGCTGCAAATGCCACCGACGAGTCACGAATCTTGTCGTGTTCGATATCAGTATGGCTCCGCCCCAGCAGCAGCAGCAGCAGCAGCAAAGTGCGGGTCGACACACGCTTGTCGTGCGAAGTTACAGAGCTGCAGAAGATAAAATCACCTCTATCGAGAAATCAGATGAATAAAGCAATATGCGTAACGTTGGCCGGAAATGTAATAAACGTTGAGATATAAATATGAAAACCAAACGATCGTTACAATCCTGTCCAGATTCGTGCCAGGTACCAATGAACCAGCCCTGCTCCAAAGCCTGCTGCTGCTGCTGTCGTGGGACTTGTGTTCGTAATCATCATATTTCTGCTCCTGCCAATCCTGAGCGCGGAAGGAGGAGCAGCAGCAGCGAGCCGCGTGTCGACACCGTACGCTGCAGATATGCCTCCTGGTTCACTTGGACATTTTTTTTCCGTTTGCCCTTGGTCGAGGTTCCTTCTGTTTTTTTCGAATTGCCCATGACGAAATCGATTGGCGTGGTCCCCCAAAAAGTGACTGAAGGGGCGATTTTCCGCCAGATCGTTCTCTACGGATACTACGTCGATTCGAGCGGGGTTTGTTTTGATGTATGCTGCACATCCCAATGCAGAGTATGACTATGTGTCTCTGCACTACTCAAGCACGCCATAAGAGCAAGAGGCAGGAACCACGGGAAAACATGTTTCTCCGCATCTTTCCGTCTATAAAAACGTGAATTTGTACTCCTGTGCTACAAAAAGCAAGTCATCCACGAACGGTATGTGCCTGTGTGAGGTGTCTGTATGACGTCAAAATATTGAAATCATCTCCACCTCCGAGAAATATCACGTACAAGCTCACTGTGAACCTACACTAGAACCAAGTAGTTAGGGGTATGGCGGTAGTTTTACTTTTTTAGAATTTTGAATCTTTTTTGGCTGGTCTATCCGAACAACCTGCCGCTTTTTTGGGTCAAAATAGGCCTCCAATTCCCCCCCTAACTGTGGAACCGTTTGCAGCAGCATTTTTTTTTTGCGGCGGAATCGTACCAATCGTTGACCGTGTGTTTCCCAATGCGAAATACACCAGGCCGTGAGTGTTGCCTGTAGGGAGTATGGATAGGCACGATTGCTCTTTTCACTCTTTCACAATCCTTCCCGATTGACTTGCCCTTTTTCCCCTTATCGTTCGCGCCAGGCCGGTCACTTCTTATGGGGATATGTGGACCAGCTCGACTGGATGAGGCGCTCAGGGCGCCTGTCTAGCAAGCCCGGCTCCATCAAGGTGGACGAACAGTCGTGGTGGGGGCGCGTGAGCTATACCTTGACCATAGTCCCGCTCGCGGCGGCCGCGGAGAGTGGCCTGTGCGACGAGGGCTCCGTGTCAATCCTGGGCGGAGACGACCTGCAGCTCCCGGAGATGCAGCGGGCCGTGCGGGCTTGGCGCCGAGTGTGGCTGCATAGCGATGCTGACATCGCCACACGTGTCCTCTTGGATATGCCGGTTCACGACTCCCTGATGGAGCGGGTGCGCAGGGCGCAGTGGGCGGCGCACGTCGAGTCCCTTGACGCGGTCGAGGCGCTCTACAAGAAGGAGTTCGACGCGCTTCCGTCATCCGCAGAGCGCGAGTTTGCGCGCGGCTGGTGCCGCGCGTCGCGCCTGCTCGCCGTGGCTGCCGCTCACACTAACCTTGACCGGTTACTCCTTCCTCTCGGGGCGGGTTACCCCCCCGAGCGATACCTCACCGACAGCAACGCCTGCGACGCCATTTCCGAGGACTCGCTCGAAGGCGTGCCGTATGGGCCCCTCTACCTCGTGGAGGAGGCGAAGGCTGACCCCGCGGTGGCCCTCGGCACTCGACGGTGCGTGAAATCCTTCCGGTGGCTGGGCAACCTCCGTGCGCCGGCGTTCGCGACCCTCCGCTTCCTGTGGAGACGGGCGTGCGTCTCATATCCAGCCAGGCGCGGGGCCGCGCGGGTGCTGCGCGGCGCCTGCCTCGGCGGCAAGAGAGCCAAAGCCGCGGCCTGGGGGAAGTTGCTGGTGTTCACGCTTATCCCTGATCTGAACTACCGAAAACTCACGCCGCCCTTCGGCGTCGACCCCGCGGAGGAGGTCGAGTACGACCCCGACATGCCGCTTCGCGACCCCGCGAAGCTACCGAAGCGCCCGGCGGGGTCTCGTCCTCTAAATCCGTTGCAGTGGCCGTGGTACGATGGGCGCCGGCCGGATCCGGCAGCGGTGGGGGAGACGGGAGAGGCGGAGGGGGGGGGGTGGGACGAGGATGACGACGGGCTAGGAAGTTCAGCAGGAGGGATGTTCCCGTCGGGGAAGGTGCCGACGGACATCAGATTTGACACGTTGCAACAAAGGAAAGAAAACATTTTGAGGATCGTGCGCAAAGCGGAGGCGAGGCGTCGCCAGAGGGAGGGCCCCGAGGGGAACAGCGAAGCCAGCGGGGGAGAGGGGGGCAGGGGCGGGCGTGGAGCAGGTGACGCAGGGGGCGGGAGAGAGTTCGACGAGCGCTCGGCTGCTGATGGCGAATCTTCGTCCAGCACGGTTTTTGTATAGATTTAACACACCCCGGCTGCTGGCCCGAAGATAATTGCGCTGTGCGCAGCGCACGAAAATGTTGTATGAATCTTAGCCCTTTTGGGGTCCATGTATAGCGGACAAACATGTTACAAGACCGGTCTCACCAACCGTCTCGTGTAAGCGCGAAGCAGAGCGAGTATAGTCTCACGCTGCGAGCATGTCGTGCGACTCTTTGCAACATATTTATCCCAGAGAAGCCCAGGCTACTTCGTGTGGCCTAAGCTGTAATCGTCCTTTGTTTTCGTCACTTTCCCCTGTGAATCCCAAATAGGGTTAACCAAGACTCTAGGCGGTCTCCTGTACAGGGGGAAAGGTGCCATATTTGACGTTTGACTTGAATGCTATGACTCAACACTGATGGAACTTCGCCTGTGAACGATGCAACAGCGCACGAAATCACGCTGTTACGCGCACGTCGCCAACCAAGTCCGTCGCTAGCTCGCCTCCAGCTTTACTCAATGTGTATATATCGACAAAATTTGAAGCGCCGCCGCCCACGTCCCCGGTTGCCACGGCAAAAACACCGGTGCAACGGTCGCAGTCCATAGAAGAAACAACTGCCCCCTCACCCCCCCTTGTATTGTTAGCGGTCTCCGCGCTGAAAAGAACATGGGAATCTCCGGTCAGGAGGTCCCGTGCTATAATCCTCCCCTGCGTGTCCACTCCGGCCACGAAACCGTCGCCCTCACACAAGCACCTCAAGCACGCCTCGCGGGTTTCGTCTTCGCTGCCCCGTCTCCTGAGGCCAATCGGCGAAAAAATGCAAACGCAACGCACACAGCAATGTTCGTTATTGACACGTTAGTGTTCGTGAATGTTTGGTCATGCCACACTGGTAACAAGTCGTCGGAATGGACACCATGTCATGGTCATTGTGTAGGTTTCTCACAGTACTTAACGCAGCGAATGATGGCAACGACTGGTGGCCAACGCAACCGCTGCAACGTACCGGTACACCGCACAAAACAACAAGTCGACGAATGATTCCGACTGCCTCTGTAATTAAACGCATCCAAAAATAATATATTGTGCACTCTCGGTTACACGCCACAAAAAAGCAGGAAAAGGGCGGCGCTCAAGGTGTGCGATTGGGCACAAAAATAAACCAATGTTGGATTTGGTTGCATACCGTATGACCGATTGATATCGATCGCGGCGCAAAGAGCTGTTAGGCTGACCCGGAATGATGCTGCATCAGTCAGATTATGACTGATCAGACTTGCACACATACGTTCCATATTAATAGGCGTTCTCGGGGCAACGCACAGACATAAACAACACAAGTGTCGCGTGAAAAAAAAAGAAGACAGCGACGATTGGGGATTGTACAGAGATATCTAAAGCCCATATTTGAGATCCATTCGAAATGCGCAAATATATTACAGCAGATAGCTGTTACCAGGCGCTCTCGGGCCATAGACAAAAAACAACACGAGTAAAACACAAGTACGGTGAGAGAAAAAGAAAGAGAGAGCGACGACGGGTACATTGTACGGCATCTAAGGCCCAGCTCGCAGCCCATCCGAAATGTGTCGCCAAACAAATACGCGCAATACTATGCAATACACACCATTAGATCGGTACGTCGAGTGGAAAACAACTCTGAGACGGCCGTTGCTACGGACCATTAGTATAGGTCCAGCACAAGAAAAGGTATTCGTCGCGACAACACGTGCGCTCTTGTGCAACTTATTGCGCTTCAGCAGTGCATATGCTATTCTAGCACCACACCGCTCTCAGCTGCCAATAATCAAATACAGGAACCACACGGCGCGGAGCCGCACCGGTGGGAATGCAGCTGAAGAAACGGCCCACACTCAACCGCTGCAGCACCAAACGGGCTTTGTTCAGCCCTATTTCCGCTCGTGCTTGCTGAACTACACGCACGCTAGTAGACAAAAAAAGAGACCAAGGTTACCGTAGAGGGTCACATTTAGCGCCCTCGCAAGTGGCATACCCGGTTTTTTTTTGGAATCGTATCGCAACTCCGTCTGTGTTTTTCTGTTTCTTCGCGATAAGCACCGCCGTCATGGAACCGTTTGTTCCTCCGCGCCAACAGCTATGTTCCAAGTCCGGTATGGGGCGAGGTGCAGAGCCTCTCGCGCGAGTGGCCTATCCTCGGTACTGGAAATAACAATGGCGGGAAAATACAACACTAGTTCTAGTGTATATAAAATACTCTTAATACCGTAGCCTTGGCCAAGGCGTGAATCTCTCACATCTCACATGTGCCCGGTCTCACCGTTCGCTGTAAAAGTCCTCGCTGCACAGCCGCGGCAACTTTTCGTCGCGCGCTACCGCTTCCAGTCGAATCGCGGAGATGAAGCTACTGCGCCCGAGCGCTCCCTCTCCTCCATCGCTCCCAGCGCGGCACACGCCGAACAGCCCGCAACCCGTTCTCGTCGGAGCGCCCACATCGCGGACGCTGCCGCCACAACTGCCACCACCACCCCCACCGGTCCTGCTCCCAGTCGCCAGCAAGCACAGCAGCCGGGGATCTCGCCGTGCGGCCCGTGATCGTCGCAGGCGTGCCCGTGACGACAACGATGACGAGGGATCCGGTAAGTCCGAACCCGCGGCAGACGTCGAGCCAGCGTCGCCACCTATCGCAATCAAGGTATCGTCGTCCCTACTGCCCGCGCTCAGTGGCCAGGGCCACGCGATCGCTGGCACGCAGATGCTCGAGCTGGAGAGGGGCAAGGTGAGCAAGAGTTGCAGCTCTCGCACGTCCCACAGGAGGACCGCGTTCGACGATGGGAAGGACGCCCAGACTAGAAAGGGGTTGCTAGGTACCGGAGCCAGTGAGGTGCACATGGCTGCCAAGGGGAAGTAGACGACGAGGGAAAAGGGGGGGCGGGGCGGGGTGGAGCGGGGGGGGGCGGAACGTAATATGCCAGGTTGGTCTTCAAGATATACCAGATGAACGGCAATGCTGGCAGAACTCGTGCGATGCGTGTCTCAAATCCGACAGGAGGCTCAACGCGTGCCCGTAGATCACCCCCACAAAAAATCTCCACGTACGGGTATCATAGTGCACCCGTTACTTCTCAAACTCTCAGCCTGTATGTATATCGCGCCACTGCTTACCTCCGCTGCCTACGCTCCCGGTGGGAAGCGATTTCGCCTTTACGTAATCGGCGCCGCTCCTTCCGGCTGCGCAGATCAAGCGCACCGCTTTTCCTCCAAGAGCCATCACGGCCGTGACTTCCCCGATCTCGACTTCCACCTCGACTTTTCCCTTCCCTCCACCCCCACCACCCTCTTCCCCCCCGCCGGCGTCTGGGTTCTCGGTCGTCGAATACCCGCACAAGCACAGGCAAGGCGCGACGTGCCGCGGCACTATCGGCGGGAAGTAACTCGCAATTTTCTTCTTGACAGTGGCTGTCAAGACCTCAGGCGGCGCCGTCTTCTCTCGTGCGGTATCCCCCCTCTCAAAGCCTCCCTCGCGCAGCGGCGACCCCTGCCACACGCGAATTATCGGCAGCCCGGGATCCGCCTCGTGCCGCCCGATCGCCACGATGCAAATACCCATGCTTTCTGGTGTCCCTGCCGCGGATGGCGCCACTTCCGTGACGTCTTCACCACCGCCGACTACAGCCGCCACAAAAAAACGCCCCCGCGCGCTCTCCTTGCTCTCGCTAGTGAGGGCGGGCGACACGTACCTGCAAACCGCCATTGCGTCTGTCAAGTGCCAAACAGAGACTCCACATGAGTGGCAGACAACAACGACTGCTGCTGCTGCTGCGGCGGCGGCGGCGGTGCCAGCGCTGTCGCTCCCGTTTTTGTTAACATCGGAGCGGCGAC
This sequence comes from Undaria pinnatifida, assembly GCA_012845835.1. Lineage (NCBI taxonomy): Eukaryota > Phaeophyceae > Laminariales > Alariaceae > Undaria > Undaria pinnatifida. Next base: position 9,831,690 of record JABAKD010000010.1, read on the forward strand.
GGTCACTCACCGTGACGGTAACGGAAGATACCTTCCACGCCCCCCCCCGAGAAAAGTCCAGACTAGCGACCCGAGCGGCAGTGGGCCACGAGCGTCCTCGCGCGGACGAGTCTCTCGATGGCGATACGCACGCAAGACCAGCACTAGCGCCAGCGCCGGAGCCAGCGTCATCGCCGGCCACTGCCACACCGGCCGCGACCGACGTCGTCCCCTTTGCCACCTCCACGCCTTGTCGCCCCTTCCGCTCGTCGACGTCGTTAGTAAGAGGCGTCACGACAAACGGGGGTGGGTGCTGCTTTTGAGCCTTCGCTAATCGCCGCGTCGGTGTCGCTGGCATTGGCGGCTCCAGTCCATCACCGTTTGTCGTTGCTCCGGGCGTTGGATCAAACAAAGAGCCTGCGCGGCGACGACGGCCCACCACTGGCGACGAACTGGCGTCCCCGGAGAGATCGATTGTGAGATACTCTTGCTTTGTCGACTTCTGGAGAAGGGCCACCGCAGCAGAGCGCGACGCAGGCGACGAGGGTGCTTCTGCTGCTTCTGTTTCTTCTGCTGCTGAGATGGGAGGTGGGGCTCTTGACCGTTTTCGACCGCGAGTTTGTTGCGGCGGCGGCGACGATGGCGACGGTGACGGTGACGATAAGCCGGAACTGCGACATGCACCGCCATCGTCGGTGTCGGGCATGCTAAAGTGCGTTTGAACCGTCACCGTTGCAGCCGCTGCCGCCAGCACTGCCGATGCCGGCGCAGCAGTAGAAGTAGTAACATCAACAGCTTGGCTTCTGTTGTTCCTTTCTCTTAGCGTCGCGCCTGCCATCTCCGGAGCTACACCAGTCGCACTCGCGCCCTTTCCTTCTGCACCCGCACACGCACCTGCACCCGCACATGCACGGTCAGCACAGTTCCTCCCTATGCTGTCCTGGCTGGGGCTGCCGCCGCCGATTGCCACCGCCAAGGTCGTTGAGTCCCCGCCGTCGGGGACGCAATCATCGTCAATATCCGCGCCGATATCTCCGGCCGCGAACCCGTTCGACTCCTTCCGTCGTCTGGCGGAAGAGGGCAGGTCGCCGGAATTGGGCGATCCACGGGATGAGCGATGCTCTCGAACACCGCTGCCTCGTCGCCCCTGGCTCTCCGTGCTCGAGCAAGCTGGTCGTACTGAAAATAACGCATTTTCCGTCAATGTGAGTGGGTGAGCGAAACGGTTGCACGAGTGTCGGGCGTCGGGCGGAGGCATGGACGGGAGGAGTTAGGTGGGGCAAGCGCCGACACAATTTGTACGGACATAATTAAATTATGTAGTAGCGTGCCGAAGGTCTGAATTTTGACACGTTATTGTGTTGCTCCTGCTCCGTGTGCAAGGCAGAGCAACTGCTATTGCTGTTGCTGGTCGTCAGCTAAAACTAGCACGCCAAGCCCGCACAATTCGGGGGGGATGCAGCCCCGCAGTTCCTGTGCATCACAGCAGTACGTCCAGCAGTTCGACGGTAAGACCAAGGGTTTTTCCTCTGCCCGAATATCCATGTATACCTACTGCTATAGTATAAATGACATACATTGTATTGGAGATAAACGTGACTACCTGGTACTGGTTACCCCGTGTTCGCTGTATAATATGTATTACCAGGTGATCTTAATACACAGATTGCAAAGAAAAGTATAGGGCCTTGTCGAACTCAAAACTGACGTTGTTAGAACTAATTATTGGTTTCCCTAAAAATTAATGTTGAACATATAATAAATAAAGACCACCCCCCGTAGGCAAAGACAACTCACCCACGTATTATACCACATGGACCAACCCCTGACCAAATCGTCCACCCACCAACCATCCACCATGTAGATATCGTATGGTAGTGTAGCAGAAAATATAGTCAGAAATAGATATGTTGATTCCTTCCCAAACTTCGCCAATTACAGCAGACCGATACCCTACTCCTGTTTTAATAATGAATGTACCTGGTATCAGTTAACGAGAGGTTATGCGTGCACAATTTTCAGGAAGGTTTAACGCTGCTACGCTACAATGTAATATTCGTTCTTGCTATTATTGTTGTTATTACAAGTGCCCCGCTCCGCGGGCGGCTGACGCCGCCCGCTTCGCTCGCGCAAGGAAGAATGCAACTAAAACATGTACGTAAAGGGGGCAGAAAGGAGAGGCTCATGATTTGTTGCGACTAGCGAACTGATAATGCCAAACGCTGCTTGTGCAGAGCTATTAATAGTAGCCCTGCACTGCACTGTGCTGTGTGCTTGTTGGCGATGTCACACTCTGATCGGCTGTGCGAGTGTAATTTGCGAGGGGAAAAATACATAGGAACCGAGAGAGGACAATCAACTACAAGAATGAAGAAGCAAAGACGAGTACAAAACACGTGCATACCGGTACCTACCTGGTACCTGGTACTTCGCATCATATACCCGGTACTGCTGTATGTTCGAAACAAAGCACAGCGCAGCATGAAACAACACCGCACCGCAGGGCAAGGCACGGCACCGCACGGCGCTGCGCTGCTGTGAGCTATACATAGCTGTGGGCTCAGCTGAGCTGGGGGTGATCTTTATTGTTATTCAACAAAAAGAGAGTAAGTACAGCGAAACGCTCACCACGGCACAGCACGGCACAGCACCGCACAGCATCGCACAGTACCGCACCGCACGGCAGGGTACGGCAGGGCACGGCAGGGAACGGCACTGCACGGCGCTGCGCTGCTGAGCTACCGCTGCTGGGCGGAGCTGAGCTGATGACGTGATGAGCCAAGCAATACCAGGCTGGGACCTCTGGTATGATGAAAGCTTCCGCACGGCGCTGCGCTGCTGTGAGCTATAGCTGTGGGCTCAGCTGAGCTAGGGGTGCACCTTTATTGCGATTCAACAAAATGACAGTAAGTACAGCGAAGCACTCACCACGGCACACCACGGCACAGCACCGCACAGCATCGCACACTATCGCACCGCACCGCACAGTGCTGCCTGCGCTGCTGTGCGAAGCTGGGCTGATGATGTGATAAGCGATGTGACAAGCCAAGCTGATATCATATCATCAGGCTGGGACCTCTGGTATGATGAAAGCTTCGTTCAAAGAAAAGCTGGATCGTTCCGCAAGTAACGAGAGGAGGCGGTATCCAGGTAGTATGTGGTATTCCCAAAAACAGGAGTTTTAAACATAGGGGAAGCAAAAATTTCAACTTCGACAAAAAAATGACTTTTAAACTTGAATTTTGAAACAGAAAGAAGATAAAAGCGCTGAGAGCGCTGTTTCAGGCATCCGAGCCCGCTCAGCCGTCCGGAGAGGAGAATGTCTTGAAGTTAGTGCGGAAAGCGAAAAAAATGGAGGCATCTCAGGAGATCGATATTTGTAAGTATTTGTATTACTAGACACACAGACGATTGATGTCTTACCAATCTAACACTCGGTCATGCATGATAAGTAATGTAATACAAAATGATATTATAATAGGTCCTGACTCATGAAGATTACTAAAAACGGGCGATCGATGTAGTAAGTAGCTTGCAAAGATGAGTATCGACCCTAATTTTGTCGAACTCACAGCTGACGTCGTTTGAACAATTTTACAAAATTCAAGAGCTCCGCATGGGCGCCGGCATTCGCCGGCGCCCATGCTTTGGGTAGGGCAGGGCAGCACTTCGACAACTTAAGGTGTAGCTGTCCGATTTGGCATGCATTGAACTATAAAGTAATGCCAAGAATTTAATACGAACATGGGATTATGAAAGTCATGCTTTGACAAAAGAAAAAACGTAATATTATAAAATAAAGAAGGCAAGGATAGGCGAAACAAACTATGTTAAATGCGCCGTCAAGTAAAAGGTGGCGTCTATCAAACAAAAATACCGAAAATAGTATTATTGAGAACCTGCGTCGCCTCTAGGCGAAACAAAAGAGGCCTTGGCATTGATGAAGAGACTGCACGGCGATTGCTGGACCCTATGCGCGATGAAAATTGAAGGCAAGAACCGGGGGGAAGAAGGGACGACATCTGTGACCACGGCTTGTCCAGAAGCTGGAACGCAAAAGTTTGAGAAAAAAATATATAGATTAAATATTTAGACTATATAGAGAGACCACTATATACGACTATTAATACTACTGCTACTACTCTGTTGCTCTTACTACGTACTATGTTGGGATAATGTATGTATTGCACGTAGCGCTACTACGTACAACACTATGGAGCGAGACGGCATCATCTCTGTGTACTGTCGGATGACAGCATCAATCATGCAACACTAGCCTTCTTTTGTCTGTCGGAGCGCGCACTTGTCCCCGTGGCAATGGAGGTTCGAAGCCGACAGGATGCAAAGTCGGTTTGCATCACACGTCGACATGGGGACATGTCAGCCGGCGAGGTTTTGGAAGAAGATTGCTTTGTTTGTTACGTGAAGGCTGTCGCATTGATTGGTCTGCGTGGTCGCGGGCGAGGAGGAAAACGTAGAAGAGGAGGGCGATCTCTCGTTGAGGCGGCGTTGTCTAAGATTGGTGCGGGGGTGGCTTTGCTCGTACGGGAGGTTGGCGTAGCGCTTCTTATCTGTTTTTCTCGGGAAGGCGGGATATGTGTGTCTGCTGTCTTTTCTTCGTGGGTGCTTTCACGTTGTCGAAATCGGACGCGTCCCCTCAATACATAAAATCCGGAGTGTCTCTACCATGACGACTGCTGATAGTGCCGTGCGTATTTCCTAGAGACTGACATATTTTTTACTGGTATTAATAATAATACACCTTTGCAACATTTATTTTTCTTCATCCCATTTATTATCCCCGCACCACTCTCGCGCTCCCTCCCAGTAGTAACTCAGATCCGGGGTCACATAGCGGGCCCTCCTCCTCCCTCCCCACTTCGGCACGTGCTTTCATTTTTACCGCGAGGAGAATCGAGCATTTTCTTCCCTCGTCGACTCGCGTCGAATTGTACCTACCCACGCTGCTAGGCGCTCTCAGCAGTTGATCCCTTTTTTCTTGCATTTTTGCAAATAAAGTCAAATCTCATCGTGGTGGGTGTCGAACTCAAGGTCAACCAAACGTATGGTTGACGCGATATGTATATAATAAAGCGCCAAATACCTAAATATCAGCGTACGCGGAGTTTGAGATATCATGAATAACGAACGACCGCGACGGCAGAGCACGGCAAAGCATAGCGCTTCGCTCTGCTGAGCTAGCGCTGCGCTGCAGTGCGCTGCTGAGCTGAGCCGCAGGGCATCGCAGGGCACTGCACGGCGCTTCGTTGCTGTAAGCTATAGCGCTGCGATGGGGTGCTGGGCGGTGTCGAGCTGATGAGCCAAGCCCAAATCTCAGCCGATGAAGCTTCGTCAAGTACAAAACAAATGGTGCGAATCAAAGAAAAGCTAAAGCTGGACCGTTCCGCAACTAATGCGCAGGCGGCAAATTAGCGGCAAATGGTAGGAAGTTCAACTTACTAGACAAAAAGGAAGAAAAAATCGCGAAAAAGTTCAAAATCGTGTTGGCAGAAAAAACAAATTTGCAGGAAGCAGCTGAAAGGTCAAGAAACAGGCAATATTTCAGTTGTTGTTGTTGTTGTCGTTTTCACATTAACTCGCATAATCAAGTCCGTGGTCACAGGACAGGCTCCAGTCACTCTGGAGCTGAGGAATACCCTAGGTGAAAAACTCAAACCAAAGGTGGTACACGCATAAATCACAGCTGACGCAATTCATGCCTACACCAGAAACATATAAAAGTAAAATCGGGAGTCAGTCTACGATGTGCCAGGTCCATACCGGTGCATACGTCTCATTACTCGCGCCTGGAAAAACCGACTATACCGCTTGCCACCCAAGAAAGAGTACCACGTACATATTACACGTGGTATCTATCACTACGCATACGCACAACAGACGCAAGTCAATTGGAAAAAAGAAACAAGCAAAGAAGAGAAAGGAAAGGAAATAGGTGCATGGGGCCAAGAAAAAGAAAAGGTGAATAAATTTGGGGGGGTCTACTGGCGAGTCTGCTACCAGAACGGGATGCCACGTGGTTTTTCGACGATCTACAGCAGTACTACGAACGACTTCCGATACAACCACCGAAGCGCGGACTACCGGCCAATTACGCGATCGACAGCTGGCCGTGGTTGTCACGTGTCTCTGTGTTGGGGGCCCCTGTGCGCTGCCTCTTGTTGGCTCTTGTTTGGGTAAAACATACCTGCTTGGTTTTGTCTCGAGATTCTGTTATATATTGGACAGAGTGATGCGTGTACGACTAAACTTGCCAACTGCACTCGTACTGCACTTTGAGCTATCTGCTGTGGTTCTGGTTGCCACTAGTTGCTGCAGTACGTGCTAGAAGTTTCGCTCTTCGGCTACTGCTGCTGCACCTGATGTTGTGTGTCTGCCAATGTCGTCAGTTGGCGTTCATGCTCGTCGTACATACTGCTGTTCTCACCCAGTACGTACGGGTTTCCTCGTACCTCGACGGCACGACGACGAGCTCAAAACAGAAGGGAGGTGACATGAAATGGCGGGGACAATGGCCACATAGAAGCGAGCACAGCGGGATAGTTCGCTGCGAATCAACCGCACTCGTTCATGCCTACAGCAGAGGCTGCCTGGAGTGACAGCGGCCATGCTAAAGCCAGGGCCAAAGGCCGAAGAGACGGCTCTACCTGCTTGTTTTTGTCTCGATATTCTGTAACGTGAAAATATCATGATTTGGGAGTTACTTTGTCACGAAACGTCTTGCCGTCGGTAATTTGTGTCGCGAAGTTGTTGGATATCGTCGGTAACTTGTGTTACGTTTTAGGTGAACCCACACCAAAAAAATGAATTTCCAGCTGGCAAAACGAGCAGAAACAAAAGCAATATAAAGGACGGGCAAGAAACCAAACGAACTAGTAAAAAAGTACAGCAAAGAAACTAACGCTCGAGAGTATGCCACCGCAAAATTCAAAACACTGTCAAGTACCGTTTGGAAATGATGCCAATTTTTGTAAATCATCCAGGCGTTGCACACATAGTCTAAAGATACATCCGAAATCTCCGAAATTCCTCCTCGACATGCGGTATTTTTGCAACTTCTCGCTTGTCTCGCTCGGCATCCGTCCGCGTTCACGTCGATGTGCGGAACGAACACGGCAGGGCGAGGGGCGTTGGAGCCGCCCCCAGAAGGCGGCGCTCGAACGAAGCTATATTCGACCGAGAATTCCAGTTCCGCGAATCGCATACTTCGGCCGAGACAAAAAAACTCCAGACCAAATACATGACACCAGAGAAGGATTTTATATATATTTATGAGGGCTCCGCATGGGTGCCGGCATACGCCGGCACCCATGCTTCGGGTAGGGCAGGGCAGCACTTCGAATTGTTCGATTCAATACTTGGTAGAGTAAAAGAAGTCACCACACACAATCATAGTCTCCGCGTACAGTTTGTAACGAAATGCCATGAGTTCGATATAGACCAACAATCATAACAATACACTTAATAGCTACATTTTTTAAGTGAATCCGATTCCGAGCTTCATTCATCATATTTCGATCGGATAAATCCAAGCACACGCCGACTGACCCTTTAGTCTGGCGACGAAAAGTGTCGAGTGTGTTTCTTATGATAGCTTTACTCAATCAAGCATCCGGGGCCAGTAAGGTGACTGACCATGACCGCTGCGTGTGAATAGAGAAGTTGTACATGGACCAATTGCACAATACAACAGCAGCCAGTCCAGATCGGGTCGATCGGTGGAACTTGCTTGGGCATCGTATTATTCCAGCAGCAGTAAGACACTTCACTTCTTTTCTTTTCCCATCCCACTTCGTGTGATTCTCGCATTACTTTCGCCCTCCCAGTAGTATAACTTTGATCCGGGGTCATATAGCGGGCTCCCCTCCCCATCCCCACTACGGTACCTGCCCTAACTCTTATCGCGAGAAGAATTCAGCATTTACTTTCCTCGTCGATTCGCGTCGATTTTTACCCACCCACGCTGCTAGGCGATTTCAGCAGTTAGTTGATCCTTCTTTTCCCATTTATTTCTGCAAATAAATAAAGCCAACATAGCTCACAACAGTGGTTACTTAACTCAAGGACCAACGCTAGTATTAATAGTGGTAGTATTCGAGTGTAACCCTACTAGACCACCGGGGCGACCGGCTCCATACCACTCACTGCCCCGATGGCGTATCAGGTTATATCCTCGAGCCTGGTATATGTCAGTTTCATGAGTTCGAATCCCCCGAGTGCGTACTCGTATAAATTTTCGTTTGTTATGCACTAATTGACTTGCGGATAGCGCGAGAGCGTGAGTTAGCAACGCTTGATGAAGACTCGACGATCAGTTTAACTGGTATTATAACACGCGCTCAAGCCCTGCAGACGTCAAGCAAAACAAACGCTCAAGAGAATACCACCGCAAAATTCAAAACTTTAGCAACTACCTACCGTTTGGAAATGATGCCAATTTTGGAAATTATCCAGACGCTGAAGACGTTAAGATACAACCGAAGTCGCAAGATTACCTCCTCGAAATACCATATTTTTGCAACATCTCCCTTGTCTCGCTTAGCATCCATCCGCGTTCACGTCGAGGTGCCCAACGGATAAGGAAGGGCGAGGGGCGTTGGAGCCGCCCCCCGAAGACTTTTGCCCGTTGGAACCGCCCCCCGAAGACTTTTACGTGTTTCATTCGTTCAAGCCCTGCAGACGTCAAGCGAAACAAACGCTCGAGAGTATGCCACCGCAAAATTCAAAACATTGCAATAGCAACTAACTACCGTTTGGAAATGATGCCAATTTTATAAATCACCCAGGCGCTGCAGACATTGAGATACAACCAAAATCTCTGGAATTCCTCCTCGACATGCGGAATTTTTGCAACTTCTCGCTTGTCTCGCTTGGCATCCGTCCGCGTTCACGTCGATGTGCGGAACGGACACGGCAGGGCGAGGGGCGTTGGAGCCGCCCTCAAAGCCGGCGCTCGAACGAAGCTATTTGACCGAGAATTCCAGTTCCGCGAATCGCATACATAGGCCGAGACGAAAAAAAAACTCCTGACCAAATCCCTGAAACAAAGAATGATTTAATATATATACTAATGGTACACTACCGAAGTTTGCTAGTTGCCGGCCAGTATGGCGAAAAAAACAAATTGGTGCTGTATCCTCTGTATGCAATACTATAAAAACAATAGACTACAACAACAGGGCAGCAGAACGGCAGTGCAGCAGTACGTACGGCGGCGATTAGTGAAGGACAGAGGTGTGCAGCAGTGGGGACGGTGGTACTCTCAAGCACCAGTGGGAGGCCGATATCTTACGTATAAATTAACAAAAACAAAAGTTCATCATCGCCCACAGGACGAACAAAGACTCCAACGTACGAAAAAAGACTCCAACGTACGGAACGGCCCACCCACTCACCACGGACGACCCAGTGCACCCTCCACCCACCCACCGACCAAACCTTTACTACATACAGCAGTACAGCAGTGCAGCAGTAGTAGTAAGTACAGCAGTGCACCTGCACCCAAAAAAACAATAAATTGGTGCTGTATCATCCTCAGAGCTCTCTATCTATGTAGACTAGTCTAAGTACTAAGAAAACAAAATAATAACAGGCCACCCACCCACCACGGACGACGCAGTCAGCGCATCCTCCACCCACCCACCGACCAAACCTTTACCACATAGAGCAGAACAGCAGTGCAGCAGTACGTACAGCAGCACACCTGGTACGCGGGGACCAGTTAGTAGGTTGGTTCTTGAGGACCTTGTATGAAACAGGAAACAAAAAGTGCCTACAGCAGTACACCTGGTAGTATATATATGTATTGGTAGCACTGTAAATCTGTACGACGTACAAGGGCTCCGGTTCGTGGGCGGCTGACGCCGCCCGCTACGCTCGCGCAAGAAAAAATACAACAAAATGTGAAAGGGGCAGAAAAAATAGGCTCATGATGCGGTGCAACTAGCGATTTTATAATGCCGAGAGCTAATTGTGCAGGGCCGATTGCCGTGTGATGTGCTGTGTGCTTGCTGGCGATGTCACTTTCTGATTAGCAGTATCGATGGAAATTCCGGGGGGGGGGGGAATGAGGACGAGGGAGGATAATCAATGAAGAACACAAAAAGACGAGTGTACAGCAGCACACATGTACATTATACACCGGTGCATAATATGGTGCTTAGAGGGCTGAGTGCGCTGTGTTGCTTAGTTCTTGTGAAATATGTTTCGCGGCAACATGCTGCTACAGCTGCAGCTCTAAGAGCTGCGAGTGGGTGTGTTTTATTTTGATTTGAGCACAAGAAACAGGTGGAAAATAAATGTGTACTACTATCTGTAGTGTACAAACAATGTGTCATACGATATGATACGGGCAAAATACGCTTCGCTCCGCGGGCGGTATCCGCCCGCTACGTTAGCTCAAATAGAGCACGGGCATAGGTCCATGGTTTGGTGCAACTTACGACTTGCTCACGACTTGCAACTGCCAAGAGCTCCACGGTCCAAGAAAATAACCCGGACGTTGCATTCATGCGTGAATCACATCCATCCTCCGTACTAACAAGAAAGGACGCGGAGAGAATAGTAGTAGTATTGTATCTTAATGAGTTCGAAATAAAGGCAACTCCTTCGCCCATCACCAGCTATCATTCACGCATAGCTGCTGCTTGTGATTGTATACATTTTTAAGCCGGGCAGATTTCGACGTATTCGTTCGATTTGAAAACAAAACGAGCTTAGTGAAGAAGATGCTCGACGATATGATGGTAACTTTGTCTGCTTTTTTGCATTGTCGCGCTATGATGGCACGTGCTACACGATTTGCTCGGTTGTGCCGTGTTGATTGCTCTTTGCTGTGCCGTGGTGCTTGCAGAAGATGGTCGACGACGAAACATGCTAGCTCAGGAGCTGGGTGTGCTCGTTGTGTGATTCGAGCAGAAGAAGCACACAGATGAGTAGATAAACGTGTACTACACCTGTAACCTAAGCCTACTTCCGTACTGGTACGTCTAAAAAAAAGGGACACATAAAAAAAGTTGGGGAAAAAAGGCTGTAAATGCTCGACGACACAAACACCATGATGATGCTAGCTCTTGCCAACTCTGATCACTCGTATTTAACTAATCGCAATGGTATGGCAATCTCTATCTTGAAGCAGTGCTGGGGGTTTGGCCTTGAAGCTAGTGTAGGGGCGGTCGCGAGGAACACGAAGGAGGCGAAGAAAGAAACGCAAAGAAAGCCGGCGGGAAGGTTCTCCGCGAGGAGGGCTTGGGCAGGCGTGTTTCGGGTGGGAGCGCCGAGAGCGAAGCAGGTCCTTTTGATCAGGTGATTCCAAGACGAACTACTTGCCGACACATTTGGAAGTACGTGTACAAGGTTCCCCTTCGGAGGAAGGGTGGCGCAAGGCTGGTGCTTTTGCATTTTGCACCCCCATGCGTTCGCCCGCATCCTTACGGTTGTTAATGAAGCTACACCGTAATGTAATTGATTCGGGTGTATCGGAGACGAAGGTAGGGACGACCCAGTAAATACGATGTTGATGTCGTTGTAGCCCACCTGGTACTTCTGCTGTGCATATTAACGTTTACCGCAGCTGAGACTTTCATATACCCGGCGTACAAGCACTCGGGTGCAACTTCAAACTGCTGTTTGTCGTTGTGCTCAGCACATTTGATCCGCGTATAACAGTCCACTGTTTATGTTTAGACCACTGCTGCGTAATCAGTAAAAAAAAACTATGCCCCCAGGCACATCAGGTACATGAAATTTGAGCAAACAAAAAACTCGCAGCAGTTTACAGAAGCAGTATTATTCTGCGCGATTCTGGTGTAAAAGCTTGTGTAGTATCAGAGTTTTCGCGCGTATGGGAAGTTGTCCGTTATTAGTTAGCGCAAAACCTAAGCTTCTCCGTCTGGCTTTAGCTACATTATTCAAAATTGAAATGGGTCCAGATCTTCTCGGAAAACACAGCACTGTGCACCAATGGGTGGCGGTGGCCAGCCAGCCATGTTTAACAACTTGCCGGTGCATTTTGAGGTGCGATTTGCTGTTGTTGTCGCCAGCTGGTTGCGGCTGCTGTATGGGGTGAGTGAGTGGGGAGGACCACACCTCGTGCTGCAGCGACAACTCCAGAGGCGCCGAACCCCGACCGCCGCACAATAGCGCAGCAGAGTACAGCAAGCCCTCTCGCGGCCTGCGTGTTGTATTGGACAAAACGCAAGCAGCAGCAGCTGCAACAGCAGCGGCAGGCTGTGCATGCAGAATACCCGTGCTCTCGTATATTGTATGATATGGCACACTTTGTAATTTCATGCGGCCGTACCACACAGCGCTGCGAAGCACTACCCCATTTTTGTTGCAACTCGCAACTAACCGAAGAAATAAACAACAACAGAAGCACGCCGCCACCGTGCCGCTATGCTGCTGCTGGTATGCTGTTGTTGTTGTTGTCTTCTCCTGTATGACAGGCACCTGGCATATGTGACGTACAATGGCGTTTTGATGAGCTGGACAAAACACAAACGCCCGCCAGCAGTTGAAACATTTGCAGTCCATAGCCCAAAACGACCGAAAGGCCCAGCACCAGGCAGCAGGTACAAATTTTGAAAGCCTGCTCGAGGACCAACGCCTGAATGGGTAGGGTGGACCGTAACTGGACCAAGTCCGGCGGAAGGCTGTTTTCTCATGGCCGTGGGCTGTTTGTGGGTGAGCTTGTGCAAGCCCCGCACTACCCGGAATGACGCCGTTCGGGATGGCTATCTCCACCTCACCTGATCCCCACGGTTCAGGTCGGGTCGAGATAATCACTTGCTCTGTCGCTACCACGGGAACTGAACGACACGCCAGCTAGCGCTACGCAATTGAGTTCAATTGACACACTTGCACGCGGAAATGTGGTGAGCGTTTTATTTTTCCCCATTCGCCGCAGGATAAAAAAGAAAAAAGAAAAGAAGAGTTTGCACAACCAAGAAGGTGACAACAAAATAGTAACGACCAGCGGGAAGACATTCGTAAGTATGTCACCCGGACAGTCCCCTCTTAGACGCGTTCGCCTGATATGACAACGGCAGCAGTCAAAAGTACAGCCAGAATAGGGCATGCTCCCACACTCCTCTGTCAAGTTGAACACGTCGAAGTAACTACTACAGTAATGCTGGAACAACCCAAAGCCAAGCATCGATCCTCACCTCGAACGGCCAGGCCGCAAGCCTCCATGCTATCCGCATTGTCCACGAGAGCTACCGCTGGGTCATCAACAGCAGCCGGCGGCGGACGCAACGGCCGTGGCTGACAGTGTCGGGTGTTGCACATGAGGCACTTCTTCGCGGTTTCGACGTTCAGAAACGAGCAAGACACACACGGCCAGCCGTCCCTGCCGGCCTCGCTTCTGCTGGCCTTGCGGGGAGAGGCAGAGTGTGCCAACGACGAATCGACGAGGCCCAGTCGCCGAGTGTTAAGCGCGGGACTCCTTGCGGCGGCTGCGGCGGAGGCGGCGGAGGCGGCGCGACTCGAGACCTTGGTAACAGTTGTGTCGCGATTTGAATTCCGTTGGAGACGTAAGTTCCCTTTAGATGAGGCTACTGGAGTGGATGAACGCCGTCTCGATGCACTGCTGGGCCGACTCCTTAGGCCTGCAGCATCTTCTTCTACTTCTGGTGGCCGTGGTGGTGGTGGTGGTGGCGGTTCTGCTGCTGCTGGCGCTGGTGCTGTTGCTGTTGGTGGTGGTACTTCTGTTGCAGTTGTTGGGCTGTTTGGAGATTCGCCAAGAGCCGCCATCAGCCTCGAAGCGCTGTAATAGCGCTCACGTTCCAGCTCTGCGCCTACGCGCTGAGCGACGGCTTTATCTTTGGAAAGCCGAGGCCGGTACGCCCGGCTCATCCTGCAGCGTGGGTATACAAAGCAGAGATAGGCAGATAGCAGGGCAATGTAAACGCAAATTCACGCTGCAGAAAGGCAAGGCGGGGTGTTCCACGCATTTCTTTCGGGATGTTTAAATTTGAATAGCCCCTTCCCGCCATTTTCCAGCTGCAGAGCTTGCTGCAACACCAACCCCAGTTACCCATCAGTGTCACCCGGACACTCGACACACGAAGTACCATGGATCCTCAAGGCGAAACCGCGGCGAGGCTGGCAGGGACCCCCGCAAAAGTGGTCCGCAGCGATGAAGATGGCGTTGCTGATGCTGCTGCTGCCGCTCACGTATCGACACCGTCCGCGGACAAAGCGATGCTCCTCTCGTCCCCGGCAGCGTTCTCCTTCCCGCGCAAACACCCCCCTCCGCTGTCGAGCAAACCGAGGAAAGCGACAAGCCTGTTCCGCCACCCGGCCTCCGAAGCCGGCAAAAAAGGCAACGACTACAAGACTGATGTATCATCGTCGCCTTTGAGACACGAGGATGGGGCGTCAAAGCCCGGTCTTGGCGACTCGTCTTCTGCGGGATCTGCTGCCACCTCCGGGCACCACACTACCGCTGACCTGGACCAGGAGGACGGAGAGGCAAGAACGCACGGAGTAGGCCCGACGCTGTGGAGCGGTGGCAGCGGAGAAGACGGGGGTAGTGGTAGTGGTAGCGGTAGTGGTGTGGGAGCGTGCTTTGGTTCTCCTGCGCGACCGCCGAAGGAGAATATCACGAGCTTTCGCTTCACGCCGCAGCGCAATCTCAATGGACTGTTTGCTTCGCCCGTACCACCGCCACCGCCTACGTCGCCACCGGCATCGCTATCCGGCGGCGATGACCTGCCCGGTCTCGGAAACAGCGACCGAAAAACGGGGCTCGTAGGGGGACCCGCCATTGACGATTTGAGCATGCTGAGATTCCCGAGGAAAATGCAGCAGGCTTCAGAAAGCGAACCACCCGCAGGTGAGTTGTGTGCAGACTACCGGTATTGCTGCAGTATCGGAAATTATATTCTGTTGTCTTCCTTCGTTCTCACCAGGCTCACGGCATTGCTGCTGCATGATATTCTAGCCGCCTCGTCTCAGGCATGTAGTGAAACATGTGGGATGTACAATAACCGCGGCAAATGCCAAATAAGGTCGAGTGGGGGCTTTGGGTACGAGTACTGATGTAGGCAGAGTTATTGTTCAGAGGTTTTCACGGGTCAGGTCAAGCCTCGCGGGTCGAGTCGGGTCCTGTCGGGTCAGGTGACCCGCCCCGACCGAATGACCCGTGAGAGGCCATGTCGCAGGCCGGGTCGCCTCGGCCTGCGAGATTTTTCCTCCCGGCCCACGGGTTTGATCCGTGCTTCCGACCCATGGGTTGACTCTTCGAAAGTGATTTAATCTGTTTTTTTGTATTTTGCAGTGATGTGTGATGTGTGACCTGGATGTAATGGGTATGGACAAATCTGGACATGAATTTACCTTGTAAACGTTTGGCGGCGTTTTAACGTACGAATATTATCAAAAATAGCAGGGCTTTTCACGGGTCATGACCCGACCCGCGGGTCGGGTCAAGGGGGTTTCAAAATCTCGCGGGTCGGGTCGGGTCGGGTCACCACGTTTTAAAATCTCACGGGTCGGGTCGGGTCGGGTCAAGAGGTTTTCAAAATCTCGCGGGTCGGGTCGGGTCGGGTCAAAAGGCTTCAAAATCTCGCGGGTCGGGTCGGGTCGGGTCAAGAGGTTTTCAAAATCTCGCGGGTCGGGTCGGGTCATGACCCGCGAGATACGGGTCACTTCGCGGGTCAAGCCATAATGACCCGTGAGTTGTTTTGGGCTGACCCGCGGGTCCAACCCGTGGATCTAGCCGGCGGATCCGCCTTTTTCAAACTTTCAGCTGAGAGCCACGTTGAGGCCGTGTAGGCGCCCCGCGGGTCAGGCCCGCGGGTCCGCCAATAAAATACAAACATTTCGGCTTCCTGCCTCCCTCGTGCCGATGCTCCGATCATAATATGTCATCACAGCGTGCAGAACAATCACCAGGCAGTACCCCTAGCTACTCGTAACAAGGCATACAGCAGTGTGACGCGAATCCCGTACCTACTGAAGCCGTAACAACAGCAGTAATATTACGGCCATACCAGTACGAAAAGTGACCAAACGTAAAAAGGCAAGGAAGGGCAGTCGTCGTCGAAGCAGCAGCAGCAGCAGCAGCACTGGCAGCAGCAAGTACCAGCAGCAGACCCCGGATTCTCGCGGATCGCAGCCCCTGCTGACAGACCCATCGCCCCAGTTGTGGGCTTGCTGCCGGAGGCGGCTCAGCTAGGCTGCTTGCCGGGGCTGGAGACTGCACAGATAGAAGATAGATACAGCAGTGTAGTAGTAGTAGTAGTAGCTAGCTCGAGAATTATCATACCAGTACGATATAAATGTGACCAAACGTAAAAAAGCAAGAAGAGCAGCCGTTCGTTGTCGAAGCAGCAGCGGCAGCAAGCAGCAGCAGCAGCAGCAGCAGCAGCAGCAAGCAGCAGCAGCAGCAGCACAGCAGCAGCAGCAGCACCCTCGCAGCAGCAAGCACCAGCAGCAGCAGACAACGCATCCTCGCGGATCGCACCCCCTGCTGACAGATCCACCGCCCCAGTTGTGGGCTTGCTGCCGGAGGCGGCTCAGCTAGGCTGCTTGCCGGGGCCGGAGATTGCACTTGTAAATTATAACTAGCTCGCTCGTCGGGTCGCTCGTCGGGTCGACCGGGTGGTCTAACGGTACGGGCATGTCCATGCATGTGGGTTGCGGTTTCTTTCCTATTCCTCGCGCGCACACCACATGACATAATCATCAGCTGCAAACAATGCCGGTAAAAAACGCAGAGAACACGACATACTGGGAAAAGTACGAGGGACCAAGGACCAACCAACCGACCGAGGTATACATGCTTTGACCCGTGACTTTTTGACTTTGACCCGTGAGAAATGTCACGGGTCAAGTTCACGTGACCCGCCAGACGACCCGAATCTCGCGGGTCACCCGGATTGTCGCGGGTCGGGTCGGGTCGGGTCAGGACGATTTCAAAATCTCGCGGGTCGGGTCGGGTCGGGTCAAGACATCTCGAAAATCTCGCGGGTCGGGTCGGGTCGGGTCAAGACGTCTCGAAAATCTCGCGGGTCGGGTCGGGTCGGGTCAAGACGTCTCGAAAATCTCGCGGGTCGGGTCGGGTCAGCTGACCCGACCCGACCCGACCCGACCCGCGAGATTTGACCCGACCCGTGAAAAGCCCTGAAAAATAGTACCAGCACAACGGAGGCCCTCGGATAGGAAATAACCAGCCGGAAATAACAAGGTTTGAATGCGTTGGATGCGGGTCAGATGTGCCGGTCCTACCCGCGGGTCAGAAGAAAACAACTCTCGGGTCCAAGTGGCCTGACCCGTGACATGGCCCGTATCTGGCGGGTCATGACCCGACCCGACCCTCGAGATTTTAAGACCTCATTACTCGACCCAACCCGACCCCCCCATATATTCCAAAACCGTCGTCTACCCGACCCGACCCGACCCGTGATATTTCATAACCTCTCGACCCGACCCGATCCGACCCGTGCGATTTTAAAGCTCTCTTGGCCCGACCCGACCTGACCCGTGAGGTTTTGAAAACCTCCTGACCCGACGCGCGGGCGGGTCAGGTCAAGTAATGACCCGTGAAAAGCGCTGGTATTCTTCAACTCCATGTTTGTTGAAGCCTCCTGTGACCGCGCAGTAGCTTATGGCGACGCAGGTAATGTGATCACATGTGATCACACATACCTGGTATGACACCATACTGTGGTACGCCCCAAGGGTCGAGCTATGTTTGTTGTTGCTGTTGTTGTTGTTGTTGTTGTTGTTGTTGTTGTTGTTGTTGTTGTTGTTGTTGTTGTTGTTGTTGTTGTTGTTGTTGTTGTTGTTGTTGTTGTTGTTATTGTTGTTGTTGTTCTCACATTAACTCGCAGAATCAAGTCCGTGGTCACAGGATAGGCGCCAGTCACCCTGGAGCGGAGGAATACCCCAGAGAAGAACACAAACAGACCAAAGGTGTTACACGCATATATCACAGCTGACGCAATTCATGCCTCCGCCAGAAACATGTAAAAGTGAAATCGGCAGTCAACGTACGATGTGCCAGATCCATACTGATGCCTACGTCTCACTACTCGCGCCTGAAAAAAAACGACTATACCGCTTGCTACCCAGGGAAGACTACCACGTATATATTACGCGGAGTACCTATCACTACGCATGCATACGCACGAGTCGCCCCTGACTTTCGGTGCAGAGCCAAACTCTTGACGGTTACCAGGTGCCTGGTATCCTGGAAACAAATCATAATGGCGAAGATGTCGGAGGTTCCGCATCTCAAGACTTGGATGTAGGGTATGGTTTTACCTGGTCGAGTACGTTCGTACCAGAAGGCGTGCCGGTAGCAGACAGCAATCGTTTTAGTTTTGATACCATACTGGTAAATACAAGTGAGTACCCTGAAATACCTGACACTGCATCACGTAGAACTCCTACTACCTGTATATCATGCCCACCTCTCGACGGATTGCTGATTGCGATTGCTTCTGTTATTTGACACTTTTCGTTCTATCCGTTGACTGTTGACAGCAGGGGGGGCTGCTCCCTACCCACTCGGAGCGCAACCGTCCTCACCGCCACCACCATGGCCGCAGTCGCGGTTGATGTCGCTGTGCCAATCGCCTTCGCGGCCGCAAGCCAGACCAGAGGAGGACACGACCGCTGCGCATGTCTCCCTCCCCCCGGGGAAAGGGGATGAGATGAAAAACAAGCCGGCTCCAGCCTCCCGGCAGGAGTTGGACTTGGGGTTAGAGTTGGAGCAGGCGGTGGAGGCGACGCAGGGGGAGGGGGGGCAGGAGCGGAATTCGGTTGCGGTGAGCGAGGTTTGCGTTTCGAACGAGGCCCTGAGGTCGAGCGACGAGGCCATGTGCACGCTGGAGGTCCTCGTGAAGCACACGCGAGAGCGCGTAGGTGAGAGCCTGGACGAAAGGGGTGAAGAGATTGAATGAAGGAGGGAAAGGAAGGGGAGGGGAAGGAAGGGGAGGGGAAGGGAGGGGAGGGGGGGGGGGGCGGGGGCGGGGGGGGGGGGGGCGGGGGCGGGCGGGGGGGGGTACAGCGGAGAGGATGAGGGAGGGTAAGGGGTAGGCAATACGCAACTATCTACAATAGATCACTACTGTATCTAATATTCAACCCATCCACGATCATTGCTCGACTGTTTGTAGTCACCACGTGATGGTTATCCGGTAAACCGGCGGCAAGCATGACAGCGACGTTATCATCCAGGGTTGTATAGCCCTTTCGGGGAGGGGGAGGGGGGGGAGGGGGTACAGCGGGGAGGAGGAGGGAGAGTGAGGGGGGGGCAATACGCAACTTCTACAATAAATCACTACTGTATCTAATATTCAACCCATCCACGATCATTGCTCGACCGTTTGTAGTCACCGCGTGATGGTTATCCGGTGAACCGGCGGCAAGCATGACAGCGACGTTACCATCCAGGGTTGTATAGCCCTTTCGGGATCCACAGCCCTCGTTGGACCGATGAATAGAGACTAAGATAACGGCGAAGTCTATAAAACCATTCGGGGCCCATTTGTATGAGCAGCGACCAAAGAAACGACGAGTACGGAGTGTATATACTTGTAGCATGTGGGAAGAGCGTGCACTCACCACCTTTGCGGCGCGTGAGTCGCACAGCTCTTTGCAGTGCGTTTGGACGCATCCCCTAGCCCAACAGCCCGGGCTGCTTCGTGTGGCTCATGCTGTAATCGTGAGTGTAAATCGTGACTAGTTTTTTTACGTGCTACCCTCGCAAGTCCCAAGGGGGTCAAGAGTGGACACACTCGAACGGCTTATGAAAAGGGTGTGTGTGACCACGCGCTCGCGGTCACGTGCTTGCCTCCCAAGAAGGCGGGTGCAGTGTTACGATGGTACTCGTTGGAAGCAAGCACGCATTGTACCTGGTATTCGTGTTTCGTACGTGAGGCGAACGGCAGGAAATGAGTGCTTGCTGCGTGTGGTGTTGAACAAGTGCAGCGCAGCTGAGTTGGTTGGGTGGCTTCTAAATGTACCTCCTGGTACATTGAAATTGAATGTGTACACACTGTAATGAAGGTGCCGCTGATTCGGTTCCGCCGTAGGGTTGATGGGGCGCCCTAAGTGGCGGTAGCGGTGGCAGTGGCGGCGGCGGACAACCGCATCCGTCCCTCGCACCTCCGCCCCCTTGCCTTGCTGGAGGGTAGCTTTCACGCCAGCAACGAGTCAGCTGTGGGTTGCGGTTACGCCGACAGACAGGCCCCTTCCTGATCCTATCAATCCTCTCTCTTCCTTTCCCCCTTCCCCTTTCCAACTCCTTTTTCTAACGACACACCACCCCTTGCCCCCTGCCCCCGCACCCGCTATCCCCCACCCCCTTCCACCCAACGGTCATGGCTCGCCAACAACCAACAGGGGTGACCGCCCTCGAATGTTGGCGGGTAGCGGAGCTGAAGAGACGGCTAGTGTACCTGAAGCTGTTCGCGGTGCCGGAAGCGATCGCCTTGGTGCCCCGGCACGGAGGCCCATCGCTGGAGGACGACGTGCGACTCGGAGCCCTTGACGTCGACGCTACCTACGAGGCGCGCACCGTCACCGTTTCCGCCGCCGCCGCTGTGGCCGCCTCTTGACCCGAGTAATTTTCACCAGGGATCACCAGGGATGACAGTTGTTGCACCGGTAATTCCCGGCAACATGCTTACCATGGATGGCAGTTACCGGTATCCCGATGTGCAATTAACGTTGCACCGGTATGCATCTATACCAGTATTCCGGTAAAATGCCGGTTACACACTGCCGCGGTAGGTCACTACAAAAACTGAGTGTTTGCAATTTTCGGCAGGTAACCGATTTTACACTAGAGGCAACAACTGCTATCCCCGATTCGAACTATGGCAGTGTTCAGCAATGCATGGTGCATCGTCCGCATAGTACGAAGGAAAGTGCGGAGATCTGACGCATCGGTTGGAGCGGCAACAGAGTTCGATATGTTCGATAGGGGGCATGCATGGTCGATGGGTCAGTTGTGTGTGGTCCTGTTTTATTGTGCTCCTCCGTAATAATGTATACTCCGTACTTACAGTACGGTGGCTGGCTGCTATGGGGCCTTTGGCAAGGGTGGCTGCTTTCTTGTAGCCGTTGCGTTCGAGGCCAAAAGCAGCTGCCCTGGTAATCGCGGCCTTCGCCGCGAGACATGTCACCGTCTGTTGCATCTGTGGATGTCATGTTAAAGAGGGAGTTTAGACCTTGGGCAGCCTCGACGAACATTTATTTTTATTTTCATACAAACTTCAATTCCTAACCCTAGCCCCGACCGCCCTGGGAAATCGAGATGGCTGTGCTGGTGCCCGTTTGCATCGAGGCTCGAAAATGGCTGTTCTGGTCATTAATAGCCCCCCCCTTCAAGGCAACAAGGTAGTTAGCTGTTCTGGTAATGGCTCTGCCTTTTCGAGCACAACGCAGATATTTTACAATCCGTTGCAAAAGTTTCTGTTCTGCAACACTGTATTTCGTCGGAGGAGTAAGGTGGCTGTTCTGGTGATCGTCGGCTTCGAGGCGAAACCCCTTTGGGGTTGAACCCACGTGTTTGGGGACAGACTACTTGGAATTCGTTTGGGACACTGATATTTTAAGTCCGAAAAGGGTTTTAAGGTGACTCTTTTGTTTTAACCGCTGCCTTCGAGGCGCACGCTAACGCCGCTTGTTTTTTTTGCCGCTGCCTTTCGCCAAGTCATGAAGAAACGCGACTGATTTTGTGGTAACCGTCAAGCCTCTAAGCGCGAGGTGGCTGCTCTAAAACCGTTTGTTGCAAAGGGGTCTGTTCCGTAGATAGTCATTGCGCACTGCTGTGGCTATATCTTCAACCGTCAACACTTGCAAGGCGCGTGCTTCAGAGGATAGCCCCCCTGAACGGATTTCCGCGGAGCTTAGTAGGGAGGCATTTTTTACGGAAGGGGAGGCCGATGATCTCTGACGCCGAGAGTTCCAATTAACGTGCGCTCGGGAGGAGGCACGGTGCCCTCGTGCGCAACAAATGACGGCGACAAGCTGCGCTCCACCTTGCCCCGCAATCATCTGCGGGGGTTGGTCTTTCATTCATCGAACAGGGAGCACGCCAAAAACAAGGCCAAAACACCAACAAGACATAACAATTAACTAGGTGTAGGAGGCGTTCAGGGACAGGCATGTTCGACCGCGTCATTTGTTTTTCACCTGTGATGCCGCTGATGCAACAGTCGTCGCTCTTCGTGTTTCGGGGGGGGGGGGAAGGAAAGCGGTGCAAACGCAACACATGCAGCCTGTTCCCCTTTCCATGTAGTCTTCTCCTTGCATGGCGTTCTCTCGCGGCCCCTGCTTTCACGGCAGCCAGCCAGACTGACTGATGAACGCGGGGGACAGACACCACTATTTTTTCCCATTTTTTAAACGGCGTGTAGAATACCCCGCAGGTAGGCACTGGTGGACGATCTGGTAGACGCATTACCACATCGACCGCCCTGTCGGGTTTTGTTGTGCCTCAGCTGATCGCCAGCTTATCGTAGTTGTATCGTGAACCCCCCTACTCGAGGGAGGTGCTGCTTGCTGCGACGCCAAGCAACCGCTTGTTACTCACCAGATATTACACCTTGCCTTGGACTATAGTCTGATCAACTGGCGGCTTTTATATTATTGAAATGCAGATGCGTAAACGTGCTGTTCCCCAGCGTGTACTGCTGGAAGATTGGGGCGGAAACCGTCCTCCGTACTGGAAGGCGGCAAGAGGTAAGGTGCTTCCCGGATACGCGGCGGCATCGTCTCCAAAACAGCTGCCTCTATTCAATGTCAATTATTCAATTCTTGCAAAATGAAGTGCAGCAGCAACGATATGCGTTGGCATGCCGTTCCCCTGTGTGCTGCTTTTTGAACAACTATTAGTAGGGAAAAGCACGTCAATGCCATACACTGATTGGTGCTGCACTTCGCAATGACGCTTATTGCGTAGGTTGGACGAAAACTACTAATGCTACGTTATATAGCTTTAGTATATGCACCTGCATGATTAACACCAGGAGTAATTGTCGCCCCGCATGGACGGGAAAGTCAGCATGGTCAATGTTGTTGTCTGCTTTTTAGGTGCAATCGTTGTTACGTCAGCCCGCGAGTTCAACCGGCGAGAACTGACTTGATTCTCAACCTTGGAAGAGCTGAGTTCGTTGTGCGTCGGGTCGGGACGCGCGGATGCGTGTAGGCACGCTACAATATAGTTTAAGCGTGGAACCACGCTCATCTGACGCTGGCCTGACCGATCAATCCACCTACCAATCAACGAAACGACTAAACAAACCAATCAACCCATCATAAATTCAGTCAAACGACCATCAAGAACGCAAGCAGGCATTCGGCCACGCCGTCATGCCATACAAAATAAACGGCAAAAGAGACAGAGCACGCAAACAAAAATGATGAAGCACGCACGCGCCTACGCAAGCAAACCAGGCACACACGAAAGTACGCAAGCGACCAACTACAGCTCAGGCGAGTGAGGGTGCAAGCGGGTGGTCGGAGCCATCGCTCGGCAGCGTCTACAACACAGCCAACCGTCGTTGTCGCCAACCAATCCCACGCTCGCTCGCATCCACTACTTTCTGCACGCGCTGACTGGCCGGCTGGATGCCTCCTGAGCGGCAACGTGTCGAAACATAGGTCTCTGCGAAAACACGTCTGGCGATGCTGCCTGATTCTGCAAAACACGTTCCTCCGGTGCTTCTTCTATTCACTGGTGCTGCCCCCCCCCCACTCCATCTCCTTCGCGACACCCCACCATACTCGCAAACCCCCTCCCCAGGCGTCCCCCAACGCCTGGACACAAAAAAAAGACGCACCACAAAAACCAACGAGCAAAATAAAGTGAAAACATGAAAAAAATTAAGGAAGCGTGAACGTTGTCCGGCCGCCACGGGCATACAATACAGAAGATGGTGCACACAACAAAAAACAAACGCCGCACGGGGCGAGTGGGGGGGGGGGGGGGGGGGAGGGGCAACGTAGTCGTTTCAACAACAAAACCAACGGTAGCAACCGACCTGTGGTCGCTCCCCACCATCGCCAGTTTCTCCCGCCCACGTTTGACAGGTGATCTTCACAACCTTGAAAAATCTCTCTAGCTACGTACAAAATAAGGGCTTTGGGGTGGGGAGGAAAGGGGAGGAGGGGAGCAGGTTGATTGGTGCAAACCCAGCGCGGGAGGGGCGGGCGATCCGTACCTCTCGCATACACGGAGGATGCACATATAAAGCAACTTCTGAAATAAAAGTGACCGCTACATCCCCAAGAGAGGTGGTTACATGCCACAAGTGACGGTTACACCCCAAACGTCGCGGGTACACCCCCGCAAGCGATGGGCACATTCTAAAACCGACCGTTGCAACTCCAAAACCGACCGTTACACCTCCAAAACCGACCGTCACCCCCACAAAAACGACGGTTTCACTGCCAAAACCGACCGTTACACCCCAAAACCGACCCTTACATCTCCCAAACCGACGGTTACACCTCCAAAATCAACGGAAACATGTCCAAAACCGACGGAAACACCCCCAGCAGTAGCATTTTGGCGTGCGCGCACTAGCAATTAACAACAGTTGCCATTAAATAGTACGTCCCGTAGACAGTCAAGGTGGTGTCACCAGCGGCGACAGCATCAAGACGCCCCGAGGTGGTTGGGGGATCTCTCGAAAAGCGTGCTGAGGATGTACGCCTGGGAGAGCAGCGGCTCCACCTCTTCCTCTCCCCACTCCTTAGTGGGCATGTCCTGCAAAAACATCACCTGGTGGCGAGGGGCGATATGAATTGGTCGGGTGTTCGAGCGGCAGTGGGGGGAGGCGGCCGAGGCGGGGGCGGCGGTAACAGTTAGTGTCTCGTTAGAGAGCCGTCGAGCAAGCATTGTCCGTCTTCAAATATTTCAAAACTACCACCACCACTGCTGCTGTTAATAGCTAGTACTAGTACTAAATGCACTACGGTAGTACGTACTACTAGGATTACTAGTAAGACCTGGTAGTAGCAGTGGTGATACCAACACTACTCGTAATTCGAGTTGTTCGCTCCCGCAAAATGGGTGCAGCTGTAAAGGATTACCCCATATGCCGCTGAAAAGCTTATCTAAGTCTGACTCCAAGTGCTTTGTTGCCAGAAAAGCCCCCCTCGATAGTTTTCTTATGGGCAGCCCCCCTTATCCCGTCTAGTACAAGCATGTATGTGTCTCTATTTTCCTAGACTAAGCTGTGCCGTCCCCCCCCGCCCAACATATTTGCACGGCCCAAATGGACTACGCGAAAAAGCTGAAACTGCGATCTCGTGTAGGAACCTGGACCTACCAGAAATAAGAAAGAGATATATCAGTGGTCGGAAGGAGGAGGACATGGATGCACATATGTGCCCGTGTGGTACAACAATAGAGAGTAGAACTCAGACAGTAGGAGAATGTGAAGTATACAAGGAGGAGGAAGAACGGGCTATGTTAGCGGAGGATATGAGGAAATTAAACGAATATGACATGGAAGAGTTAGGTAGACTAGAGAGTAGCGAGAAAACGATCGCTATCCTATTAATAGGAAATAGATGGTGGCCATAGGCGGCGAAACAGGACGGGGACAGGATAAGCACAAAGTTTATATGTAATATGTATGTGGAAAAAGCGTAATAAGCGATGGAATGTTGGAGGTGTCTCTACTAGGAGTAGGAACGGTGCTCCGTCTCGAAAGGAATGTGTGGTCAATGGTCAAATGACTAAGGCAAGCAACAAATGATAGGGCTGGGCCCTGGCAGCTCTAGCCAGTACCGTATGTACTGGCTGCGTCATATGCCAGTATACTGGACCCGACCAGTGCACTGGTGGTCTTGGCGAAGTCACGACCCCGCCCCCCCCCCGGCTGATGAGGGGGTCCCGCCGGAGGCACGTTTTTACCCGTTTTGGCTTCACTAGAGCAAAAAAAAAAAAACGTTTTTGGACCAGGTTTCAAATGCGATTTGGTGGTAGATTGACCATGAAAAAATGCATGAAGAGCAAAAACGAGCGAAGATGAACAGGATTGTGCGGGAATACGGCGCATTGCAGCACGCACCCTAGATACCGAAAAGGTGGGACATGGGTTCAAAAACATGTTTGACGTGTGCCAAACCGAATCGCTCGTACAATTTGCGAAGTTCGCGGCCTCAGAGACGTAATTATTAATCTACACATCCATTTACATTCAATATTGTTCCACACACGATGTTTACTCAGATTCTCCGCCGAAAACAAATAAGGCAGAAAAATCCCGCGTTATATAGGTTTCTTCAGCTCTATCCCCTTTCAAGCTGTTCTGCGCGCCCTTTCCGCTCTTACGCTGTGAATATGGATGGGTTTTCGCTGTTTAATGAGGGGTCATTGTAGGACGTACGCAACTAGTCAAAGTACTGGCACCCTGGCATCCCCCTCAGCCAGTACAGTACTACTGCCAGCACAGTAGTACTGCCGATACTACTGCCAGTACATACTGGACCAGGACCCAGCCCTAACAAATAAGTACGCCCCCCCCCCCCCCCCCCCCCCCCCCCCGCGCCCAACCCCAATCTCACCATGGTTTGGAAGTCCATCTCACGGAGGGTGGATGAGAAGTGGCACAGTAGCGCCGCCGACACGTAGACGTGGAACGACTCGAACCCATTCTCCTCGGCCAGATAGGTGTCCCACGCTCGCACCACCGCCCTCTGGGGGAGCTCGCGCAGCAGCAGGCAATTCATCCAGCGGAACGCGAACTGGATGTACATGAGCCCCTCTTCCGTGATGTGCCGGTGTAGATCAGCTGGGTTTGGGGTTGGTGGGATTTGGGTTTGGGATTTGGGTTTGGTTTTGGGTTCGATGTTAGTTCGGTATCCATTTCGCTACTGTAGGTGAAGGGAGAAATAAAAAAAAACAAGTGACTTCTCTCGCCGCCGGGCGCAAGGGGGGGGCGCGGGGGGCGTTGTCATGCATGACCGTACTCTGTAAGGCCCTCGCATCCCTACAATGCCGGGACGGCGCACGTCGGGTTTTCATCGACCAGACAGACATCGTGCGCACCAAGCGCGAAGCGCCGTGAGGTGTTCGGCGAGTCGCATGAAGGGTGGGCTGCATCTTACCAAGCTTACCAAGAACCGCTCGTGAGGCGGACTTCGGCACCTACTGTTACTTTATTGCATATGCGTGACAACCCAACCCTAATCCTAACCCTAACCATCCAATTACTACATTTGGATTCCGGTTTGGCCACTTCCAAGCGTGTGTGTGTGGGGGGTACTCATAAGCTTCTCCTCACCGTCGATCCTCTGCACGAGCTCTTCCAATCGGAGCACCATGCGCTGCAGCCCCGGCTGCATCGCGGTATAGTGATCCTGCGGAGGCGACAAAAATAACATAAAACTAGAACTGTGAATAACACCTCGGGGTTTGCGGAACCAAACATCGCATAACGGCAGTAGTTAGCAGTTGACGTTCGAGCGCGGGACGAGAGGCTCGCGGACGCTTTTGACACCCGTTACAGCGGTGCCGTTACGTTCACCTTGTCACAGCGGTTATGCCGTCACAGATACCTCGTCACAGATACGCCGCCACAGTCACGCCGTAATAGATTTCACGCATGTTTCTTCTCTCACCGGCACGGTTTGATTCACTTATGCGTATTATAGTGTTGTTTTTATTATGTTTCTCGAGGTGTTCTTCCACTCCAGAGATGTGGGAGCCTGGCTTGTCACTCTGACTAAGTGGTCTACTGTAGTGGAAAGTGCTATATAACTAACATGCGTATGTCGTGGGTTCGAATCTCACCGACTTCGTACCTACTCTTTCCAAAGCGTGCACGATTGGGAATATTATGAATAGTCATGATAAGTGTATTCCTAGACACTTATCCAGTGGCAAGGGGTGCGCCCCGGAGATTAATGCTGGCGAGATTGGTGCGACGAGCTCCGAAGTATATATTTCGTTAAGTTAGTATAGCGCTATCGACTAGACCACAAAGCCACAGTGACTCAGTGGAATTGCTACATAACTAACACTTATGACCACCGGCAAGATTTTGGTGAAGAGATAATGTGAAAACAACATACGCCGTCACAATCACGCCGTCACAACTACAACATCACAGTTGGATACGCCGTCACAGCTACACCGCCACAGATGTAGCTATGTAGCCATTATAAGCCGCCATCTCAGTTGTTCCACCGCAACAACCAAAGCAATTCCGCCGCTTAAAAACAAAAATCACCTGCCACAGAAAACAGTAAGGACGCGGCTATTTCCACCTATCACCGGCACACCTCCCACCTGTATGTTGTCGAGGAGCTTGGTGAGGCACCAGTACACGTCAGCCTCCACCTCGTTAAGCAGGCTCTCGTCCACCCTGCTCACATCCTTAGACTCAACCGACGGCCCTGCTCGTAAAGGGGAGGTTCACGCACCGGACACATCAGACCCCTATCGATGATCTATATGATCTATGTCGTTCAGGGCAGACAGATCCCTGGCCCGAATGATCTGCATGGCCTACAGATCATGTTTCCTGGGTTGAATCTGTACTGCACAGATCCTGTGCAACGTATCATAAACGACAGATATACGATAGGATCAATATAATACATCATCTTCAGTAGATCGTGATCTGTGAGGTGTGTGCGAGATTTGATTCAGGTACTTGGTTCGACAAATAAAAAAAATAAAAAAGAGATTGATTCAGGGAATTGGTCTTGACCAATAAAAAACACCCAAAAGCGCAGAAAACTTAAACAAGTAAAGCTTGAGCGGCGGCAATAATGCCTGGGTATCTCATCCACTGTCACCACCCGGCGGGGCTCGAAAACACGTACCATGTACCTGGTACAGCGAAGTTGGGCGAAGACACGCGGATCATCCTATTATATTACTACCTGCTACTACTGCTATGACACGGAGGATAAAAACTCCGTCTAGAAGCGCGGTTTAGAAGCGCGGCGGCCCACCGTAGAAGCGAGGTCGTAAAACGCGGCATTAACCGTTTTACTGCTAAAAGAACGTCTCCAAAATTAACTCCAATCAGTTTGTTCCCAAAACGTGGATGTAGTTAGAAATAAAAAAAAGCGCGGCAAGGTAGGAAAACGCGGCGGCGGCAGCCGCGACAACATAGTCACGATTCTCGCCGGACGAGATGCATACCAGGTATACAGCGCACAAACGCCGGCACGGGCCTTCGTCATCCCACCGGCAACAGTTACTCGAAGAGCGGTGGCTGTGGCGGGCAACACCAACAACAGCAACAAATGTTCACAAACAACAGCAGTGTCACCACCAATAACAACACAAAAAAAAAACAAGAGCACAAGAACAATAACACTAGCAGCAACACCACCAACAAAACAACGACGCACATCTACTAGCCCCCGCTCGTTCACACAGAAATGGCGGCAGTGGCAGTGGGTACCAACAGAGAAGTGTCAAGAGCATAACACAAAGCGAGAGAGAGCAAGATGTTCGAGGCTGCTCACCGACGTGTGCAGACAGGAAGACGACGTAGAGAGGGGTGAGGAGGTCGTTAATGCCCTGCACGTATCCGCTCGCCGGGTGTCGGATCGCCCATATGTACAGTATCCGCTCGATAGCACGTTGTACCTTTGCCCATCGACCAAAAGCAATCACACAAAAATAACACATGGAGTCAGCAAAAACAAAACAGCGGCGAAACGATCACAGAAAAAGAAGGAACGGAGTCGAAAAAAAAACGCGCGGGCCGGGTATTAATAGGTGGGCAGACAAGGGGGCAGCCAAGGGGGGGGGGGGGACCGAGGTTTAACTCTTGTGGGACATGAGAGGGAAACAGCGACGACACAAAAAAAACGACCACAGCATCGGCCACTGCTGGGTTGGGCAAAAGAGGATAATGGTGTCCGAAGCACAGTGCAAGGAGTTGTACGACACGGGCACGGCATAATTCTGCTCGCGCTGCTGCCTGCTCACTTATGGATGGTGATAAAACCGAAGTTCGTCACTTATTTTGTCACTGCCTCATGCTCATGAGTCGCAAAAGGGTTAATACATAGGTACACTTGGAACTTGCTATGATACATAGATCACGCGCGACAGAGCGCGCGAAGGTGAATAGATAGGTTTGTTCTCCCAAGAAGAAAGAGAAATAAGGAGAAAGATACGGAGAGAGAAGAGGGGGAAGGCAGGGCGGGGGGGGGGGCGTACTCATTGGTTTCTTGCCTTAGTCATTTCACCATTGACCACGCACTCCTTTATAGACGGAGCAGCACCATTCGTACTCCTATTAAGACACACCTCCAACATCTGGGCGCTCAGTACGTTTGTTCTTCTTTTTGCTTATATTTTCTCCTTCCTCTTTGGCTGCCTGTGGTCACCATCAAGCTCCTAGGTTAGCGGTCATTTTCTCGCTAGTACTGACAGGGTATGTGTGTGTGCTCGATATACCACTACGGAGGGGGTGCAGAGACAGCAACTGCTGACATACGGACCACACGCAGACACACGATACGCGACAACGTCGTTTGACAGCATATATTATTTTTTGTAAAAAAATTACAGCATTTTATGCATCAATAGCTTACGGCGATTGCCAACTGCAAAATAGAAAACAACCCCCCCCTCCCACGACCCCGACATGCACGCGCTCTGTCAAGTCTCAAGGCGGACACTTTTCTCGGCGACAACCATACACCCGCGGAAGCACCGTACTTTACTGCACTGTATGAAATGTAATTTACTGCTGCGACGACCTTTGCGTATTTAGAACACCGGTTACTATTACTGTATGTAAACATGAGAGACTTTAATACATACAGGTACCAGGTATCTGGTATGAAACATACATGTACAGCTTTTACATACCTCGTATCTCCTTTGTGTGTTTGTGCAATAGATCGTGGAACTGGCTGCCATTGTGGGACCCCGATTGTTTTTTGGTGTGTCTTGTTTCTCTATGTACCTACCTGAAGACTGCTTGTGCATTTTTGTGACCACGAGCGAGATTATGGAGTTCAGCTAATGTGAGAACAGCAAACGACAACAACAACAACGACAACAACAACAACAACAACAACAACAACAAGTACAAATATATAACACAAAACCCGGTACTTGCACAAAATAGTGGTCACCTTCTCCTGGTGAAAAAATGGAACATCCGGACAGGTCCGGGGCACGTCCACCAGAATCTGCCGCAATATGTTCTGCTCTTGATGGGTGCGCGAGGCGTCGGGCACGTCGAAGTACTGCGGCACAGCCTCTCGGTACTCCCTGCGCTTCCTCTCGAGGGCCGCCGCCCGACGCACCCGGTTCGTCGGCATGTACCCCACCAGCAGCTGCCACACAGCGGCGCGGTGGACGGGCGGAACCCCGTTCCAGCTGATCTTCCGCAGCTCGTCGAGCTTCACTACCTCCTCCCCCAGTACCTCGTCGAACCGCTTATCTCGGTAGCTCGGTCGAGCAACGAGCGCGGGTGCGGGGGTCGGCTCTTTCGCCCCGGACTCCGCTCCCTCTCCCCCCAACCCGAACCCCAACCCTTCCCCCGCCCCGGCCGCCGCCCCCACCCCGCTCCTCTCCCCCTCCCCCTCTGCTGGCTGCTTCGCCGGCTGTTTAAGAGCCGGTCTCGCCGCCGGTTTCGGTTTCGCCGCCGCCGCAACCGACGACGGGGTTTGCGGCGACTGTGTTGGCGATGGTGGTACAGGGGCCTGGGCCGCGGATGGCGGCGGTGGCGGTACCGCCGATGACGATGGCGATGCGCACATCGGGTCGTCTCCAACGTGGGAGTTCCCAAAGGCTAAGCCGTTGCCACCGCCGTTGCCGCGTCTTCCGGAGCCCGACCCGAAAGTTGTCGACGCGGGGCCGACCACGCGCGAGAGGTTCGAGGACCTGCCGCCGGGTACCCCCTCGGTGCCTTCCCGATTTCTACTACCGCCTCCGCCACCGCCACCGCTGCCATCCAGTTCGGTCCACATTCCCCCTCCGCTGGTCTCACGAGGCGAGAGGTCGCCTGCGGTTCTGTTTCGACGCCTGCGGTCGTTCCCTGTTGCTAAGCCTGCTGCTGTCGAGCCAGAGCCTGAGCCTGCTGCAGCTGCTTCGACGGAGTAACCGAGGTATCGATATGCAAACACACAACAACAGCGTTATTACGCAGCAGCAAGAGGGGAAAGCAGCACGGGTTGGGGCGGTTCTGTGTCATGGGAGGCGTCGCAGGGCTGTCAAAGCTAAGCTACTGCTGCTACGATGAAGGCGATAAGCCTGCTGCCGTGCCAATGCAACCACGCAGATTCGGGAGAGAAGGAGCGCTCTTGAAAAGAAAGCCGGGCACGGCGAGCCAGTGGGGGCGGGCGGGAAGGAAGGCGGGGGGGGGGGGGGGCGTCAATTTTTCTACGCAGACTAAACGCGCCGAGGTAACTGCTAGGCAAAAACAATAAAGGTGCCAGCGTCACGCTGCTTCGGAAGAGAACGAGCGGGACCCGACTTTTATTGACTAAGCGGAATGTGGTAACTAACTGACGGCGGCAACCGACTGTGGCACCCGAACGAGGAAACCGATTGCGGCAACCGCGTGAGGCAACCGAATGCGGCAACCGAATGCGGCAACCGAATGGGGCAACCGATAGCGGCAACCGAAAGGGTAAACCGAACAGGGCAACGGAACTGGGAAACCGAGAAGGTACCCGAATGCGGCAACCAAATGCGCCAACCAAACGCGGTTACCGAAAGCAGCAACCCAAGGTTCTACACGATATCTGACGTCCGGGGATCACAGCAGGCGAAACGAATAACAGCGACCGAACTAGAGCGCCGAAGCAGATACAAAAACAGTACCCGGAGCCGCGTACCGATACCTGGAAACACGAAATATGGCACGGCGTGCTGTAGGAAGCTCAGCAGTTTAAAAAGAACTGTCATGAAACAGGCGGAAATCGGAAGGTTGAAGGCACCGACCGTACAACAGCGGCGGCGTACAACCAGCCGAAGTAATGTCAGCAGTGACAACAGAAGCAGCAGCAATCGGTGGGTGCGCACAGGGGATCGCAGTCAGTAATGCTCGCGTAACATGGTGTGACTCATGCTGACTCATGTTTATTTTGTACACAGAGAGACCAGGATTTCTAACCGTGACACAAACAACGAGTCTAGACTCGACTAGGCCGTGCGCCAGCCAAGCTCATACGAATCAAACACGAAATAAAACACACAGCAGGAGCAGCATAAGCGTTCGCTGTTCGCTTTTCGATGTTCACTCTTCGTTGTTCACTGTTCGCAGGGCAGAGCACAGGTGCAGATGGATTATCGTACTCTAAACTTTTGATGCTACAAACCAGGTTCGTGATGAAACGTAAAATGTTCTCACGGCACATATGCCTGTTTTTCGGTTCTGATGCTTCGCAGCTTCCCCGCGGACCGGACTCTAGATTCCCTTGAGGTCCTCTTGAACATACAAGCAAAAAGCACGCCAACGTCAACGCCACGCCACAAAACGTACACCAGGTACCAGAACCTCAAATCGCTCTCACAATCACCGCTTATTCCTCTCTCCCAAAAAAAACAAGCCTCCACGCAAGCCGTCTGCCGCGCTTTGTATCTTCCAGCCGAAGCACCAGTCTTACCTCCTGCCGCTCCCGCTCCCGCTCCCGCTCCCACTGCGCCTGCATCACCACCGACACTGTTCGATAACACACTGTTGCCATTGTTAAACCTACTAGCAGCAGAGCCCACCCCGCTTGCTCCGCTGCCATACCGTTCGTCTGCCGCTGCTGCCGGTACTGTCATGCCCCCCTTCCCTCTACGTGGCGAGGAGGCAGCTGCTACCGCCGCCGCCGCCGCCGCCGCCGCCCCCGGTGCTGCCGCCGGCGGAAGCTTGCTGCTGCTGCTACTGCTGTCCCCAGCGTCGTTCCTAGAGTGTAGATGCGTTCGGAGGGAGCCCGGCACCGCCGCTCCGGATCTCCCGGGGCCGGCCCATAATCGAGAGCTCTGCCCCTGTCCCAGACGCTTGAAGAAGCTGTCGAGGTTCGAGGCCGAACCGGGAGCCTGCTGCTGCTGCTGCTGCTGCTGCTGTCGACGCGGACTGCTGTCGGGCGCCTTCCCCTCCATCAGCAAGCAGATCAGCAGAGGCTAATGCTGCTACCGCCAAGTGGAGGGTGCCGGTCCTGGCGAACTCCGGTCTTGTTGCTGCCGGATTTTGCGTGCGTCTCCACCGGTGTTACTTCAAATGCTGGTGGTGGTGCTGGCGCTGCTATCCCTGCTGTTGCCTATTGTTCCCGTATGTTCTTGGGCGATACCAAGGACCAGGATAGCTGCTGTGAGGGTCCGATTTTACAGAGGGCCAAGGCCGCAAGGAACGGGCGAAACGAATGCGCGAATCTCTCTCGGGTGTAACTCAAGCGAGTGTGTCCAAAGTTCCTCCGCTAGCGGGCAATAAGCTCCGCTTTGGACCTCTGCGAGGCTCCCAGAACCAAACCGTGAACGGCAACTGCACCTTTTCTCCGCCTCCTCTCGCTGGCCCTCGATCCCAGACCTAGCAGCGAAAGGGTTTTTATACTACTTCGATGGCGTTTATATTAAGGGATGACTTATCTCCCGAATGAGGGTAGCTTCCGTTTTGTCTCTGTTTCTCTCGCCAGCGCAAGCGATTTTGACAGGTGCGGTGAGTGGCCTACCCTTCGAGTTGTTCGGCTACGGTTGCACCAGGTATTTCCGGGATCGTGTGTCTTTGCAGGCTGGGCCTTTACCGCGGGCTCCCGTTTTGCGCGAATAAAGGTGATAGCTTTCTTACAAGAATAGTGTTTGCTGCGTGCTGTTGTTCCGCCACACGGGTATCCTCCTTGTGTACATACGGCGACCGCACGTCTTGCCTCGCCGACGCGATTGAGCGACTAGCCTGATAGCACGCGGCTGCATTCCCCCCTCGGTTGCAGCTTGTTTAACCGTGTTGCTGCCGCCGCTGCCGCCGCCTCCGTCCGGGCTTGCTTTGCATCTTCCCTGCTTCCCTGCTTCTCTTTTTTCTTGATGAGGTGCACACTAAAATAAGCAGAAGAAAGCAGCAGCAGCAGCGACTATCCGTTATGCTCCGCTCGGCACCACCACCGCAGCTGCTGCCGCTGCTGCTGCCGTCGGATTTTACTCCCTCGTCTGCTGACGCCTAATCGCCTGGGTATATTTCTAACCTGAAAACCTTGCAGCGGCAGTAGCAGCAGTGGTGGCGCTGGCGGCACTTTCTTGCTTGTTCTCTGCTTCCTCGACGTATGATATCGGTTGCCGACAAGTAAACGACCGGTCGAGAGGCGTGGCTGCGTTTTCTCGTTTTCTCCGCTTTGAAATTTTGCTTTTTTCTCTGTTGGTGTGCCTCGCTTGTTTTCTGAGAGTCTTGTTAGCCCCAGAAAACAAACCCTCAAAAGAGGACTACTGCTGTTTACTCGTACGCATGGTGTCATTCCGGATACAGCATACATCTTCTATTAAACAGGGAGGCAGCATCAATGTACAGATTAGTGGTTCTTTGTCTTCTACCGAGGTATAGATGTAATTCACGTTGCGATTGCCGGCAGCTTGCAGAATGAAGAGAGGTGGATCGTACATATTCGCGTACCGGAGATATCAAAAGTGATGGCGTGCCCACGGCGTACGAGTTGAGTGATATGATACTATAGTCACGACATACCTGGTAGGCCATTTCTTACATAGTCGGTTTCGTCAGTCGAAAACGGCCTTTTTGGACTGAAGCTCAAAAATCGGGCTTTCTTACACAGTCGAAAAAGAGCTTTTTCGACAAAGTTTTCCGACTGGGAGATCCAGTCGAAAAACTTGACTTTTTTTACTGGATCTGCCTGTCGAAAAACTCAGTCGAAAAGGTTTTGGGCCATTTCTTACACAGTCGGATCCGCCAGTCGAAAACGGCCCTTGTAGACTGGGCTTTTTTTTTACTGGATTCTTCTGGTCCTTCATCTTATCGTCGGTCGAGTCGATTTTACAGTTTTTGTGCTCTTCCTAGAGGCGGTTGGTGTGAGGGAGTACTTCTGTATGGCAGTCGAAAATCGGTTGGCAGCTCTGTTCTTCGCGCGTTCTCCGCGAGCAACGCGTGCTTCGCGCGCGACGAACTTTCGTCCAAGCGGGTTGGTGCCGTTGGGCTTAGCCGAAAGCCTCCAAAGCTACGTTCGTGGCGTTGCACTCAGCCGAGAGCCGCCAAAGCTACAGCAGGCGTAGCCGTTGTTAGCAAAATGACATCGATATCGCGCACTGTTGCCGTTGTGTGATGACGCTGCTGGCGAGCGGAGCTAGGAGTGCGCCGCGCTGACTTGCGGCGAGAAGCAACAACAGTGATAGCCAAGGCAGCGGCGGCGCTGTTGTGTGATGCTGCTGTGTGGTACCCGGTATGGGTGTGTGGGCGTGTGGGTGTGTGTGTTTGTGGTGGGATGAGCGATGCGATGGGTTCAAAAACAGATGTACAACTTTTTCGACTGAGTTTTCCGACTGGCAGATCCAGTCGAAAAAGTCAAGTTTTTCGACTGGATCCCCCAGTCGCAAAACTCAGTCGAAAAAAGTTGAGTCGAAAACGCCCGTTTTCGATTGTGTAAGAAAGCCCGATTTGGGCTTCAGTCGAAAAAGGCCGTTTTCGACTTACAAATCCG
Organism: Undaria pinnatifida; assembly: GCA_012845835.1. Taxonomy (NCBI): domain Eukaryota; class Phaeophyceae; order Laminariales; family Alariaceae; genus Undaria; species Undaria pinnatifida. Next base: position 9,868,275 of record JABAKD010000010.1, read on the forward strand.
ACCAAATGGCCTTACACGTGTTTTTTTAACCCATTGCATCGCTCTTCCCACCACAAAGCACACACCCCCGCACCCATACCAGGTACCAGGTACCACACAGCAGCAGTATCATACAGCAGCGGCAACGCTGGCTTGGCTATCACTGCTGTTGCTTCTCGTCGCAAGTCAGCGTGGCGCATTCCTAGCTCCGCTCGCCAGCAGCGTGTATCACACGACGACAACAGCGCGCGGTATCGATGCCATTTTGCCAACAACGGCTACGCCTGCCGTAGCTATGGCGGCTCTCGGCTGAGTGCAACGCCACGAACGTAGCTTTGGCGGCTCTCGGCTAAAGTGCAGCTTGTGGTCGCGCGCGAAGCACACGTTGCTCGCGAGGAACGCGCGAAGCACAGAGCTGCCAACCGATTTTCGACTGCCCGATGCCATACAGCAGTACAGCAGTACTCCCTCACACCAACAGTCTCTAGGAGGAGCACAAAATTCTGTAAAATCGACTCGACTGACGATAAGAAGAAGGACCAGACGAATCCAGTCGAAAAAAAGTCCAGTCGAAAAGGGTCGTTTTCGACTGGTGGAATCCGACTGTGTAACAAATGCCTGTAGGCGAGTTTAAAATCACGACTGCCGGGGGGGGGTTAGCAGCCGTCCCCGGGTTGCAGGCCTTTCGTTTCACATGTCCCGACCACATCTGTCTTATCTAGCACACCAGCCATTTCCCGCAGACCAGCGTGCGATGACAGCGAAGCCCTGCTGCAGCGCCAATACCCAAACCCTATAAAAAGGTGTAGGCTATCGCAGCCCTCGACACCGGCACCTAACCTACAGCTACCCTGAACCCTAACCCCAACCTGAAATGCATGTCCTGAAACCCGGGGATGGCTCCTAAGTTTCCCCTTAGTCATGATTTACATCTCGCCTGCCGGTGTATACGTAGCCGTGACTATCAGTTTCCTGGTGTATGCGATGATGCGTGGCGCATATTTCGTGTACAGTTGTACAGAACAAGCACTAGTCAGGTCTCACTTTATTTTGCTGCTCTCAACAAACACAAAAGTCATCAAGATTTAGTCGCGTCGTTCTTTCGTTCTTTCTGTCGCTTCCTTCCCCCTGTGCTTGCCTGCCTGTCTCAGGGGCGTGGCTGCATGTGTCACATAAGAAAACAATATTTCAAGACTAAAATTAGTGTCGGATACACCGTGCCTCACGTAAGAATGTGAGCAAAAAAAATACTTTCTTATTAGCCTCTTACATAACCGCACCCTTGTCTTTCTGCGACAAAGTGCTTGGACTTTGTGTTGGGGGGGGTTGTTGCACTCGTGAAAGGGTTCGGTGGTGTCGCGTTCTCGTGTTACAGCATAACTACAGCGGTAGCTGAATGACTGAGTGCAGTTGTACTCGCCTTTCCTGCCTTCGTTCCTTGGTTCCTTCATCGGTTCCTTCCTTGGTTCCTTCGTTCCTTCGTTCATTCCGTTGTTCCTTTCTTCCTTCGTTCGTTGTCCCTTCCTTCCATCCTCGTGCCCTTTCGTACGGACGTACAACACCGCAAACAACGAAAAAATGCAACCAGTCGCGGAAAAGGGGCAAGACAGGGGTTTCATTTCCACCAGCGTGAACGTTGGCTGGTATAATAGGCTGGTGGCGATTTTGTGCTTCTTGCGTGGGGTGGAGTTAACTCAATTTAGACAAAAAAAAATAGCGGGCGGTATACGAGTGTAGTACGTCGGTGCGAGAACTTGCAGGACAAGAGAAATAGGACCGCTGATACAAAAAAGAGGCAGGCTCCGCAGCATTCGTAGCAGCAGCAGGAGCGAGGGACGAGGCGGCATTAGCATCAGCAGCAGCACTTGGAGCCCCTCGAGCTATGTCGTTTTTGAAAGAGCTGACGGACAAGGGAGCGACAATCGCCTGGAGCAACGTCGCGGCGCACCCTGGCCTAATCGCGCTCGGAACCAAGGTGCGACCAACTGAAGAAACAAACGTACACTACGTACGAGACTCGAGACTCCCAGACGAGACTATGATACGAGATAATTAAACTTGTATTTGCTCTGCGTATGGTATAAACTGTGACTGCTGCAAAAAAAATGTTGTTGGCAACAGCAGTAACAGCAACAACATCGACACACGTAACGGCAAACGTAGCGGCTAACGTAGCGGAGCAAACCAAACGGAAACGAAATAACGGAAAACGAAACGGAAAACGAAACGGAAAACAATTATAAAAAAAAAATCATATCGGCGAAAACGCAATGGCAAAAATGTAACGTCGAACGGTGATGCAACTGACGTAATGTATCCACCCCCCTTGACGAAACCCGAGCAGGATAGCGGAGGAGGGTCGGGCTTCGATGACTACGGCGGTGAGCTGGAACTCCACAAGCTCGACTTCTCCAGGGACACCGACGGTGGCGGGGGAGGTGGCGGCAGCGGTGGAGGCGGCAGCGCCGCAGGAACTTTGCTGGGCAAGGTTAAGACGAGGTCGGTTACATCTCTCTTTTCTTTGGTACGTCCGGTGATGCAGGTACTATTGCATTTTGCGTGTTGCGCGCACCAGTAGACATTTAAACCTCCGCGTCGGCAAAGACGAGCTAAATCCTCCATATTTGCCGTGTTTTTGTCCCTTTCCACGCAACACACAATTTGCGGCGAATGATCCCCCTTCGCCTCCTTCCCCTTCCCATCCCCCCCCTTCCCTTCACGCCAAAATTTCCCCCAAAACCTGGAAACCCAACAACGCAACCTCCACGCTATCCCGCTGTTTATTTTTTTCTCTCCACGCAGCACCCGATTCGCGGCTTTGGCATGGTCAGAGATGGCCACGAAGCAGGAGGAGTACCCCTACGGTCTTATCGCCGGAGGCATGAGCGATGGAACGGTCAATGTGTGGGACCCGGCCAAGCTTGTGGCGAGCCACCCCCAGCCGCAGGTATGGAGGAGATGAAGGGGGGGTGGGGGCAGCGGACGGGAGGGGGAAAGGGGGGGGGAGGGGGGAGGGGGGAGGGAGATTGGGGGGTGGAAGGAGAAGGTTGGACGGCGCACTCGCTTCGTTGATGTTATGTTGGTGATGTGCGTCGCGGTAGTGCGTGCTTTAGTGTGTTGTATGTGTGCGTGGGTGCGTGTGTGATTGTGCGTGACTTGCAAGACTGCTGTGGTCGAAGCTAGCAGTTTTTTTTTTCTTGTTTTGGTGAGTGTGCTTTCTTGTTGCTGCCGAGTTCGTCTTCCGGTTGATAAAAGACAGGGTGGATTTACCGGCAATTGTAATTACTGCTGCAGCTTTAATGGGAAAACTCGCTCCGCTTAATGTTTTCGTTTCTTTTTTTTTGCGTTTCGTCACAGCTGTCGCGCAATATTGTTGCAACTCGTTTCCGAGATCCTCCGGCGTTCACCTTGCCCTGTGACCTTGAACCTGACACATTGAGTACACGTGTGAGATTGAGGTTCGCGTCGTGGAGACGAACATCAAAGGTGTAGTCCACGGCAGGATGGGAAAGCCAAACAGGAAAAAAAATGCTTTTTTTATTTTAAGCGCAAGGGTACGTGTAGAGGGTCGTGGTCGTGGTCATGCTTGTGGTGATGGTTGTGGCGGTGGGGTTATTGTTAGTGGTGGACGTGGTGGTGTTGGTGGTGTTGACGGTGGTGGTGAATGGTGGGAATGGTGGGAATGGTGGTGGTGGTGGCGTTGTTGGTGACGGTGTCGGTGTTGACGTTGGTGTTTATGGTGACGGTCGTGGTGGTGGCGGTCGTGGTCGTGGTTGTGGTTGTGACCATGGCTGTGATGATGATTGTGGTGGTGGGGTTCTTGTTGGTGTTGATGGTGAATGGTGGGGATGGCGGTGAATGGTGGGGATATTGATGCTGGTGGTGGCATTGTTGTTTGTGATGGTGATGGTGATGGTGTATATGGTGGCGGTTGTGGTGTGTTGGTGATGAATGTGATGCTTGTGATGGTGGTGGGGGCGTTGGTGGTTGTGTTGGGAATGGTGTTGGTGTTGATGGTGGCGGCTGTGGTGTTGGTGTTCATGGAGTTGGTTGTGGTGCTGGTGTTGGTGTTGATGGCGCTAGCAGTAATGCTGGTGGTGGCCGTAGTGACGATGTGTCGTTGCTGCTGTTGTTGTTGTTTTTGCCTTTGGTGCCTTTGTTTTGCCCTGAGCAACAAATGACTGAAGTCCCTTGCCGCATCTATTCGTACCGTCGACCTTCATGAATATTGCTATGATTTCAGATAACTACCAAAATTACTGTACTTTGCTTTCTCAGCTGTAGCTCAACACCGAGCTTTCATTTTTTCCTTTTCAGATTCGCCTGACTCACGTTCACAGGTTTCCGCCCGTCCCACCCGGTTGTGTACGTCGGTGATTTGCTGCATTCTGCTATATTGTGCTCCGTCCTGTTGCGTGTTTAGACGTGTACGTCGGTGATTTGCTGCATTCTGTTTTATTGTGCCGCGTCCTGTTGCGTTTTTGGACGCATGCTACGGTAGTCTACGGTAGGGCCTCACCTATTCTTTCTGGCGTTCCTCGCTGGGGGAGCTCTGTACCTCACCCCCAAACTTACTTTGAGCAACATTTTCGGTTCGACTCGATTAACAATTTCTACGGCCCACGCTGTGTATATACCGAACGACAGAGTGAAACACAATGACATTTCAACCACAGAATATTGCGTAGCCCCTCGTTTGGAGGAGTCCCCGTCCCGTCCGTCATATTTAGGTTTTGGCCATTGGCAACGCCGCAACCGCGGACGCTGTTACCCCTGTGTATCTGTGTGCTACGGTTGTGGACTTCCACCCTACGTATTATACCACGTAAGGACAATTAGTGATTTATTATCTATGGTATATTGCACGAATTCTTTATTTTGTTATACACACAGCACACAGATCACGAGGTAGATCTTGTAGGTCCTGTGTCTGTCATGGTACGTTGTGTAGGAGCTGCGTGGTACAGATCCGGCCCAGGAAAAAATGTACTAGATCATTCAGATCATCCATCTCTCACCCGGCAGTATAACCTATAAGCTATGCAGATCATACCGACCAGGGATCTGTTTGCCCTGAAAGACAGATCATATAGATAATGAATAAGGGTTTAACCTGTCTGACGTGTGGTCGTTTGTTACAGGTGACCTCCGTTCAGCGCCATGCTGGCCCTGTGACCGGCCTCCACTTCAACCCCCACAAGGCCTCGTCGCACCTCTTGGCCTCGGGAGGGGCGGACAGCGAGGTGTTCATCATGGCGCTCGACAGGCCGGACACCCCCAACGTGTTCGTACCCGGGCCCAAGCCGAACACCGTGAGTGTTTATTGTGTTGAACGTGTGTGCATGTTGACCCCTTTCAGACTTTGTTCAGGACTTCGTTGAGGAAAAGTTGCGAAAATGGAAATGACTACGTACAGCATCGGCCACACTGAGTGCGCCGCTTCTCCTCTTCCAATAAAGCTCTGCAGTCGGTTTATAGAAAATAGAAGGAGGTTTGGGGAGGGGGGGGGGGGGGTAGTGTAGTAGAGTTATAGAAGATAGAAGACCGTTTCATGAGGGGGGGAGAGCTCCACGGTAGATTTATAGAAGGCAGAAGGCGGTTTTATATGGGAGGGAGTCAACGGAAGAATGGTTTGTTTTCTTCACCGCCGCGCACGCAAGGCGCGACCCGCATTGACAATGAACTATAACATGAGTATATAGTAGTGAGATGCAAGACTGGTTCTCACTTTTGGTAAACAACTCAAATGTTTTGCTCTGCAGCTGACTATTGCGTGATTTGTCGCCCCGTGTCATGCGTACTTTGCTCCTTGGTGACGCGTGTTCAGTCGAGGCACACGGCGGAGGTGACCAAGGTCGCTTGGAATTCTCAGGTGACTTTGCTTACTTGCGTGCTGCTTATGTTATTTGGTGTTTCGTTTTTGTTGATGTTTGTATATGTTTTCCTTTGCTATACTGTGCTATGCTGTCAAAATCGGCGTCTTTGGTGCCGCAATTGGACGAAATGTGTGTTTTGTTCCTTCTTGTAGCCGCTGAAACCTGAGCTTGAGACTTTTCGAGATGACGCAGTGACTTGTGCAGATCATCTATGGTACGCATAAACGAACAGCTTGTGTTTTTTCTGTCATAAACCATTAAGTCGAGGTCTATCCAGGAGGTAACGACTACTGCCCGTCCCCGCCCCCGTCCCCCTCCCCCTCCTCCTTCTCCTGTGCCATGGAATAAGGTGTCCCACATCATGGCGACGGCGGCGCAGAACGGTTCTTGCATCGTGTGGGACCTCAAGCAGAAAAAGCCCTGGTGCGAGCTGAGGGACCCCAACCGAGCGCCCATCACGGACGTGGCTTGGAACCCCGACCAGGGCCAGCATATCGTCACAGGTATGTATGGAGGCAGTGTTAGATGCGAGTAGGTATGGCGGCGGTGTTAGATACCAACATGTATGGAGGCGTCGTCTCGAGGAAAATCAGCGTGCGCAATGAGAACTTCACTCCCCCCCCCCCTCCCTTCCCCCCCCCCCCCCCCCTCCGCCCCTGCCGCCGCCCCTCATTGAAACCCAATTGGCTGAATTGAGAATGAATGTGCTCAAATATTGTGGTGCACCCACTTGAAGGTCACTACGCGACAAATCGATTTCCAGTAGGTGGTCTTATCTCTACTGTGGTCTTGAATGTTTTTACTGAAAAATGATCCCGTATTATTGCCAAGTAGTTTTTTTTTGGTGACAAGCCAATTTTTCGTGGTCTTATCACCACTATGGTCTTGGAATTGGTGCACCGCTGTGCTAATATTGGAACCACACCCGCCATCCCCCTCCCGCCCCTCTCTCTGGAACGAAAAGCTTCCGGCGACGACAACAACCCGGTGTTGAAGCTGTGGGATCTTCGGTCTTCCACCACGCTGCCGCTGGCTACCCTGGCGGGACACACGGAGGGAGTGCTATCGGTCGCTTGGTGCCCCTATGGTAAGACAAGTAGGAGAGGCAAGGAGACGGGGTGGGAGAGAGGGGACAGATTTTGGGGAAGGAGGGAAGGAGGGAGAAAGGGGAGCAGGGGATAGGGGAAGAGGACTGAGGGAAGTGGGGGGCTGAGGTACGGGGGCAGGGGAGATAGATGAAAGGGAAACATTTGGGGGGGAGGGAGGGAGGGACGGAGGGAGGGAGGGGGGAAGGGAAGGCTGGGATAAGGGACGCGAGGGGGGGCATTGGCAAGGAGGGAGGTAGGGGATGAGGGATAGGGAGGGGAGGCGGAGGTAGAGAGCATGGGGATAAACTCGGGTAATTAAAGATTAAGGAAGGGGGCGAGGGAAGAGAGCGGTGGGATTATATATGGGAGGGGAGTAGGGGGGCGGAAGGTGGTAGGTGGTGGTTGTGGCGGTGGTGGGTGAGGGAGGGAGGGGGAGGCAGGGCGAGGAAACTAGCAACCGCAAGAGGGGGCGGGGGCGAGGGAAGGAGAGAGAGACAAGGGGGGGGGAGAAGGGGGCGGGGGGATAGAGAGATAAACCTACAACAGCTGGAGTAGTAACGGTGACCGCCGGTAGGGATAGCTCGCGCTGTCGCTACCACGGGAACTGAAGGATACGCCAGCTAGCAGCGCTGGGTTGCGAATGCAATTGAGTTAAAATTGACACAGATGCATGGAAATACGTGGACGTGTGGTGAGCTTGAGCTTTATTTTTCCCCCATCCGCTGGAAGATGAGACACAAAACTAAACAAGAACAGCGGAATCAGTGAGGGTTAACTTGAAATTTCATTATCAAAGTGTTTTTGTTTTGGTCATTTATTCTCCTTTCCTTGTCTCCGCTGTGGCTTTCTGGTTTTGTCAGGGCCACGATGGCGAAAAACAGAGCGCCACCCTCACGTTTTTGGTGTTCTTGTTTTCCTCCCTTCTCTCTGTTTTGCGTCTCCTTATGTGTTGTCTCCGCTTATTTTATTATTTTCTCCCTCCTTGCTTAATTTTGTTCCCGTACATAATGTTGTCTTATTCCTCGTCGCTTCGTTTCCTCTCACCGCCCCCCTAACTGCTGCGAAAGGTCATGCTACACTAATTCCAAGTATGTTTACCTCAATAAAACATGTTATAGTCTATAGGGATTAACCGGCTACCCCCCTACGTTCTCCTCCCCCCCCCCTCCCTCGTGTGCAGACGCCAGCCTGCTCATGTCGTGCGCTAAGGACAACCGAACCCTCCTGTGGGACCTCTTCAGCCTCAAACCTGTCTACGAGCTGGCCCCGGGCGGAGGGGCGGATGTGCCGGTGAGTTGCCGGCAAGGAGGATTGACAACAACGAGGAGAGTGGCACATCAGACACTAGATTAGCAACATCAGACACCGCTGTACATCTTATACGTGTCAGTCATGATCTGCAGTACACTATCGCCGGCATGGATCGTTATTCGTTATGTTGTATGCCCGTTCGTGCGTTTATGCGCCCCCCCCCCCCCCCCCTCCCCCCAACCCACCTCCCCCCACCCCTCGAAACCCCCGCCACCCCCCACCCTCAATGCCAACCACAGCAGCAGCAAGAGACGACCCAGATGTTCGGCGGCTACGGCAAGACGGCGCAAAGGCGGTACCAGGTCTCCTGGTCTCCCCACATCCCTGCTGTCATCGGCACGTGCTCATTTGACCGCAAGGTGCAAGTGTTCAGCATGAACGGCGCTAGCACCGACAACGGGAGAGCGCCGAAGTGGCACCGGCGCCCGGCGGGAGCATCGTTCGGCTTCGGCGGGAAGCTGGTCACGTTTCCCAACGGAAGCGGTGGGGGGCGCGGGAACGGGGATGGTCAGGGGGATGGCCAGGTGTGTGTATGCATCGTTGATATTGTGGTGTTTTGTGTGTTTTTGTTTAGATGTGTCCAAGATTTGATGAGGTATGTTTTTGTGTCAGCGTGCGTGTTCATGTTTTTGTGTGTCCGTGATTAAGCTGGTTTTCGTTTCCCGACGGCGGCGGTGGTGGGGTGGGGGGCGGGGGTGGGGGCGGTCGGGGCGATGGTCAGGTGTGGGTGTGTTTGACTTTGTCCATGGTTTGGTGATGTGTGCCTTATGATTTGTGATGTGTGTTTTGCGTGTGCTTGTGTGTTATGATTTGGTGATTTGTGTGTTTTTGCGATTGTGTTGGTGTCTCCATGACGTGGTGGTTCGTGTGTTACCTGTGCGTGCTTGTCCGCAGTTTGTTGGTATTTGGTGTGCGTTCTTAGCTTGGGATATGTGTGGTGTGCATGTGGGTGACTTTTGTCTGTGTGTCCGGTTTATAGGCATGTGCGTCCATGATTTGTGTGTTTGTAAATGATACATGTATGTGTCCGTGGTTATTTTACATGTCCATGGCGTGTGTTTTTGTGTTCTGTGTACGAGCGGCCGTGATTTTTGTGTGTGATATTGACGTAAACATCCGCGATTTAAGCTTGCTCTTGTCCATGGTTTGTATTCCGCCTGCCTTATAATGTGTACGTGCGAAATAATGTGTGTCGTTTATCGAACAGATTGCCGGCAGCGAGAGCGCGATGGTAAAAATCTCTTTGGTCAAGGAAGACCCGGCGTTCGTGGCGGCTTCGAGGCGCTTCGAGGAGGCCATGGCGTCCCAGGGGTTCAGGGGGTTTTGCCAAGAGAAGGAGGCGTCGGCGGCCAGCGCGCACGAGAAAAGGGTGTGGCAGTTCATGCAAGTCATCTTCGAGAAAAACGCTCGTCACCAGCTGCTGGCGCACTTGGGTTTCGACGGGGAAACCGTGGCCAGGTGAGGCCCGGAGGCGGGGGCAGGGGCGGAGGAGGGGGCTGCTTTTGAGCTGTGTCGGGATCGGCGCTTTTGTCCCTCTGTTGCGTGGATGGGGGGGGAGGGGGCGGAGTCGGGCGGGGGGGGGTGGAGGGCGCGGGAGAGGAGCGGTAGTGTTATCACAGGCGGAGCTAGTCTTGTGTTTGTTGTTCGAGGTGCGCGATTCGCCCCCGCGCCTGCTCCTTCTCTCTGTCCCACTTCAGATCTTATTATCAATTTAACATTCAGCTTTAACCTCAAAACCTTAACGTCAAGCTCAACTTCGACCTTGGCCTCAACCTTAACCCAACTTCAACTTCAACCTCAACTACAGCGTTGACCTCAACCTCAACTTCAAAAAATCTACCTTTGATTCAACCTTGAAAATGAACTTCAACTTGAACCTTGAACTTAACTTCAACCTCAACTTCAACCTCAGTCCCAACTTCAGCCCTCAACCTCAACTTAAACATCACCCTCAAACCCCAGCTTCAACATCAACCTCAAACCTCAACCTCAACTTGAACGCACGAACAGGCAAGCCGCGGAGTTCGTGGCGGCTTCCGCCCCTACCATGCAGAACGGCTCCACCGCCGCCGCCTCATCCGCCGGGTCGCCGAAGGCAGAAGGGAACGTGCTGGACGATGACGAGGGTGGCGATGAAAGCGACAAGGATAGCACGGGGGGACCTGGAGAGACGGAGCTGGCTGAGGCGATGGACGCGGTTGATTTGGGCGGCGCCAAGGTGTGTGTATGTTGGGGGGGGGGGAGGGGGGGGGGGGATGGGGGGTGGAGGAAGGGGGGGGGAGGGAGGCAGGGGGTGGCTTGTGTTCGGTGGTGTCGTTTATGTCGTTTATCTTGTGGCAGGGTGGATGTTCGGTTGGTCGGGTGACATGTCTTGATTTAGGTTGTACATAAGATTATTTTGGGTGGTTGTTGATTGGTTCTTTGGTTGGGTTGCTGTCATGTGATCTGTTCGTTGGCTATAATACGGGTTTGTTGGCCCCTTTGTTTGGTTGTTGGTTCCTTCGTTGCTGTTTTTGTTCTTTTTCTCCGTCTGCCACCCCAACGATCGACTTACCTTTTCTTCCCCCCTCCCTCCCCCTCCTTCTCCTCCTCCCCACTACTCCCCCACTCCCGTACCCCCCCCTCTCCCCCCTCCCCCTCCCCCCTCCTCTACCGGACCGTAAACACATTTTTTCGTTGTTAATCCCGATGACAACGGGAATATAAACGAATACCTGGTATTGTGTAAAAGGCTGGTGGAGGGCTGTTTTCAGAACCGGCCCCTCTTTCGGCTGGTCCCCCTGCTCACCCCGCGGGGCACGGGTTTGGCGCAGGCGGTGGCAAGGGGGGTATGTCGAAGGACCGTCCCCTGTCGAAGGCGGCGGAGGCTGTGATCAAGCGTTCGCTGCTCGTGGGGAATTTCGAGGCCGCGGTGCAGTGCTGCATGTCCACCGGAAACATGGCGGATGCTATGCTTCTCGCTAGGTGGGGAGTGTGGGTGTTGGTGGGTGTTGCGGGCTGTTGTGGGTGGTGCGGGGTTTTGGGGCATTAGGTGGGTATTGGCATTGTTGGGTGGGTTGGGGGTGTTGATGGTGGGTGACGGGTTGACTTGGATTGGGTTTTGTGTGCGTGTTGTTGGTATTGTCTTGTGTGTTTCGGGTTGGGCTTTATTGGGCGGCGTTGTTGCGTATTTCGTGCGTGGTTGGGTTGGATGGTGGATGTTGAGTAAAGTGTGTCCTGTCGTTTCGCTTCGCTACAAATCTTTTGACCGGGCTCTGCCCCCCCACGGCCCCCACCGCCACACGCAGCACGCACATGCTCAAAAACCAAACGCCTAAAACACGGATTGCAAGTCTGTCTGTAACGCATCGTCGACCATTCCTACGCGCGTGTCACGCATTCTGACGGTTGATTGCCCCCCGCCCGCGCAGCTGCGGCGGAGCGGACCTATGGGCCAAGACGCAGGCGCAATACTTCGCGCGGGAGTCACACCGCCGCCCCTTTCTCCGAGTCGTAAACGCCATCATCAAGTCGGAGCTGGGGGGGCTGGTCGAGGCCTCGGACCTGGCCCAGTGGCAGGAGACCCTGGCCATACTGTCCACATACGCTAAACAGAACGAGTTTCCGACGCTATGCGAGGCTTTGGCCTCGAGGCTGGAGACGGAGGCGGGGGACCGCAAGTCGGCTAACCTTTGTTACATGTGAGGAAGGGGGGGCAGGGGGGGGTTGGGGGGTGTACTCAGTCTGTGCATGGCCGTAGTCGCATGATCATGGACCCTCGCATCCCTACTATGCCGGGACGGAGCACGTCGGGTTTTCAACGACCAGGTAGACATCGCGTGCAACACGCGCGAAGCGCCGTGAGGTGTTCGGCGAGTCACATAAACGGTGAACTGCATCTTTCCAAGAACCGCTCGTGCGACAGACTTCGGCACCTTGTGCGTACTTTCTTGCGTATCGGATGACAGCTTCGAATTAATTTATTTGGGGGGGGAGGGGGGAGGGGAGAGGGGGGGAGGGGCAGGGCGGAGAGGGGTAGTGGGGGGAGAAGGCGGGGAAGTTTAGGATGCGCGCATATTTATTCCATCATTTTTCAGAAACGTGCCGGAGTTATATTTTTAGCAGTTTCGGCGGCCAGGAGCAACGGGCAATGTCGACGCGACGCGAACTCCCTTGTCACTTGGTGTGGTGTTATGTTGTTCCGTTGTGTTGTTTTCGTTGGCTGCGCAGGTGTGCCGTGAAGGTGCCCAAGACTGTGGAGATGTGGGCGGAGGAGCTGAGAGCGGCCAACGCCGCCGTCAACGGGGGAACGGACACCAAAGTGCGTTGGTTTAGCGTGGGCTTTCCTTGCGTTGACTAGGGCTTGCCTTTAGTTTGCCTTGGGTTTGCTTTCGGGCTTGCTTTCTGTCTGCCTTCATCTGCCCTTCCCTTGCCTTGTCTTGTCTTGGAACTGCCTTGCCTTGCCTTGCCTTGCCTTGCCTTGCCTTGCCTTGCCTTGCCTTGCCTTACCGTTCCTTGCCGGCGGTGGCGGTGGTGGTGAGGCGATGGTGCTAATGCTGGCGGGAGTGGCGGTGGCGGTGGTGGTGGTTTATCGCGAAGCACGGCGCAACGCGACGGGGTCAATCAATATATGAAAAACAAGCAGTCCCGACCAGCCCTGAAGATTTTATTGAGCTTCTCCATTACGGCACCTGTTGAAATGCCCCCCCCCTAACGTGTTGTTGCTGTTTTTGTTTGAGTTTGTTTTCGCGTCTTACTGTTTTCTGTTCTGTTGTTTTGTTATCTCGCTGTTTTTATGTGCTTGTGTTTGTGTCTCTTGGTTATTGCAGGCGCTCCAGGAGTTCGTGGAGAAGGTGGCGGTTTTTACGCAGGAGCCCAACGACCCCCCCGGGGATCAGGTGGGCATAAATCCCAGTTGTAGTGGCGGATTTGAGCTTGGGTTACGTGTTGCTGTTTAGGTGTCAACCGATGTCCGCTCAAGATACATTTATGTGTAGCTGTGATAGCGTGTGAATAAGGGTGGTCATGTTGGTAGTGGTTGTGTTGGTTGTGCTGGTGGTGGTGATGGTGTGGTTGGCGATGGTGTTGGTGTTGGTGTTGTTGGTGTTGGCGCCGGTAGTGGAGGTGGCGGTGGTGGTAGTGGTGGCGTTTGTGCTGAGGATGGTTAGGTTGGCGTTGGCGTTGATGTTCTAGTGTTGATGTTGGTTTGTCATGTTTTCGTTGTTTTTTCGTTGATGCTCCTGGTGTCAGATCTTAGTGCTGGTTGTGGTGTTGGTCGTCGTCGTTTTTAATAGCGCTGTTATTACAGGCGATATATGTAACATGGCTTTTTGCGGGGTTGGCTCGTAATTTCTGCTCAAAAGCAGCGATCAATGTATACGTATGGACGTCTGGTCGAAGGAAGTGTGAAAATACGAAGTTCCTGGCTTTGGTCCTTTTCGATGTTTTTCGTTCCTTTTTTTCCGTGTTGCCCCGACTGATCCCGACCGGTCCCGTCGGATTTCGACCGAATCCGACCGAAAATCCGACTAATAAAGGTGGCGGAAATATTTGCGGAGTACGCGGGCTTCTTGGCGAGCGAGGGCGAAAGAGAGACCGCCCTCAAGTACATCAGGGGACAGGGCGGCGAAGGGGCCGTCCTGCTCGACAGGTTCGTGGAAGAAAACGCCATGTTATTATATCAAACACTTTATTTTACTTTTTCCAGTAGGAATTCAGCGAGGGTTAGGGTCGAATCGACGAACGCACAAACAGTAAACAGAACCGGCGGGTATATCTACCTGTGTAGCTTTCTTGTTGCCAGGGATTGAGGAAAAAATCGTTCGTCGTCCCACACGGGTGTCCAACACCATTAATATATGTATACCTCTATTTTTTCTCTGTTGACTATATTGTTCCGCTGCCGCCTGTTTTGTTCCGCTGTGGACGTTTTTGTTTCTGAGACGAGTGTTTGTTTTGTTCTGTCCTGTCCTGTCCTGTCCTGTCCTGTCCTGTCCTGTACTGTCCTGTCCTGTCATGTCCTGTTTTTTTTTTTTTAATTGCTTTTTGTTTCTGTTTTCACCTTGTCTGTTTTGTTCGTTTCCCGTTTTTTGTTTTTTGCGTTTTTTTTTTACAGGCTGTACCACGCGGCCCCTCACGCGGCGGGCTCGGCGGTGCCGGCTTTCCCGTTCGAGCGAGTACGTGTCGGCGTATCTCCTCAAAGCGTCGTAGGTGGAGCAGGAGCAGGAGCAGGAGCAGCGGCACAGGTAAAGGGGATGGGTGACGGCAGGGCGGAGGAACGGTCGCCGGCCTTGTTGAACCTTTTGAAACTTGTTGGTTGAAACGGAAAATTTGTCGATTAGCCCTTGTCCACCTCCGAAAAAATGATCCCACTACTGTACTCCTATCCCCTTTAGAACTGCATACCACGTTTTGTGGAAAACCAGAGAGACTGCTTGGGAATAGACTTGCGGTAATACTGCTGCAACCCCTTTTCGAAATCAACGCGTAGTAACCCCGCCGGCCCCAGATACTACTACTACTACTACTACTACTACTACTACTACTACTACTACAACTACTACCCGCGGGGGGATGTAAACCATGAAAACCATGAAGCTTCGCCTCCTTGTGGAACGGTTTGGTGATATGTTCAGCATGGCAGATCTGGTGGCGCACGTGGGGCACGTGCGATCGTAGAGGTTCAACCTTTGTTTTGTTTGTGAGGCTCCTTCCTCACTCTCATGGGTTTTATACCGCCACCCAAAAAAACTTTTTTTTCAACCCCTTTTGCCCCCCCCCCCGAAGACGGGGTTTTCAAGGGTCAGGTCGAGTCAGGGTAACCTGTTCCGTGTAGCGACTTGTAGAAACCTTGTGACCCGACCCGACCCGTCCTGTCGCGTCACGTGAGGCGCGAAGCACCTTCTGACTCGGCCCCACTTGACCCGCGAGATTTGGATAACCTCCCGACATGGTCGGCGGGTCTGGTCATGACCCGTGAGAAAGCCCTGAAAAAACGCGATAAAAAAACCCGAGGTGTACGGCCTTGCTAGCCGTCTAGTGTGAGCGCGCAGCAGCACAAGTGGTATAGTGTCGCGCACGTGTCGTAGAACTCCTTGGATTGCAGTTCGGAACGTAAACGAACTACCCCCTAGGCTTTTCAGTTTGGTCGCTGCTGTAATCGCCAACAAATTTCGTCAATTGTTTGCCTCTGAGGTCCCACAATGGGTATAATAATGAGAAAAGGCGCTTCAGCTGTCAGATCGAGAATTGAGGGTTGCCTTTGCAGTAGTAACGGGGGTTAGTGGTACCTGGTAGGTATTTGTTGTCGTGCGGCCGCTCCCACGGGGTTGGCTTCGAATGCGGCCTTTCTGTTTTGTTGCTTGGTGGAATGTCAGCGATAAGTTTCCCCCCTTTTTGCTTTTCTTTCGCATTTCGTATTTCTTGGGTTCATGTTTGTTTTCTTGGTTCCAGGTATCGATGGTATTTCGTGGTTCTGTGTTTTTTTTTTCGTTTTCGTCGTGGTTTTGCTTGCTTTCTTGCTTTCTTTGTTTTCTTGCATTCTTGCTTTCTTGCGTTCTTGCATTCTTGCTTTTTCGTTTCTTTCTTTTTCTTTTTGTTGTCGTGTTGTTTTGTTTTGTTTGTTTGTGCTTGTTGCGGTCTTCTCGCGCACCCGCGCGCGCCGTTACGGCCGACCTCGACTGGCGTACAAGTGCACACACGAGAGTGCACAAGAGGCGTTATGGCTCTCTTTGCCCCCCTCCCACCTAATTGTCATCCATAAGCAAGAAAGTAGGCACAATGTGCCGAAGTCCGTCTTTCGAGCGGTTCTTGGAAAGATGCCATTCACCCTTCGTGCGACTCGCCAAACACCTCACGGCGCTTCGCGCTTGATGCAAGCGATGTCTGCATGGTTGGTGAAAACCCGACGTGCTCCGTCCCGGCATAGTAGGGATGCGAGGGTCCATGGTCATACGACTACGGCCATGCACAAACTAAGTACACCCCCCCACACACACCTGTTGATTGTTGGCTCTGACCGTCTTGCTGTCTGCTGCACCACACACGCGCGTCATCTACCCATGGTCAGGGAGGACGGGGAGCAAACGGTACAGGCACGGCTACCGCGGCAGCTGCTAGCAGGGGGGTCAATCCGCGCGCGGCAGGGGGCGGCGGTGGTTCGACGCTCCCAGCAGCCGGCGGGGGCGATCTGCCGCTTCCCCAAGGTTGGGCGCAGATGGTGAGATGCAAGGCGTGGCCGTTCCTTTCGGTGGCGTGTTTTTGTGGAGGTGGAGGTAGTGATGGGATTGTTGTTGTTGTTGTTGTTGTTATGGTTGTTATTGCTGAAACTCAAATCACTTTTACGAAGATGTCTTGTCTTTCCGTCCCTCTCTTCCCCCCTCTCTCGTTTCTGCTCCCCACTACTGGCTTCGTTCCGGTGGTGTGCTTTTTCACATTTTTGTCCTCGCCTCCCACTCTCTATTTTACCCTACCCTACCCTACCCTACCCTATCCTCCCCTACCCTCTTACCTTACCGTATCCGATCCTGCCTTACCCTACCCTACCCTACCCTACCCTACCCTACCCTACCCTACCCTACCCTACCCTACCTTACCCTACCCTTCCCTACCCTACCCTACCCTACCCTACCCTACCCTACCCTATCCTATCCTATCCTGTCCTATCCTACCCTCCTACCCTACCTTACTCTACGCTCCCCTCCCCTCCCCTCCCCACCCCTACTTTACCTTACCATATCCTACCCTACCCTACCCTACCCTAACCTAACCTCCCCTCCCCTCCCCTCCCCTCCCCTCCCCTCCCCTCCCCTAATCTACCCTATCCTGCCCCCCTCATCCGGCTCGCCTCACTCCCTACGCCCCCTCGGACTTTTCCCCCATCGCCACCCACCATGCTACGCTATTCCGGTACATAGATGGACCCCCAGCGGCGCATCCCGTACTACTGCAACACCGTCACGGGCGAGACGCAGTGGGAGCGCCCCCCCCCCCCCCCCCTGCTGCCGCCGCCGCTCGCCAACAGCAGCAGCAGCAGCAGCCGCTACACCCGCACCAGCAGCAGCAGCAACAACGCCAACCTCAGCATCTGCAGCGCCAGCAGCAGCAGCCCCAGCAGCAACCGCAGCAGCAATATCAGCAGCAGCCTCAGCAGCAGCAGTATCATCCGCAGCAGCAGCAACCGCAGCAACAACCCTCCTTCAATCGAAACCTTCAGATGCAACACCCAGCCGCCATCACCGCCGCCGCCGCCGCCCACCCTTCCGACCCCAACCGCCCCGCCGCGTCCGCCACCGTTGCGACCCTATCGCCCTCTCACAAGAAGGCAGACTTCCGCCGGCATGGTCCGGGCTCCATGCCCGTTGGGGGTAGGGGCGGAGGCGGTGGGGCGGGGGTGGAGAGGGGGGTGCCGGGTAATAATGTGGCTGATGCGGCCCCGGCGTCGGGAGCGAGGGTGGCGGCTGCGGCGGCTGCGCCGCCCCCGCCGCCGGATGCGGAGAGCCAGGCGGTTGTGTCCGCCCTGAACGGCATGCTGGGCGCTCTGAGCGAGACTCCGCTCAGTCCCTCGGAGAAGAAGATGCTGGGAGACGTGACGAAGGTAATAAGGAAGGGTTGGGGCTGGGGGGTTGTTTTGTTTGTTTGTTTTGTGCTGGTTGTGTTCCTGTTGTCTGCGTTTTTGTTTGCTGCTGGTTTGGTAAATTTGGTTCGGCTCGAGTTGGTTTGGCTTTGGTTGGGTTTGATGTTACAGGTTTAGAGCGCGTACAAACGAGCCTTCTTGGAATCTAAAAGCAAAATCTTGAAACAGAATCGAAGGCGAAATATTAATAGGAAGATTCACTCCTTTGGATTGGACGCGTGCTACAAATAGAGGTGCGCCCTTTGTTTCCCGAGGTTCCTCAATTTTGGGTGCTTGGTCCAAAAAATTGAACCGCTGCAGTACCGGATAAAAAAGAATCCCATTGGCCTAGGTACACAACGAGAATCAGGCGCGAGAAAAAAAAAACGCCGTTTTCCGACGATTTTGGGTTAAGGAGCCCGGTCGCTCAGAAAAAAAAATAGCCAGAACGCGCTACCTCTATCATATCGTGCGTCATTTCCTCGAATGTAACACTGAGTCACAACGAGATTTTGCTTTGGCCTTTTTGGAATCAGGAAAATTTCAAACTGTTTTTGGGTTTGTCAAAATTGTCGAGTTGAGCGAAAAAGCTAGAAGCAAAATATCCCCGAGAATATTTCCCGGCACCCGAGCGAGGGCCACCACCATGCCGAGAACCGCAGCTGCCAAAAGCCCCGTAGACTCGACACGCAGAAGGCAGAGATGATGTAATACATGGGCTGCATGCCGCTGGTGCCCGTCAATGCAGCCTCCATCACCGTAGTCAAAATAGTCGCCCGTCGCGCCGTCCCTGATGGAATACTGAGTGATGCCGTAGAGCCTGAAATCGCGTGTTGCGGCAAGCGATGATGGTGTTTGGCCAGCACCTGTACTTCTTTCAGCCCCTATTTTGCGCTTCGGGACACCGGTGCCCTTGCAGCTGCAGAGTACGGTCGACTAGGTGTGTGTGGACATACTCCCCGCTTTTTTCGGGGCCTGGCGCCGCCTCTACGACAGCTGGAGGGTGTGCCAGTGCCGTGCTTCATCTCGACCGTTTGACTCGCTTTGGTTTTTGGTTTATGGTTTTTGGTTTTCACACATTTGCTGCGTTGAGACGCCCTCCTCTTTGCCCCCCCCCACCCCCCCCCAACCCCCCCGCCGGAAAAACACCAAAATCTGTTCGTTTTTTTTGTGTTTAGCTTGTAAGGTTTTGTTTTTCCTCGTTTGTACGGGCCCTTAGCGTTTAACGTCAAACGCATTTCACCGATTTTGTCGAGGGACGCGTTCTACGATAGAGGTTCAGGGTACCTTTTTGTTTCTTAGGTTCCTTATTTTGGGAGCTTTAAGACCTCTCCTCCCAAAAATTGATTGGGAAAAAAAGTAAAAGTGCTACCTACATACCGGATGAAAAATCTCATGGCCTTAAGGCACACGACGAGAATCAGGCAAGACAAAATGGACGATTTCCGACGATTTTGGGTTAAGGAGTGTCTTAAGTCATTCAGAAAACATTTCACACGAAAAAGTGCTACTACCTCTACCGTAGTACGCGTCGACAATTCTTGAATCTTTCAGAAAGAACCAGGAAGAAACTTGCCCGAAACTTCGAGTATTTCTTGCTTGCCTTTCGTTTTTCGAACATGTTTTTTTCTCGTCCTAAGTTTCCCCTCGTTTTTTTCTTTTTCTTCCAAGTTCTTCTTTTCTCTTTTCGACCGTCCCTATTCATCGATACTGATGGATTTTTTTTTCCCGCTTTTTCGTTTCGCTTTTGTACGCCCTTTTGTTTTCTCGCTCTCGTTACGTGTTTTTTTTTCCGTGTTTTCTTCTCCGTGTTTTCTTTTTTCGTTTTTTTTCGACTGTCCTCGTGTGTTGTGTGTTTTTTTGTTTTGTTTTGTTTTGTTTTGTGTGTGGCAGGCCGTGAGTGTCCTATTTGCAAAGATGGGACACGGGCAAGTGGAAAGAGCGACCCTTGACAAGGTCGGCCAGCTGGTCAAGAGTCTAGAGGTGAGCGGTTGCTCTCCCCCTCCCTCGTTGAACGCATGCCACGGTGGCAGCGGTGCGCCATTTTTCTTCTTGTGGGACTTATGGGACCCTCTCAGTTGAGCAGCTCTAAATGTTTACCTCGCCCAAGCACTGATTTTTGAGTGAACCGAGAGTGCAATCCGATGAAGCAAACCCCCCATGACTTCGACGTATGATACAAAAAAATCGTATTGCCAAGGCAAGGCTGATGCTCGGATGCATGCCTCGGCAGAGGCGCGCGTTTTTTTTTTCTTTTTTTTTTTCCTCCTGAAGGCTTTGCTCGCTTGGGGAGGTCTGTCGAAAAAAGTTATATTGGTATTCAGTAACTCTGCAAGTGCAACCCGATAAATGACCTCAACCCACGACTTAACCCCTTTCGAGCCCCGAAACCCCTCAGTATGCTGAACTCGAGTAAATTGTAAAAAAAAAGGGTTTCCAGCAGTGAGGCGTTAAGGCATACAGACATATGTATATATATTGTGAAACGAGAGTGACACTCGGACGAGTTTGGGTTGGGTTAAGGAACTTTTTATCTTGATCATTTAGGTTGTTTTTTTGCCCAAAATTGATACGCCTTACGTTCAATGGCAAACCCATGCTGTAACTACTGTAGTGCCGACCGTGCTGTTGTATCTGTAGTTGTAGCTGTAGCTGTAGCTTTAGCTGTAGCTGTATTTCCTGTAAGTTTATCTGTGTGTTTGTGTGTATTAATAGCTGTAGCTTTATCTCTGTTGCCATCTCCGTCTGCACCTGTCTGCACCTGTCTGTACCTGTATATTGTTTGTCGTTGTGTGTTAAATGTGCAGCAAGGGTTGTAGACTACAAATGCGGACCATTGTCACTGAGCACAACTCATTTCCTCCCCCCATTCCCCCTTCCGCCCTGCCCCGTCCTCATTCTCCCCTGCTCGCCCTCCCTTCTCCCTCCCTCCTCCTTCTCCCCTGCTCGCCCTCCCTTCTCCTCCCTCCCCCTTCTTCCTCCCCTTCTCCCCGCCCGTTCTCTCCTGTTCTCCTCGCGGAATAAAAACTCTCCGCCATCCTGCGGCCAAACACGCAAACAGACACGCGATATGAAGGCCGCCAACGCGATCCAGCAGGGGCTGGCCAACTCGGTGTGGCAGAGCCATAAGGACTGGCTCAAGGGGCTCAAGTACCTCATGACCCTAGTCTCGCGCAGACTTTGAGTTTTTTTTATTTTTAACGTTTGTCGCCTGCACGGGGTCGTGGGGTCGGGATGCTTGATTTTGCTTGGTGCACGAGGCTCGAGGCTTTTGAGGCTGGAGACTTGGGCATGGTGCATGGTGCATGAAGCTTGACGCGTTTGTGTGAAAGCATGCGGCGTGGTGAATGCGTCGACTTTTCTGGACTGGCTGAGGGGGCTCGAGTACGTCGTCGCCCATGATGTCGCGCAGAGATTTTTGAGCGTTTGTTTTAACGGTCGTCGCGTGAGGTTTGGGTTGAAGGTTGATGCATCGCCTAGCGCACGAGGCTTGATGCATGTGAGGCTTGAGGTGAATTAAGGCATGGCGCATGAGGCTTAGTGCATGGTGCGTGACGCTTGGGGGTGGGGTTGGTGCATGAGGCTTGGTGCATGGATGGCCCTTTGATGCATGCGCCAATTTATTTGGTCTGGCTGGCGCTGGCTTGTCCAACCCGCTCGGCAGACTTGCTCGTTCGCTTCATCGGTCGATTGCCCTATCCCCGTAACGGCATTAGCTGCAGTGGGGTGGCTTGACTTTTTGCTTGTTCTCCGTTTATAGTCCGGTCATTAGGCGCAACAAACGGCGCGAGCAAGCACCACGTAGCGAGCATCGGGAGATGGGCAGCGACCGGCGGACGTTTTGGGCGATTACGTACAGCCGCTACATGGCTGCAGTGCGTACGTTTGATACCTGCATTTTCCTTTCGCGTATGTTTCGTGAACAAAAAAAAACACTACGCACCGCAGGTAGTTTTTATTTTGCGTTCGTGTTGCAGTTCACTTCCATCCGGTTCGGTTCGCCTGCTGTGTGTGTATGCGCCCCCGGGTCAATTTCTACTGATTCCTTTGTGGGAAACGGATCACTAACTGAAGGGGTGATCAGATCAGGTGTGTGTCTTGTGAGCTTTTTTTTTTTTGTTTAAAGCGGAACGCTGTGTGGGAACCGGCAGCAGCGGCTGGTTGGTTGGCCGATTGGTTGGTTGGCTGATTGGTTGGTTGATGTGTTGTTTGGTTGGTTGGATAGTTGGCTGGTTGGTTGGTTGAGTGAGTGTTCTGGTTGGTTGGCCGATTGGATTCTTGATCTCCTTAGCTCGGAGAAGCTGGGAAATACTCGTAGCTCATCAACGTCTCTTTATCGTATGCTGCTGTCTGTAACGGCGACATGGCGATATCATAGGCGTAATTCGATTGAGGAGTGGCCAGCACGGGATGTGCGGTCGCTACACACGGCACCGCGCCGCGCAGCGAGCATGCACCCCCACCTCCCTTTGCCTCCGCTCCCGCGCACCCACACTCCCCTGGCTTCCCCTGCCCTCTTCCCCCCACCTCCACCCCCTCCAGCTCCCTGTCTTGCGTCCGTTTTTTTTTATTTCATGTTTATTCCCCTCCTGCTGCGGCTGCGCTGTCTGGCGTGCCGCGGTGCAGTAAGTAAGCAGTCCCGCGGTGATGTACTGCACACAACACTACTGTAATTTCAGTAGTACTAATGTATGGTAGCCTTGCTCGCCACCACGGCAGTATCGTATCGCACCGTGTATGGTGTCGTACCGTAACGGGACGGTATCGGACCGGTATGGTATCGGTATCGGATCGGTATCGGAACGGAATTGGATCGGAATCGAATGATGATCGGATCATACTGGCAATCGGAACCGGATCGGAATCGGATGAGAACCGGATCGTGCTGGGGATCAGAATCGGATCGGAATCAGATCAGAAAGGGTTCGTGCTAGGGTTCGGAATTGGGTCGTGCTGGTATCGGAGCCAGATCGGATCGGATCGGATCGGCAGGTAGATTAGGATCAGTTCGAGTTTTGATCATGTCGAAATTGAATCGGAATAGGATCATAATCGGATCAGAAATCGGACGGAAATCGGACCGGAATCGGGTCACCCTGTACCACTCCTTTCCCTTCCAGATGTTTTCTTGGTACGCTGTGCGTACCGGCTGCTTTTTCCCCAAGGGGCGTGGCAGCGTACCGGCTGCTTTTTTCTTAAGGGGGCGTGGGCAACGGTGGCGGTGTCGTCGCTCGGTCGCTCAGTGGCGGTGCCAGCGGTGTTGGCTTTGAGGTACGAGTAGTAGCAGCAACAAGGTGCCCGCTTAGGGAGGATATTTGTTTTTGACATGATGGGGGGAGGGAGAGCAAGAGATAGGGACTGAAGACGAGACAAGGGGGAGACGAGAGGGGAGGGGGGCGGGGGGCAGGAAAAATGTCTTGATGCCGTGCCGGGTGGGGACCGGTAAAGTGCCTGCCACAACGTAAAACATGTTGATGGTGATTGCCCGCTTGTATTCCTACTGACGCTGTCGTTGTTATTGTTGTACTTAGATATCACGATTGGATTGGCGATGGCGGTGGGTGGGTGGCTAAGCGACACGATGGGGGGAGGCACAATGATAACTACAATTCTGTCAGTCAGTACCCCCACATACGACTTGAATGTTATATGTATTCTCGTCGATCCATGCAATACCGTTGCAATACAATCGATTGCGATGGTTCAAATGCAATGAGATGGAATGGAATGCAGTGCGTGATAATGGAAAGCAATAACGAGAAGCAAAAAATGCGCATGCATCCACCAATTTATTATACAACAAGGGTACACTCCATTCCATTGTCCCTGTTATGTGCTACCGGTATTTTACTCGTACGAGGGTCAAACAGAGTAGATCAGTAGAGATGGATAAACCTGCGACAAAACATACGATCAAGATCTGCATCCAATATCTACCATTAAATACGCTTCATCCAATATCCACGGTTACATCTACATCTGAATACCTACGACACTAACATCTGCGGTACGACCACATACGACGACCGCTTTCATGACCAAATCGATTATCAAATCACCAATTAACTCATCAAAAAGTCAAAGTCAACGTACATACGTGCATTTACCTCGGGTAGTCAGCGGAAGAGAGAGACGCGCTACGATAGAGGCTCTTTTTTGCAAGATTATTTCCTGAAAGATTATTTCCTGAAAGATTATTTCCTGAACGACGGAGCTCAACTGACGGCACTCCCTAACCCACCTTCGGAATGCCATTTTTTCGTCAGCAATACATGATTATTTGTTTATACCTACGCTATGATAATTATTCTACGTAGCGCCCCCTCCGCAAAATCAGCGATTTTCTTCAACGAACGTTTCGCGCGGCTGCTCGACACGAGAACAAGGGTGCTACAAAAAAATATCTCCACGTGTTTTCTTGTTTGCAAAGGACTGCCGAACGATGACGTCGGGTGGCACGGGGCACCCGTATTGCAGGAGATACAGCCGGGGGCTGGTTTCAAAACCGGCGATTTCGATAAAGAAAAGTTGGGGGGGGCTGGGGCTCTACCGTAGAACGACCTATCTATTTGAGTCTGTTCATCAAGAGATGCACTTTCAGTTTACTCAAACGCCAGTTTTTGGGTGAGGTAATAACATGACTTCTTCTGGTTGGGAGCTTCAAAAACGAAACCGTGCACCTCCACATCGTAGCATGCACCGAGAAGCAGAGAGGACCTCCCTATTTTACTGAGCTCCCAGGTCCACTGTCGCGCGGAGAGGCAAAATGTGTCGTCCGCGCTCGATAAAAATGTGTCCGGCCCGATTACTTACCGTGGGATAGTAAACAGTGCCAAGGACGCATGCTACGCTAGAGGTGCACCATTTTTTTTCGGGGGGGTCGCCACTTTAGGAGCTCTATACTATTTTTAGTAAGCCTCACCCAAAAAACTAATTGGGAGAAACTAAAAAGGTGCTCCCCGATGAACACTCCCATGGCCTAGGTAAAAAACGAAATGTATATATAAAAAGAAGAACGGATTTCCGACGATTTTGGATTGAAGGAGGGTTAAGGAGTCCCGTCATTCAGAAAAAGTTTCGGCCCCAAAAGTTCCACCTCCATCGTGGCACCCGTCCAAGATTTTTTTAATCAAATTGATATTTAAAGCACTGTGAGCAACTAATGCGAACGGCCAAAAGCAGCAGCACATTCAGATTGCAATGAACTCCAAGCCTACAAGATATCATACCCCACGGCAATCGGCCAACTACCGACACACCTACCTTTGGACGACCGACCGCGTCCGACCTACCTAAATGGCGTTTACCTACCGCAAATGGCGACCAACCGACCCGCCTACCGAAATCACGATTGACCGACCGCGGTCTAGCGACTGAAGACCGACCCACCCACTGACCGAACGACCAATGAACATATTTTGGTTCGACGACGGACGGACGGACCAACCGACCGACCGACCGACCGACCGACCGACCGACGACCCAGGCTACGATAGGGGGGTCACTTTTAGGCCGACTTTTTGCAGCAGCTCGGGGTCACTCGCACGAGTAGCTCCCCTGTTCCTTCGCGGTCTTATGAAGCTTTCGTGCTGTTTTACTAGTTTTGCGACACAATCCGCAACGGAATGGTAAAATGCGCTGCGCCAAAAAAAACGTTTTGGGTATGTTTATTCATGAGATACGGAGTGACTCGTGCGAGTGGCTCCATCCCGGTAGTGAAAATGGGGATACCGACCGACCGACCGACCGACCGACCGACCGACCGACCGACCGACCGACCGACCGACCGACCGACCGACCGACCGACGATTTGACGACCGACCGACCAACTTACCTGTTCACGACCAGCCGGCCGATCTATCAAATGACGACCGTTCGACCGGCACATCGACACACCGAATGACCACCGCCCGACCGATAGACTGACCTACCGCCGAACCGAATGGTGCCCGCTCGCCCGATCTACCATTCACGACCGACTAGGTGCCTAGCCGAATGACGGCTGACCGACCAACCGACCTACCGATAGACGGCCGACTGACCGGCCTGCCGATTGACGACCGATTGGCCGACATACCGATAAGCGACAGATCCAGTCGACTAACCGAATGACGCCCGCTCGACCTGTGGACTGACCATAGCGGCCGGACTGCCTACTTAAACGAATGACGACCGGCCGACCGACCGCCCAACATAACTTTTGGCAACCGACCGGCTCATCTACCGATTGATGGCCGATCGGCTAATCTACCGATTGACGACCGATCGGCCGATCTACCGATTGACGACCGACCGGCCGATCTACCGAATGACAACGCCGACCGACCTACCGAATGAGGACCGACCGATTAATAGGCTGACCTACTGTCGTACAGAATGGCGCCCGTTCGCCCGACCTACCCATTCATGACCGAACGGCCAACCAACCGAATGATGCCTGACTGACCTACCGACTGACACGGCCTACCGACCTACCGATTGACGCCGACTGACCGATATACAATACGACGGCCGACTCGGCCGGCCTACTGAATGACGCCCGACTGATTGACCAGCCAGTTTACCGAATTCACGAAACGATAGACGACGTATCTACAGACTGACGACCGACGGGCCAACCAACTGACCGACGGACCGATCGATCGATCTACCTAAGACGACCGACCGGCCGACCGACCGGCCGACCGACCGATCGACCTATGGCGATCGGCTGGACGATCGACCAGCCCATCGACATACGTATTGATGACCGACCGGTTAAACTACGGAATGACGACCAAACGACCGACCCACCGAAACCACGATCCATCGATCACGATCTACTGAATGACGACGGACGGTGCGACTGACCGACCGACAGACAGACAGATCAACCTAATGACCAACCTATTGACATACAGTTTTTCGACCGACCGACCAACCGACCAACCGATCGACCGACCGACCGACCGGCCGACGGATCGATCGGCCGACTGGCAACCCACCGGAATATCGACTAACCTATCGACCGACCGACTGACAAACCGATCCAACTACGTACCAACCAACCGACCCACCGATTTGCGACCGACCGGCCATCCTACCGATTAGCAACATCTCGAATCACGACCAACCGGCTGACATACCGAATCACGACCGATCGGCAGGCCTACCCAACAACCGACAACCGACCGGACGGCCGACCGACTGACCGACCCAATGGCGATCAACCAGCAGCCGACCTACCGATTTGCGATCGACCGGCCGACTTATCGATTAGCAAGCTACCGTATCACAACCAACCGGCCGACCTACCGAGTGGTGACCGACTGACAGACCGCTACCCGACAGCCGGCAACCGACCGGTCTACTGCATATGCCGACCGCTTTTTCTGCCTCAGCGTCCGTCAGAAAGGAACCGAAACGTCGGAGCCGGCATAGCAATTAATGCAATGGACTCCCATCCCATCACTCCATCGTCGGTTTGCCTGCGAGGAGGGACTGGGGGGGGGGCAACACCGAAACCAAAAGCCTGAAGGACAGAACGTCGGCGGCTGACGATATGTATATATGTACCAGGGTGTGCTTCTTGCAGAACAGAACACAAAACACACAAAATAGTACGCGCGGAAGGAAATAGAAAGAGATGGGGGGGGGGGCGTACTCATTTGTTGCTTGCCTTAGTCATTAGAACATTGGCCACGCATCCCTTTCGAAACGGAGCACCGTTCCTTCTCCTAATAGATACACCTCCAACATTTGGGCGCTCATTACGCTTCTTCCATATATACTACATATAACCTGTTTGCTTATCCTATCCCCGTCCTGTTTCGCCGTCTGTAGCCACCATCCATCTCCTAGGATAGCGATCGTGAAAGAGAGGGGGGGCGGGCAGAGACAGAGAGGGAAGATATAAGATAATGGGAGCAGCAAGAGGGCGAGAAACAGAACCCGCCACAACGCTAAGAGTTCGACACGTACCTGGTACGGAAGAGAAGAAGGAAGGGAGGCGACGTAACAGCTCTTATATACGTTCGTACAGGGTACACAAATCGTCCAATGAAAACCGTTTGTTTTGGCACCAGGTTCCAGGGGTGACCAATCACACCACGCGACGCGCGATCGATTGTCCTGCCAAGCTACAAGAACAAAACCAAACATTGATTTCATACGAACTATCAAACTGCTGGCGACCATGCTACCGCCTGCCGTCACGGTAGTGCAAGTGCAATGCAGCGCCAAACAACGGTATCGGCTTAACTGTCCCCCAGCGTACGTACTCAGGAGGTTGGGCGGTCGGGAGTCGAACTTGCCACAAATTACAGCAACGACACGACCGCATCGTCCACCACCCGTTATTACTCGTAGACTAACCCTTTTGCGACCCAGGTACAACCACCAAACCTTGTAGTAAGCTTGGTCTCACGATTTCATCAACCACGTACCTGGCATCTACGTTATTTTTCAAAAGCCATCCCTACCTTGTACTTTCCACCTCAACTCGTAAGACGTTTTGCGCCGTCAGCGACTTTCTAGACAAGCGGTGGTTTCAGGTAGTAGGTGTGCGCCTTCGTTTTTATCGCGCATCTAGTGTGCATCATTCCCACTACCGAAGCAGCTATTTACGCTCGTCGATTTCCGTCGGTTTCGCAGACTCACGCCCTCCCGCTTTTCGCTACCACGAGTAGTCATTTTTTACGCAAGAAAAAGCCGCTACATACGAGCACGAAGCACGAGTGAGTATGCGTGTTCTGCACTCGGGAAGACTTTAACCGACGACTTTGACTTTAGTGGGGACGCGACTCCGCTGGGGATGCCTGCCCTTAATTTAATCGGATGAAACCGATAACCAGTATGACGACAATTGTCATGCTGCAAGCGTGTCAACCCCGTGCTTTGAACTATCAACAGCCAGCATAATAGTTCGGACACAAAGCCATATGGGCATCATCCCTAGATCCAGCCGCCATAAAGATAGCTCCGTGTGGCAGTCTATGCGTGAAGTATATGATGCCGCTGTAAAAAAAAATCGTTACCAGGTATTTATTAATGTTGTCGTTCACGTTTGTCCATCTCAAGCCCCCAAACGGGCTAAAACGTAGCACTGAAACTGGTGCAAAAGCCTCTCTCACCCTCGTCACCTTCACCTCCGCCACGGCACTGACGTTTTTTATAGGTCGCAGGGCCCGCCGCATATATTACCCAAAACTGCACAGAACGACACAAAACGAAAAAAAAGCAAAAAACGTAACGCAAACAAGGGCTGAAAATATTACATCTCCCGTCCACCCTATGCCTCCCTGTCATTGCGTTATTCGCCCCCCCCCCCCGCGCACATATCATCCCCATTCCCCCCCCCTCCCCACCCCCCGGCAAAAAATAGAGCAGGTAATTATCATCGTGTTTTTAAGCAAGTCTGCTGGAGTCGTTTCCCGACACTACGTAGTTTTCATTCCTCCAGTGTAGTCTATCTCCCCCCTCTCTCGTCTTTGCGCGAATCCGGTCTATGAATCTAAATAGGTTACGTGTACTATCCATTCAGAGGAGCTGCGTGCGCGCTCACAAGGGGGACCTAGGCTACCGTAGGGCGGGGGGGGGGGGGGGGGGGGGGGGGTTCCCCATCTTCTATCCCGGGTTTCCAGCACTCGCTCGAGTGACTCCGCACCTCACGGATCAAAATACTCCAGGATATCTTGTAAGGCAAAGCGTAGCTTACCCTACCATTGTGGATTCATACCGCGAATTTCGACAGCACGAACGCCGGAGATCGCAAAAGGGACGGGGGGGTTCACTCGCGCGAGTGACGCCGAGCCACTCCAACAAAAACGCCTCCACAAGTGACCCCCATACCGTTGGCCTAGTTTAAGGCATAAAACAGAAACGCGTGTGAGGAAAAAAAAACGCGCTCCTCTTTCTTTCGCGGCAACCAATGAATGACGCGGGCGAGTCCGTCTGACAAGGGAGAGAACCATTATCCCCCCCCCCCGCCCCCCCCCCCAAAATAAACACACACACCAATAAAAAAAGGCGCAAAGCAAACGAAAAGGTGCACACGCATACCCACTCGAAAATACCCACTTTTTATAATATACCCTGTATATACAAGAAACAAAAAAAATACACGCACCTTCCTTCAAATGCGGAAACATGAGAAAAAGCAAGAGAAAAACACCAACAACAAAAAAAGGGTGTCGAAGTCACGGCACTGTCTGATTCACTCTCTTCCTTTAAAAAAAAAAAAAGAAGAAAAAAGGAAACAAAGAAACACGAACCACAAAAAAACAACCCAACAGAAAAAAATGAACAAGCTACATGAAGCGTTGGTTTCCACCTCCACCCACCGCACCTCGAGTTAGCCTCGGCGAGAAGACCGTCCCGATCTCGACCGTCTGCCATCAAAAACAGCCAAAAGCACCAGCCAGGCGCACTATTTATGGTATATTATATGTAAAAATTAAGTCTTCCGATCAAGAGTAGTAACTCAATTTGGTCCCTGGCGCCGCCGCCGCCGTCACGTCACACAAACCTCAAACACGTTATACGCACTATTAATAGCGACAAAAATAGACCACTCCCCGCACCCCCCACCCCCTCCCACCCCCTCCCACCCCATTGGCACCCCATCCCCACCCCGTCCCGGCCCGGCTTGTCCAGACCCGACCTTTCAGACCACGTTAACACCGAACGCGCGTTGCGGACAGCTCCATCCCGCCGCCACTCCCCTCGCCCTTAATACTTGCCCGACCCCTCTTTGACCAATATGAACCATTGTCCCCATGCTTATAGCACTGATACTACTACAATGGTTGATGTCGATGGAGCCCACTTGCTTTCAGCGAGGAGGAAAAGGAAGGGACGGGGGTGGGGGGTGGGGGGGTGGGAATAGAGGGGGAGGGCGACGCTGCGACGAACAAAGAGCGCAAAAAACACGTCAGCCAGCTGGTATGCCAAAAACAGTAAGCCTTGAAAATAACCCACAAATCCCTACACTCCTCATTCTCCGCATCCACACCGCCGCTACTGCCACAACCAAGCCAGAAAAAGCACAGCAATTCAACACGAAAGAAGCTGCCGCTTCGCGCACCGGTCCGCCACGTCCTCAGACATCACCCCCCCCCCGCTTTCCAAGCACGATCAAGACAACTCTCCCTTCTCTCCTGTCCCTCCACCAACCGCAATCCAGACGACCTTCCACCGTCCTCCTCTTCCTCCTCCACCCCTTGCCCCTCTACGCGCCAACGAGCTCTGTCTGATATCATCAAGCAGTTGAACGTCCAGCTCTTGCCCCCCCCCTGCCTCCGCACTATCCCATCGAGCTATGCCTGACATCGTCAAGCAACTGAGCCGCCAGAGACCGCAGGCTCTCATCCTGCTCCTCCCCGTCCCCCTCCCCGTCCTCCTCCCCCTCCCCGCCCCCCTCCCCCTCCCCGTCACCCTCGCCGCCACTGCTTCCCGCCACGAAAGACGCAAAAGCATAATCGTCCGCATCCGACTCCCCCTGGTACACCTCGGGCACCTCGCCACAGTCATCGTTAACCAGTAGCAGCTCGTGCAGACCCTGGACGTTAGCGCCGCGCTCCGCAGCCTCCTGAAGCTGCCGCTGCCCTCGCGCAAACGCATACACATCGTCCGGTAGGCCTAGGGATGGGTCCTCAGCAGCTAGAGCTACTTCTGCTGCTAGCGCCGCGGCTGAGGCTGCCGCCGTCGCCGCAGGAGTAGTAGCGGGCACCGGGGCCGACGTTGGCGATGCTGTCAACGGGGTTGCCCGCGCCGGTGTTGCACCAGACCTAGCCAAGGACGAAGGCGAAGGAGGCAACACCTCTATTGTCGCCCCCGCCCCCGTCCCGACTCCTGCAGCTCTCTTCTGCCACTGCTGCTGCTGCTGTTGTTGCTGCTGCTGCTGCTGTCGTGGTGCCAGGAAATGAGACAGAGAGGGGCCTCCGCCGGGATGGAGGTCGGCAAGAGACCCTCCTCGTCTTCCTCGTCCCTGTCCTGATTGCTGCGGCTGCTGCTTCTGACTCTGCATCTGGTCGTGCCAGGCGACCCCGCTGCTGAACACCGCGCCATCCGTCTGGTCTGAGCCCTTCTGGGGGAACACGTCTAGTCCTTCCTTTTTCACGAAGCGAGGGGCAGCACTAACGCCGCTGCCACCGCCATCGCCACCGCCACCGCCGGCGAAAGCCACCCCCGTATGCATGCCATCGAAAGGTGCGGGGACCGCACCGTCTACTCCATATGCGATTTGCTGCTGCTGCTGCTGCTGCGGCCGCTGCGGTGAAAGCGACGGCGACGAGTACGCCGGGTTCGGGTACAGAGAACCAGTCCCGCCAGGGGAAGAGGTGGCAGCAACTGCTACCGCCGTCGCTCCAGAAGCCTGTGGGAAGCGGTTCATCCCCCCCCCAGGAGCGCCCCTAAGGCGGGAAGAAGACTCGTCGAACTGCATCTTAACGCCGTCATCGCCGCTGCCGTACTGACCGATGTTACCTCCGGAGATATCGGTGGGGTCAACGCTCATATTTGCGGCTGCCATGCCGCTGGTTCCGCTCTCCCCGCTGCTCGCGGCTACGGCTGCGGCCGCGGCTTCCGCGGCGGCTGCTTCGGCCATCGCCGCCGCCTCCTTCATCTGCCGGAGCGCCTTTTGCTGGTGGAACCACGCCATGCCCCTGCAATATGGCGAAAGGGGGGGCGGACACGGCGCGGTCGCAGGGTGAGGGGTTGACGTAACCGAGAGACACAGCTATAGTGACGACAAAAACGACAACGACAACGACAACGACAACGACGACAACAACAACAACAACAACAACAACAACAACAACAGCAGCAGGGGCACCAACGCAAACACAACCATCACGACGACACAAATACCAACAACAACACCACACAATCCCGACACAGCACCATCACGAAACAAACACCAACGCTACCAAACGTCATCAGCAAAAACACCCGTTTGGGTGTTGCTGCTACTGATATACCATACAGGTACGAGCCTACGCTGCGTGTACACGAAGCCGGCAGTTTCTCGCCGCCATCCTTGAGCTATCAACAATCAAAAGCTAGATAAAATACAAAAGAAAAAAAATCTCGCCCACGCGGGTTGGTTTGACTTGTTATTTCTTCCTTCCGCACCCCCCATCTTGCAAAAACAACTCCACCACCAAGAACCAAACCAACCCCAACGGCGCCAACCTCAACCAAACCGACCCCTACCAAATAAAGACCAAACCAAACCACCGTACCCAACCAAAAATTAACACAAAACCTCAAACAAAAGCCCAAACCAACCACCCAACCAGCCCAAATCCAACGTAACCTCAACCAAAACCACGCCGAAACCATAAATCAACATCAAACATAAACCAGCGCCAAGAGCAACCCAACCCAACGCAACCCAAAATAGAACAAACCAAACAAAATCAACCGCCCACCTGCAAAACGGGTGCTTGCATAGGGTCGCGATTTCCATGTCTTCCGCGGCACTGATGATCGGCCCCGGAATGTCCAGGCTGTTGTAAATTTTGCGCAGCCTCTCGTAAGCCCCACCATCCAACCCCGCCATCGCCGGCCTCGACAGCCCCATCACCAGGCAGTGCACGTAGTGCTTGCTGAAGGTTGGGTTGTTGTAGAGGGAGGGGTGAAGCGAATGGGGAAGGGAGGGAGGGATGGAGTGAACGGGGGGTGGGGCGCAGAAGGAGGGAGGGAGGGACGCCAGGAGGGAGTGAGGGGGCGGGGGGGGGTGAAACACACACCGTGAACATCCACCCCGAAAGAGTAGAGAGGGAGGCCGACACTCACAGCCCAACACAGCTCAACACGGAGTGACAAAGCACAGCACAGCACAGCACAGTACTGCCCAGCCCAACCCGTCAAGGCACAATGCAGCACCGCACAGCGCAACAAAGCGCAACACTGCACAGTCGAGCCCAGCCCTGCCCAGCCCAGCACCGCCTAGCACAACACATCACAACACAACAAAACACAGTCCCGCAAAACTCACAGCGGGCCAAAGCGGATCATGCCAGGAACGTTGCAGATGACGTTGGTCAGCTCGATGGAGCTCCGCAAGGATTCGGCGGGGGTGGTCTTGAGGGGAAGCCTCATGAACTGCATCGCCGCGCGAATGTACAGCCCCCCGGCCGTCTCCTTCATCCCGATCCTGATTACAGTTCACAGCACGAACAACAAAAACGAAAGAGAACGAAAAAAAAAAAGCACACCGAAATCAAACCACAACAAATCAAACGAGAACAAAGTATTGAACGGAGACAAAATTAAAAAGCGAGAACCGAACGAGACCAAACACAACAAGAACGAAACAAAACAGGACAAACGCCTGATTCAATCACCAAATTAAACACAAGAAAAAACAGAAAACAAACGAAAATACGAAAAAAACAGCAGGGAGAGATGATCTGACCCCCCCTGCCCCGGCCAAAAAAGCCCTTGTGCCAGTTTATGTTACTTGTTCCGCCTCCGTCTTTCCCTCACTTAGTCGTCGCGATGCGCTCAATCTCGAGGCAATTAGCGAGGTGCTCTTCGGAGAACTTTCTCGTCTCTGTGAGGAGGGAGTCACGCTTGTCGACGTCTCTCCAGAAGGCCTTGAATACGCCGTCTGTGTAGAACCGTGCCATGTGGAACAGCCCACTGCCGCAGATGGCGAAGCCCATCTTAAGACGACATGATTTAAAAAAAAAAAGAGCGGAAAGGGATACAGGGGGGTGGGGGGGACGATTTGAGAGGGGTCGACTTGATAGAAAATGGCGATATAAGACAGGTCAAATGCCTTGACATCTGAGCATACTAAAAAGCTATCATACATAGCACCCACTCCGATTTAAGATTAGCGCCGGTTTAAGAGAGGTCTACTCCGCCTGGTGCACGCCTCTCTTAAACCGTAGCCCCTCGTGTACAGGGACGGGGAAGGGGAAAGAGCGTGAGACTGATCATAACAAAGAAAACGAAAATGATAATCAAACACAATGGTCACGAGAACGATGCAGTACTGGTCATTCTGTAGTGCCGGTTGCCCGCTATAGTCTGTGAACTCGTTCGGCACAGACGTGAACAACCAGTAGCGGCAGTATGGGGAGTAGTGCCGGTTGCCGCTATAGTGCGGGTGCTTCCCTCTATAATGCACATACAGGCACTATAGAGGGACCAATACTGTACATAATTTTTTACGTAGTGAACACCAGAACCATTATGATAATTGGACGATAACGGCAACGAGGATGATACTCGCAGTTATGATGACAACGATAACGATAATGAAATCGGAAACGAGAGAAACAACAAAACTGCAAACAAAAACACAAAAAAATCGCAAAACTTGTTTCCCCTTGTTTTGTTTTGCCACGTGCACAACATGAAGAGAATGTTACCAATGTGCGTGTTTGCTGGGGGGTCGGGGGCGGGGGGTGGAGAGGCGCATCCCTACCATAGGCACCAAAGGTGTCAGGGGACGGTCAGTCAAGGGAAAAACGTCCAGCGGTCAAGGGTGTCAAAACGATCGTTTTACACTAAAACCTGGTGGTTTGTCGTCAATAAAGGCAAAATATCGGAGAATTGCCTTCCATCAAGGGGTCAAAGTGCCGCCTCCTGACCTCTTTAATAGGCACACGCGGTAGATTCAACAAAAAACAAAAGGGTCTAACGTCACTTCGCATACACGCGCGTACATATGCATACGACAACGAAAGCGAAAACGATGGTCGTCGATCAGCCCACTTTCAAATATACACGTTTGCTTCGCAGCTCAACTCGTTAGAGGTTATACCCCCAGCACCCTTCTCGGCAAGCCGTTGTCACGGGTGTCTTCCCTTCTCCCCCCCGGGATATGCCTTTATTTTTATCGCACATAGGGCTCAGTTCCCACTAACTGTACATCGATTTTCATCGAATTTTCATCCCTGTCGTATACCCACTTTTAAGAACACTCTGTTTAAGACTTTCTGGTGAATTAACACCAGGTAAAAATCCGCTTGTCCCCTTACAACAAACTGCTTGGAATTAGTGCGGGATAATTTTTCAGCAGTAAAAGATGAGACCAAACATAGGAGGTAAGACCACTGGAATCGCCCGTACCGAGGTGGTCTCAAAAACATACCCCAACTTATCTCACCCTTGGCGGCTCGCCGTTCTCCGAGTAGCAGCAACGGCGGATGACCGTCATGTCGTCCGAGTAGTGCAACGCCAGCACACGGTCCAGCTCCATCAACATGTCCGTCAGGTCCTACACGCACGCAAAAAACACACAACAACAACAGAAAGGGGGCATATCAGCCAGCCAGAAATGACACAACAACGACGACAACAATAACAACAACAACAACAACAACAACAACAGCAACAACAACCTGGCTGCTGCTGTGTGAACCTGCGACAACCTGCGAACCTTCCATACCCCGCGACCCACCCACACACCTCCGGGACTTCCTCTCCTTCAGGGTCCGCCTGTATCATTTGCACTAGATGCTGCGCTTTCTTCAGGTGCCGGCTGAAGTGTGTGTCCTTGTCCATCCACGCGTAAACCATGGCCATGATGCAGTAGGCCCTATTTTCGAGCAAAACAAAGGGGCGTGTTCAAACGGAGGAGGGGGAGGAGGAGGAGGAGGAGGCAAGGGGGGGGGTCCGCGACAGCGGGAGCGGTTGTCGTTGGCCCTTGTTGCTGATTGCGGGGCGTGGCGATACCATGGCAGCAGGAAGGAGGGAGGGAAGGAGGGAGGAAGAGATACCCGGCATGGCAGAAAACCTGACGCCGTCCACGGAAAACCGTGAAGGGTAAGCAATCCGTCAACCTCCGCCCGTCAAATATCACTAGCCGTCAACATCAATAGCTGCCATTGCCACCAGCTATCAACGCCAGTAGTCACCAACGGTAAAGCCGATAGCATCAACAGCCGTCAACGTCAACAGCCGCCAACGTCACTAGCCGTCATCGTCACCAGCCGTCAACGTCAATGGACGCCATACCAAGCGCCGTCAACGTCAGAAACCATCAACATCAAAGGTCGCCAACGCCAACAGCAGTCAATACCACGCGCTGTCAACATGAGTAGCCGTCAACGTCAAGAACCGTCAACATCAATAGCCGTCAATGTCAACGGCCGTCAACGAGAAGGGCCGTGAACGTTAGCAGGCGTCAACGTCAATAGTCGTCAACGTTAGCAGGCGTCAACGTCAATAGCCGTCAATACCAAGCGCTGTCAACATCAACAGCCATTATCAACAGCCGTCATGGCCACTAGCCATCAACGTCAACAGCCGTCAGTCCCAACATCCGTCAACATCACTAGCCGCAAATATTATATCCGTCAACCGGCAAAAAAGGTCACAAAAAAAAACACAACAGAGGCAAGAGACGCGAGATACGAGCCTATAATTTAGGATGCAACCGCCACTGCTACTGCAACTACAACTGCAAGTGCAACCGCAATCGCACGTACAAATTTCGACGGCAGCTTCGCCCTGGCGAAAGCCGCGGCTGCCGCCCCCCGTAGGCGGTGGCAGTAGAGCTTACCGCGTATCCGAGCAAAAAGCTTGACGCAAACTACTGTGGATGAGACGAAGGGGACTATCCCCTACATTGATGGGTTTCATTGAGGTAAGGTTAGGGTTGAGATACAATTCAAAGTGTGTACGCCAAACATTCTCTCCAACAAGTGGCAAGGTACCCTATAGCGGTGGCGGCGTCATCACAAAAGGCGTCGCCACCACAGCAGTAGTGTTTGTTTTCACCGCCGGGTTACTCACCTGGCTGTCGGTACGTCCGGGTGACACAATCCATCAATGGCCTCCTCGGCGAGCTTCACGTACCGCTTCACCTGTGGTTCGTACGTGTGTGTGTCTCGGTCGTTTAGAACTACCGGAAGGATAAACGGTGGTATCAACCGCAGCATCAACGGTGTTTACAGCCTGACGGCATGTACTGACGTGGGGCCCTACATTCCTGACTGCCTGACTGCTGTACATACTCCATTTTCGAGACGAAACGAACCCTGCCCGCGATACCCTACAGAGCCCGCACCATATGGATGACACGCACCAAGCCGGTGTCAAAGTGGGGGAGGGGGGATAGGGAACAGGCGAGGGAACGTGCAAGCAGAGGCTGATTTGATAAATTTACACAGAAAAAAACGTACCCCAACACCCAACACCCCAAGACCCCAAATCCAACACCTCAATACCGGAACATCCACCAACAACACAACATTCCGTTAAACATCCAACACCCCAACACCCAACACACCCCTACATCCAACACCCCAACGCTCAACACACCAATACCCCAACAGCCCAACACCCAGCACCCAACACTCAACACCCCCCAATACCCCAACCCTCAACACCCAAC
This sequence comes from Undaria pinnatifida, assembly GCA_012845835.1. Classification (NCBI taxonomy): domain Eukaryota; class Phaeophyceae; order Laminariales; family Alariaceae; genus Undaria; species Undaria pinnatifida. The sequence goes on from JABAKD010000010.1 coordinate 9,906,456, forward strand.
CTCTCCCTCAACACTCAACATCCTAACACCCCAACCTGACGCCCCACACCCAACGCCCAACATCCAACACCCCAACACCCCAACACCCAGCATCCAACACCCCAACACCCCAACACCTCAACACCCAGCATCCAACACCCAACATTTAACACCTAACACCCAACACCCCAGCACCTAACACCCAACACCCCAGCACCTAACACCCAACACCCCAACCCCCCCCCCACATAAACACCCAACACCCCCACAACGCCCTGCACCCACCCAACACCCCAAACCCAACACCTACGCCCTGCACCCAGCCAACACCCAATACCCCAAATCTCAACACCGCAAACCCAATTCATCGAACACCCAAAATCCAAAGCCGCACACCCAAAATGTAACACCCTAACATCCAACAACCTCCCTCTTCAGCCCCCCCAATACCCAACCCCCAAGACACAAAAAAACTCAACCCCCCCCAACCCCCCCTCTTGACCCCTCCCCTCCCGATCACCCCCCACCCCAAACCCCTCTCACCAACTTCGTCGACAGATTGCTTGTCATCGCTCCCAAAGCTACCGAGCACCACAGCGAGCACGCGAACGCTTTGCTGTGCCCTTCGTCTTTCTTCAGCCAGCGCTGGTTCACCGTCGCGCTGCTCCCCAAGACACCCTCCAGCCCCCCCCTGCCCACCCCACCCCCCCTTATGGCTAGCGCAGACTCTGACTCGGACGCGCCATGGCGCCGCGACGCGTTAGCCGATGCCTCGTCGGCCGGCTTGAACAGCAGCTCCATGATTGCGCGTTGGACGTTACTGTAGGGGGGGGGGCGGTGGTGGTAACGTAGGGGAGGGGAGTGGGGGGGATGGGGTGCGGAGGTGGGGGGACGGACGCGGGTGTCGGGAGGAGTTACGTAGAGGGGGTGGGGGTGTACTCATTTGTTGCTTGCCTTAGTAATTTGATCATTGACAACGCATCCCTTTCGAGATGGAGCACCGTTCCTACTCCTAATAGAGACACCTCCAACATTTGGGCGCTCATTACGCTTTTTCCATATACTACATGCAAGTTTTTCGCGTATCTTATGCCCTCCCTGTTTCGCCGTCTGTGGCCATTTAACGGGGAGGGGGGGGGGAGAAGAAACGATCAAGTGATTTGCAATAGGTGGGTGGTTGGGTGGGTGGGATGGGTCGGGTAGGTGGGTTGGGTGGGTGGTGTGTCACTCACCGCTCATTGGCCACGGGGAAGAAGCCGAGGCGGTCGAAGAAATCCGCCACAAAAATGTTCTCCTCCAAACCCACGAGCCCCGTGGCCATCGACGGAGCCATTCGCGCCCTGATTGGTGAGCAATGGTTGCCGACCGGGGGAGGGCAGAGGGAGGGCAAGTGGTGGAGGCAGGGAGGGAAGAGTCGAAGGGAAAGAGCACGTCAGATGTCGAGGTACGCACCCGTGTACGAGAGGGATTAACAAGAAACACCTCAGTCTACAAAGACCCTGACGATAACACATGAACCTGGTCCAGGGACGAATAATATACTATTAATGTTATACTACCAACTGTATAGTACTAAACCACCACGTAGTACTCTTGGCTTCAATAACCCGACGAGTCGGCGACAGACTCCCAACTGCTCTATCATATAATCCTGCGGCACGTAACTGAGTACCTGGTAACTCCAACTACAAATAGTGCTACTACGACACGTAGCTGATGAATGACACGGCCACCACTGGGTGGTCACTCCTCCTTTCAGAGCGGTGGTCGCCGTGCCAAGTTGGTGAATAAGCTGCACGGGAATTTAAGCCTGTTAGAATTGCACCCACGTCTTTGGGGATAAAGTACTTGGAATTAGTGTAGTTTTTTTTCAATCAGTACAAGGGTTACATATATAACTCCATATATGCAATTGGTGGCGAATTTCTTGGAAATCAGACTAGGAAACATAGTGCAGTAGTAAGTAGGCTGCAATAATCCGCGCCCGACGGAGTATCGGGAGAGCGCCCTCGTCTGCGATCAACAGCCCTGACAGCAAGGTTCGCGTACCGAGCAAATTTCTTAGCCGTCACGCCTGCTGGGTGATGCTGGTACAGTAGCTTGGCTAGTGTATACAGTGGTTGAGGAAAGTCAAGCGGTAGTAATACTCTGATTGCGGTGTTCTATCTGCCAACCCTTGCGTCATACCCGGCGTCGTATGCCGAGTACAGTATAGAGCAGTTATACGGGCTAGCTAGTTGCGTTACCACTACGGAAAAGGAATTCCCTCTTAGTATATACAGCAATACACGAGTAGTGTGCGTTCTTCGAAACATGCATCTCGTTTGGGAGTTCAGAGAAGAAAACTATCGAAAAAAAGTGACGGTTGCAACACACGACCACACGGAGAAGAAGCCCGGACGGCTGGGGTAGAGGACGTGTTCAAAGGGCAACGGAAAGAGCTTTGCGGCACGCGCGCAGCATGACAATACTTTTAGTGTTGCGCGCTCTTCGTAAAGGGTGTGACAAAACCTTACTTGCCACCGTTTTCGTTTTATATATCTGGGTTGACCCGTTTGGGGTGTCACAGGGTGTAAAACGACTACGTACGAGTGATACAGCAGCGGCTACAGGCAGCAACTTGGGCTGCCGATATAGGTCAGGGGACGGTATGCTTCATTACGTTGGAGTCCAGTGCAAGAAGTGAACGCCAAGCACATCCTGTGTTCGTTCTGATTTTTCATCCTAATACTTGAAGGCGGGTAGCGATATCTTCCTAAGGTTGCTATTTACGCAATCTGGTTGGCTCAGCTAAATCAATTTGTTAATAAAATGTTTTTTTTTTTCAAGCCACAGCATCCCGGTCCGGCCGAATCAACCCGAGTATTTCCAAGCACGCCATCCAAACCGACCGAGTCAACCGAGGGCCTTCACAAGACAGCATCCAAGCACAGGTCACCCCAGAGCGTTCGGGTTCGGGTTCGGGTTCGGATCCGGGTTCCGGTCGGGTGGTCGGCGTTGGCCGCACGGCTAAAACCCTTTTAGAGGCTCAGCTTTCAACGTTTAAATAGGGCTCCAGCCAGCACACTAGACAGCCTGCAAACAAGAGCATCAGATAAAAGGAAGCCAAAGAAAAAAGAGAAACATAACAAAAACAAATACGAGAACAAAAATGCAAAAGAGAGCAAACGAACTCAGGGGAGGAGGAACGGGTACCCAGGAAGACAGCAGTGGTCGACACTGCTGTAATCGTCACTCTTTCCATCTCAAGTCCCAAAAGGGTGCTGCGATGCGCTGCTGAGCTACAGGCGAGCTGAGCTGAATGTTTTGTGATTCAACAATGTAGTACGCACAAACCTGGTGTACCGGTACCTGGAATGACACTTCGGATCCAATACTAACGGCCGCACGAAGCAGGCCAGGCCGACGGACTTCGCCAAGTGTCCGCACCAAACGACTACAATAAAGTGGGCGTAACGGCGTGCGCGCAGCAACATCCTTTTCGCACTACCGTAGCTGGGCAAACGTGTCTATCTCCGACCACACCATTATAACCAAAATTGAGGCACTCTCTGCTCTGTGTGATAGATGCAATGCACAGCTTACTCGAACAGAACCGGATTAAGTCGTAACTGTTTCAGTCGCCCCGCCTGGGTTCCAAAAACGTTGAATGCACCTCCGCTTTGTGAGCCAAACTACTAAATTTGGAATTAATGTAGAAACGCTACTTGCAATAATACACTACACGTGTTTATAGGGAAAAAAAGGGCGGCATGGACCTTGAGGACTGAAACCACGTTTTTTGTTTTTTGGGGGTTCAACCAGCCAAAATTACACGTTAGAAAAAGGTACAGCGAGTATGCGACACCACCAAAGACAATCTTATTCGGCATTTTGGGCAGGGTACGTCTACTAATTTTGGCATAAAAGCACGAGGTACTTGGGTTCAAAATTATGAGCGTAAAGAAAAACCGAAATATTTACAGTAATCAAAATTATACCTGGTATTACATTATATAAATTGTATATGTCAAATATTAGATTATAATACTGAGTATATAGTATTATAAAAGAATGATATAATATACCAGGTAGTTTTTAACCCCTTTAGAGCCCCCGAACCCCTCCCTATACTGAATCCAAGTAATTTTGTCCCCAAAAACGGGTTTCCAGTTGTAAAAGGGTCAATGAACGTGCAGTTGAATTTTTTAAATCAAATTGTTTCGCACCTCTCTTTCCAATGAGTTTAAATATTCGTGTAATTGCTCCAGATGCATTAATTTGGAGTTGCGTTTATCAGAGTCTGCGGTTGGCCTCCGAGGATAAGAGCTGGGGGTGTCGACGCGGAGTTTGCCTACCTAGTACAATGTCACGCGTCTATCAGTTTTACGTGTCTATCCCGATCACACCACCAAGAGCAAAATGGAGGTACTATCTGCTGTGCGATAGATGCTATGCACTGATTGCTGTTGTCTGCTGCTACAGACAGCAACAGCAAAACAGCAGCAGTGCAACTTTCACGGCCAGTGGAGAAGGCACCAGCACGTGCCTGCTGTCGTCGCTTGCCCCCAAACAATGTCTTCCTGTGCAAGCTGCGCTGCCTTTCATTCACTACGCACAAAAAAAGGTTATCTCTCTTTGTGTGAGATTATTGGTTCAAAGCAATGCCATGCAATCGCGTTCCAATTTACTATGTAGAACACGTAGGATAGGAGCCAGTACAGAGTGCAGAAAACCAATCACATAAATCAAAACCTCAAGCCTTCGAGAAACCAAAATTTTATTAGACCGAAGTCTCAAGAGGGTGGGAAAACGCTTGTTCCTGCGCAGGCACGACTCTTCTTTACGACCACATAAATGGATGCTGTATACTGTTTCAGTGAGCAAGGGTTTTGACACAACACAGGATTTTTTCCCGCGATTGCGGGGTGTTTTCGGGTTCAGCGGCCACTACCCCGACCCGGAAACCTATCCCCAACCCAATAACCCTAATAAAAGGCTGATTGGTTTGTTATGACAATACCCTATCACAGATCGATGTGCTTAGAACTACCCTAGGTTGCTGAGCGGACAATCCCAAGATTCGTACCTGCGCGAGAGGAATTACGAGCTGTGCATCGTTATGCCAAGCACCCAGACTACTGCTGTACAACAACATGCCAGGTAACAAAGAACTTACCACTGGTATACCTGGTATGATAAATACAACAAAACACTTCGTGCCTCATCATGATCTGGATGCGTGAAAGGCTTTCGTGCACACTCAAAAAGTGTTTCTTGCAGACTCATGGCCCCTTTCTATACAACCGAAGGAAAGGGTAAAAATTATGGGATACGCGAAAATAGCAAAACGGACAACAAACAAGAGCAAAACGAAAAATTGGTCTAAATTTGATCTACACATTCAGAGTAGCTGGTACCGTGTAACGCGTGAGTGAAAAGGATACAACTGCAGCATTGTTGAAGACGGCAGGAGACGGAACCGACGGCAGTTTTTGTTGTTTTTTGTTTCCATTCTTCGCTCATCCTATTTTGTCCCTACCCCCTTCTTTCTCCTCTTTCCTCCATGGTCGTAACTCCGATCCGGGGTCACAAAGCAGGTTCTTCTCCACCCTCCCTGCTACGGTGCGTGCCTTCGTGTTCATCGCGAGAACAATTCAGCAGTTTATTTCCTCGTCGACGTGCATCGATTTTACTATTGTTAGCATCATCACTACTTCTAGCATTACTACTATTATTACGAGTGGTACGATACTACCGCAAATATATTCCTTTTTGGTAGCATAATATTCACATCAATACATGCCACCTCCAAAAACGATCCCACCTTGATTCCACATGCACTGTCCCAAAACCAGGTTACAGCAGCGACAAAGAGAGATTGTGTGACACAAAATCGTAGAGGTTACGGTCAACTCGTGCGCTCTTAAGAGGGTGTGCTTGTACATGAGGCTCAAAAGCGTGATTGCGGACTCCCTCCTACCCAGTGCTTAGAGCGACCATCGCAAAAGAGCGCCCAGCGCGCGTCCGAGTATGGGATAGCGGACTGCACGAGCATAAGGCACTTCACTTCCGTATCTGTCCGGCCAGGAATCAATTTGCTGTGCGCTGTTTCCCCCACCCGCCTCATCCCTTTATCCCGAAGAAACACAACTCTTAAGAGTACCGCTTTTATTATAGTTTGCCACTTCAATATGTTACATACAACTGTAGATACAACGACGTCGCTTTTGTACTTCGAACGATATAATACACACTATAAAAAAGAGTACCAGGTAGCGCTGTTATTGCTTCCCACTCGTATAATACAACGATGCCGCTCACGTACATTACTTCGGGTCATGTTGTACGCACTGTTAAGGCTCTCAGAAAAATAAACCTGTGAAGTATACCGGTAGTACGAGTGCTGTTAACACAGTTATTACTTATCACTTTTATGAAAGAGGTTGTTTGTGTACTTCCTATGCTAGGCACTATAAAGGGTCCCGCGCTGTCGGCTTCCGGTGGGTCTTGCGTGCGGGTGGGAATGCTTGCAAGGCTCGTGAGACGCATCATACAACGTTCGGGATAGAACACCACTTTTTCTGAGGCCCTCCTCTGAGCTGTATGAGCATACCTCACAACAAACCTGACAATTTTCGCCAAAAAGCGAAGAGGCAACCCCATGGCCTACTCTAGTAAGTATACAACGAATTATATGGTGAAACACGGTTGATATTCCAGCGCTATTGGGCAGTGCTTTGGTCTAACTGAGCTAACCGATCTAGTTGATCTGATAGATCTAATTCAGGAGCTCAGTCAGTGAATATCGTATTTTGGCCAAACAGCAGCAGCAGTGCTACGTCTGTGGTAGCACACGCCGCGACTACTCAGGAATTGGGGTAAAACGTCGCCGAGGGAGTGGGCTATCTATCGTGTGCTCGAGATCTCCCCACGTATCATCAACCATGTATACGATATCATACCATGTGGCTTGTACTCAAATAGCTAGGACACTGAGAAAAAATGGTTGAAATTAAACGCGAACCCAAGATTGTTTTTTCTTGTCTGTCGTAGCTATGGATATATTGGACCAAAGTGAACAAGGGCTTGGAGGCTTGGGAGGGGGCGACCACTCGTGACCGAGAGAAGCCTGCAAAACTCCTCACCCAAGTAAAGGAAGGGCCAGCAAAGACAAACATATTGTATTTTTTGAGCGCGGACACACTCCATCGCATTAATTATTTTGGGATCCCAGCATGAGCGATCCAAAAACACTACAACTGCCGTTCATCAAAGTTAACCCCTTACAGAACTGCACCCATATAATTACTCGGAATTAGTGTAGCTTTTTTTCGAAAAACTAAAAAGGCACATAACACAGCAAGAACATGTATACAACATTACGAGCAATCAGTGTAGGATATTTTTTTTGCAAACTAAAAATGGTATGTACATATCACATGTAGCAAGAGCATACAATATTACGATTATCATGCTTTGCGTGGGAAAAGCAAGTTTTCTCGTCAAGCGCGCCGACGGAAGGCAAAAGCAGGAAGTCGACAGGTAAGGAGTCGTTAGAGTATGGCTTGGTAGGCGAGGGCCGAAACGCAAAAACAAACCCACCCACGCCACGCTACGCCACGCCAACGGTGGTCGAGGACAAGGCAATAAGTACAATAGGATGTCGGGCCCTGACTTGGAGGCCTCACACAGCCCAAAATTTACACGTGCGGCTCAACTTCGGCATGTTACGACAACAACAAGGAGACTTAATGGTTGCAATCACAAGCCATATTGCAAGATTGGCTCCATAGGTCTGAGAGACGGCGACATTTCACGACAAATAACTAATCAGTACGTGCCGTAAGCCAACTAACTGACCTTGGTCGGCAAGTCGGCTGGCGAATCCAGCTGATGACCAGCCGGCTTACCGACTCAAGTCAGGCGAGCAAAGCGAGCCAAAATGCCTCCTCCCCCGGTAGGAGGGCCCGCTCAAAAAGTTGAGTGTTTGCGTTAAAAAAAACACGAAGAATTCTTCCATCAGCCTTGAAAAAGGCCAGATTCACTCCGGCATGTACTTGGCTGAGTTTGCGATATAAACTTCCACAAAAAGAAAACACGAAACACAAAAACGTGCCATCCTGTGATGTGTACAGAATCCACGCACAGCAGCATCGATCTCCCGCAATAACGAACGCAGAACACTTTTGGAACACGCGTACGAGAAGAGTGAGAACAGCAGCACAGCAGCAGCACCACCACAGCCGCAGCGGTGGGGGCGGGGGCGGAGGTGGCGATGGCCCCGCAAGATGACTTACGGCACACAGCTCGGCCCGGCTCGATCACCACGACCATCATCACAACAGAACGGACAGTTCTTGTCTTCTTGTTATGGTCTCCCTTGGTTACTAGCCTCTGCCCTTACCGAGTTATTAGAACAAGGTCAGCGCGGGCGTGAAAAACTGGGTGGGAGGTAGGAGGCTCTTGCTTTAACCCCATAAAAATGACGGCACGGCTTCCGCTTGCTACGACGTTACGACACTAGTCTAGTACTCGCACGTACAAACTACGAGTACGAGTAGGAGCGCCACCACGCCGTAGAATGTAACTGTTTCAAAGCTTTTCAATGATTCCAGTCACAGCATCGAACACGCCTCCATTAGAGCGACATGATCCGCACCCCATATAACCGGTTTCACTTGAGTGACAGAAGACGCGTGATACGGTAGAGGTAGCACTTTTTGGCTGAATCGTGTTCTGAACGGCGGGGCTCCTTACCCAAAATCGTTTCAAGTTCAATATTTTTTCGCAACAAAAAAAATCGTTGTATACCTACGCCATGGGATTGCTCATCCTGCACAACCATTATTTTTTACCCGGATTGGTTTTGGGAGAGAAAAAGAGCTCCCTCCTGAACCCCTTTAGAGCCCCAAAAATCCGTCCCTATACAAACTTCAAGTAAATTTGTCAAAAAAGGGTTTTTTAGTTGTAGCGGCGTTAAGCAAGGAGCCCGCCCCCCCCCAAAAGGGCCACCTTTACAGTAGCATGCGCCAGAAGAGGAAAAGTAATACCAGGTACATGCTGGAATCAATCAAAAGAGTTCTCCACTTGGTAGACGATAACTTTTTGGAAATATCATATTACATAGAAAAACGCGGCAAGACAAAGCAGGTCCCACCCCGAACCCCATCCCACTTAGTGGTGCAAACTATCATCAATCCTCCTGCACTGATAAGCCGCCGGGGGACAAGAGCGCGAAGCGCAAATCGTCATCCCATTTGTCGGTCGGAACCAGAACATGGATCGAAAAAACTACCGCACCTTTTGAGAGTCAGCGCAGTCGATTTTTTCTTGGGGGAGGAGCCGTTGCCGTCATTATCTCCGCCGGCGCCGTTTGGGGACTTGCTTTTGCTCCGGGGCGGCTTCATGCCGAACACGCACTGCATATGCCTCGACTTGCACAGGCTAAACGTTTGTTATCGCATTTTGGAACGAAAATACAGGCAGGGAGGAGGGAAGGGGGGGAGAGAAGGGGGCGGGGGGCGGAGGGAGGGAGGGCGAGAAGGGTGGAGAGGGAAGGGAGGGAGGGAAGGGCAGCATCGTGAGCATGCAGCAAGCAGAGGATAAACAGCGGCGCAAGAGCGGAAAATATGCAATCATACGAGACCGTGGTTTGACCTTTTGATTGACCACCTGAGTGACCTAAAACGAGCACCAAGCCCAAGCATGCTATATGATGAAAGACCGCGGTTTGACCCCTTGACCTCCCCGCAAACAAAAGAGGCCTCGACGCACTGCCCCCCAAAAAATCCTCCTATGTGTGACTACCTAATGCCTCGAATATCGGAACGGCATCTGCGATACAATAATAATAATAATAATAATAATAATAATAATAATAATAATAATAATAATAAAATAATAATAAAATAATAATAATAATAATAATAATAATAATAATAATAATAATAATAATAACAATAATAATAACAATGGTAATACTACTACTACTAACAACAACAACAACAACAACAATAATAATAAGTCATGAGGGATTATGCGGACGTCGCACAAGAGCAGCCGAAGGATCCGGTTTAGAGCAGGTTTGGAGCTGAGGTCCACCTCTAGGCGCGCTGTTTCCTGGACGTGCCTTGCCTCGCTCGCCCCTACCAACATTGCCGGGGGCGGCCTCGGCCGTTCTCGCTTCCTGTCGTGACCGCCCCTACTAAATCACGTTTTGAGAGAAATCCTGTTCCGAAATGTCAAGTGCGAAGTGCACTCGTACGTATGAAACACCTTACTTTGACCGACAATCAAACCAACGTTGAACAGCAGTAGTTGGATGGATAGCCCTGAACTTTACTCACCGCGAACCGCGAGTTCGAATCTCGCGGTGGATCCTCTCTTTTTTTGACAGTTTTTTTCAGCATTTTTTTGCTTTTCTTCCCTTTGGGTTCGAGCCTCGGTGTGTATCCGATATTCTTATACTTGTTTTTGTTCATTTTCGATTTTCTTCCGTCTTTTTTTGTGTGCTATACGCACCAACTCAAAGTGAAAGCATTATCATTTACACACGTTATAGTGCTGGGTGCTGCTTGCTGTTTGTCGAGCTGCTGGTGGTGCTGCCGCTGCTGCTGTTGTTGGAACTACACGTACATATGGCATGTGCGGCGGGCTGCTGTCGCTGTTACAAAAGAGCTTTAATACGATGTAACGGCTCGTACAACCGGGGACAACAAAACCTAAGAAACGAACAGACTTCGATATTTTTTGGGGGAAAAGAGTATTTAAACTCAGCAGGCACCTGAAACACAAAAGTTAAAATCAAAACCCAAAAAAACCAAGGGTCGAGGTAGGGCGCCGGCACTGATGCACCATCCAGCTGCGGTAGAGGCGACGCCTAGCCCCGACAAAAATAGTGGAGTGAGCCCAGACAAACAAGGGTATTGGTGTCCTGAGGCGTGAGATTTGGGCTGGATAAAGTACAGGTGCTTGCCAAATAGTATAATAATTTGCTATTAATAGCACACACGATTTCAGGTCCTACAGCAGCATTCAATTCGATCAGGGACGACGCAACGGGCGACAGTTGTGGCTGCGACGATGGAAGCTTCATTGACTGGCACCAGCGGCATGTTGTCCATGTATTATGAAAAAAAAAACACTCCAGCTGTGAGATCCAAGATTTTGTCGAAACTCATCTTCGCAAGCTGCGTGTGATACTCCCATCGCGCGTGCTACTGAGTGTGTTCTCATCAAGGATATACGTCGGCGACTCCCATTAGAACTACTATTATGTAGCTCGTACCAGGGTCAACAGGGCGATGTCAATCAGTCTGCGCACGAAAACCTGTTTTTGAGGGGGACAAAACACGACGGCTGTGGAATGCATCAGTGTTTCATGCTTACTCTGTAGTCGTATGGCCGGTGAGGGGGAGGGCTAGTTTTTAGGGAGGGGCGGGGGGCGGGGGGGTTAAAAAAGGGGGGGGGGGGGGGGGGGGGGGTATTTCAACATTTTTAGGTCGCATAACTATATAGGAGCTTACTGTACGCGTGGCGATAGGTCTAGGCGATGGTGGAGGGGGCGGGGAAGGGGGGGCGGGGGGGAGGTTAAATTGGACTTGCAGACAATATAAATGAATTAGAGCTACTGCATGGGTAGCTCCAAATGTAAAGAGGTGACATCACCTGTCGGCAAGTGCTTATTACAGTGGCGGATATTGATTTTAGGTGGGGCTTCGGGGGAGGGGGAGAGTGTTTGTGTGTGCGGGGAGGGTGATTTTGGTGGGGCGGCAAGGAGGGGTGCGTGGGGGGGGTATTATTATGTTCTCTCTCTTTTCTGTGTGTCTCGTCTACGGGGCGTCGATGGCTGCGGTTGTGGGCATGGTGTCGATCCTCTCTCGGGTGCGGGTTTCGCTTTCAGATCATCCGCCTTTTAGGTTTTGATTTTTTGAACAATTAAAGATATCGATAAACCAAAGCAGCAAAAGAAGCATCATCGGGCACTTGGGGCCTTGGGTGTAGACATCTGGCCAATCGGGAGGAGCGAATCTACCTCAGCTTCGATTCAGTTGTTAGGCTTTGTTTTCACGTCCAAAGGCTCTGTTTGTATGGGCTCTAACGGCACCTTTATCAAGTAGAGCCAACAATCTCGGCATGCCCTTTGTTTCCCTTTTTGGTTTGCGAGTTCTTGCCCATTTTTTTCTACGAATCTGATGGCCGGACTCGAAATCCGGCCATGCCCTCGGGCTCCATTTTTTTTTCACTTTTTCTTAGGCCATCTCTCATAATAAACTGAATATGAAAACCGAACATCGAGGATGTAGTCCACTCTTCTCAAGTTCCCTCTAGCCTTTTTTTGAGACGCATCCAACGACGTTTGCCGTTTGTTCAGGATATCAGATTGATTTTTTTCAAGTATTGCAAAACCAGTTTCTCGTATATATCGCAATGTAAAACCGAAAAAATGGCCTATTTTTCGGATAAAAGGCGTCCGAAACTAATTTTGAGGACACGGTGTAAGAAAATCAATTCAAACTCCTACCCTGAAAAAACGGCAAACGTCGTTGGATGCGTCTTCGAAAACCGTAAGTCGGACTTTAAGAAGAGCGGGCCCGACTTTCCCTCTCCCAGGGTCAAATACGCCCGCGAAGGTGCTCAAACCTCCATTCTCGGCATTCACAATCAGTTAATTATAAGAGATGGCCTTATACTAGTGTTTTATGCTTGGTGTATGTCCACACAGATGACGTGCGTAGTTCTCGGATGCGCGTCTACCTACTGCTTCACTATGAAAATCGCGTATATCAGTCGGGCAACGCTCGACTCGGAGAGGCACTGGACTCCTCTAGATTTGGAGACCGGCAGCGTTGTTCGGGCTCTCAACCGCCTCCGAGGGTACTTCGGGCAACAAAGTTCCGCATATCCTCCGGCCACAAGGCACGAGAGAGCATTGATAAAGTAGGGACCCTCAATGCACGAGTCCAGCGGTAGCTTGAGTTCGTGACCCCGTTCGATTGCACACTCGAGCACCGCAAAGGCAGCACCAACGGCATCGCCGATTTTTCTGGCCCGCTTGCCAGAGCCTGCTACGGAGTCCCAATCTCGTTGGAGATAGCGGTATCTACCTCCTACGGACCGGCGGGCTGTGCGCTCCCTCCTCGCCGATTTCAGGGGTCGGTTTGGGTGGGCTCGTGCCCCGCACCGAAAACACTGTTTTGGGTGGGCTCGTGCCCCCCACCGAAAGCACTGCCTGGGGCGGGCTCGTGCCGCGCACCGATTGCACTGCCTTGGGTGGGCTCGTGCCCCGCGACCCGCGCCGAAAGCACTGCCTTGCGTGGGCTCGTGCCCGAACTGAACATGCTGTCTTGGGTGGGCTTCCTCTCACCCCTACCGCATCGCACGATTTTCGCACTCAGGAGCCACGTGTAAGGATTGACGGCCTTTCTGCTCCCCCGGGGAGATTCGTCACTCGTGTTTCTGCCTCCGTCGCCGCTGCCGAAAGCTGTACCGGCCGCGGGTCGATTTCTCCTGCCGCTGACACCGGCTTCACTTCGGCTTTTGCCATACCCACCGAGGGGCGGCACGGATTCCGCAGAAGCCCTGGCTGCAGCGACGACCATAGCACGGCCGTCTCCTCCATCTAGGAGCTCTACACAGGAGACGGACTCCGCCGCGACCACCGGTTCGATCGTGTCCGTCTCTGCCTTGCTTAGCGCTCCAGCCCCTTCATCGGCGAAGACGCGCCGACGAACAGCAACAGCAACCGGTAATGCACCCCCGCTGTAAATTATGGATTCGGGCCCGGCGGGGCCCCTCGACTATCTGCCCGGAGTGTCAACACCCCGCCGCGAGTCCGACGGCCGCGGCCGACCCCGTCGACCGCCGCGACCGCTGCTCCTGCCGCCTCTCCGGTCTCCACGGTACCGATCCCGTCCGACCGTGACCGCGCGGAGCCTATTGGAACTCCTATGTTACGACCTCCGTCCACTCCTGGCGACACGCCAACTGCACCTACAAAGTTAGACGCCCTTGGCGACGTTGATGAACTACAGTTCGCTGCTTCCGTTGCGTGATTTTTCGCATGCCGACTGGGAGCGAGAACACCAGATTGCGCCGACGTGCCATGCTGGGGTGCGCTACACCACTATCGGCCAGCCGCCGGCACAGTCACCCGACATCTTGTCGTGTTACCCTTTGCACAAGCGTTTCTTCCTTTCGGACACCCAGGAGCTGACGAATAAAGGCCGCCTAAATACAAGCGAAGACCACTCGTCCGTAACCCGTGGTGGCGTCATCTCGGTGATATACAAGATGCATTGGCTGAGACTCTCTGAACCATCCTGAGGGCGGAAAATGGACCGCCAACACTCTCGAAACCATATCTTACGTAATTCCGCCGGCACCCGGGACCAACACCGCCAAACCAACCGATTTACCGCCGAATGCGCATCGGTACGGCACAGCGTGCGCCTTCTCTGAAAAAAGGCGAACATTTCTGGAGCCCAGCTACGCTCGCGTCACGCGCATAGAGTGGATTCGCCGCCTCCGCGACACAGTTTCCCCTCAGGGAGCCCCGTTCTGGTGCAAGGACGACGATGGGTTGCGGTCGCTTGGGAAAACCAGCGCGAGTACGACTGAAGGCGGGGTATATCTGGTCCGATTTTCGGTCGACCCAAGGCTGATTACAACTTCTTCGCCCTCCCGGCGCGCTACACAACTTCGACGGGGATCGCACGAGACTCTTGGAATCAGGTCTACGTCGACAGCGCCTTCCCGCGGGGGAATGAAGGTAACGTAGATGACCCTCGAGGCGCGGCCGTGGCTAGCTGACTTTCAAGCAGCCGCCGCTTCTCGAAAGTTTTCCATTTTTATTTCTAGGTTATGAGTTTTGGAGTTCTTGTTTTTATGTTGGTTGTGGAGTTTCGAGCGTTTGCACTGGTTGTGGGGCGGTTCGTACCATTTTTTTTCAAGTCCTGCCGACCCCCCCGCTAAGTGTCGGGCCAGGGTCTGGGTAATCAGGTCGCTATCTGCCGCACGACACTATCGGATTTTCGTGTTTGTTCAAATTCGCCCTGCCGACGCCCTCCTCAGCCCAGAGCCGGGGGGCAACCAGGGTACCCTGTTTACGCATAACGTGACACGGGACTGTGTGTTATAATTTTTTGTGATATTTGTGTTTTACTTTTTTCGGCTAGACACTGCTCCCCCTCGCGGGGCTGTAGGTAGTGTCACCTTCCGTTTAGGGTATTTGTTGTTTCCTCATCTCCCCCCCGCCGTGCCGGTGGGGCTGTGGGAGGTTTTCGGCATGACTTCTAATTGTCTTAACGCCTGTGTTTCCCTTCAATTCGACATTCTTCGTCTCGCCCCCTCACCACACTGACGGTACGCGGGAGGCGTTCGACGATGGTTTTCCTTGCCATAGCCCCTTCTTTGGCGGTTTGTTTTGCCGTGATGCCTTTTCCGTTTCGCCCCCCCCCCCCGCCACACCGGCGGTACGCGGCAGGGTTTTGATCGGTGGCTTGCCTTAATATTGGTCTGCGTTTCCTCCAATTTCTTTTCTTCGTGTTTTCCTGGCTTCATAGCCAGGCTATTTAGAGGTGTGGGAGTGGTTTTTGAGGAGCGGCATCTTCGAGTCGTGGTCTAGTTCGTAGAACCGGAGTTTATCCGAATCTCCTATAATTCTGCATATGCGCCTCATCAGGGTGGGCAGTATTAAGGCACGGCCTTGAAAGGCTGATTACCTGATTCGATAGGTAATTGGTCGTTCTTGTATGATAGGATGGCGTTCTATATTCGGGGTAGTCAGGGGACGGAGAGTTTCTTTCTTGCCTCTCGTCCCAGTTGTCACCTTCGATTCTCGTGGAAATAATTAAAGCCGCTTCTCTCCCGCTTTGAGCTACGAAAATGAGTAACACCGGGGACATGCCTACCTCGTCAACCTGTAGGGATACTCTATGTCTCACCCCAAGCAACTTCACAAATGGCGTCGTCGACCGACCATGGGTTTTTGGGTCTTGGATTCGAATCCCATCATCCACAAAAATTAACTTTTACGGCTTTCCCCATGAGCTTGAAAAATATTCTCCCCGGTGTACCCAGGACATGAAGTCGCTTGGATATTGACATGTCCGACTGTATATCCGGCCGACCTGCTATCCCGCCGTTTCAGGGGGGGGGGGGGGGTTATTAGGCTTAGTTTGGGTAGGCAATTGGTTAACCTTCTGCCAGTGGTCAAACAGACTAACGCACCTCTAATTCCTCAACAAAATAGCGCTCGGACTAGATTCTTTGTTTCCTGGATGCTGCATGCTGCTGCACAAAACGTAGTATCCTGGTATATATGTTTTATGTAGCACTAAGCCTAAGCTGGGACCTGGTATGATGATACTTCGTGCCAGATATTCCACTTCCACAAAAAAGAAAAAGGTACAGAGTAAAGACAACTGGAAAAAACGGGCAAAAAAATAAAAAAAACTAGTTGGCAGAACCTAAATTTGAAGGAAACAGCAGCTGAATACTCGAGAAACAACCGAAAAAACAACTTCCACAAACTAAAAAAAGAAAATAAAAAGAGTATATAAAAAAAGAAAATAAAAAGAGTATATAAAAAATGAGCTGAAGGACACGCCAGCTAGCGCTGGATAACGAATACAGTTGAATTAAATTGACACACCACGTGCATGAAAATACGTGAAAGTGTGGTGAACTAAAGCTTTATGTTTTCCCCGTCCGCGGGAGGATAAAGAAACAAAGAAAAAAAGACAAAGCCAAAGTCCAAAATCGACTTGGCAGAAACCAAATTTGAAGGACAGCTGAGGAACAAGAAACAACTGAAAAAAAGAAGAAAAGAAGAAAAAGGTGGACGAAGAAGCCAAAGAAAATCTGAACCGTTCCGCAAGTAATGGAAGGAGGCGGTATCCACGTGGGAGGTCTTGAGAGGCCAGGGATGTACCAACCGAGCCCTCTCGGCACCTGTGTTGGTTTGCCTACAAACAAAAAATGCTACTCGTAAATAACCTATAACGTCAGATATTGTTATAACCGAGATTTTGTCGAAAATAGGCCAGCACAACTCCCTGTGGATCATTCAGCACCCTGTGCTCTTTCACTGGCACCGCCGTGCTCTCTACTGAAGCCCCCAAAAGACACCCTACGCCCGAGGGCACTCAATCAAGTCATGAGATAGTCTGATATGTTGTTACTTTGGCCTGTGCTTGCTAGGATTGGAGAAATCCGGTGCACAGCGGCCACGTAGTGCATCCTGTGCAGCGCCGCTACGAATGTTTCAGCGATGGCGCCGCCAGTTTAGGCAATTTTCCAGTTTTGACGGCCACTCTGTCGCGGTGGTTAAGGTTAACGAAATCGCCCAAGACTTACCTTGTGCTAGTGTATACAGGCAGAGAAGATATTCCAGGGTGGGGGGTTTAGATTTAAGTCACCGACGTCGCAATCGGCTTGAGAAGAGTCTCAAAAACAAAGAAATGCGTACAAAAAATGCTACCTGGTACATACGTTGTAGTGTAGTAGCGCTAGACCACGAAAAAAACTTTGGTTAAACAAAAAACTCGTACGATTACGTGCGTGTTGCCCATCGTAACGGCAGTAAAAAAAAAATACATGGCCACGAGCAGTATCATGAGGAAATTCAACCGCCTGGAACCACAATTTAAAACTTCAGCGACACTGCTGTCGCCGTGCTTACAGGTCACCAAAACTGCTGCCGCTTTGCCAAGCTGTGTTGAGAGCACCCAAGAGTGCATCGCAGCTTGGGGCGATTTTAGCTTTGATGTGGTGCTCGAGGCTGGAGATCCGGCAAAATTGCGGAATATCGTCCACAAAAATTACAGCAGTAGTAAAGGTGGTTCCAGATCTGTATTTTGGCATTGTTTGGCCCCAATTTTGCTTTCTTGTGGGCAGAGCAACACAGCAGTTGTCGGAATAAAGACACACAGAGTAACATGATAAGTAGTTGTATGCTGTACTTCTACGGCTTGCCGTTTATCGTTGTTCTGATGCCGCCGCTGCTGCTTGCTGTTGTATGTATACGTACGTGCCATGCGGCTGTTGTTGTATACCACACCCCGGACAGTAACCTGTTGAATATGCCTATTGAATGCCAATAGGTTGGGGTATTGCATATCGATACCTATTGACAAGTTCGACAGGCATGTGAATTTGTCGATCGATACCCATTGTTTAGGACCGTCGTGTGCGTCTGTATACTATGTTAAATAGGCCGTGACAAGAGACTTTCGCCGCACTAAACTGGCACTCCGAACTGAAGGATACCGCACTAAAATGAGGGACCACGATCGTGCATGTTTACCAGGTAGCATATGTTTGGAAACGTGAGGACCGTTTGTAAATATATATCAATACCAAACGGCTCTTATTTGTCCGGACAAACTTGTTAAGAAGATGATACCGGTAGCATAGATATACCATATGGTGTCTCTACGGCTGCTGCTGCTGCTGCTGCCGCCGCTACAGACCAGCTGCAGTGAGATTGGCAACGCAATGCTGCCGTGTGCACTGACAATCTACCATCCTCTGTGTGCCGACACCAACCAACCAGTGCCGCGATCCTTCTCACTTTGGTCGTCTACGTTTTCCAGTTGCTGTCAACTGCTTCAGGATTGCCAAACGCTTTGCAGTTGCGGCTTCAATCGCGCCGGCGCGCTTCCTGTGCTTTGCGGCCGCCACTTCCATTGAGGCCAAGGCAGATTCTTCGGCTGCGGACGAGATCAGCGGTTCGCCGTATTCATTCTCAGCATTTTGCGAGCCAGGACCTACAAGAAGAGCCTCGCTCGCGCTCGCGCTGTTCTCCGTCGCTGCCGCGTCCTCCTGGCCCGTGTTACCCAACCCATCTAGAGCCGCTAGTACAGCAGAATCTGCTGCTTCTGACCAACCGTACTCGTCAACGGCAGTAGAGGCTGCCTCAAAGGGGGTGTCCGTACCAGCGGCCGTGCCAGAGGCCGTGCCAGAGGCTGGAGCAGCCTCCATGTTTGGATTGTCTTGGGAGGGCTGGGAGGGCTTCTACGTGTCACGAAGTCACGAAACGCTTTGCGGTCGGTAATGTCTGTCACGAAATGGTAAGGGTCGTCGGTAACTTGTGTGAGGTTTTTTGGTGCACCCACACTAAAAAATAGCCCTGTCCCAGTCTCGTCAAGTCATCAGCCCCGAGCCAAAAATGCCAACCTATCAGTATGGTACGCACCCTTGACCCCCCGCATTAATTTATTTTTTGTCAATAAGAAAATAAAAAGACGCCTACTCTGCAATAGTGGTGCGAGATCAGCCAAGGTGTCCTCGAAACTCATAATTTTTCAAGCTGCGTGTGCGTATGTGTACGCATCAGGTACAGTAGTTCAATCGGGCGAGCTACGGGGTGTGTTATTTTTATTTTATTTTTTTCACACTTACTACTTTCCAGCTTCTGGACAAGCCATGGTCACAGGTGTCGTCCATTCTTCCCCCCGGTTCTCGCCTTCAATTTTTCATGGCTTTTCACGGGTTTTGACCCGACCCGCGGGTCGAATCAAGGTGGTTTCAAAATCTCGCAGGTCGGGTCGGTTCATGACCCGCGAGTTGTTCTCGGCTGACCCGCGGGTCAAACCCGCGGATCTGGCCCGCGGATCCGCCTTTTTCAAACTTTACAGCTGAGAGCCATTGCCGTGCAGGCGCCCTGCGAGTCCGACCGCAGATCCATCCGTAAATCATACAACACTCACCGCTTCCTACCTCTCTCGTGCCGATGCTCCGATCATTTATTTTTGTCATCACAGCGTTTAGAACAATCACCAGGCAGTACCCCTAGCTACACGTACGTACCATGGCATACAGTGTGACGCGAATCCCGTGCCGGCTGAAGCCGGAACAGCAGCAGCAGCAGCAGCAGCAGCACTGGCAGCAGCAAGCGCCAGCAGCAAAACCCGGATTCTCGCGGGTCGCAACCCCTGCTGACAGATCCACCGTCTCAGTTGTGGGCTTGCTGCCGGAGGCGGCTCAGCTAATGACAAGCTGCTTACCAGGGCTGGAGACTGCATAGATAGAAGATAGATACAGTGACAGTAGCTAGCTCGAGAATTATCATACCACCAGTACGAAATAAGCAAACGTAAAAGAGCAAGAGCTGCTTTTTTTTTGGCAGTGGTCGTCAAAGCAGCAGCAGCAGCAGCACTCTGGTAGCAGCAAGCACCACAGCAGTAGACAACGCATCCTCGCGGATCGCAGCCCCCCTGCTTGACAGATCCACCGCCCACCTGTGGGCTTGCTGCCGGAGGCGGCTCAGCTAGGCTGCTTGCCGGGGCCGGGGACTGCATAGATACTAGTAATAGCTCGCTCGTCTGGTCGCTCGTCGGGTCGCTCGTCGGGTCGACCCGGTGGTCTAGCGCTACGAGCGCGTGGCTAATTGCCCATGCGTGTGGGTTGCGGTTTCTTTCTCATTTTTCGCGCGCACACCACCAAACGCTGCTGCAAACAATACTTATACCGGTAGGAAAGAACCGGCGTAGAACACGACATCCTGAGGAAAGTACGAGGGACCAAGGACCAACCAACCGACCGAGGTATACGACATGCTTTGGCCCGTGACTTTTCGACGTTCATCCGTGATAAATGTCACGGGTCAAGTCGACCTGACCCTCATGAAACCCGCATCTCGCGGGTCACCCGGATTATGGCGGGTCGGGTCGGGTCGGGTCGGGAGGATTTCAAAATCTCGCGGGTCGGGTCGGGTCGGGCCAGGAGGTCTTCAAAATCTCGCGGGTCGGGTCGGGTCGGGTCAGGAGGTTTTCAAAATCTCGCGGGTCGGGTCGGGTCGGGTGAAGACGTATCGAAATTATCGCGGGTCGGGTCGGGCCAGGTCAAGACGTCTGGAAATTCTTACGGGTCGGGTCGGGTCAGCTGACCCGACCCGACCCGACCCGACCCGCAAGATTTGACCCCACCCGTGAAAAGCCCTGCAATTATTATCGCGCATAGGGTTCAGCAATCCCACTGCTCGTCGATTTTTCATCGAGTGTTGCGAACTCACGCTCCCGCGCTTTCCGCAAGTCAATTTGTGCACAAGAAAAAGTCTCCACGAATTTGTACGAGAGTATGCACTCGGGGGGGCTCGAACTCACGAAACCGACCTATACCAGGCTTGAGGACAAACCTGATACGCCACCGAGGCGACCGGGTGTATGCCCTCGTGAAGGATTCCACCCCTACGCGCTACGAGTACCAAATGGTCAACAGGAAAGACGGTCAACGGTCAGCCTAGAAGCTTGTACCAGGCTAAGCATACCAGTAGGAAATAATAACGAAGTAACAAATAACGAAGTCATTTGCACGTTCATGTGTTTAGGCACGGAGATTGCTGTTTGCTGTTTTTGTTTCCTACCCGTGATACCAGCAGTATTAATAGTATGATACCTGGTACCAGGTACATCTTTCTTATTTCCTTCCCTTGCTTGTCTTTTCTTGCTTTTCTTGTCTTTTCTTTTCTTTCCTTTCCTTTTTGTTTTTTTCGCTTTCTTGTCTTTTCTTTTCTCCCCTTTATCTTTTCTTTGTTTCTTTTTTCCAATTGACTTACGTCTGTCGTGCGTATGCGTAGTGATGGGTACCAGGGTACTACGTGCAATATATACGTGGTAGTCTTGGGGGGCAAGCGGTATACTCGGTTTTTCCAGGCGCGAGTAGTGAGACCTATGCACCAGTATGGACCTGGCACATCGTAGGCTGACTCCCGATTTCACTTGTATAGAGTATGTTTCTGGTAGGGGCATGAATTGCGTCAGCTGTGATATATGAGTGTACCGCCTTTGGTTTGTGTTTTTCCCTGAAGTATTCCTTAGCTCCAGAGTGACTGGAGCCTGTCCTGTGACCACGGACTTGATTATGCGCGCTAGTGTGAAAACAACATCTTCTATCTTTTGATTTTACTCGTATAAAAAACTGAAAAACGTCAGCTTTGATACGTCCTTCAATTTTAAATTTTTATAAAACAAAAAAATGGGGTTCTAGGGTTCTGGGCCTCCGTTCGCACTAAAACTTGCGATTTTGGGAAATCTTTGGCGATATAAATTGTATTTTTACACTTGCTGCTTGTGCATTTTTTTTTTATTTATACACTTCTACTTTCCAGCTTCTGGACAACCCGTGGTCACAGGTGTCGCCCCTTCTCTCCCCCGGTTCTTGCCTTCAATCTTTATCGCGCATAGGGTTCAGCAATCCCATTGCTCGTCGATTTTTTATCAAGTGTTAGCTAACTCACGCTCTCGCGCTTTCCGCAAGTCAATTTGTGCACAAGAAAAAGTCCCCACGAATTTATACGAGCGAGCATGCACTCGGGGGAACTTGAACTCACGAAACTGACCTATACCAGGCTCGAGGATAACCTGATAAGCCACCGGGGCGACCGGCTTGCACTATATAGCCCATCGTGCACCCAACAGATATACACCTAGAATTCGACAGCAAACTAGAAACACCTGTAAAAAAAATACAGGATACAGGAAGGTTGGCTGCGTTGAACGAACTGTTTTGCTCGAAACCGGGACGAAGAGATGAGACCAATGCGCAGTGGTGTGTTGGGGGCGGGGGGGACAAGGGAGAAGGGCAGGGGGAGGGTGTTTTCTTGTTGCAACATGAGTGGGGTTTTTCGCTCGATGTTGTGTTTTGGTATTCAAAAAATGAAAAAAAATGAGCGCTCCGTGGTCTGATTCATGCCAGTACAGCAGTACCTACATAAACGTAAACATAGGGACTGTTGAGGAATTAATATGATAAATAACAACCCTTACATTT
Source organism: Undaria pinnatifida (assembly GCA_012845835.1). Taxonomy (NCBI): domain Eukaryota; class Phaeophyceae; order Laminariales; family Alariaceae; genus Undaria; species Undaria pinnatifida. Next base: position 9,929,190 of record JABAKD010000010.1, read on the forward strand.
TCGCTCATAAAAGAATACCGGGTATACAGCAAGGCGCAGTAAATCTGTTATCATCTCTAATTTACTGCTTGACCGAGGCTTGACAAACAGCACAGACAAACGGAACTTTCGTGCATATTTACTGGATCCTGGGTTCGGCCTACGCCAAGCAAACCCGCTCCCACCCCGAGAATACCCGTACATCATGCGTGCATCTCCAACCCCGACATGGGCACCCCACCTACCTGCACGGCTGCTTCTGCCCATTGATCTCCTCGTAATCGCATCGCTTCTTCCTCAACATGCAGAAGTTGCATGTCGTACGGCTCTTCCCTTGCACAACTACAACAGCTGGTGTGGCAGGGGTCTGTTTGGAGGACTGCGTAGGCTGCATCGTGGTAGCACTAACATTGCTGCCTTGACTAGACTCCCCGAGCGAACCAGAGCTTTGCATGACGACCCGGGGAAAGCCGCTTGTGCCCGGCAGCGGGTCGGTCATGATAGACTCTCCGGGCCGGCCTTGGTGGGCCTGGGCGTCGCTGTTTGGGAAGCGCTGGCCGTGTTGTTGGTGGTGGTGTCGTTGGCCGAGGTTGAAATTCATCTGGGCCTGGTGTTGGAGGGGCTGTTGAGAATGCCACTCCGCGCCGCCAGCACCGACGTTGATTCTCTGCTTGTCCTGGCTCCCTTGTGCGACGAGGTAGGAGGATGTTTGGTCGCTCATGGCGAAACGATGCACGCCGACACTAGCTAGCCCTTCTCTCTTCCGGCTCCGACACTACGTGCCGCTGATGCTGCTGCTGACTGTTGTTCTGCTGTTTGTTCATTCGTGCCCTTTTGTTTTGCGTGTTTTTGCGTTCCGAGAATGGAGAATGGGCAACGAAATGAACGATTTTGACATAGATTTGACCAAAATGATAATAATCAGAAAATATTAAATATTTTATGAAAATTGAAAGACGTCAGCTGTGAATACGACCGATTGAATGGTTGAAACTCAACTTTGCAAGCTGCGTGGATGCGCATTTTTCAAGACAGGATCTCTCCAGGAGAACGTGCTTTATGCGATATCATATTCGACGAAAAGATCGTGCGAAAATTATCGCATACGTATGTACGTCTAATATTCGAGGATTATTACTTTTACAACATATTTGTCGATAAAGTAACGTGAAACGAGTTCTGGCCAAGTCCAGAGTCTACTTACTACCTGTCTGTGTACGAGTACTGTCATAGTATGGATTGTATATGTACTCGCTCAGCTGCTGCGGGTAGGCATACACCAATTGCGGGGAACTTAATTAGCAAAGGCTGTGCGTACATATGCTGCTATATCCCGGCGAGGAGCTGCTATAACGGCCGCACCGGCGTGATACCTTCGGAATCATCTCTGAAATAATAGAGTGGAGATCGTGTCTCCGCTCGCAAAAATAAAGTACCGAAGCATGCATCAAGATAAATAAAAAAAGGAAAGTAACTCCGCGCCCCTCGCACACCACGATACTTACCAATGATGTGCGATTGTTTGTGCGACACTCCAACTCGACACAACAACCTCTACTACTACTATTAAAATACTACTTCGAAGTATTAATATACGCGCACATATTGAAATGTCCTGCCCCCCGCCCCCCCGCCCTCCCCTCTCCCTCCCCTGACCCCTCTTGTTCATGAAAAAAAAAACCCTTTCCCCCCCCTCCCCCCCCCCGCCCGATCCCCCCCCCCCCCTTCCACCTAGTTTGTGCAAACGCCCCACTCACAATCGAAATCGGCCAGAGTAAAATCCCCCCTCCAACGCTCCCTCTTTTCCGACCACACACACGATCGCCTAGACCTAGCACCACGCGTATAACAAGCCCCTACATATATTTGATCTCACAGCCGAAGTGTATTTGTATATTATTTGTGATCTAAACCTCTTAACCCCCCCCCCCCCCCCCCCCTTCTCGCTCTCCCTTGCTCAAACGCCCCACCTAATATCGAAATCCGCCAGATTAGTAAACACTTCACGCACTGGATATCACCTCATTATTATCTTTCGAGAGCCATCCATGCCGCTGCTTCCCCCCCCCCGCCCCGAACGCCCCCTTCTTCTCCACCACCCGCACCATCGCCTAGACCTAGACCTAGCACCACACGTATAACAAACCCCTCACCTAAAACCCTTCTCTCCCCCCCCCCCCCCCCCCCCGCCCCCACCCCCACCTTCCCAAAACCCCCCCAACCCATCCCAACCCCACCCCCTCGAACACTCCGCCCTCTCTCTACTCACTGATTGTACGACTTACCCCAGGATATACATGATAAACTGATGCATTCTTTCCAAAACCGTCACATTTATCCCCTCAAAATAATGTATAGTTTCCACGCACAGATTGGGCTGCCCCACACGCCCCCCCCCTGCCCCACCCCCCCCCCATGATAAATTGGTGTATTTTTATTTTGTTTTATTTATTTATTTATTTATTTATTTTTTTCCCTAAAACCGTCAGATTTGTCCCCTTGAAAGGATTTATAGCTTACACGCACAAATTGCCCGCCCGTCCGCCCCCCCCCCCCTTTCCCTCCCCCCTTTCCCCCCCCCCCTTTCCCCCCCCCCCCCCTCCAACCCCGCTCGCTTTTGATCAAAACCAGGCCCCCACGTCCTTCAAAACTCCGCCCCCCCCTCACCGGTTATTCGACTTACAGGATTCACTTGATAAAAGGATACATTTCCCTCCACAGCTGTCAGATTTTGTCCCCCTCAGAAACGGGTTTTATAGTTTCCGTGCACAGACTGACTAAAATCACCCTGTTGACCCTGATAGCTACACTGCAGTTGTAAGGGGAGTCGCCGACCTATATCCTTAATGAGGACACACAACTCGTAATGCGCGCGATCGGAGTATCACACACAGCTTGCGAAGATGAGTTTCGACGAAATCTTCGATCTCACAGCTGGAGTGTATTTTCATTTTTTATAAGATACCTGGTAAATAAATGCTGCTTGCTGCTGTGCTGTACCAGTAGGGGTGAGAGTAGAGACGAAAAATCAGTCGTACCAGACTGCTGCAGTAGGGGTGAGGGTAGAGACGGAGACCTACTCGTAACAGGTACACGCGTCTCTAAAATATATGGGCTATATTAGGACCTAACTGCTAAGACACGACGACTTGGGGTTGTAACGAAGACCACTGATTGATAGGGACAGCTTACTTACGCTATACCCACAATGGGATCCGAAGGGTGCGCCAGCTAGCGTTGGGCTGCGAAAGCAACTGACACACGACGCGTATGAAAATACGTGGAAGTGTGGTGAGCTAAAGCTTTATTTTTCCCCATCCACCGTAGGATGGGAAAAAAAAAAGACTTGTACTGTGCCGTACAAGTTCACAAACCCCGTCGCCCGACGCCCATCAATGAGAACAAATAATAATCGACAACATTTTGATGAATAAAAACCCACGCGCCTTCGTGATATTTCTCTCCGCCCCCGGACGGCATCATCGCTATAATCTTTGGTTCACATACATGTGAATGAGAATGAGAGCTGTGTTGTTGTTGTTACTCCTGCTTGCTGCTCCTGCTCCTGTAGCACGGTGTGTTCCCTCTAAAAAGCACGGAGTCGTGCGTGAAGTATTATTATATTTTCCTGAGTTATTATAAAAATGAAAAAACACTCCATCCAGCTTTGAGATCGAATATTTTGTCGAAACTCATCTTTGCAAGCTGTGTGTGGTACTCCGATCGCGCGTATCACGGGTTGTGAGTACTCATTTAGGAGGATATAGGTCGGCGACTGCCCTTGCAACTACAGTGTAGCTATCAGGGTCAACAGTGTGATGTTAGTCAGTCTGTGCTGATTTTGCATTAACAACATCATCGTGGAACCCGGCGGTGTTGCTCGGCATGTGTGCGGGGGGTGGGCGATGCACACCCCCTGGAAAATGGGATGGGGGGTTTCACTATCTATACATACGTGTTTATATGGGGGTTTGATCTCAATCAGCTTCCATGAATAGCCTCAACGTCTCCCCCCCTTCTTCGGGGCCCATGGGCCTGCATGCGCATGAGGCGCATTTCTTGGCTAAACCACAAACGTCCATTCATTGTTGCTGTGGACCCCGGAGCGTTTCATTCACAGGGAGGAGCGAGATCTTCCTCACAGGGTAACCATCCCCTGACCGGTCGGCGAATCATCACCATGCCGGCGCGGGGCATTTTGTATGCGCCCGCAGCATCTAACTGGTGGTGGTAATAGAGTGCAATGAATGAATGGGTGTGTTGTCAGCGCTGTGTCCGCGCAGCGCACCGGGTCTGTTATTATTTTCAAATCACCTCGCGACTCGTCGCGTGGGGTCTGTTTTCGAGTTCGTTGGTTAAATTTCGCCGACTTCTAACAAGGGGCTTTCCGGGTTCTCCCCTTGCCACGCGTCGTACTAAGCTACTACTACGCGGTATAAACATGCAGCAGTAGTAGCAGAAGCAGTAGCAGTAAAGCAGCAGCAGCAGTAGTCTTAGTAGTAGTAGTAAGTAGTAGTAGTAGTAGTAGTAGTAGTAGTAGTAGTAGTAGTAGTATTTAATAGTAGTAGTAGTAGTAGTAGTAGTAGTAGTAATAGTAGTAGTAGTGGTAGTAGTAGTAGTAGTAGTAGTAGTAGTAGTAGTAGTAGTAGTAGTAGTAGTAGTAGTAGTAATAGTAGTAGTAGTAGTAGTGGTAGTAGTAGTTGTAGTAGTAGTTGTAGTAGTAGTAGTAGTAGTAGTAGTAGTATGTTAAGATACGGCCTCGAAAGGCCTGTAAGTATCCGAATTTGAGATCATTTGGATGGGTTTCGTATGATAAGGTTGGCGTTTTATATTCGGGAAAGTTAGGAAGTAGATCGGAGGCACGTGCCTCCGATCTCAGAAGCTATCCCGGGCTCTGGTGGAAACGAATAAAGCTACATCTCTACGAAGGAACAAAAGTGAGTACCCTCCAATAACCTGCTCAATTGGCAGACCTGCAGGGGGCACTCTGTGTCCCCCACCTTTAATTTAACATGTGGCGTCGACGGCAGTGTTCCTGGCTCCACAGCCAGACGGTTAGAGGTGTGGGAGTGGGTTTTGAGGAGCCGCATCTTCGACTCATGGTCTAGTTCGTAGAACCGGAGTTTCCCCGAATCTCCCATATTTCTGCATATGCGACTCATCAGGGTGGGCTAGTGTTAAGATACGGCCTCGAAAGGCCTGTAAGTATCCGAATTTGAGATCATTTGGATGGGTTTCGTATGATAAGGTTGGCGTTTTATATATTCGGGAAAGTTAGGAAGTAGATCGGAGGCACGTGCCTCCGATCTCAGAAGCTATCCCGGGCTCTGGTGACAACGAATAAAACTACATCTCTACGAAGGAACGAAAGTGAGTACTCTCCGAGGACCTGCTCAGTTGGCAGACCTGCAGGGGGCACTCTGTGTCCCCCACCTTTAATTTAACAAGTACTTGTAAAGTAGTACTACTACTAGTACTAGTAGTAGTACTACTTTACTAGTACTACTACTAATAGTTACTATTACTAGTTACTAGTAGTAGTACTAGTACTACTACTACTATTACTACTAGTAGTAGTACTACTACTACTACTACTACTATTACTACTACTACTACTACTACTACTACTACTGCTACTACACTAGTACTAGTACTACTACTACTACTACTACTACTACTACTACTACTACTTCAGTAGTTACTAGAATTAGTTACTAGTACTAGTACTACTACTAGTACGACTACTGACTATTAGTAGTAGTAGCAGTAGTAGTAGTAGTGGTAGTAGTACTAGTACTAGTAGTAGTACTAGTAGTAGTAGTACTAGTAGTAGTAGTAGAAGCAGTAGTGGCAGGAGAAGTAAGAGTACTAGTAGAAGCAGTAGTAATGTTAGTAGATTAGTAGAAGTAGTAGTAGTAGCAGCAGTAGTAGCAGTAGTAGTAGTAGTAGCAGTAGTAGCAGTAGTAGCAGTGTTATAGAGTGTCAGTATAGCTGGCAATAGATTCGGTAGGATAGTCCGCAGATTCATGGTCTATTGGCCACAAGAAGGTTCTCTTAAACGGAATATTCTGAGTGAAGCGGATAACCCGTAGAATCTAGCTAGTTTGTACCACAAGAGCGTTCTCGGAAATGGAACGCTCCTCCTCTGGACAAGATAGATAGAAGTAAGCGCGTTAAGCGCTCATGGGAACATTAGGACATCCAGGAGAACGTTCCTTGTACGTTCCATAGGAAAAGGTCCGGAACAGAGCACAGTAGCAATGCTGGGGTGAAGCGAACTCTGTGAGCTTCACCCCACCCCCGTGCTCTCACTACCTGCTCTCTACCTGCTCTACCTGCTCTACCTGCTCTACCCAGCCCTATCGTGGCTAGGCCTGTTTTGTCTGTCTTTTAGAGTTCAATGTAGAGGAAATAATGTATAAGCTTTTGAGCCTATCCAGCGAGCCATGAGGAGAGACCAAACAAGGGCACCGGAACCCATGAGGAGCACGCTTCCCAACACCGACCAACCACGCATCCCCCACTCGGAGTACCACCACAATTGGCGTCGTCGGCAGGACGTGATACAATACCGAGACTCCCTTTGCGATCACGTGGACCTAGCTGGCTCTTTTTTCTAGATCAGCCAGCTGCACCCTCGCCATCGCCACGCGACAGTCTTACAGACAGCCGCAACTGACCACTGCTTGGCGGCTCACCGCAGCCAGCCTACACCGGACTACCTCTTCTGGGATGTTCAACCTTTAGCAGTGCCACCCTCTTCTAGGTTCTTCTTCTACGGTTTTTTCTTATCACCGTGTGGAGTAGTTTCCGACATCGCCCGATACCGACATTTTGAGCGACACCACGACCACTAAGCTTTCCCGGCTTCGACCAAGTATCGGAACCGTTTCCTACGACAAGCCATGGACATTGGTTCCGAGACCGACATACGCCGGAGCTCTCCCTTTCTTACCTACCTGGGACAACGGTTCCGAGGCCGACAAACGCCGGAAACTATTCCCGCACCACCACCCAACAACCCTCGACATCTACCACCGCCCTCCCAGTTCGTATCTCTAGCTTCGGCAACGGTACACCCGAGACTGGCAATCCCATCCATAGGCAGAGGCTATAACCGCTTCATTCGGTTGGCAGCCGCCTTTTCCCCATAACCCGCCGCGTTGCAAACGAGTCATCCCTTTCCGGTCTCGGCATTTCTCACCGAACCCTCCTACTACCGACCTCGTTTCGACCCTTTCCAACGCGACAGAACAACTCTGCCGCCCCCTCCCTTCAACGCGACCGGTTTCCACAGAACACCTCTGTCCCGGCCCCCTCCATTGCCACCGAGGCGCACCTGCCGAATTCCCCAAGCCGTTCTCCACCCCGACGTGTTACCACAGAGCCGCCTTGCTCCGGTCCCCGCCGACCCTCTGGAGGAAGCAACCGCCCTCCCACTCAAGGTCTGGTTAGTTCTCATTTCAACAAACAATGGACCCCCTACCGCCCCCTTTTCACGGCTACCCTGGCCCAAACCATCCCGCCTGTTCCAGGCCACCGACGGTACCTCCCGGCCAACTTTTCCGTTTACCCACCAGCGTGCCCTGGTTTCCCGCAACCACAACAAACCCGCGGTTTATCGCTCCCGACCCAGCTCTTTAGCTACTCCTTCATTAACCGGATCCTTGCCACCAACGGCCCTTCAGCTTTCCTCCACGACACAACCACGGACGACCCCGACTGATTCTGCTTCCGTTGCCAGTGAACACCGAACAGTTCCCCTCCAACCCAACGGTCGCGAATCCCCATCCGACACCAATACCGCCACCCCCCTTTTGCCTCAACAACCCTGTAGGTTCACCACCTGAACCTAGGCAACCCCTACCCGTCCCTGAAGGCATATCTGTGACGCCACTGTCGCCACCCCCCCTCTACCCTAACATTCCTATAGGTTTACCATCTGAACCTGTGGTTTTGTTCCTTTCCGGTTATGACCTCTCCGAGCCGAGCATCGGCTTGGGTGGGCTCGTTCCCCCGTCCCTCCCAACCCACCACTACATCCCGCCGCTCCCATCTTCTGAGTTGGAGCTAATTTTTTTTTCCGGGTATGAGCGTTTCGAACCGACTATCGGTTTGGGTGGGCTCGCTACCTCTCCTCTACGACCCACCTCTACCATTCCACCGCCCTCTTTTTCCGAGTTTGTTATTGTTTTTAGCCTCGGGCTCATGAACCTCCCGAGCCTGGTACGTATGGGACCTTTTTAGCCAGAAATCGGGCCCTTCCACGGCCTCTCCGCTGCCCACGTCGACCGATGCGAGCATTCCATCCCGGGTATCGTTTCGGGTGGGCTAGTTCCCCCTCCCTTTCGACCCACCATCACTATCCGCCCCCATCCACAGGCGACGCGCAAACCGTGCACCCTTCCTGTTAGGCATTGACTTGGGTGGGCTCAAACCCCCTCCCTCCTGCCCCATGCACCACGATTCGCTGCTAATACTTTCGGCAACTCACCGTTGCGGACCATACCAAAACAATCCGTCGACCCGTTCTCCGCGCCAAAGCCTCCGTCGGATCTATTTCGGCCCATGACATCGCCTCCGGTTCGCTAGCCAGCTCCGAGAAAGGCGCCGAGGACGCTGGCGCTCCTGCTGGATCGGCTTTCAGGCCGTCCTTCGTTCTCCCCAGCGCCCACCATTGGCGCATCCCTTTTTGGCCATCCTCATCCTTCGTCGGACCATTATTTTCCCGGAGCCGTCACCGCTCCACAGCCGCCGCTGAAAACTGTGGACTGCCCTTCCGACTACGGTTTTTCTCGCCAGTACCTGTGGCTACACTTCCAAGATCATCGACCCCCCCCCCACTGCCGCGCGAACACCGCGACCAGAGCTCCATCGTCATCTGAGCTCCGTCGTCACCTGAGCTTTGCCACCAGAGCTCCATCGTCACGTGAGTTCCGTCGTCACCTGAGCTTTGCCACCAGAGCTCCATCGTCACGTGAGTTTCGTCGTCGCCTGAGCTTTGCCACCAGAGCTCCATCGTCACCTGAGCTTCGCCGTCACCTGAGCTTCGCGACCAGACCTCCACGTTCACCGGAGTTCCACCTTTCACCAGAGCTTCGACGTCACCTGAGCTTCGCCGTCACCTGAGCTTCGAGACCAGAGCTCTACGCTCACCGGAGTTCCACCTTTCACCAGAGCTTCGTCGTCACCCGAGCTTCAAGCCCAGAAATCCACCTTTTTCAGAGCTCCATTTTCGATAGAGCTTCGTCGTCACCTGTACTTCGCGACCGCAGCTCCTCCTGCACGGAGATCCGTCGTCACCTTTCGTCACCTGAGCTTCGCGACCAGAGCTCCACCTTCGTCAGAGCTCCACCTTTCACCTGAGCTCCATCTTCGTCTTCCGCGACTTCTTCATTCGATGTTTTTTTCCTTCAAGCCACTACCAACGTCAAGGCAGCCTCTTCTTTTTTGGCCACTACCGCCGGCCCCGGCGTTGTCGCCATCATCTACTCCGACAATCTGGGAATTATTTCACCGACTTCTGCAGCCATGCACCGATGGGCCTGCCGCTTCAAACCGCTACCAGCGGCGAGGCGCCCTCCCCCTGGCCACTACCACCAACTCCGGCGTCATCGTGCCGTCAGCGCCGACCAGCGGGGACATTTTTCGCCGACTCCTGCAGCCACCGCGCCGGTAGGTTTGCTCCTTCAGTCCGCTACTAACCGCCCCGGCGTCACAGCCATCGCCGGCTACTTCGGGTCTTCTCTACCGCCTATTCCAACAACCACGCCGTTATCCTCGCCGCGTACAAAGCGAACTCCACCACCGCGAGAACCGCAGGCATCTCCACAGGCCCACCTTAAAGGACTACTACAGCGTCAACGCTCGCGCCTACATGTACGCTGCGGAACACGCACATTCCACCACCGCGTACGCGATCCGACACCTTCTTCAACCTACCATATTGAGCTACTACAGCCTCGTCTTCTTCCGTCACAAGAGCCTCTACCGTATCTTCCGCGAACACCCCACCCTCACTGGTTCGTGCTCGGAGCTCTTCAACGCGTTTTACTGGACCATCATCCGTCTCCAGCGCTCCTACCACATCTTCCGCGAACACCACGACGTCACTGTCTCGCGATCGGAGCGCTGCAGCACACCCTAGTACGACCACCAGCCGCGTTCCATCGGATCTTTCTTCAAACCCTACATCACCCGGTTCCAGGATCAACCTACGGCGTCTCTACTGCATATCTTCGCGGAGCACCATCTACGGACCGGCGTGCCTACAACGCCACGCGACAGGGATATCTGCAGCCAGGGTATTATCGCGTTGAGTCGCACTTACCCGTTTGTCTTGTTGTCCCTCCCCCTTACCATGTTTCTTGAGTTCCTTCTTGAGTTTTTCTCATGGGATTTGTTTTGTGCGCATTGGCTTCTTGATTTTCTCTTTTGGGTTTGATTTTGTTGTTCAGTTAGTTTCAAGGTGCCCCTTCTTTGCCTTGACGCTTCGGGTAGTCACACTTTTGAACAGCACATATGTTCGCGTGCTTGTGTCGGTGTGATACCCTGACTTTTCGGGCTGTTCCACTTTTGACGAGCACATATGTTTGCGTGCTTGCGTCGGTGTACTACCCTGGCCTTCCAGCCACTGATTTAGCTGGCCCCATTTTCGTAACCAGGCCGAAAAGTTTTGGTGGTTCTGTCTTCCTGTTTGCGCCGGTTTAACCTGCCCCGTTTTCGTAACTTGGCCCAAACCTGCCGTGTTTTCGTTTCCTCTCGTCGGTTTAGCGTACCCTTGTTTCGCTGTCCGCGAATCCGCTGTAGTATTTTTTTTCGTTGGCCTTCCCCTTGATTTCTGCAATACGTACGAAATAGGTGCATATTGGGCATCGTATATGTCTCCAAAACCGCTGTGGCATGCCCATCTTGGCTCTTCCGCTTTTTGCACTACGTACGTCATTGGTACTTAATGAGGCGTCATATTTGGCTTCTTACCGCTTTGGCATATGTGTCTTAGCCCTTCCCCAAATATTTGCACTCCGTACGTCATAGGTGCTTATTGAGGCGTCGTATTTGTTCTGTTACCACTGTGGTATACGTGGTATGTGCTCTGGCCCTTCCTCTATTTTCTGTACTACGCACGCCGTAGGTGCTTATTGAGGCGTGTTGTCCCCCTTGTTTGCGTCATATTGCCCTGCACAAGTTCCATCTTCTCGGTTGGACATCCAAGTGCTTTCGCGTATGTTTTCCCCGTTTTTTTTTTGTCGCTTAGCTTCGAGTAGGAATGGCTCTATAGTAGGCCACATTTTCAGAGTTTCACGACATCAACTGCTAGTATTTTCGGGTCCGTCGTTTGTTCACGACCCCCCCCCCCTCTAGGCTTCTTTACAGTATCAACCCCCGAAACCATGGTAGTTTCGCTTGGTCCTTATTAGCCTGAACTTCGCTTGCACGCTGTGCATGCGCGCCGCTAGCATTATTAGAGTTGCACGTGACTTGCCCCCTCCCTCTGTCCGGCTTACGGTATCAGCCCGCGACATCGTAATAGTTTCGCCTGATTCCTTCTCAGCCGAGATATCGTCTGCACCATGTGCGTGCTCTTTCGCAGAGTTTCTGAGCCCTCCGTTGTGTTAAGACCCCGTTTTTACCGCTCTCACGGTATGAGTGTTGAAATTAATATCGTGTTAGCTTCGTTTTTCTACCTTGGTTTCCCTTCCCTCTGCACTATGTGCCGTATGGGAACGTACACCCCCTCCTCTCTGCAGTGTGTGCGTTTTCGGAACGTATTTCTTCCCGACTCTGGCGTTCGTGAATTTTCGGAACCGAAACATTCCGCTTTCGCGTCCATGCAACGCGGGTATTATTTGATTTTTTTTCTTGTTATTTCTGGTCACGCTTGCTCCTTAGTGGTTATCGCTGTGCGCAGTTAGCGGCCGAATGTAGTAGTACTCTGTCCTTTCTTCTGGGAGTGAACGCTTAGTGCGCGTATTAGCTTTGGACCCTACTGTCTCAGTACAATTCTACCTGGTAGTTACCAGTATCGTCAGTGTTATCGCCTTGTGGTCCCCCAAAGTATTCCCTTACAGTCTCAGTATCATTGAGCCCCCAACAACGTTTTGACGTAGTAGTATGCCTTCTGTCTTATTTGCCGCATTCAAAGTATGGCACTTGTTAGTTTTCCGGTGACCTTCATGGGCGCCTTGATCCTGAACTCGCGCCCAAGTTGTTCCACTTTTCTACAGTACGACGAGTGTTTTTGTGGTTTTGCTTCCGCCTTCTACCGCCGATGTAGCCTGCCCACGTTTTGTGCACAACGACGAACCATGGCGTTTCCGAACCATGTTGAGGTTTTCTAACGTGTCGTTCCCACCTCGCCTTATGCGATTGGTGACAACATGGATGCTTTCCGCGATGTTTCTCTTCGTTTTTCGCGAGGCATTACCTCCTTTTTTGTTGTTGTTGTTGGACTTCTCCTTGCCCCTTGGCATACGTCCCTTTCGTTGTTGGACCTTTCTTTGTTCTTGCCGTACTTCTTCCCACGACTGATGTCGCTGCACTTTAGCCTCGGCCACTTGGTATTACGGCGTTTCAGCTATTGCTACTGTCTATGGTCCCATGTTGCCGACCACTGGCTTCACATTGAGAGCCCCCCTTAGGTTCCATGCTCGCGGTCCCGTGCTGACTCTTCAGCCCATCTGTCGGTTCTCTTTGGCCTCTGCCTTTTTGTTTGGTTGTACCTACCGCCAAGAGCCCCTTGTTGTCGGGCTCCGTTCTTGCTTCGTAGCCAGCGGATCTATTCCCCTGGACCACTATTTCTTACCTTTTTCTCTCGGCACCGCTGCCCCTACGGTCCAACGACAATGACCCCCGTCCTGGCTTTGCAGCCAACAGGTCTTGTTTCTCTCGACCACTTTTTCTTGTTTCTTTTCGGCATACCTGCCAATAGGGTTCAACTACACCGGCCTTAATCATGGGTTTACAGCCCGTCCTGACTGTGCAGTCCACAGGCCCTCCCCTCTTGGCCCCCGTTTTGCTCTTGGCTTGTTGGCGTACTTGTCGCATCGGGCCCACGTTTTGACTCCAGTTTGGCTTCGCAGCCCATATAGGTCGTTCCCTGTTGACCCTCTTTTGTGTCGTTTTTTTTTTCCGACGAAATCGCTTTCGGAGGTATGCCTTCGCTACGTACCTAGTGTTGCTCGTTTTCTGAAAGTAGCCTTTCAAGGCCCTTTGCTATGGACCCTTCTTTTTGTCAGGCTGCAGCACGTTGCTATGACACGATTTGCCTATTTCCTGTTTTTCCGCGCATTTTTCTCGGTTACCTTTTTAGGGTTGCTCCACGTTAGCGACCCCGCGTTCCCGACGTATAGTACCCAGCTGCGGCTTTTCTTCATATTGTCTTCTCTGTTCCCTGCATTCTTTCTGGATCCAGACACTTTCAGCGCTGCTTCGAGCTGAACGAGTATCCTCGTGTTGACCCCGTTTTTGGCTTGCTTTGTTATGGTTGAATAGCCTCGCTACGTTTGCTGGCATTGTTCCCGTTATTAGTTAGCCTCTCAAGGTGTCATATGTCGACTCTCTTTCCGGCTTCCGATAGTGCCTTCCGTCTTTCTGGTGTCTACGTTTCAGTTTCGTCCTTGTTTGCGTATAGCTTTGGCTAGGTGATTTCACCACATATTTCTTCCCGTTTTCATGGCACTGTACCCAGATAGCTTTCAAGGGTACTCCACTGTTGCCCCCCGGTTAAGCTTTCCGGCGTATCACACACGCCTCCAGTACCATCATTTTGGTGTTGTCTGTGCCACTGTTTAGGTGTTGTATTTCACTGCGGTGTTGTCTTTCACTGCGTTTTCGCGATTTGTTTTGGTAGCCTCGGTTTCCCGTTCTACAGTTCGACCAAGGGCCTTATGCTAGCCTCCTAGGTCCCACATTACGGCCCCTGTGCTTTCGTTACACATCAGCGTACTGGTTATTGATAGTTTTGCCTTTCGACCAATGGTCCCACGTCAGCCTCCCAGGTCCAACCTTGCGGACCCTGACATTATTTTAGGCACTGTTTTTTGTTTTCTCTTGCTTCATGCTTCAGGCTCTTTCTCTTCTGCCTTTCGATTAATGGCCCGACGCTTGCGTACTTCTTCGCGTCTTGGTTGTTTTCTCTTTCACCGTCCAAGCAATGGCCCCACGCCAGGTGTCCATGTCCAACGTAGCGGACTCTGATGTTCTGTTAGGCAGTGTTCCTTTGTTTCTCTCTTGTCTTCCGACAAATGGACCGACCGCCCGCCCCTTCGGCACTACGCTTCAGGCCGTAAACTCGTTTGGCCTTCACAGCGTGACACGTGTTCCCTTATTCTCTTCTGACTTGGTTTCCGCGTCTATACCTTCTTCTTTGGCCCCCTTCGCATCCTTGCGCTCAGTGGCCGCGCCCTTCGTGTTATCGTAGGCCGATTGCTACTGGTATACCGTAGGTACATACCCTTTCTCGAGCTCTCACGGTTGTGAGCTCCATCATAGGGTTGTATATCTTACAATGAGGCGTTTAAGCCTCATTATTACGAGGTGTGGGGGAATCTATAGCCTCATTTTCGTTTGTTTCGAATAGCCGCATCTTCGATCCCCCTCCCAAATTTTGATGTTTTGTTGACATCATTTAATGGGCAGGTGATCTGCATCTACGACTATTCAGGGTGGGCTAATGTTATAGAGTGTCAGTATAGCTGGCAATAGATTCGGTAGGATAGTCCGCAGATTCATGGTCTATTGGCCACAAGAAGGTTCTCTTAAACGGAATATTCTGAGTGAAGCGGATAACCCGTAGAATCTAGCTAGTTTGTACCACAAGAGCGTTCTCGGAAATGGAACGCTCCTCCTCTGGACAAGATAGATAGAAGTAAGCGCGTTAAGCGCTCATGGGAACATTAGGACATCCAGGAGAACGTTCCTTGTACGTTCCATAGGAAAAGGTCCGGAACAGAGCACAGTAGCAATGCTGGGGTGAAGCGAACTCTGTGAGCTTCACCCCACCCCCGTGCTCTCACTACCTGCTCTCTACCTGCTCTACCTGCTCTACCTGCTCTACCCAGCCCTATCGTGGCTAGGCCTGTTTTGTCTGTCTTTTAGAGTTCAATGTAGAGGAAATAATGTATAAGCTTTTGAGCCTATCCAGCGAGCCATGAGGAGAGACCAAACAAGGGCACCGGAACCCATGAGGAGCACGCTTCCCAACACCGACCAACCACGCATCCCCCACTCGGAGTACCACCACACAGTAGTAGCAGTAGTAGCAGTAGTAGTAGTAGTAGTAATAGTAGTAGTAGTAGTAGTAGTAGTAGTAGTAACAGTAGTAGTAGAAGTAGTAGTAGGGGTAATACGAGTAGTAGGAGTGGTAGTAGTAGTAGTAGTAGTAGTAGTAGTAGGAGTAGTAGAATTAGTGGCAGTAGTAGCAGTAGTGTAGCAGTAGTAGGATTAGTAGCAGTAGTAGTAGCAGTAGCAGCAGTAGAAGCAGTAGCAGTAAGAGAAGGAGTAACAGTAGAAGGAGGTGCAGTAGGGATAGGAGGAGGAGTAGTAGTAGTAGTAGTAGTAGTAGTAGTAGTAGTAGCAGTAGTAGTAGTGGTAGTAGTAGTAGTAGTAGTAGTAGTAGTAGGAGTAGGAGTTGGAGTAGGAGTACGAGTAGTAGTATAAGTAGCAGCAGTAGTAGCAGTAGTAGTTGTAGTAGTAGTAGTAGGAGTAGGAGTAGTACTAGTACTAGTAGTACTAGTAGCACTAGTAGTAGTACTAGTAATAATAGTAGTTGTTGTAGCAGTAGTAGAGTAGTAGTAGCAGCAGTAGTAGTAGTAGTAGTAGTAGTAGTAGGAGTAGTAGTAGTAGTAGTAGTAGTAGTAGTAGTAGTAGTAGTAGTAGTAGAAGTTATAGTAGTAGTAGTAGTAGTAGTAGTACTAGTACTAGTACTAGTAGTGGTAGTGGTGGTGGTGGTAGTAGTAGTAGTAGTAGTAGCAGTAGTAGTAGTAGTAATGGTAGTAGTGGTAGTAGTAGTAGTAGTAGTGGTTGTAGTAGTAGTAGTAGTAGGAGTAGTAGTAGCAGTAGTAGTAGTAGTAGTAGTAGTAGTAGTAGTAGTAGTAACAGTAGTAGTAGAAGGAGTAGTAGGGGTAATACGAGTAGCAGGAGTAGTAGTAGGAGTAGTGGGAGTAGTAGGAGTAGTAGTAGCAGCAGTAGTGTAGCAGTAGCAGGATTAGTAGCAATAGTAGTAGCAGTAGTAGCAGTAGTAGCAGTAGAAGCAGTAGCAGCAGTAGGAGGAGGAGGAGTAACAGTAAGAGGTGCAGTAGGGATAGGAGTAGTAGTAATAGTAGTAGTAGTAGTTGTTGTTGTTATTGTAGTAGTAGTAGAGTCGTTCTACGGTACCCCCCCCAACATTTCTTGAACAAAATCGCCGGTTTCGAAACCAGCTCGCCCGGCCCTATCTCCTGAAATACGATGCCCCTTGCTCCCCCGACGTCATCCTTCGATAGTCCTTTGCCTACAAGAAAATATGTGGCGATTGTACTTTTCATATCATCCTTCCCCGTGTCGAGTAGCCATGAAACGTTCGTTAAAGAAACTCGCTGGTTTTGGGGGGGGGCTATCGTAGAATCAGTCAGTAGTAGTAGTAGAGTAGTAGTAGTAGTAGTAGTAGTAGTAGTAGTAGTGGTAGTAGTAGTAGTAGTAGTAGAAGTAGAAGTAGTAGTAGCAGTAGTAGTAGTAATAGTAGTAGTAGTAGTAGTAGTAGTAGTATTACGGGGGGCCATAGTAAATAGGACCTGCGGTAAACACAAAAACCAATATATTTCCCTATTTTGACTAAAAATATTTGGTCCTATTTACTATGGTCCCCCGTAATAGTATAATGGTAGTAGTAGTATAGTAGTAGAAGTAGTAGTGATAGTAGTAGAAGTAGTAGTAGGTGTCATGGATAAATGTGTGATACCCTGGCACGGTGGTTTGAGAGGCTGTGCCGTCGACGGTAGTCGAGGTGATGGCACGGTGCGAGAGGATAGACTTGAAGACGAAGTGCTTGCGAGATGTAGAGAAGATGTTGCATAGTACAACGGTGGCGCTTAATTTGGCCAATACACAGAGATATAAACTGCAGAGTTTCAGGAGCCCAAACGACGGCTGCTTCCCAGAGATGACCACGACAGCTATGATCCGGAAATATCTACGAGAGAAAACCACATGAGAGAGTGAACTACCTGGATATCAAGCGGAGGATCCTACGGAAGTAACTTCTCCGCACACACACGTACGTTACACTCGAACCGACACATATGAGATTTACGATACACAAGAGCAGTGCTACTGAACTTGACTCATAATGGCTGTTGGTGATAGCGGCAGTGTGTATCGGCCGAGCTGCTGTAGATCATCTGATTGGATAGTTTGAATACTGAATTGCCAATTGCGGTAAGTTGATGCTGGATATTCTGGGAATACTCTTTGTGGTACTTCGGTAGGTTGTACACAAGTACGAGCTATACAATGGACTGTAGGTGTGTGTGTCGGTACATTGGTATGTGGTACATTGGACACTTATCCAGTAGGAAGGTTCAGGCATTGTTGCTGTAGGTCTGACTATCGGGCTATTGTCACGTTAGGGGTATTTTTTGTGGTACGGGCAACAACCCGAGGGTTTTGTGGCACGTCTGAAAGTACATTAGGCCGTGTTCTGTGTTATGCGTGATCGGGTAGTTGCATGGCGTGATCCTGAGGGTGAGGTTGTGCGCGCCCACGAGCGCCCCCACCCTGCTTACTCCACCTTGCCTACCTGTCTCAGAAGGGCAATTGCTCAATAATACAACATCTTTTCCCCAGAAGCCACGAGTTTACCAACACGCTATATCGTCAAAGGTGTCTGCTGCTCCGTCGTCCCCTTGGACTACACTAGACTGCTGTACGAGAGAGGCCTGATCAACCTGTCTCATCATGGCTGAATCGGGGACACCTGCGGGTGGCCGAGTTCAGAGTAATCCGCAGGATGTTGGTGAGAGGATGGTTTCCCTAGAGACGCAGTTGTCCCAACTTACGACTCTAGTCACGTCGCTTGTTGATCAACAGAAGGAGCAAGTGGAGTCCTCTGTGTCTGCTGTCGCGCCGGGAGGCGGCGGAACAGAGTATGCTTGTAGTACGCATTCTACCGATGATGCTACTGGCAGGACCGCGGGAGGTACGGGCGGCGATGGCCAAGGCCTTGGCGTGTCCAGCATGGGGGTTGGGAGTAGTAGCCTTGCTGGCTCAGGCTTGAACCCTAATGTATTCGCTGTTAATCGTTCCTCTGCTGGTGCTGCAAGCTTTGGTTCGATTGGGATTGATTGGAAGTGGGGCTGTAGGTAGCCAGTCTTTCGTTCCCGGGACTGTAGGTAGGGCTCTCGGAAGCCAGTCCTCTGTTCCTCCCGAACCTACTCCGTCGGGCAGGTGGTGGGAAAGTGTCGCCAGTGGAAACAATCTGACTCCTGGGACCGGCATTACTGATACGGGAGAGAAGTTGGGTGGGGGTCCTTTCAAAGTTCCCAAGGCTCCTGTTTTCGATGGGACAGACGTGTCTTACCCCTCATGGTCTCAGAATTTTCTGCTAAGTGCCCGGCACAACAATCTGTATGAGGCGTTTGTTTCCGAGACTGAGATTCCGATTGCTGACATTGGTTTCGACTTGACCCCCTGGGTAGAGAAATGATTCAGTGTGGGTGTGCTGCGTCAGGCTGAGATGGCATGGTGGTTTCTGTTCGACTGCTTGAAGAAGGATAGTCTGAAAACTATGGTTCGCCACGCTGGTTCTTCCAGCAAGGGTTTTCGAGTGCTGAAAGATCATTTTCTGCCGTTGAGCCAGAGTCAGATTCGTGTGCAGGAGGAGAAACTCAAATCTCTGCGCATGCGTTCGAATGAGAAACCCTCGATCTTCTTTGCATCTGTGAGAGAGACGCTTGGTGTGCTTCAAATGCTGGAAGTCAAGAAAGATGACAGAGAGGTGTGCAACCTGATGCTCGAGGGGCTGTCGCATGAATAGAAGACTCTGCGTGAAACTCTGGTGGTGTTCTGCCCGAATGACCCGTCGTTCATAGAGACCAAAGTGCGTGAACGGTACCTTGACTTGCAGACTCAAGATGGTCCAAAGAAACACAGTGTTGCTCTGATGTCTAGGCCTGAGAAGAAGAGTGCGAAGAAGCAGAACTACTAGTCAAGGTCTAACTCCGAGTCTGATTCATCTAAGAAAACGGCGTTTCAAGGGGAGTGTTTCAAGTGTGGGGAGGTCGGTCACGTGAAGAAGGACTGTCTGGCTCGTGTGATCGCTCATCCCTCCCAGACCGGATCATCCAAGGACGCCAAGAATGAAAACGGTGAGATATCTGAGTTGTTAGTGCTTCTGTCCCAAACTGACTCGGGCCTGAGGGATACCTGGAATGATACCATGGTGTTTCTGTCCCAAAATCTCTCAAACGATTGGAGTGATGACACGTATCTCGCATCGTGGTAAGACTCTGTACTGGTGAATTGGGTGAATTCTTATGGTGCTGATATTCCAACGCTGTATAGTGAAGTGGCGGACAGGATAAGGAACTATGTCGGTAGTGATCGTGTTATTCGTGATTCTATTCGTGAATATGCCACTCTCACCAAGAAGAGGTGTTTCGAAGATTGGTATGCAGACACAGGTACCGCTTCCCACATGACAGATTCTCTCTCGTGTATGAAGGATGTGAAGCCTTGCCACAAGAATGTAAAGGGAATTGGTGGCGTGACTTGTGAGGTAGCTCTTTCAGGAACTCTGGAATTGGTGTTTGTGTCTGCTGACAACGAGTTTTTGGTAGAGCTGAAGAATGCGCTGTACTGTCCCAAATTGGGGTACAACCTTTTTTCCCTAGCGCAGAATTTGATGGCGAGTCATGGAATGGTCTTGGTGGTCCTTGTGGTGTGATGACTGCTTTCCACGGAAATGTGACTTTTGAGAATTTCGATGGCATGCTTGTTGCGACTGCGTATCGTGTGGGTGATGACTCTATTGGATCCGTGTTGGCTGCCCTCACTCCTTTAAACCCCAAGCACGAAACGAGTATGGATGTGAATGACTTTCATAACATTTATGCTCACTCACATGAAGGATTGCTTCGTGCTACTGCAAAGCGACTGGGTATCAAGTTGACTGGTACCCTAGATGCTTGTACGGGATGTTCGATGTCGAAGGCAATTAGAAAAGGGATTGCTCGTGAAACTAAATGTAGATCAGATAAAAAGTTAGGGAGAGTTTATGTTGACCTGGGAGGGAAGAAGGCCGTTGTGTCCATAGGGGGAAAGTATTGCCCCATGATTGTGAAGGATGATTTCACAAGGCGTGCATGGATCTATTTCCTGATAAGTAAATCAGACGCTGCGAGTGTTTTCCGGAGTTTTCTTGCTAGTGTGCGTGCTGATGGAATCCCATCATTGGTTGAGATTGTTAGATCTGACAATGGAGGGGAGTTTTTCGGTGGACAATTTGCATCCATGTGCAATGAGCTCTTGATTAAGCAAGAGTTCACCCCAGCTTACAGTCCTCAATACAACGGTGTTGCAGAGCGTGGCTTGGGATTGATAGAGGAGGCCGCAATGGCGGCTCGTGTTCAGGCGAAAGTTCTTTTGTGGGCATGTACAGTTACCTAAGACTGACAGACTCTGGGCTGAGGCAATGCACTGGGCTTGCGAGGCACTTAATCACACGCCTTGTTCTGCTAACCCCGATTCCAAGTCGCCGTATGAAATGTGGTATGGGAAAGCTCGTCCTGCTAAACCTTATAAATTTTTGAAACCGGCGTACTGCAAGTGGCAGCGACCGTCGAAGCTGTTTCCGAAGGGTGAGAGTTGCTTTTATGTCGGTCCTTCGAGAGACCACCCGCGTGATTGTCATAGAGTACTTACGAGGGCGGGACTATTCAGGAAACGAGGGAGGTAACGTGGGAGGCGTTGCCGTCACAACTCCCTCCACCGCAACCTCCGTTGCCGATAGAGATCGCGGAGGAGGGAGGGAAGGAAAGTGACAACGATGTAGAAGCCGAGGTATGGCCGCTTGTAGGGAGGGGAGTTGCCCACACACTGTTGCGAAATAACGCGGCAGTGGTCCCCTCTGGTGCAGCAACGAACGAGGTAGTGGTCCCCCCTGGTGAAGCAGTCGATGTGGTTGAAAGTGTTGACGCAGAGCGTGTAGGTCGATCGCCGTTTGCCCCCTCTGTGCCATCTTCGCTCGTTCCCTCTGTGTCGTCTCCAGCACCTGAGTTCACCGATGGTGAGGGGCAGGGAGGGCAAGATGTGGGGGAACTAGAGTCGGTGGGTCCTGAAGAGCAGGATACAGAGTCTGTAGGGCCGGGAGGGCAGGAGGCAGAGGCAGAGAAATCTCCTCCAGTTGCTCGTCGTCCGCGGCATGTAGCTGAGCTAGCTGATTTCAACAACCCTGCGCGTGAGAATGATGAAGTAAGAGAAGGTAGAACTCGCGCGCAAACCCGTGCAGTTAACCAGCAGAATGTATCTGGCCTTGTGGCCACTCTAGGGCCCGTCTGCGCAACAGAGATCATATATGCGCTGTTGGCGGAGCAGAGAGCAGGTGATGCAGTGGAATTGCCGAAAGAACTAGTGCAGGACGTAGAGTCTGAGCCTGATAGCTATCAGGAAGCCCGGCAATCGAAGTACGCCACGATTTGGGATGGAGCTATGTCTGCAGAAGTTCAAGGCTTGATAAGGGCAGGAACGTTCACGTTAGCGGTAAAGATCCCAATAGGCTGTAACGTGATAGATGCTAGATGGGTTTTCAAATGGAAAGCAGACGAAACAGGAAAGATATCGAAGGCCAAGGCTAGGCTTGTCGCGAAGGGCTTCAGGCAGAAGTATGGTGTAGACTATCTTGAGACTTTCTCGCCTACTGCAAATCCTGCATCAATTCGATTGTTGGTAGCATTGGCGTGCAAGTATGATTTGGAATTACTCCACTGGGACATTGAGCAGGCGTTTGTTCAGTCGAAGTTGGATCACGAGGTGTTCATGAAGTTGCCTCCTGGCTGTGGTTCGATGTCAGGGAAGGTTGTCCGTCTGAACAAGAGTTTGTACGGATTGAAGCAGGCATCTAGAACATTTTACAAGAGGCTAGTATCGGATCTCAAGAGGATTGGTTTCGAGCAGTCTCTGTGTGACCCCTGTGTGCTGCGTTTCATGATGGGAGACGAGGTGATAGGGATGGTCGCGATTCACGTGGATGATATTCTGTATGCAGGAACTAAGAGTCTTGTCAAGGTGGTTGTAGAAGCCCTAGGCGATTCTCTTCCTACGAAGAATTTGGGTGAGGTCAAGTTCTTTCTTGGTTGCGCATTTATTCGCGACCGCGAGGCTGGCACGATTTAGATTTCTCAGGAGAGTTTCATCAGGAGTGTGCTTGAGAGATTTAAAATTTGTCGCACCAGCTCGATCCCTGCTTCCCCTGCTAACGATGACAGGTCCGTGATGGAGGATGAGGAGGCAGGAAATGTGCCGTTCCGAGAGGTGGTGGGGTGCCTGATGTGGGTCGCCAATGGGACGAGGCCCGACATCTCGAATGCTGTGCGGGCGGTGGCGAGGCACTCTCATGAGCCAAAGAAGAGATACTGGAAGGCAGCTCAGAAGATTCTGAACTATCTTCTGGAAACGGCACATCTAACTCTGAAGTACAAGAGAGACAGTACGGTTGATGACGTAGGCACGTTGGTGTACGTAGATGCAGACTTTGCCAGCAAGGCCACTGACCGTAGATCAGTTTCGGGAGCACTAGTTATTGTGGCTGCCTGTCTTGTAGCTTGGCTTTCTTGGACGCAGAAATGCGTTTCGCAGTCGACTTCTGAGGCAGATTATTTTGCGATGGGCGATGGTGCGAAGGAGTCTCTGTTTGTGAACGGAATGCTTCAGTTCTTGAGGTCTAGTGTGGAGCCTCGTAAAATTGACGTCCTTGAGGACAACGAGGGAGCGATTGCGCTTGCAGAGAATCCGCTTAGCTCGAGCAGGAGTAAGCACATCGACGTGAGGCACCACTTTCTTATAAATCTGACCGAGGAGGGTGTGATCGAGATCACGCATGTTCCCAGCGAAAAACAACATGCGGACATTCTCACGAAGGCTCTGCCGAGAAGTATTTTTGAAGTTCACCGTGACTTTGCATTGGGCTCTAGGAAGTAGGAGTCTGAATTATTTTTGTTCGTCATACTGCATGTTGTGGGTCTGGTAGATACAACAGCCCCTAGGGAGGGTGTTGGTGATAGCGGCAGTGTGTATCGGCCGAGCTGCTGTAGATCATCTGATTGGATAGTTTGAATATTGAATTGTCAATTGCGGTAAGTTGATGCTGGATATTCTGGGAATACTCTTTGTGGTACTTCGGTAGGTTGTACACAAGTACGAGCTATACAATGGACCGTAGGTGTTTGTGTCGGTACATTGGTATGTGGTACATTGGACACTTATCCAGTAGGAAGGTTCAGGCATTGTTGCTGTAGGTCTGACTATCGGGCTATTGTCACGTTAGGGGTATTTTTTGTGGTACGGGCAACAACCCGAGGGTTTTGTGGCACATCTGACAGTACATTAGGCCGTGTTCTGTGTTATGCGTGATCGGGTAGTTGCATGGCGTGATCCTGAGGGTGAGGTTGTGCGCGCCCACGAGCGCCCCCACCCTGCTCACTCCACCTTGCCTACCTGTCTCAGAAGGGCAATTGCTCAATAATACAACATCTTTTCCCCAGAAGCCACGAGTTTACCAACAGCATATGACCCAAACGCTCTGAATCATGCACACCGGGGCGTAGATGCCGCCAGAGTCAAGGCCAGGAACTTGGTTCCAACCTTGAGCCACTACACGAGCCTTGAAGGAGCTGTCCGCCTTGCGCTTGAACACCCATTTCAAATTGATTCGCTTCCGTCCAGCGGGAACGGCAGAGCGCGGAACAAGCTTGTAAACTTGACGATCTTTAAAACTCGCGATCTCGCGTTCTGCTGCTGCGTTCCACTGAGCGGCTTCGGGCGTGGCCCGCGCTTCCTTGATTGTCCGTGGAACATTCGGTTGCGTTGTTCCCACAGCGTACACGTATTCCGTGAAGCCGAATGTGCCGTCCCTGTGGGCGACGTCGGGAAACTCCCCCTTCATGGTAAACGCGTAGGGCTATCTTTCTCTGGCGTACCACCAGAAGTCCCAGGCGCATCGTTGGCAGGAGTAGATCCAGCAGGTGCAAGTCCAAGATCACGGCTGGTTGTCTCACAAATTTGTTCGAGAAGCTCAATCGCAGACAGATCCCCGACGGCATCCCCAACGGCACGTTCAGAAGAGAGCGAATCAGCCGAGTGGTTGGAAGTGTAGTTTCGCACGTCTCTTAGCATGTCGTCGTGGTCGTCGTACGTGAACTCCCCGTCGTCAAAACCACGCGCGTCCAACGAGGGCGCCACAGAAGGCGTCTCAATGAAGATAACATTTTGACTCACCTGCACACGTCGCGTCTCAGAGTTGTAGATCAGGTAGGACTTACTTTCCTCGCTGAATCCGACGAGCCGGCCTTCCCAAGCACGATGCTCCAGCTTATTGGTGTGGACCCCTTCGTGCACGAACGCCCGGGAACCGATCACCCGGAGATGGCCGAGATAGGCATCCTTGCCGTAGAGCGCCTTGTACGGCGTCCCGTTTTGCAAAGCTGCGTGAGGAGTCCGGTTGCTCAGGGAGACGGCCGTCTTAATCAGCTCCCCCCAAAGGAAGTTCGGATGTGTCGAGTCGGCGAGAAAACAGCGCACGATGTTCAAAATCGTCCGGCCCGCACGCTCGTTCGCTCCGATCTGCTGAGGGGTGTTCGAAGAGGCAAACTCCATCTTGATGCCGACGTCTTGACAGTACTGACGGAACTCCGCGCGCGTGAATTCCGTGCCGCGGTCCCCGCGGAGGGTATGGATGCGCTCGCCGGTAGGAATCACGGCCTCCTCGACGAACACCGCAAGGGCGTCCACAGAGAAGGTCTTGTTCTTCATCAGCACCACCTCCTTCCACTTAGTTTGCTGGTCAACGAACTTGGCGGCGTATTTGAACCCGCCCAGAGATTTAGGCGTGAAGGGGCCGAAGGTGTCGACGGATACGAGCTGGAAAGGACGTAGAACATTGTAGGTGGCCTGCTTGGGGTGAGGTTGTTGTGCGCTCTTCCCGAGAGAGCAGGTACTACAGTTCTTGAGGTCGCCGGTGTAGTCGACACCGCTAGCCGGCTCCTTCCTCAGGATGTCCAAGCTCTTGTGGTTGATGTGTCCCATGCGCCGGTGCCCCAGGTCAGCGGACTCCGACTTTAATGCAAGGTCGTCAGGGGCTCGCCCGAGGACTATCCGCCCCCCGGCGCCCCCCCCTAGTTCCACCTCGATGGAGCACATGAGTTTTCCGGTCGCGTCGTCCACCCCACAGGTTTGCATCGGGATAACCACGTCCCTCGAACCCAATCTGGGGTTGGCCGGATGAAACAACGTCGCCACTCCCTTCGGCATCGCCACGGTCACGAAGAAGAGGTTGGTGCCCGAGTCCGGCACCAAAACGACGCGAAAGGAGACGCGCCGGTCATTTCCGTTGTTGTCCGTGACGGCGCCGAAGATAGTCCCCGTTGTTACGCCCTTGAGGAGATGCTGGCCGGCGGCGACGATCTTGTGAGGGATCTGAAGGTCTTCGACGTCGCACATATGGGTCCGCACTCCTGGTGTAAGCGCAGGGTCAAGGTAGTTGTTGTTCGCTCCGCTGTCCACAACCATCCGGTTGCACGACCCGTCTGAGCGAAAAGGAGCAAGCGACATCTCCGCAGGAGTCGCCATGAACGCACCAAAAAACTCTGAAGGCAAGCGGTGGTCCTGTGCAGGCGACTCTGAGGAGATAGATGAAGGTGCCGCCGGAGGCGTCTGGGGAAAGGCAGAAGACGAAGTTGCCGCAGCCGGAGGAGCGCGTTGGGCGCTGAAGGAGAACCCGAACGAAGTCGGCTCAGCGGGAGCCTGCGGCGCCGTCGCTGGAGTCGATTGCGCCAAGTGAGCGCTCCCGATGTTGGGCAGGTTGACCTGACCAGCGGAATGCAGCAGCGCCAGGTTGGCCAAGCAGGTTGCAACCAAGCCTTGGAGCTCCTTGTTCGCGCGAAGCTCCTGCTGTTTCTGACCCTCAGCATCGCTGTGCGTGGTGGTGTTGTGGTAGGAGCGCCATTTCGGCTGAGCACTCCCCCCACCACCGCCGCGCTTGCTCTTCCACCTCTTCTTCCCCGGCTTCGGACGGTTCTTCTGCACTTGTTGGGGGCAGTCACGCTGGAAATGCCCGTACGCCTTGCATCGATGGCACTGGTCGGATGAGGACGCCGCCATCGCGGCCCCCCGGCCCGAGGCCACCGGCCCCGACGCGTTGCGCGATTGCTGGTCCACGTAGAAGCGGTTGGCCGTCTCCTGGAGACGGTCAACTACGTGAATTCCTCACGGTAGTGCATCTCACGGATGAACTTAAACTCTAGGGCCTTCGTCAGGCCCGAGAACATGATGTCTAGGTAGACCTCCTTGAAGACCTCCTCCCCCAGGCCCTGGAGGCGAATCTTGATATCCATTCCTTTCGTGAAGAAATCGATGGGATCCCCGGCCGCCAGGTGATGAAGGCCGAAAAGCTCTCTGTGACACGCACGCCGAGCTTCCTGGGTGTGGGCGTCGAAACGCTCGTTGAGGGCCTTCCAGGCCGCCGTTCCATCCGCCGTCTCTTCGTGAGTAAGGACGGTGGCGTGCGCAGACCCGGAGGTGACAAAGAAGAGGAGAGAGAACAGGCGACTGTTAGCCTGGTCTCACTTGGCTCTATCTCCCTCGTCCGGCTCAGGTTCCGCAGGGCTGTCGGCCCCGGCTAGGATGGGTTTAAGATCCGACGCGAAGAGGTTGACTGCGTTCCGAAGTTTTGTCATCCACACTCGAAAACCCTGCTACCCCGACATGATCCCAACGGCGTCCAGCATGCGGTGGAGCCCGGAGCTCGATTATTCCGCCATCGCTGAAAGCCAGGGTCACACTCCCGGGCGCGGTCAGGTTTTCGGCACACGTACGACGCCCCGAGAGCCTGAAAAGGGTCGGCGCGCCTAAGAAGGATACGGTGCAATGCTCCACAGGGGTACGCTTAGTTCAGGTCGCAGCTCCGTAGCTCACGACCCACGTCCGGCGTTAGCTATCCAGCGTCCGCCCAGACCACTGCGCTCCGTCGAGCACAGCTTATGACCAACCGCAGGAGGCAAAACTGTGGTGTTGAGACGACGGAGTAGCCAGCTCCGGCCTCGTTCTGCAGGTACACGGGTCAGATGCACTGCTGAGACTTGCTACGCGTTTTGCAGCGTAGACTTTCGGCTGCAGCACGGATGCAAACAGGCCTACTCAGATCCTCAGCCTACACACGCACCGATCAAAAAACCAGCACGAGGGAGATATCTTGGACAGACCGACCTTGCGTATACCACAACGCGCAGGTATGCCTCGGGGGACTACAACGCGCAGGAAAATTTACGTCAGCGGGTAGTTAGAAGCCAGTTGATTTCTATTGGTAAGCGCAGCCAAGGCCAGCCTACAAAGATGGGAAAGAGCCATGTCAGGTCCGGGGGATTCTGGCATTAGTGTAGATTATTTGAGAGAGGAAATGAAGCTACTCGAGATCCAGGTAGCGTTGCAGAAGCGGGAGAGAGAGTTCGGATTCGCTGAGGCAGCCCTGCGAGCGTCATATGCTGAAGAGATGTATGGCCTGACTACGTTTTGGTCCTGGCGGGTGTCGATGATGCATGACGCACTACGACTTTTCCGCGAGGAGCACGAGCTTGAAGCTGATGTGATGCGGAAAATGGACGAAAGAGTGGCTTTGTTCGAGATTGAGAGAGAGCGAGAGATGAGAGAGAGATGAGAGAGATAGATGAGAGGGAGAAAGAGAAGAGAGAGAAAAGAAGAGTAAGAATGTTTCGCCCCAGCAGCAACTGCGTGGTCCAAGCAAAGCCAAACACGAGCCGAAGCTGGTAGATCTGCATTGCGCTGGTGGCGACGGTGCTGGAGAGAAGCAGTTGTTGCAGAGGCAGCAGCTGCCCCAGTCGCCCCATCTGCAGGAAGAGCAGTCGTCAGAGGATTGCTACGCCTGCAAAGGCGAAGAATTTGCCGCTGAAACAGCCGTCATCACCGCCGCCGCCACCGCCGCCGCCACCGCCACCGCCGCTACCGTCGTCATCACAGCCGCCGTCATGGTCACTGCCGCTGTCATCGCCACCATCGCCGCCGTTGCCGTCGCCGCTGTCATTGCCGCCGCTGGGACCGCTGCTATCACTGTATCTGCAAACCCGCAGTACAGCCAGGCCTGTGCCTGAATCTGTGACTCCTGTATTTTGTACAAGAGAAGGGGAAATGAGAGATGGGATTACTTGGCCGGCAGGTGCCGGGAGGGAGGTTGAGGAGATTTCGAGCGCGATGAACACGCGTATGAATTCTGGGACAACGTTGAGAGAGCGGTGGTGGGCACTGGTGGAAGGGTCTGCACCATCGATTGGGGGTCGGAGCATGGACGAAAAAGGAGGAGATGCCCAAAGCGAGCGCGAGTATAGGAGAAAGGAACAACGGGCCATCAGCGAGGGCTTAGACCCGCACCAGGAACGGCTGCTTCATTCAGAAGGATAGGCTGAAGTGCCCGAGCTGCAGCGATACCATGAGACACTGGAAGGAGGCTGCCGCAGTGGAGAGACCACCAGCAGTAGTGTTTGTGGCATTGAGGTTCAAATAAATGGGTATGATGCTGGGTGATTGTGATTTTGTTGTTTGAACTTTGATTGTGAGCCTGCTTGAGATGGACTTGATTGTTTTTCTTGTTTTTGTTATAAGATGAGGCTTGGTTATTGTTGGTATGACAAATCTCGGCCAATGGCAAGCGCACGAGATGGAACAGACCATGAACTGCGCAGAGGCGCGTTCAGTCTAGTTCGAGTATTCGTGACTTGAGTATTGTCCCGCTGACGCGTTGGTTATGCGTTGTCTGATCGCGCGGACTTACCCCATGCTTACTTGAAATATGTATAGCACCGATGTTATGCATACTCGTTATGAATAACGAGGTGCTATGGTTTGATTTTGCGAGTTGATTATTATGTCTGTTTGAGTCGGTACCGCCGTATTGGACAATGCCGTTTTAATCTGGCAGAGAACATTAAGATGGCGATGTTTTCGCGATATGTGTGGCTTTTATTGTCCCGGGGTTTGGTACGACGTACATTGCGGTTTTCGATGGTAACGAGGGAGCGAAGAACCTGGCACAAAAACCAGTGTGCACGTCGAACTCGAAGCACATCAACGTGCGACTCCCCTTTTTGCGGGAGCTTAATTTTTTGGGAAGATATTTGGTTATTCGAGTTTTGAGTTTTTGAGCAGTGCAACATCCCGCCGATACGTGTGCTACACATTTCGTCGTGCACGGAGAAGGGGGGATGCTTTTCACCGTGCAGTGTGCAGAGTACGACTAAATCGAGTTTCTGCGGTTGTTTGCGTTTTCGTATAATGCTGCGGAGTTTGTTTTTCCTGATCCAGATTGTAGGCCCCGTGCTGGGTACTAGTATCTCAAGGAAATCGGGAATAATCGGAGTTTATTCGAGTCAATTTTCGAGAATTGCGCCGTTTTTACCTGGTCATTTTTGAGAATAAAATTGACGTCGTTTTTACCTGGCGATGATTTTCGAGATTAGTTGATGTTTGTAGCATGAGACTGTTGTTGCTTAGTTTGAGACTTGGAGGACTTACTTAATTGAGGATTGGGATCTTGGTTTTGAGTTTGTTGGGGTTCTGAGTTTGGTACGAGTTCATTACGATATGACGATGTATCAACCCTGCGATGTCGTGCCGTCTCATGCACAAAGCAGGGGGGATATTTGTGTGTTCGTCGTGTATAATGAGGAGGGGGGATGTTGGTTGTCCTCATGAACATGACTGTTATGATCCATCTTATATCATGGAGTTCCATACGTTGGCAAGGGATTCATGTAAAAGGCGTAACGGGACTGTTTGGCCGGATGTTTCCCGGCATGATTCGCCATGAGCTGTCACTCGTAGTTTTGCTCCATATGAGACCGAGTCAGACTCGACGGCTGGATAATATAAGAGTTCTGTGTCAACGTCTTGAGTCATCATCACGCCTTCCCGCGCCAGCTACGTGTACACCTTTAGAGATCTATCAATACACTATGTCGGTGGGATTCGAACCCACGACATATATTTTGTTGGTTGTATAGAACTACCCACTGGCCCACGTAGTCACATGACTGCGTGGTTCAGTGGGTAGTTCTATATAACCAAAAAAGGAATGTCGTGGGTTCGGGTCCCACCGATTTCGTATTTCCGCTTTTTTCGGGAAAATAAAAAAAAGGAAATAACGTCTATACCTTTGCGAGCGTGCGCGCTGGAGACGTGGCTGGTTATGATAGTTTGCTCCTGAGTACTACGGTAGTGCGTGGCGAGGGGAGAGAGCCCCGGAGATCCCTGTTACGAAGTCGGAGAGAGTCAATTGGCGGACTCGCAAACATGTATTTTGTTGGTTATATAGAACTACCCACTGGCCCACGTAGTCACGTGACTACGTAGCTCAGTGGGTAGTTCTATATAACCAACAGGGCCACGTAGGTGTAGCGGCAGCAGCAAGCGGCTACCAGCTAGCAGTCGTATTCTCGGCCTACACACGCTACCAAGCCGGCAACTCGATACGTGGGAGATATCTTGGAGAGACTACGCCCCGCGACAGAACCACGCGCGGGCGATTTTGGTCGCCAGTTACAGACACAAAGAACACCGAGAACGGTGCGCCGCGCGCAGAACTAACAACCTGCGCAACCCTATTCGCCGACCGAAATCAACGCCTAGAAGTTGTGCTCCCGACAAAACTTTACACAAACAGTAGTAGCGTACCGAAAGTGCAGCCGAGAGCCCAGGTGATCAGTCCGGGCTCAGTAAGCAAGCGGGTTGACTCAGTGTGACCTCCAGCAGAAAGCAGGCTCCGGCAGTAGCTCCCCGCGGAAAATATCAAAAAATTTATCGATATTTCCGGTAAACTGAAACGGCGATCCGATGAACAAAACCCATGGCCTATAGGTAGACAAAAACGTTTATTTTGAAAAATAACCGACATTCCGACGATTTGGGGTTAAGGAGTGCCGTCACTCGGAAAATACTGCAGCCAAAAAGTGCCACCTCCATCGTAGCACGCGTCAGACTCAAATCACCGACCCAATCTCGCCGCCAACAACGCCCTTCGCGAAGCATACCAACACAATCGCACGCCGCGGGGGTCACAGGTATTGCGCACTGTTGAAACGCCCTGCCCTCGCGTTCAAACTCGTGTCCAAACCGTCACCACCAAACATTACACCCCTATTTTTCCTGGCCTTCTTTTCCAGCCGGCCGGCGTGCCACCGGATTTTCCGCCGGGCTTGAACTGGATATGCCACCGAACTTCACACCGGGTTACCACTGGACGTGCCACCGGGTTTGCCACCGGGTTGGCACGATACCGCCCGCGGTTTTTTAGCCACCGGTCTTTGCCAGCATTTTCCTAGCCACCAGATCTTTAGCCACCGGGTGTTAAATGGATCATCAGCTTTTATACCCCGGGATTTTAAGCCGCCAATTTTGACCACCACCGTTTTTCGCCACCATTGTTTTCGCCACCGGGCTTTTTGCCACCGGGTTTTTCGCCACCGAGCTTTTCGCCACCGGGTTTGTTGCCACCAAGGTTTTTAGACCCAGTTTTTTTTCGCCAACGGGTTGACCATCGTCGTAAAAAGAATCATTTTCACATGATGGAACACACGTCCTTGCTTCCTGGCCGGAAGGAGTCGTTGTCCAACGTTCGTGCGGAGGCCGATATCTGTTTGGAACTCCTCCACACCTCCGGTTTAACATTATCCACCGCGGCGGCGAAGGAATCCTCCTCGCCCTCGGCGATGGAATCCTGGGATACGTCGTCGCCAAAGGCGCTGAATATATCCAAATCCTGGATGATGAAAAAAAATCAAAATCCTGGAGGACGGGTGTGCTCTCCAAAGCACTCGGCGACGGCAGTAGACGCGCAGTCGCCGCAGGCCCCTACTCACACACACGAGGCTTCGTAACCTCGCAGGTAATGTGTGACACCCTGGCACGGTGGTTTGAGAGGCTGTGCCGTCGACGGTAGTCGAGGTGATGGCACGGAGCGAGAGGATAGACTTGAAGACGAAGTGCTTGCGAGATGTAAAGATAGATGTTGAATAGTACAACGGTGGCGCTTAATTTGGCCAATACACACAGATATAAACCGCAGAGTTGCAGGAGCCCAGACGACGGCTGCTTCCCAGAGATGACCAGGACAGCTATGATCCGGAAAGATCTACAAGAGAGAGCCACACGAGAGCGTGAGCTACCTGGATATCAAGCGGAGAATCCTAAGGAAGTAATTCCTCCGCACACATATGCACGTTACACTCGAACCGACACATATGAGATCTATGATACACTGCCCAAGAGCAGTGCTACTGAACTACCTGGTACTGAACATTGACTCTTAATGTGCTAACATTTCCATAACAGCAGTAGTAGTAGTAGACTATTAATAGTAGAAGTAGTAGTAGTAGTAGTAGTAGTAGTAGCAGTAGTAGCAGTAGTAGCAGTAGTAGTAGTAGTAGTAGTAGTAGTAGTAGTAGTGTAGTAGTAGTAGTAGTGGTAGTAGTAGTAGTAGTAGTAGTAGTAGTAGTAGTAGTAGTAGTAGTAGTAGTAGTAGTAGTAGCAGTGGAGTAGCAGTATTAACAGTAGTAAAAAGTAGTTGTTGGTAGTAACGCCGCCGTCAGGTTTTTGTTTTTTCGATACTTTCTCTGCTTTAAATTTTTTCTCGTGGTCAGGGCAGGTGCCCACCTTCACCCACAACCAACCGCAGACCAAATAAGTAGCATTGTTTTTCTCGTGGTCAGGGCAGGTGCCCACCTTCACCCACAACCAACCGCAGACCAAATAAGTAGCAACAAGAACAACAGCTACGACAACACGGCAACAACACGACTGGTACGTACAACAACAGCTGTATCATCAGCAACAACCAACAAAAAACAACAACGAACACCACCAATCCACCCACCAACAGCAGCGAAAACAACAACAGCAGCAAGACTTACAAGCAAGTGCGCACCCATCTGCACTACTAGAGCGAAGAGGAGTTATGCGGACCCTTGCCCAAGTCGTCAACCCGGCATCGGTTCTGTCCGTACGACGACTGCTGCAGCTGTCGAGGTCGACGTTCCAGCGAGTGGTTGCTCCACTTGCCACGAAGGCAACAACAACAACAACAACAACAACAACAACAGGAGCAGTGGCAGGCAGGAACGTGCACACCGAAGCGAGAGATGGTTTCGGAGGCGACAACGCCACGATCTACGAGAGGGCAAGGTGAGGGCAAGTACTACTACTGTACTGTGACAAGCGAAGATTGAACCGTCGCCAATAGAGCGCGTAATAACGAGGGAAGTTTGGAGCAAGGCCGGCAGCAGCAGGTGGAGTACGTAGTAGGTCGATGTCGATATCTGTAGGGCTACCCGTATACTTGGAAATAGTGTGGGGGTGTTTTTGCGCGTATAGGCAACGAAGGGAGGTACAACAGCAGCAAGCGGCACACTTGTATAGCAGGCGCATTGTTGTCGGATGGAAGACACGATGGGTACTGAGCACAACTACTGTTTGTGTGTGGTGGCGTTGTCTCGCCGGTACGTTCGTTGTGATTTCACGAGCAGGTTCGGGTCCTGCCGACGACGCCATTTGTTGAGATGAAAGAGAGGGGCATTACGTGCCGTACGAGTCCGTCGGATTATTTACTGGCAGTTGCCTTCGTACCGAAAGTAAGTCTTACAAGGATCGGGCGGCACCACCTTCGGCGGCCCCACCCTCATTTGTTGGTAAAGATGGTGTGAGGAAGAGGAGAGTGAAGGTGGATAGTAATGACTTCTACCAAGAGGTTGATGTGCAATTTGTGTCGGAGAAGATGATATTTTGGAAGAGAACTATGTCGGTGGTATTTAGCCGACGAAGCGGGCAAACCTCGGAAGGGTGGCATGCCGGCAGGAGACGGAGTCGTCTCTGAAAGTTTAAAAAACATGGGTCAATCATAAAGAAAAGCAAAACTTTTTCTACAAGCGCAAAAACTTTTGCTGCAAGCTGCAGTACCCGTAAGAAGGAGTTGTCGCTAGGCAGCTCTTGTTGACTGACAAAAAAGAAGGTGTCGCTAGGCGACGGAGTGGACTTCGACCCGAATTCACATGTCTACGGGGAAGAGACGGTACGGAGCGAGTTAGACGGTCGCCCGCGATACTACTGCAAGGATCAACCCAATACATAGAAGAAGAAGGTGCCGCTAGGCGACGGGGTATAGTCTACCGCAACCGAGTACGAGTGAACAGCGGAAGGCGCTCACAAGTTGCAACCGGTTTCATATGCAGTACATAACCTTAAATAGAAGCTGGCGCTAGGCAACTCTTGTCGACTGCGAAATTGAAGAACCACCCAACACTCTGAAGAAGAAGCTGCCGCTAGTCGATGGGTATACCGCAAAACTGCCAAATTAGAAAAGCACCCAATACTTTGAAGGAGAAGCTGCCGCGAGTCGACAGGTACTTATACCGCAACTGAGACTCATACGTACGGTACATACAGGAGTACGATGAAGAAAACTTTTGCTGCAAGCTGCAGTACCCGTAAGAAGGAGGTGTCGCTAGGCAACTCCTGTTCACTGAGAAAAAAGAAGGTGTCGCTAGGCGACGGGGTGGACTTCGACCCGAACTCGGTAAGACAAAGAGTACGACACGAACTCGGTAAGACAAAAAATGCAGGCACATGTCCACGGGAAAAAGAGACGGTACGGAGCGACTTGGACGGTCGCCCGTGATACTAAGGATCAACCTAATACATAGAAGAAGAAGGTGCCGCTAGGCGACGGGGTATAGTCTACCGCAACCGAGACTCGTACGGAACAGCGGAAGGCACTCACAAGTTGCAACCGGTTTCATATGCAGTACATAATCTTAAATAGAAGCTGGCGCTAGCAACTCTGGTCGACTGCGAAATTGAAGAACCACCCAACACTCTGAAGAAGAAGCTGCCGCTAGTCGATGGGTATACCGCAAAACTGCCAAGTTAGAAAAGCACCCAATACTCGGAAGGAGAAGCTGCCGCGAGTCGACGGGTACTTATACCGTAACTGAGACTCATACGGTACAGGAGTACAGGAAAGATACCTTTGCTGCAAGCTGCTGTACCCGTAAGAAGGAGGTGTCGCTAGGCAACTCCTGTTCACTGAGAAAAAAGAAGGTGTCGCTAGGCGACGGGGTGGACTTCGACCCGAACTCGGTAA
Source organism: Undaria pinnatifida (assembly GCA_012845835.1). Classification (NCBI taxonomy): domain Eukaryota; class Phaeophyceae; order Laminariales; family Alariaceae; genus Undaria; species Undaria pinnatifida. The sequence continues at coordinate 9,964,555 of JABAKD010000010.1, forward strand.
GACAAAGAGTACGACACGAACTCGGTAAGACAAAAATGCAGGCACATGTCTACGGAAAAGAGACGGTACGGAGCGACTTGGACGGTCGCCCGTGATGCTAAGGATCAACCTAATACATGGAAGAAGAAGGTGCCGCTAGGCGACGGGGTATAGTCTACCGCAACCGAGACTCGTACGGAACAGCGGAAGGCGCTCACAAGTTGCAACCGGTTTCATATGCAGTACATAACCTTAAATAGGAGCTGGCGCTAGCAACTCTTGTCGGCTGCGAAATTGAAGAACCACCCAACTTTTTTTTTTTTTTTTTTTTATCCTCCGGCGGATGGGGAAAAATAAAGCTTTAGCTCACCACACTTCCACGTATTTTCATACGCGTCGTGTGTCGATTTAACTCAGTTGCTTAACCACCCAACACTCTGAAGAAGAAGCTGCCGCTAGCCGGCGGGTATACCGCAAAACTGCCAAATTTGAAAAGCAACCAATACTCGGAAGGAGAAGCTGCCACGAGTCGACGGGTACTTATACCGCAACTGAGACTCGTACGGTACAGGAGTACAGGAAAGAAACCTTCGCTGCAAGCTGCAGTACCCGTAAGAAGGAGGTGTCGCTAGGCAACAACTCTTGTTGACTGGAAAAAAAGGAGGTGTCGCTAGGCGACGGGGTCGACTTCGACCCGAACTCGGTAAGACAAAGAGTACGACACGAACTCGGTAAGACAAAAATGCAGGCACATGTCTACGGAAAAGAGACGGTACGGAGCGACTTGGACGGTCGCACCCCGTTACAGCAGTGCAACAGTAGTACAACAGCAGTGGAGCAGCACGTACCGACCAATCCATAACGGCCGCGAGTCGACGGGTGCTTACACCGCAACTGAGACTCATACGGTACAGGAGCACGATGAAAACTTTTGCTGCAAGCTGCAGTGCCTGTAAGAAGGAGGTGCCGCTAGGCAACTCCTGTTGACTGGAAAAAAAGAAGGTGTCGCTAGGCGACGGGGTGAACTTCGACCCGAACTCGGTAAGACAAAGAGTACGACCCGAACTCGGTAAGACAAAGAGTACGACCCGAACTCGGTAAGACAAGGAGTACGACACGAACTCAGTAAGACAAAAAAATATAGTTTCCATGCACAGATTGAGCTGCCCCACCCGCCCCACCACCGCCCCCGCCCCCCCCCCCCATGATAAACTGGTGCATTATTTTTTTTTTAAAACGTCAGATTTATCCCCTTGAAGGATATATAGTTTTCACGCACAAATTGAGCTGCCCCGCCCGTCCCCCCCGCCCCCCCCCATGATAAACTGGTGCATTATTTCTTTTTTAAACCGTCAGATTTATCCCCTTGAAGGATATATAGTTTTCACGCACGAATTGAGCTGCCCCGCCCGTCCCCCCCGCCCCCCCCCAACACAGCTCCCTTTTGATCAAAACCAGGCCCTCCGCCCTCCGGTTATTCGACTAACAGGATTCACTTGATAAACTGATGCATTTCCTTCCACAGCTGTCAGATTTTTTCCCCCTCAGAAACGGGTTTTATAGTTTCCGCGCACAGACTGACTAACATCACACTGTTGACCCTGATAGCAACACTGTAGTTGCAAGGGGAGTCGCCGACCTACATCCTTAATAATGAGGACACACAACCCGTAATACGCGCGATCGGAGTATCACACACAGCTTGCAAAGATGAGTTTCGACAAAATATTCGATCTCACAGCTGGAGTGTATTTTCATTTTTTATATAAATGCAGGCACATGTCTACGGGAAAGAGACGGTACGGAGCGACTTGGACGGTCGCACCCCACCATCACAGCAGTACAACAGCATTACAACAGCAGTGGAGCAGCACGTACCGACCAATCCATAACGGCAGCATACAGTAGCAATACGGCAGTGCAGCGGTACACCTGTGGTCCTGTGGTACGCCAGGAGCTGGGTGGGGTTTGCACTTTTTTTACGATTCTCTACCTTTCGGGGAAGATCGCGAGCTGTCCCCGGGAGAGGCTTTTCATGCCCCGCGCTCGCCGAGTTGAGACTCGTCGGCGGTTGTGTCGCCGCGGACACCGAGGGCTTGTGTGTGGGGCGGGCGTGGCACGGGCGTGCGGTCGCCAGGGGCCGGGTGGCGAGCGGTAGAGCGGAGAGTTGTAAGTGCACCGGTTTCAGAGTACGCGTAATTCCGCCGCTTGCACCTCAGCGCTCAGAGGTAATCTTCCTTACTCGTATACATAACACTATGAGTATCCAGTATTCTCATAGATCTACTTGAGAAAACTGACCAAGTTATGCCCGATTCTTACTAACAACTTTCCGTTGCCCCAATACTACTACTGGTACACGTAATAATAATATCGGTAACTTTACATTCGGTTGCTTGATGTAAAGGTGCTATCCGGTCGAAATGCTGCTCGACGGTCCGCCACTACTCATACTACCGAGGATTCACCCCCCTTCTCTGCAAAGCCGCTTTATGCGACCCCGTGGTGCGATGGACGACGGCGACGGTGATGCGAAAGGCCGCCGAAATTACATTACGTAAAAGATTCTCAATGCTTGGACGCTCTCTCTCGACCTGCTTATTCTCGATTGATCTGACTGCAGGCTCTCAGCGGTACGTAAGTATAGGGAGGCACGCAGCGACAGCAGCGACAGCAGCAGCAGCAGCAGCAGCAGCAGCGACAACAGATCGCGTCTGACCCCGCCCCCCTCCCCCATTCCATGGATTTTTCATGCGCATGGCTGTCCGTAGCATACGATGGCCGCCTGTCTTGTCACCCAGGCGCTGAACGTATCACACTGCAGTAACCCAGCTAAAACACTACCTTCCGAAAAACACTAACATCAGCAATAGCGACAAAGAAAACAACATTCCGCTTCATATTATTCGCATACGGGTAGTCGAAGTGTAGACGTATATATAGATATAGAGAGGCACGCAGCAGCAGCAGATATCACAGCTTCCGACCCCGCCCATTCCACAGATAATTCACTCGCCAGTGCCGTCTCTATCAGAAGACGATGGCTTCCTGTCTACTGCCCAGGCGATGACTACGCTGCCTCGCCTCGCCGTGATGTTATCCTATATACCACATCGCCGTGACATAAAACAGGCCAGGCTACCCCCGTGATGCTTTGCGAGCGATCGAGGCGGAGATACGTCGACACAGCTACGATTGTAGTGGCGGCGGCGACGGCGGCGGTGACGGCGACATCGGCACCAGCGGCGGCGGAGGTTCTCTCCTCGTGGATCTCGGCTGCGGCACCGGAAAGTTCACGCGCGAAATATTTCCCTTCGCTCGCTCCGAAGGTGCCTTGGCCCTGTTTCATTACCGCTGCAACATGTTTCCTACACTAGTGTAATTCCAAGTTATGTACGGTAGTTGGCCCCCCAAAACTTGGTTGCAATTCGGAAGGGGTTAAAGTTGATTTTGATTGTCCCCTTTGCAAGCCCTGCTCTCGGATTCTGAAATGCGAAGAACTACAGTACCTGGTACCTACTGCTACTGTACCATGGCACTACTACTGTCTTGACAGTTATGTGAAGCTTCTATCTTTGCCGCCACGGACATCGTATTTTTCTTGATGTCGCACATGTGACATGAGCTCCACAAGGCGGAAAGTGCAGAAAAACGGTCGGGGCTCTTTGGTGTATTCCCAAAATGGGCGGACTGCACTCACTGCTGTGTGCGTGTCGATGGTGTCGCGCGTTGGCGCGTTTCGCGCCTCCAAAGAACGAGAAGCAGATAGAGTTCCGATCTGTGTTGTTATGTTTTCCGGGCGCCAACAACTCGTTGTGGGTATTCCGAAGGGTAAAATTTGTGTGTTACCATGTTTTTTCACCAGAACGTAACGGGGATTGGACGTATCGCCGGCGCTTGGCGCCGTGACGTACTTCTTCCCCCTCCCCCCTCACGTCTCGAATAGGATGCACGGTCCATGGACAAATGACGAAGGCAAGCAACAACCGAGTACGCCCCGCCCCCTTCCCCCTCCCTCAACACTCCCCTCTCCCCCCTCTCTCCCTCAAATTCTCCCCCTACCGACCGTCCTCTTGTTTCCAAAGCAACGCCTTACCGACTGTATGCCCGGCCGTTGTGCGGTTGATTCCCCGCGTCGATGCTAACAAACTGAAAACCACCCCAGGTCTATCCTTGGTTGGCATCGAGCCTGTGGAGGCTATGCGCAAGCAGTTCGAAAAGGCTCTGCCAGGGGCCCAAGTAGTCGACGGTGAGCAAGCGTGCCGGTGACTGTCGTCGCTCACAACCACATCAATAGTCACGCGTTACGATGCTTTTCGGCGGTCTGGATAGATATCGTATTTTGTACTCACACCGCGTGCTAAAAGGATTGCAACCCTTGGGTAAACCCGATTTCCAGGCTTAGCAAGCAGATGGATCCCAGATGGCGCTTGTGTTGGATATATACCATAACCAATGAGTTAGCCAGTCAGCGCTGATTACGAACTCAGTGGTTGTGGTTTAGAAAACTATCACAGACCACGCCATTCACGGCTGGCTGCTAGCTTCGTGATTATGGTGCATAACTAGCACCGTGCCACATCGTTGCTCCTCCCGCTCACATCCAGGCGTCGCAGAAGACATTCCCCTCCCGGGATCTTCCGCTCGGGCGCTTTTCGCCGCCCAAAGCTTCCACTGGATGGCTTCGCCAGCGACGTTGCGTGAGGTGCACCGCGTCCTGGTGCCGGGCGGGCTGTTCGTGATGCTGTGGAACACCCGCGACATGTCAAGGCCTTGGGTGCGGTACGTCTCTTATTTCTGCATGTGGGCAAGCCGGTGTGGTGATATTAATAGGTGTAATATCACTCGGAGCATTAATACCAGTATGTTGTGGGGGAGGGATTAATATATATTTCTACCTCCGAAGTAGACTATAATATATTTATCAGGGGGAGGGGTAAGTAACGAATTAACTAATTGTTTTTTTCGGGGGGGTATTGAGGACGATGAGGGTTGATTTATATTTCAGTATATTTTCGGGATTCGGGGAGACTGTGACGTGATGACTCTGATGATCGCGCACACTTGGCGAACGAGGAAGAAGGGTGTCGTGTCGACCGTGAGCCGTTCCTTTTTCAAGATGACGTTGAGATTCGGTTCTACAAGACACGGAAATAACGAGAGGGGCCAGTATCGTCGAATCGGCGCGCCACGCACCTACCTCACGGGAATTTCCTGCGAAAAGCTCCTGTACAAGCGAGGGAAGGGGGAGGCTTGAGAGGGGGAGTCCCGTCTAGCAATAGTCAGTGGGCTTATGGACCTTCCGCATCATCGGCGTCGGCGGGTATGCGATATGCATTGCTGCCACCGCCCACTGTTGTTACATCCCATTCCCTATTTTTTTGTGTGCTTCATCGCAGGGCCGTGGAAGACATCATCGACCCGTTCTACGGGGAAGACGTGCCTCGGCAGCAAGGAGGGCGGTGGAGACAGTCGTTTCTAGACCTCGAGAAAAGCAGGTCAGCGGTACCCCCGATAGCTTCCTTTAGGCCTTCGGTGCCAACGACGGCAGCACACGCTGCCGTTAACCGCATGCGCTAAACCAAAAGCGTCAAAGGAAACGTTACTGTTGGTTACATAGCACTACCCGCTGAGCTTCTAGTTTCTGTTGGTTATATACAGTAGCACTACCCACTGAGCTGCTCAGTCACACAGAATGCATGTTTTCGAGTTCGTCGATTGAATCTCGCCAACTTCGTGACCGGGATCTCCGTGGCTCACCCCTCGTCACTGGACAAGTGTCTAGGTATGCAAGGACCTTCAAGCCTTCCCCCCCCCCCCCCCCCCATGGTACCGGGGTTCGAATCAGCACACACCAGGCTCAGAAGCGGACAACCTCTCACTTGGCTCAATTGCTCAGTGGGTAGTGCTATTTAACCAACAATGGATGAGCCGTGAGTTCGATTCTCGCCGGCTTCATCTTTATTATTTTCGAGCGTGCGCGCTGGAGACATTTTGAATGGTTTTGGCAGTGAGCTCTCGAACACTACTGTTGTAGTACGTGGCGAGGGGAGCGCTCCGGAGATCCCTGTTACGGAGTCGGCGAGATTTAATCAACGAACTCGAAAACATAATTTTTTCGTTGGATATATAGCACTACCCATTGAGCTACTTAGCCACGTGACTGAGTAGCTCAGTGGGCAGTGCTAGATAACCAACAGTTATCCGCCCTTGACAACCGCGGGCATGTACAGCCGGTTTCCCTGGGGTGGTGGCGATACTCAGAGTAACGGTCCATGGTACCGGCGCGCGGACATATTTGGGTGTGATTCTAGAGGTATGATGGCGATATGTATACGACGCATCCAATCCAACGATTGAGGGCGAGCCGCCGCCCCCGCCGTAAACGAGCGCAGCCACGTGTCTCGTTCGCTGGTTTTGGCTACCGCGTTATTGCTTACACTCGCGGGAGCACTCTGATCTGACACGTGGGTCGTGATAATTCGTGCTAATGTCGGCCTTCGGCATGGTTTTGCGTTTTCGACGGCTTGAACTTGAACTTTCTCGACGCTTGTCGCCCCGTGGCAGCGGCGAGGCGAACCGCGAGGACAGCGAAGGCCAGTGCAACCGACGATCGTTCTTCGGAGAGCTAACGGAGCATCACTTCCGGAACTCGCAGTTCCTAACGCTTGACGAGCTAGACGACCGCATGCTTAGCATCAGCGTCATCGCCACAAGGTGGGTTGGGCCAGCCGCGCATCAGTCCGCCCCGTCCGCCCGTCCGCCTGTCCGTCTGTTCGGCGTCGTCCATCGATATCGCGGCCATGCTTTACCCAGCACACGCCGTTTTCTAGTTGGGTCTGGGCTGATAGGAGGCCCCCAAAAATTCGCCACGAGGGTATGAAGCCTGCAACAATTGATAGCGGAGCCCACTCCACGAAGCTCCCCCCGTGATACCGCCTTAATGAGTCGTACTTGGTTTAATCTGGCGACCATCGGAGTCGCGTCAAGCGCCGCGTCCAGTGCACCCCCCCCCCCAAAGGAACGCCTGCCAAGTTTAGAGAGAGTATGTCGCTGTCTGCATGTGATAGATTTTCTACACGATCGCTGAGGTAAAAGTCAGTGCTGGCTGTTAGCTCAATCGATTCTGACACACCAAACGTTTCGCACGATCTGGGGCCCGCCTGCCTGTTAAGGTGCAAGGGCTACAATCCCCCTATTCGTAGCCCAAACGAACTTTATTGCTGTTACCTGGCTTACGGCTGTTACCTCCGCGCCATCAAAATGCTAACAACAACGCCGGCCGATCGAAATAAACGAAAAAGGCCGGAAGAAGAACGGGAGCGCGCCTCAAACCGCGCCCGAAGGCTAGCGGAGACGCACTGGGACACGCGCGACGACCTGCGGAAGAGCGGGAAGGTGGAACTGGCCTATGACACAGAGGTCTACTGGTGCCGCAAGCTGGACACTCCTCCGTCGCATTAAGATACAAGAACCTAACATCATGGACCCAATTATACATCACGTTTGGGCAACGTGGATAAAAATTGGACCCGTACCGGTATATATGTGGTACGAAGGCACGAGTTATTCTACATATGTACAAGAGCTCCGCATGGGTGCCGGCATTATGCCGGCACCCCTGCTTCGGGTAGGGTAGGGCAGGGCAGCACTCCGAATTGTTCGATTCAAAACTTGGTAGAGTACAAAAAGTCACCACACACAATCATACAATCGTACAGTATGTAAGGTAGTGCCAAGAGTTCGATATAGACTAACAATCATAACAATGTACTATGAATACTATCAATAGCTACCATTTTTTAAGTGAATCCGATTCCGGACTTCATACATCAGATTTCGATCGGATAAATCCGAGCACACGCCGACTGACCCTCTAGTCTGGCGACGAAACGTGTCAAGTGCGTTTCTTATGATAGCTTTACTCAATCAAGCATCCGGGGCCAATAAGGTGACTGACCATGTCCGCTGCGTATGGTTAGAGAAGTTGTGCATGGACCAATTGCGTAATACAGCAGTCAGTCCAGATCGAGTCGACCGGTGCATCTTGCTTGGGTATTGTATTATTACAGCAGCAGTAATACACTTCACTTATTTTATTTTTCCCATTCCATTTATTGTGATGCTCGCATTACTCTCGCCCTCCCAGTAGTATCATTTAGATCCGGGGTCATATAGCGGGCTCCCCTCCCCCCTCCCCACTGCGGTACCTGCCCTAATTTTTATCGCGAGAAGAATTCAGCGTTTTCTTCCCTCGTCGATTCGCGTCGATTTGTACCTACCCACGCTGCTAGGCGATTTCAGCAGTTAGTTGATCCTTTTTTTCCCATTTATTTCTGCAAATAAATAAAGCCAACAAAGCTTCCAACGGTGGTCATTGAACTCAAGGATCAACGCTAGTATTGATAGTAGTAGTATTCGAGTGTAACCCCACTAGACCACCGGGGTGACCGGCTCTATATCACTCACTGCCCCGGTGGTGTATCAGGTTATATCCCCGAGCCTGGTATGGGTCGGCTTCGTGAGTTCGAATCCCCCCGAGTGCGTACTCGTATAATTTTTCGTCTTGTGCACTAATTGACTTGGGGAAAGCGCGAGAGCGTGAGTTAGCAACACTCGATGAAAAATCGACGATCAGTGGGTGCTGAACCCTATGCGCCAAAAAAAATGAAGGCAATAACCGGGGGTGGGAAGGGAAGGACGACACCTGTGACCACGGCTTGTATGTCCAGAAGCTGGAAAGTAGAAGTGTGCCAAAAAATAAAAAAAAATCCCCAGAAGAGATTATAATCAGAAATCAGCAGCAGGGAGCACGTCAAGTACGAAGCAACACAAACTTATTTGTCAGTTACGTATGTCCAGAAGCTGGAAAGTAGAAGTGTGCCAAAAAATAAAGATAAAACCTAAAAGAGATGATCAATCAGAAATCAGCAGCAGGGAGCACGTCAAGTACGAAGCAAAACAAACTTATTTGTCAGTTACGTACCAACACAACCGCTTGCACTTGACCGGCCAACGACCACAGCAACGAGTCATGGACCACAGCAACAACCAAGCACGCCATCCACAAACATTTCTCTAAAGAGTCTTGGGGGAAAAAAACACCAAACAATGCGATACGAGGACGAATGCATGCCACCACTGGTTTCTTCCGTGGATACTGTCTACTTACTACGAGTACCACCTTCGAGTGGCGCAGCTTAACAACAGGAGGAACTTGTATAATACAACCCTCGAGGCCCCGGGGACGCAGCCACTCGCAATGCAGCTGTGTGGTTTTTCCTGGAGCAGTAACCGTAATAACTACTACCTCCTCCTCGTTTAGTCATGCGTGCGCTTGCCACGTCTATATCCATGTATGTATGTGCGTGTACCTATCGAAATTCAATAAACAAATGCACTACTACTATTAATATGATCCCTACCGCAGTACCATGGGGATTTTTTTTACAGTAATATTATTATTTGCTTTGGGACAAAATATTACGCCAATTTGAAAATGATGTCTTGCCAAGTTTTATTTTAGCACCCTCTCCATACGTCAAGATCCGAAGAATAACTGGAGAGTACCGTTCAAAATTCAAATTTTTGCGCGCTTCTCGCTTGGACGGCGGTCTTCGAACAAAGTGATTGGACCGAGAAATGCTACAGCACTGCCCACACTGCCGCTGAGCTATACTTAATCACTTGACTCAGTAGCTCACAGTGGGTAGTGCTTCTACATATATTATAACCGTCACATTTATCCCCTTAAAGGATGCATAGTTTCCACGCACAAATTGAGCTGCCCCGCCCGTCCCACCCCCCCCCATGGTAAACTGGTGCATTCTTTCCAAAACCGTCAGATTTATCCCTTGAAGGATTTATAGTTCCCACGCACAAATTGAGCTGCCCCACCCGTCCCCCCCCCCCGCTCCCCCCACCCCCGCTCCCCTTTTGATCAAAACCAGGCCCCCACGTCCTTAAAAACTCCGCCCTCCCCTCACCGGTTATTCGACTTACAGGATACACTTGATAAACTGATGTGCATTTCCTTCCACAGCTGTCAGATTTTGTCCCCCTCAGAAACGGGTTTTATAGTTTCCGCGCACAGACTGACTAACATCGCCCTGTTGACCCTGATAGCTGCACTCTAGTTGCAAGGGTAGTCGTCGACCTATATTCTTAATGAGGACACACAACCCGTAATACGCGCGATCGGAGTATCACACACAGCTTGCATTTCGACAAAATATTCGATCTCACAGCTGGAGTGTATTTTTATTTTTATAATATATTATAAAATAGCCACTCATAACGTCGTCAGCGAGCACGCTTGAAAAACACAAATATGAAGTCGGTGAGAATCGAACTCACGACACATATCATAGCACTACCCACTGTCGCTTGACTCAGAAGCACTCACAGTAGGTGGGTTATGCAAAAAACCAACCAAATATGTTTTCCAGTTCGTTCATTAATTATCACCGACTTCGTAAGAACGATCGCCGCAGCCATCCCCTCTCCACGCACTACAATATTTCGTAGTAGTACTCGGGAGAACAATAACAACTATCATAACCATTCATAACGTCTCCAGCGCGCACGCTCCTGAATACCAAATATGATCTGGGTGAGAATCGTACTCACGACACATCCTTCGTTGGTTATATAGCACAATACCCACTGAGCCGAAAGGAAACGGCACGCAGCAGTATTAATAGTAGCTACGATAGGGCAAGCGCTTGGAGGCGGCCATGAAAAAAGCATCGTCGGGAAGAAATTTAGATGCCAATTTGGAAATGACGCCAATTTGGAAATGTTGTCCCTAATTTATTCGTTCAAGCTCTACATATGCCATGATCCAAGAATAGCTCGGGCGAATACCGCCCAAAATACAAAAAAAGACGCACTTCTCGCTTGTCTCGCTCAGCGTCTATCCGCGTTCACGTCGAGGTGCGCGGAACGGATACGGCAGGGCGAGGGGCGTTGGAGCCGCCCCGCGAAGACGACGCTCGAACGAAACTATTTGACCGAGAATTGTAGTTCCGAGAATCGCATACTGAGGCCGAGACGAAAAAAACTTCTGACCGAGTCCCCCAAAGAAAGTAAAAATACACTCTAGCTGTGAGATCGAATATTTTGTCGAAAATCATCTTCGCAAGGTGTGTGTGATTCTCCGATCGCGCATATTACGGGTTGTGTGTCCTCGTTGAGGATATAGGTCGGCGATTCCCGTTGCAACTACAGTGCAGCTATCAGGGTCAACAGGGTGATGTTAGTCAGTCTGTGCGCGGAAAATATAAAACCCGTTTTTGAGGGGGACAAAATCTGACAGCTGTGGAAGGAAATGCATCAGTTTATCAAGTGAATCCTGTTAGTCGAATAACCGGTGAAGCGAGGGCGGAGTTTTTAAGGACGTGGGGGCCTGGGTTTGATCAAGAGGGAGCGGGGGGGGGCGGGGGCGGGGGGGGGGGGGGCTGGGCGGGCGGGGTAGCTCAGTCTGTGCGTGGAAACTATAAATCCTTTCCTGTAAGTCGTACAACCAGTGAGCAGAGGGCGGAGCGTTCGAGGGGGTGGGGGGGGGGGGGGGGCGAAAGTTTTTTTTTCTCCTAACATCAGGTCGCATAGATGTATGGGTTTGCTATACGCGTGGTGCTAGGTCTAGGCGATGGTGCGGGTGGTGGGGAAGGAGGGGGCGTTGGGGGTGTGTGTGTGTGGGGGGGGGGGTGGCAGCAGCGGCATGGATGGCTCTAGAAAGATAATGAGGTGATATCAAGTGCGTGGAAGTGTTTATTACTCTGGCAGATTTTGATGCTAGGTGGGGTGTTTGAGCAAAAGGAAGCGGGAAAAATATATATATATTGTCTATATATTTATGTCTTGTAAACACTGTACGGCAGGGGGTGAGCCAACATCATTTTTGAGAGCCATTTTTGTTTTTCCTCCGCTGGTAGCGTGGCAGAGGCGCCAGCCGATCTGCGCCCAGGCCCTTGTCCGGGCCGCAGGAGCCACGAGACCCACAGCATCCTCGATCGTATGGACATGGGTGCACGTTCGTGCTCCGATTGCAGGAACAAGTATTGCTTCAAGTATGAATACCTGGTAAGTGACAGTGCGATCGTGGTCTCGCGTTTGTGCGGTACCCGGTTTAATGCGGTGATGCTGATGCTCACTTGTCACGACCTCGTGAGACAGAGTACCGCTCTAGCCCGGGATGGCTCGGAGTCCCACGTTAGTGCGGGTGTCGTTGTCATCTGACAAGGCACGGCACAAAACGAGGGAGGGACCCACGACCGTGTGTATGATGTAGGAGATTCCTGCCTTCGCTTGCCGGGTATATGAGCGGTGCGGTCGGGGCGATCGGCCAGCACGGGTCGTTGCCACTTGAGTCATCACACGGTCTGGGATTGTACTGTTTTGGGGCAGACGTTGCTGATTGGTTGGCCTCCTCGAATGTGCATCCATCCAATTTGGAACTATCGGCGTTTTTATAGTCATGGATGATACTTTTGTGAGCATGTATATGTTTCGATAGACTAGCGCATAGAACTGTTGGTCGAAGAGTTGCGCGAATGAATGTCTCCGAAGTCATGTTTCGGCCGTGAGCTATTGAGCTCCTCCTGTTAGGCACTCAGAAACTTCTTTGAATCTGCTTCACCCCTAGCGTGGAATGACTCAGAGGGCACTCATAGTTTAGTACGAGGGACTCTTGACGCGTGCTACAGCAGTAGAGGTGCACCAGTTTTTTTTTTTCTGAGGTTTCCCTCCATTTGGGAGCTTAAGACCTCTCCCAAAAACTGATTTGGAGAAAAACAAAAATTCTATTATACCGGATGGAAACCCCATGGCCTCGGGGTGCACTAGAGAGGGTCATGCAAGAAAAAATGGCGTATTTCCGACGATTTTGGGTTAAGGAGCCCCCGTGTGAAGGTGTCGTGGTACCGGAAGGTGGGAGGGAAGGGACGCAGGGGTATCAGCTTCGCTTGGAGACAGCACCGGTTCTTCTTTATAGATTTCTCATTATTGGCGTTGAGCTATGACAAGCTCGAGGAGACAGGAAGAGGAAGAGGAGGAGAAGGAGGAGAAGGAGGAGGAGGAGGAGGAGGAGGAGTGAGAGCACGGGGGTGGCGTGAAGCTCACAGAGTTCGCTTCACCCCAGCTTTGCTGCTGTGCTCTCTTCCGGACCTTCACCTATGGAACGTACAAGGAACGTTCTCCCAGATGCTCTATATTCCCATGAGCGCCTAACGCGCTTACTCTTATCTATCTTGTCCAGAGGAAGAACGTTCCATTACCGGGAACGCTCTTGTGGTATAAACTAACTAGATTCTACGGGTTATCCGCTTCACTCAGAATATTCCGTTTGAGAGAACCTTCTTGTGGCCAATAGACCATGAATCTGCGGGCTATCCTACCGAATCTATTGCCAGCTATACTGACACTCTATAACACCCGTCATTCAGAAATCATTTCAGACGAAAAAAAGTGCTACCTGTGTCGTAGCACGCGTCTCTTGTTGCCTGGCCACGTGAAGAAGGGGGCGTCTTTTGGTCGTAGCGAAGAGTGTACACGATGATACCTGTGGTATATGATTGCATTATGTGGTGCCTCAGGCAGAGTAGTACCTCCGAACGAACAGTGCCGTTCGAGTTCGCCAGTATGCTGTTTTTTTGGTTGGACGGTCGTAAGAACGACTGCCCATGCTTTCAGCAACAACAGTATGTTGCGAGTGAGACCGAGGGACGGTTGGAGCGCGACGCCGTTGACGCAGGCCGCTTGTACATGTGTGTCAGCGATCGATTCCCACTGCTCTGGCGGTATCGGCGTCAACGGTTCAGACACAGTTTGAAAAAAACACGCGTCCGTACGTCCTGAACTTCTGAATTATTTAAGGGGGTCAGACGGCGACGAAAATGAATCAAGCAGCCGGTGTATTACACAGCTTAAGTGCAAAGATGAGTATCGACCCCAAATTTGTCAAACTCACGAACTCGCAGCTGACGTTATGATATTTTCATAAAACATTTCAAAATTGCTCGTAGAGAACCTTCGAGAGGTCGATATAATTGGGAATACCAGGGGACACATGTGATTCAGGAATTAGAGGGTATATTAACCCGTTTGACCACTTGCAAAAGGTTAACCAATATTGCCTACACAAACTAAGCCTTGTGACCATGCCCAAACTACTGCAAGCCTTACAACACACACATGCTACATGCTACCGCAAAGATGCACAACATGCACAACCTTTTATTATGAGGTTCCTCTCACACAAGGAGCTCTGTACCCCTCCGAAAAGCTGACGTTGAGAAAATGAAAATGCAGCCCGGACCAAAAAGCTATGCGCCAGTGGGGTCACTCCTGGGGCCTGGTTGACGCGTGCTACCAGGTGTGCACCGTTTTTTTTTTCTGAGGTTTCTCACTTTAGGAGGTTAATACACGTCCTTCTTGACCCAAAATCTGGTTGGGAGAAAATAAAGACCTGCTTTAACGCGGATGAAAAATCCCATGGCCTGAGGTATGCAACGAGAATCATGAGGGCAAAAAACGGTCTATTTTAAGGTCAAGGAGCCTCGTCTTTCAGAAAACGTTTCAGACGGAAAGTGCTACCTCTTTGGTAGCACGCGTCGATTTCGCAATGGCTCCCGGGGTCACCCCCGCGAAGTGACCCGCCTGTTCGCTCTTGCGGACATATAGATACTCGTAGTAGGGCTTATTTCGTGCTGTTTTAATTTGGCGAGGTGTAAATCCGCAATAAAATGGGTTAGCTACGCTGCACCAAACAATTCGCCTGAACCGTCTTTGCCAGTAAGGACTGGTTCTACGATAGCCCCCCCCCCAAAAAAAAGCAGCGATTTTCTTTAACGGACGCTTCATCATCATGGCTGCTCGACACACAAGGAAGGATACCATTGAAAAAAAATTATCCATATATTTTCTTGTGTGCAAAGGTCTAACGATCGACGACGTCCGGGTGGCAAGGGGCACCGTATTTCAGGAGATACGGCCGGGTGCTGGTTTTGAAACCGGCCATTTCGTTGAAGAGAAGTTGGGGGGGCTACCGTAGAACGACTCTGAGGTAGAGAGTCACTCGTGCGAGTGGCACCAAACCCAGTAACAAAAAAAGGGGTACCTCCCCCCTACTGTAGTCCTGGTCCCCGATGCACAATCCAATGGACTAGGTATACAAAAAATGGGGTTAAAGCCAAAATCAGTTATACCTTGTCACTTTGAGCCAAAATCAGGTACATACTGAAACCAAGTGACATTCCGACGATTTTGGGCTAAGGATCCCGTCAATCAGGAAATAGTTCAGCTAAAAGCAGGCACATCGCTATCGTAGCATGGCTCAGGGTGGACACCTTCCACCAGGTTGCGCGGAGGCAGAAGAGACCCCCCACGGCCTTTACGTGGCCTTCACGGTCATCGTCATCGCGTACGCCGTCCACTGAGCAATAATATATGGGTGGGCTTACCATTGCGCTCACCGCGACACCGAGTATTCCAAGCAGCTCACGTGTGTTTCGCTCAGGGGCATTTATGTTTTAAGTAGTATGTGGATGTGCGATTTGCGATGTGGACAACGTCGAAACGACCCTTCTCCATGTGCCGTTGAAGCATACCCAGCAGAGCGACGAGGGGGGCACTCAAAAGGGTTTAGGCAAGACTTTTAAGTGTAACAAATTTTCTAAGGCATGCTGGTGTGCCATAACTAGACACGAAGGCATGCTTCGGCATTTCAGGCATTAACGGGGTAGGGAGAAGGAGAGGGAGAAGGGGAGAGGTTGCCTGGCCCATGCCCCCAGCCGTGCATTACCACAGCGCGACTAGCGGAGCGACACTTCCACGTCCTGCGTCTCTCAGAGCCATTCGACCAATAATGAACCAACCGCAACAAGAAAAGTCAAATCGTTCATGTTAAGCGCCACGCCATTACGTCCCAACCATAACAAGAGTACTTCCGCACACAGCAAGGTGATATTGTTGTTGTCCGGCTTACCCGATGTAGGTGTCGTTACAAAACAAAAAACCCGCGCAAACCATTTCATATATAAGGCGTGGGCACACAACGAGGCCGGCAGACGTATCGGAGACAACTCGAATCGACGAGGGCACTCCTGACCCGGCACGCGCATAGAACTAGCGCGTCGGCTCCAAGCCATCTGCAACGCATACCAAAAAACGTGTCGGAAAACCGCGCTTTGCCCACATCTTCTAGTATTTTAAGGTCACAGCAAAAGCAAGCCGGGAAGTAGGATAACGGAGGAGGAAACAAATCAAACGCACAGCGGCGCGTGGCACACAAAACGTCTGCTATTATGCTGGTAGGGAACTGGCCAAACATGCATACTGCACATTACACGAGGTACGTTCTGTATGTACAAGATGCGATAATCTAACCTGCATTTCGAAGTTCTTAGTCTCGATAGGGCTCTCCAACAGCTGTCAGCCATCCTTTCTATAAATACCGTACAAACGACTCGCCCCCTAGCCCTCTAACTTCATCATCTGAACGGATCTCAATTTGCACGTCGCCCAGTGAACCTTATACAACCGTCTCGACATCGTACCAACCATTAAGAGCAACATTTCGAAGCATGTTTGGCGCACGCAGATTTTCAACTTGTTTGAGGGGAAAAAAACAGCTCCCCTCCGCCTCAACATATAACTCCCCGCAACAGAACAAAACTACAGCTCTGCTTCCCCAACTTCTGCTCCACCCGTACTCTGGAAAAACACGGGGCAAACAACCAAAAACAAAAAAAGAAATGCTAAAAAACTCTGCTTAAAAGGCTTAAATGATATTTTTACGTAATACTGCAAAAAAACTCCCTAATAAACATAGTATTAACTATTCCTATTCCAAGCAGTTTGTCCTCCGCTCCCCGAAACGTGAGTACTGTAGCACAACTCCAAAAACAGTTTTTTAGCAAAAGTACTGGAAACCGGCTGGCCGACGAGGAGCGGAAGCAGAGGCGGGCGCGGAAAACAAAATTGTGAATGGCGTCCATCCACCTACCCACCCGCCTAGCCCTCTCTGTTACTCCGTTCAAGCCGAGGCGGTGAGCACCTCGAGCACCTTCTTGGCCGTCAGGTCCGAGGACATGGGGTTCTGCCCCGTGACCACGCGGCCATCGACAACGGCGAAGGGCGTGAACGGGTCGCCCTTGCTGAACTCCGCGCCCAGCTCCTTGAGCTTGGCCTCCAGCAGGAAGGGCACCTTGTCGGTGAGTCCCACCTTTATCGTGAGACGCCGTTTTCGAGGTCGTTGCAGCGTTGTCGTCCGCGGATCGTGGTCGGAGCATTTCCAGCGTCGTCGTCGGACAGAGTAGGGGAGGCCGGAAACGCAACAGCAGCAAGAGACCAGGCGCGGCGCAAGCGTCGGCATTGAGTACCGGGGGAATCGGGTTGGTGGGAAGGTGTTCGGCAGCTTGGTACAATGCTCTCGCTTGTTCTCTGAGGAGCCAACATGAAGATACGGCGTGACGACATGATCATAGGTTACAAAGTCGTGGCGAAAGAGTAGTACCTGGTACGATACGCAAAGCAGTAATACAACCTCCATGTGTACATAGGCATAGCTCACCATCTCCTCCTCCGCGTCCGTGAACCCAGTCATCTTCTTCCCGGCCACCAGCGCGGTCGTTCCGTCGGCCGCCTTGGCCCCGACGAACGCGGTCGGCCCGTGGCAGACCGCCGACACCACGCCGCCGTTGGCGTGAACCTTCTCTATGGTGCCCTGCACGCTCGCGTTGTCTGCAAAATCCACGCACGTTCCGTGCCCGCCTGCGAAGAACACCGCCGCGTAGGCGGACGGGTCTGCGTCGGAGAGCTTTGTCGAAGCCGCGAGCTTGGACTGCGCCGCCTCGTCCGCGTCGAACCGCCGGGTGTGGTCCGTCAGGTAGTCGTCCGCCTATTAATGTTCAAGTACAAGGTACTACTTATTAATAACGTTTTGTTGGGGTTAGGGTTGGTGTATGGGTTGGGGTTCGGGCCTGGGGTTGGCAGTATGGGTTGGAGTTTGGGGTTTGGACTTTGGTTTTCCTTTGGGTTGGGGTTGGGGTCGGGATTGGGTTGAGGTTAGGGTTGGGGGTTGGGGGTTGGTGTTGGGAGTGGGACTGGGGTTGAGATTGGAGGTTCGGGCTGGGTGGGAGTTGGCGTTGCGGATGGGGCTTATGGCTCGTGTAGCTAGGGTGTACCCCTTCATGACGCGCGGGGCGGAGCGGGGCGGTGGGTGTGTACGTGCGCGTTTCAAAATAAGGGTTAACACCGCTAAGGGTTAACACCGCCGTGAAAAGAAAAAGAAGGGTCGAGTTCGCGGCGAGTGCGTTTGAGTGAGACCAGTGGAAACTGCTACGTTCAATACCAGCCGGGCGGAAACATAACGATGTTGCTTCGACGGCCAACTGACAAAAGGACGAGCTGTATAATTCAAACTTCAAACTGCGCGAGGAACAAAGAGAGAAGAGGCGCATCGGCCCATCTTCGGCACCCACGGTATAGTAGAGACGGTGGAATATAAACAATAGCAGCGCGAAGCGTGGCGTCGTTTTCGCTTCACGTTCCAACGATGAATTTTTCTGGACGCTTGCTGTGTGGACAACACCTAAATCGTTGTAAAGCAACTATTGACTAGTCAAACAGCGAGTCCAGGTATGACGGCAACACCTGCAACTAACTACGGACCCCGGATCCGCACTGCCTGCGGCATGCATGTAAACCCTAGACAACGCCGACAACTCCGTGACAGCGGAAAGTAAGGTTCGTTCAAACAGTATACATGATGCGAGATCGTAGCTCTGGCCGAAAGCTCGATGTGGTCTGTAAGAAAAGAGTTCAATCTGGAAAGGAATCGATTCGCAGACTTGCCTTATGCTGGAGTTTTTCCTAGCAATGCCTGATAGATGCAACTGCATGATATCTGCGAAGATTAACGCGGTTTAAAGGGTTATTGTCGAAGAGGTCATGATATGTTCGGGATGTTGTATTACAGGGTCCCAGCGTTCGAGCTATCCTCTTACCTTAGACCCCTCGTCGACGGGAGGGGCGCCGCCCGCCGGGGAAGCGATGTCGACCTCGTAGCCGGCGTCCACGAACACGCAGTAAGGGGCCGCCGCTTCCTCCAGCCAAAAGCCTGCGACGGGGAGAGAACCAGGCATAAAGTACCATGTGTTTGTTGTTGTTGTTGTATGCTGCTGTTGTTATTGTTGGTGTTGTTGAATTGCGTTTTTGAAAACGTGAACACGCGATATATTTTTCAAAATGTAATACTGTGATAGTGCTCTGCTGTTAACAGTTCTACAAGCAGTGTGTCATGTGTACGTACCGTGCGGTATACTCGTACTCTATGTGTGGGCAATTGCGCCGGCATGGTGGAAGAAAAATCTGCCCGTTGACGGCATAGACTTGAGCTACACAGCAGTACTCGTATGTGCCTCCTGTATTGGGCGTGAACAAACTTCGAGCGTCGGAGTTAGAACAATGCAGCATGTTTGAATCAAGGTGACAACAGCAACAGCATCGTACCAACAACTTACGAGTACTGCTGTGAAAGTTTTCACGTGGCCCCTTCTTAAGGCCACGGGGGGACCCAAGCGTTCCCTGGTCCCCGATTTTCCGGTAACTCTAATATCTACATGTTTTATCGGAACAGTAAAAAAACATGGCTAGGTTAACACGCTGCGTTTAGAACTTCGGCTGGTGCGTGGCTTAGGGTTAGCAAACACCAGGGCCAAGAGTGCGTCATCCACAGATGCTTTGAGTCTCTTCCGATCGGTCTCCCTCTGGTTCTCAGCAGAGGTCCACACCTCGAATTTGAGGCTCTGCTATGATCGAAAGTTGGGGTACGCAAAACGAGACAAAAAACGACCCCCAACTGAATGTATACACCTCACTAATAATAGCGGGCAGCTACAGCTCCCCACAAGCAACCACGGCCCGCGAAATTGAGGGACGCTCCTGGTGGGGTGTATGACGACGTCGGATGCCCCAGACAGCAGCCGTCGTAGACAGCCAGAAGCGACTCACGAGATGTTTTCGTGAGTTCGAACTTGCGAGTCAGAAACACCAAAAGCTCCCGGAATCGCTGAAATATTCTATTCACGCGCGGGAGCCTAATACAATGGGTACATGACCGATGAAAAAACGGTTTTCACCAAAAGCTTGCTACTCGCCAGGCGGATGATACAACTCTTGTTGTTGTCTTTAGTAGGTCTTTGGAGACAAGCTAAAGGCAAACAAGTGAGGCGCAGGAAGTTATGGAGTCCAAAAAAAGGCTAGCAACACCTGAAAAGCTCTGTATAAGACCATGACAATGGAAAGCCGATAGTTTAGCCAAAAAGTTTGCAAAATTTTTTAGAGGGTTACTTGCTGAAAGATCCCGGGTAACGTCGGTATGGGGAAAATATGACTAATATGGCTTTTTTCTGGCTCTTTTTTGGGTCATGCGGTCCAACAGGTCAATTTGTTTATCTTTCATCAAGCCTTGGTCAACACTGCCCACCAAACATGATCGACCTTCGATCTCGAGATAGAGACAACCCATGGTCACTCCTCTTCGTTCAGGACACGGCCACATGAGTGAAGGTGACAGCGCTGAAGAGTTCATCTCGATCCATGCCCCAGGGCGTGAGAGGTTGCTTGTGTTGTCCTGTGATCTTCCGTCACATCCTTTCAAAATTGTGCTTT
Organism: Undaria pinnatifida; assembly: GCA_012845835.1. Taxonomy (NCBI): domain Eukaryota; class Phaeophyceae; order Laminariales; family Alariaceae; genus Undaria; species Undaria pinnatifida. The sequence goes on from JABAKD010000010.1 coordinate 9,985,207, forward strand.
TCGCCCGTTGGGAGACGATCGAGAGTTTTTGTCTCAGTTTTCTACACACCAGCCGCCAAATGTGTTTTTAACAGAAGCCTGATCGGCGCCCGCCACAAATCACCGGCCGTAGAGTGAGCGCTGTACACCAAGGGGGGATCGGAGCCTCTAACGAGCTCGCCACGTTCAGAGTTTACGACGCTGTCGTTGATTTCATCGAACAAAGTGTGTGGAAAACACGAAATTGCGCCGCGTCTAATCCAAAATCTGCTTGAGAATTTCTCAGGCCGATGTTGGCCAAGACGCCGCGAGAAATCGTTTTTTTTCCGGAATTCTGGCAAGTTTCAAAAAAGTATTCTAGCAAATTGGGTCCATAGGCGACCGTTCAGGCAAAGTTTGGCTGGAATCTTCGGGAATTCCAAACTTGTGGCCATCCATTGTCACCGGTCTTATTGGATATTTGCTGCATTTTTTCTGAACTTTCGAAATAAGGATCTTGTTTGCAGATGCCGTACTCTATTTTCAAGTGGTTTTATATGTACGCGAAATGCCTCCATACGAGCTCCTACTCAACATATTCCTGTGGGACCCCCCGTGGCCTTAAGTTATAAGGTTGGAGAGACTGTTGATTTTGACCTTGCGCGTGGAAACGTGCACATAACAACTTGGCAGTGGTTTCATGAACTAACACAAAACTACGAAAGAAAAAAACTTCTGGTGGAAAATAGGAATATCAGACATAAAAAGGGACACAGCGCGACAAGTGCAAACATATAGTCGACAGCACTGGTAGATGCCCGGAGCGGGATGGGTTCACAGGTGGGCTCTCATGGTGGCAGCAAGGGGGGGTTATGTGTAAGCACGGAGTACAAATTAGAAGGAACAGCAATTGAAAGTGAAATAGGTGAGACCATGAGACCTCCCGAGGCCCATGTAATGTCCCCCGGAAGAAAGATCCCGGTTGTCTCAACGAACTCCCAGACGAATTTGTGGTGAGATTGGGAATTTACTAGGAATTAGTATAGAAAAAGGTTCATTTGCGATGAGACTGGAGACAGAAGGTTTCAATTTAGAAGAATTGGATGTTTGATTAGGGAAAATGCAATTTCTTCATGAGCAAGAATTCCGGCTATCCTCTTTGTTCACTTGTATTATGACGGAATTTAGTTCATGAGGAATGACAGGTTTTACCGAATTAAGGCAGGAAGAGATTAATTATGAACTGAGAGGAACCAACGGGAAAATGTACACTAAAACGCAGTAGTTTGGTGACATTTTCATGGGTTATTGCACAGAGAAAATAGGATAATCTCAAAGAGAGGAAAGACAAGTGTCAGTTGGAGACGAAAGTAGCAAGGCTAGACAGAGCAAGGACAGAGGAGTCACGGGAAGCTTGAGAAGAAGTGAGTCTTTGCTAGTGAAGGTAGTCTATGTAGGCGTTAAGTAACAGTTATCTGAGGAGAGCCTGCTCTTCCTACAGGTACTGTTGAAGTACTGCTTTGTCTTGTTGAAAATAGGAAGAGTTATGTAGCAATTTGGAGCAAAATGAGCAAGGAAAACGAGCCACATCGGATCAGTCTCGTCACTTCCCTGCTCTCAACCATTTCTGCAGAGACACTAATAAAAGTTAATTTTCCTTGATCTTGAGCCACTGTACCGACACCACGAACATCAGCAACCAGTTTACACATCAGCATCAACGAAGGAGTCAGCTAGACTCCATCTCCTTTCAAATTGACAACCATCTCGTACGCCTCTTACCGTCGGCACATATGACATCATGATTCGCCCGGCGGGTAGGGTCGGATACTTTTCGGCTTCGGGCTTCGGGAGACGTTGATAAGCAGCGACTCTGACGCAGATGAATACAGGACACGCCCTCGTTGATGACAGGCGAATGCAACGGCAGCGACGCAACAACACGACGCAGAGGAAAGGTCGACTCGCAGGCGCTCCCCCTTTAGCATATGTTCCGCCCGACCAAGGTCGATCTCTTGTAGACCGCCGCACCGTACCGTCGCCACGGCGAGAACCCCGAAAAATTCCAAATGGAATTTGGAAATCGGAAATGAATCTGTACGTTCATCAGACATGTATCATACGAGGTACGTGCTGACTTCAACTTCTCTCGCGGCTTGGTTCCTCACAGCAGTCCGTGAGCTCGTGCAATGTTTTTAATCAAAACGGTTACAAACGCTGAATAATTTAGTTAAACGCGCGTTGCGCACGGACTGGTGCCGGCCGACGAAGGTAGGCTAAACATGGCAGCATGTCATCTAAAGTTGCTCTCAAACACGGCGAATCGCTATCTCTAACCCTTAATCCCCACCAGGTACTGGTTACGAACGTACGCGTACTCGGTCAATGATGTACTGCTGTACGCAAGATATCCCGCACACCTGTTGGCTTTTCGCCCATTTTAGACGCAGAGGTGAGGACGAGCAAAATCTTCGGCATGGTTGCTTGCAAAGAGGAAAAAATCCACGGAGGGGTAGCTGCAGCAGGTGCTTCGGGGAAGGGGTGCTTGCGACAAAGACAGGTTTAGGTTTCCGGGTGCTTCTGGGTGTGAAAGAGGGGGTGTTCTTCTCGGGGTTCAATTTGCGGGTGTTACGGGTGGTTGCACAAGCAGAAACCCCGCATTCAACATTTCCAGATGTTTGTGGAAACCCCTAAAGTGATTGAAACGCGAGACGCGGTAACTTCTACGTACACAGCCAGCAAGCAGCTCTCAGCAGGCAACAAGATGGTTTTCGGCCGAAAAACGGGCTTCTTGGTGAGGGTACCCCACCTACTGTCAATGAACCGTGAGATGAACGCCTGAGATTCGCTCAAAATTAGTCCGACTATCTGGCTGCTATTCCCCGAAAGCAGCAGTAGCAGCAGTATACCGGTACGAGAACAAGCAGAGCCTGCGAGGCTGATCAGCATGATGTGATACGTATCATATCATATATCACGTCATGCTGGTGGTGCTGTTGTCTACTGGTAATTGGTTCATAGACTACTGCTGTGTAATAGAGTTGGTTGGAGCCTACACGCAGACCAACAGCACATCTTGTTGGTTAAGTCTGTGTACTGGTACTAAATAATAAAACTGCAGCTGCTTCATATTTTGCACGTTAAAAATTGAAAAACGTCAGCTGTGAGTTCGACTGATTGAATGGTTGAAACTCAACTTTGCAAGCTGTGTGGTACATTAGATCTGTGTTCATGTATGATATTGTGTTGCAGGTTTGTGAAATAAACCCGGTTGTTAAAGCCATTTCTTATACAGTCGGATTTGCCAGTCGAAAACGGCCTTTTTCGACTGAAGCCCAAATCGAGCTTTCTTACACAGTCGAAAAAGGGCTTTTTCGACTCAACTTTTTTTTGACTGAGAATTCCGCTTGGCGGATCCAGTCGAAAAACTCAGTCGAAAAAGTTTTAGACGTGTTTTTTGAACCGATCGCATCGTTCATCCCACCACCAAACACACACCCACACGGCCACACGGCCACACACCCATACCAGGTACCACGCTGCAGTATCATGTTGTTGTTGTTGTTGTTCTCACATTAACTCCCATAATCAAGTCCGTGGTCACAGGACAGGCTCCAGTCACTCTGGAGCTGAGGAATACCCCAGGGAAAAACACACACAACCCAAGGTGGTACACGCATATATCACAGCTGACGCAATTCATGCCTCCACCAGAAACATATAAAAGTGAAATCGGGAGTCAGTCTACGATGTGCCAGGTCCAGGCCGGTGCATACGTCTCACTACTCACGCCTGGAGAAACCAAATATTCCGATTGCCACCCAAGGAAGACTACCACGTATATATTACACGTAGTATCTATCACTACGCATACGCACGACAGGCATAAGTCAATTGGAGAAAAAGAACAAAGAAAAGAAAAGAAGATAAAGGAAAGGAAAGAAAAGAGAAGAAAAAACGAAACAAGACGAAAAAGGCAAGCAAAGAGAAGAAAAAAACAAGAAAAGCAAGAAAAGACAAGACAGGAAAGCAAGGAAAGAAGAAGAGAAAAAAAGAAAAAAAGAAATAGAAAAAGAAAAGAAAGAAAAATGTCATACTAGCAGACCCTAGGAACTGGCTAAGGATGGCATTGGACTAACAGAGGGTATCACGTCCATCATCAATGGCACCTGGGAGAGAACGCAACATGGCGAAGAAGTCAGGGCGGTCTTATGCTATCTTGTGATGGCCATTAGAAAGCCCACAACTTACAATACGATGATGGCCAAACCCAGACTTCAGTCTCTTGGGCATGACGCTCCCCCTTCCGCCCCTCCCCCCTTCCTCCCTTTCCCCCTCCCCCCTCCCCCCCTCCCCCAGTCCCCTCCCCGCCCCCCCCCCTTCCCCCTCCCCCCGGCCGCTTAGAGATGACAACGGTGGATGACGCTGCCGCAGCCTTTGCGCGTCGCTCTGCAGCTTTGCGTCTCTCCGTTTCATGCCAATTCCGCATGAACAACTCGGCTCCCTCCTCTACTCTTCGAAACCATCTGCCAGCCTTCTGAGCAGCCTTTCGCCATCCTTCGAATTTCATTCCAAAAACCGACATATCCTCCTTCAGATGATCCATCCAGTCTTTCTCTTGCCCCCCTGAGTAACCTTTACCCCCAACAAACTCCCCAAACATCACCCTCTGTGGCAGACGCTCCTCCCCCATGCGTGCCACGAATCCCGCAAACAAAATCCTGCGTTTGCGCACTATCACCTCAACGCTCTCGGAATCTGTCTGGGCAAGCGCGTCGGCGTACGATAGGGTGTGGTCGTCGCGCTTCCGTTTCCGCCATCCAAGGCATCGGAGGAGCATGGAGCGGTGAACCCGACGTAGCCTGTCATAGTCAGGCTTCTTCGGGCTCCACGTCATGCAACCGTACAGCAGTGTCTCGACCACCTCAGCTTTCAGCAACCGCACCTTCAACCGTAAACGCACACCCGGGCGATCATAGATTTCCATCTTGTACCGCTGGAAACACGCCCAGGCCCTCTGAAGACGCCGCGTTATTTCAGTGCTAAGGTTTCTGTCTGCGGTGATAGCCCCGCCCAAGTATACAAACTGGATTGTTTGTTTGTAAACCTGGCCGGCTGCATTGATCGTGAAGGACACCTTCCCCCCGCTTTTGGTTTCCAGGCACATTATCTCTGTTTTTGCCTCGGATACTGTAAGACCGAACGACGAACACGCAGTCACGATCGTCGTCATCATCCTCTCCAGACCTTCTGATGATCGCGATACGATGCCCGCATCGTCCGCGTACAGCATACCCCACAATCTCTGCACCCCCTCCCCCTCCTTCCCCCTCCGTCCGTCGACTTTGCCTGTGCGTGAAGTGCCCTTCTCGCCTTCCTTCTTTCGTTGAAGCTGCACCATGTTGTCCGTGATGGCTGCATCAGCGAGGAAGCGTTTCTCGGCCACACGCAGTACCGCAGTGAAAAACATGTTGAACAGCAGTGGCGCGAGCACGCATCCTTGCCTGAGACCTTGCCCCACGTCGAACTTATCCGAGCACTCTCCATCATCCAGCCGCACGCATGCTTGCATACCGTCGTGGAATTGGCGGATGACGGCGAGCATTCTCGGTGGCACGCCAAAACGAGCGAGGACATCCCACAAAAGGCTTCGGTCGACGGAGTCGTATGCTTTGGTGAGGTCGATAAAGCACATGTACAAGGGGGTGTCCTTGTTCCGCGCCAGTTCCTGCAGTCGTCGTACTACGAACATAATGTCAACCGTCGAGCGTTGGGGTCTGAACCCACACTGTTCCTCCGGCAGAATGTTCTCGCGTTCGCAATAGTCACTCAGGCGACCCGCGATGACTTTGAGGAGTACTTTACCGGCGTGAGCCACGAGGGAGATGCCACGATAATTGCCACACTCAGTCCGATCTTTCTTCTTGTGAAGCACCTTAATCGTAGCATCTTTCCATTGTTGGGGTACGCCACCCCCCCTCCACACAGCGACGATGATATCGTGGAAGTTTCCGAGGGTGTTGAATTCTCCTTCGTCGGCCAAAACCTTCAAGAGCTCGGCCGGGAGACCATCGGGCCCTACCGCCTTTCGGTTCGCCAGCGCCCGGATCGCCTCCTCTACTTCGTACCTAGACGGGACATCGTCCAGTGGTCTGCACGGGGGCCACTGCTTAAGCTCGCCCACAATGCTTGGATCAAGGGTCGGCGACTTGGTGTTGAGCAGTTTGTGAAACCACCTCACCCACCGCTCGCGGATGAGGACGTTATCCCGCAGCAATCGACCTTCCTCGTCCTTGATGTACTGCGAGTTAAACGTCCTCTTCCCTTCCACATCCATCCCCTTGAGGTGTTTGTAGAAGCCAAAATGATCACCTTCTCGGATACGCCCTTCGAGTTGGCGAACGTAATCTTCGAAGAACCTCTGAACAGCTTCCGCCCGCGTGCGTTTCAGCTGTTTGATGGTCGCCTTCGAGGCTTGCCGTAGACCACGATCGTTTGGAGCAGAACGGACCCGTTTCCTCGCGTCTTCTCTATCCTGCCATCGTGCATTCAACTCGGCTCTCGTCTCCTCAGTCGCACACCAGCCCCTCGGTACTTGTTTACGCCGAGTAGGGGGCGCTATGTCGGCGGCGTTTGACAGTATCGTCTCGGTCAGTAATGAGGCCATGTCATCAACGCTTCCGGCATTAGTACCGGGTGTCGGAGAGGCAAGGTTGGCTGCTATCGCGTTTGTCAAATTCATCCGTAGATGCGGGTCCGCCATTTATCTTTGTAGATCAATAGCTCGCCGGCTTTTGACAACTACCTTTGGACGATTTGGTGCGATGCGGCCTAAGAGGCGAATACTTGCTATCACGAGGTTGTGGTCCGACTCGGCGTTCTCCCTGGGTGGAGTCCGCACAGTGACATTACGTACCAATCGTCTATCCACTTGCCGTGTCAGTATGTAGTCAAGTCTGTACTGGGCCTTTCCTCGGTTAGGGCTCTGAAATGTATACGATATGCAACGAGTATCATACAAGGCGCTGACGCTGGCGTGGCTATCACTGCTGTTGCTTCTCGCAGCAAGTCAACGTGGCGCATTTCTTTATTATTTAAAAATTTAAAGGTTATTTTATAAAGTACGAAAGTCCCGCTCGCCAGCAGCGTGTATCACACGACGGCAGCAGCGCGCGGTATCGATCCCATGCTGCCAACAACGGCTGCGCCTGCTGTAGCTTTGGCGGCTCTCGGCTGACTGCAACTCCACGAACGTAGCTTTGGCGGCTTTCGGCTAAGCCCAAAGCCACCAACTCGCTGGGACGAGGGTTCGTCGAGCCGTTGCTCGCGGAGAAAGCGCGAAGCACAGAGCTGCCAACCGATTTCGACTGCTTTACAGCGGTACTTCCTCACACCAACCGCCCCTAGGAAGAGCACAAAAACAATAAAATCGACTTGACTGACGATAAGAAGAAGGACCAGAAGATTCCAGTCGACAAAAAGTCCAGTCGAAAAGGGCCGTTTTCGACTGGCGGAATCCGACTGTATAAGAAATGGCCTAATACACAGCTTCACAAATTTTACCAAGGATCGGTCGCGCGTGTTCTATATCTTGTCCTCATGAAGTTTTTTTTTTTTCACACCTCTACTTTCCAGCTTCTGGACAAGCCGTGGTCACAGGTGTCGTCCTTTCTTCCCCCTGGTTCTTGCTTTCCATTTTTATCGCGCATAGGGTTCAGCAGTCCCACTTCTCGTCGTTTTTTTATCGAGTGTTGCTAACTCACGCTCTCGCGCTTTCCGCGAAGGATATAAGTTGGTGACTCCCCTGGATGCTGTCAGGGTCAACAGGATGATTTTCGATTTCCCATAACCATTCTGTGCACTGCTACTATAAAACCCGCAAGTGTCATTTACGTTACTAGTATGGGAGATTATGGGTATACCTGGTATATGTCTGGTATTGTTTGCCTTGAGAAAATACCTGAGTCGAGTCAATTATATTATTACCTGGTATGTATCAAGTAATACATTCCGCCAGTCTCTCTAGGATGAACATTCAGTTCGGTCATTGGATGTGCTTAACGTCGACGAGTAGGCCAAATACTTAATATCGTATGGTGTGTGCCTGTGTGCCTGTCATAGTCCATTAGATATTTATCTTCATGTTCCCTGCTTCTTGCTGTCTGTTGTACGCCTCCGGTGGTGCTACTTGTGTGCTGCTGTGCCACCATGGACAGTCTTCGTGGGGAACGTCCAAGCCGGCGCAGGAAACAGACCTTGAGTTTGCGGCAAGAACTCAGAAGTGAGTGTGTGTGTTTGAGACAGGAAGAGAAGGGATAGATACGGCGGTGTGTTCTTCGATCTTTCCACCCATCTACATCCAGCACAGCCAGTGTCGGTGCTGATGCGGAGAGAGACGAGCTCTGCGGTCGCAAGATATAATACGAGACATATACACATCATAGCAGATACATCAAGGTGATTTGGCCAGGCAATGCCAGCCCGAATGACCACGCGGGCAAATATAGCGGTACTTCTTGCTGTCTGTTGATAGTTGATATATCTATATAGATACCCTGGTACATGGTAACAGGTTGCTGTTGTTGTTGTTGTCTCACATTCACTCTTGTCAAACATCTAGAGTCCGTGGTCACACAAAGGTGCTGGAGCCCTACTTGTAGGAAGATCCGAGAAACCAAATGAAATCAAAATTCGTCCGAGAAATAATACGCTTTCCCGCCTAAAAACGCACAATACGAAGAAGAAGGCGCACGAGTGAAATGATCCAATGTGCAAACTGAACTCACATGGCCGCGGGTATCCACTCAACTACGGCATAGAGTTCCCCCGTTCCCACAACTAACCAACTCGCGGCTACAAACTACAGCGGTTAGGCTGCCTGCACCGTACGAACCGCACGGTAATCGTGAGCACAGGCGAACACGCCTGCTGTCTGGAGTGCTGTCAGAGTGACGACCCGCGGGCATGCAGTGAAAAAAGGGCAATCGAACCAAAAACCACCACACAATATATCAATGATCGCCCCGTCTTGGCGAGTTATTTGACAGCTTGCAGCGCAGCTCTGAGCTACAACGCCCGTGCGTGAAAATTGAAAAATGCGGGAGGTCGTTCCCCATGAAGGGTATACAACTCACCAGATACAATATACGAGGGCTCCGCTAAGCGGGCGGCTGACGCCGCTCAGGAAGAATACAACTGCTAAATATGAAGGGAGCCGAAGGAAGAGGCCTATGATTTGGTGCAACTAGCGATTTGATAACGCCAAGAGCTACTGTGCAGGGCTGATTGCCCTGTGTGTGCTGTGTCGTGAGCTTGTTGGCGATGTCACGTTCTCATCGATAGTACGGGTTAAATTTCGGGAAAAGGAACATGAAGAGGACCGAGGGAGGACAATGGAATGAACAAAGCGAAAAGACGAGTACACACATACGTACCGGTACGTGGTACCTGGCACTTTGCATGATACCTGGTACTGTATTTTCGAAAGAAAACACAGCGCAGCACGGCACAGCACCGCGCCCCAGGGCAAGGCACGGCACCGCACGGCACTGCTGAGCTATAGCTGGGCTGAGCTGACCTAGGGGTACATTTTTGTGATTCAGCAATGTAGCACGTACAAACCTAAAACTGGTGTTGTCGTAGTACCGGTACCTGGTATGACACTTGGAATGATAACATGGCACGAAAGAGTAAGCACAGCAAAGCACGCAGCACGGCATAGCACAAAACTGTACCGCACGGCAGGGCACGGCACCGAACGATGCCGCACGGCGCTGCGCTGCTGAGCTGAGCTGCGCTGATGAGCCAAGCTGAGCTTAGCTGGGACCTGGTATGAAGATACTTCGTCCAACCTAAGAAAAAAAGGTCAAGGAAGAAATCAAAAGATGGAGGGATCCCTCCGCAGGGAATTCAAGGAGGCGGTGTTTAAGTGGGAGGTCTTGAGAGGCCAGGGATGTAGACCGCTCAGGAAATCCACAACGATAAATGTCTATACTAGGTATGGCGCTGCTGCAGTCATGCGCGCTTTGCGGGGGAGATTGTATTTTGTCGTGGGGATAAGAGAGATCGACGTTACAGCGCACGGCGAGGCCATGAATACCGTGTACGCGTGTATGACACCTGGGTTAGAACTCTTGAATTTTGTAGTGCGGGTGGTATTCGTGCCGGACATCGAACTACTGTGATTATAGGACATGTACACTGCCGTGCGCGTGCGTGGTCGTACAACTTTTTTGAAGTGGCAGCACTACGACGCTACGACGTGCTTTGATGTTTGCCGGTACGAGCGAGGTACGAAGCATACAAACTTTCTCACGAGTTGGGTTCTTTTTTCCTGCTGCTGACATTTTCGCTCTCTTGCCGTTATTCCCGTGTCGAAGTCAGCATTCTTTTGTTGGAATCCTAGAGACGCTGCATTCTTCAGTTGGTCGGCGCACAACATTACGCGTATGTATGCCGATGTTTTCGCTCTCTTGCCGCTAGGGTTTTGGAACGCAGCGTTAGGTCCACATAGTACGCGTACGCCGATTTTTGCGCACTGTTGCCGCTTTTTGCATTTTAGTCGTAGCATTGTTTTCGTTGGGATCCCTTTTAATGGAATGATTCATTAACTCGTGATCGTTCATTCATTCGGTACTCGTTGAAAAGTGCCAGTTATCAAAAGTTTCACACGCACCACCATCAAAATGCCAGTAGTACGACGAGCACCACACCAGAGAGCATGACCGACCAGAGTTGGGTTATGCTTAGGCCGGCGACACGTAGTACGCTGCCGGGGGGGGCGGGCGGAGGGCTGCCGGAGGGCTCTGCCCGCACGGGGCCCGCCGGAGGCGAATTTTCGGACATGTAGGCGTAAATATGCTCGAAATGTGCGTCTTACACGCTCTTTGTACCCCCTATCAATAGTGGGCATGAATGTGTCGATCAGTAGAGCAAAAGGTGCCACGAAAGCTTACGCCTGAGGCGACAAAAATATTCGCCTGCGGCGAAGCGATCCCCAAGATATATTTTTCGCCGAACCGACCCGCACGAAAAAAACGCCTGCGGCGAAAAAAGGTGCGGCTCTCAAAAGTAGATGTGCGACAAGCGGCACATTACCTCAAGCGGATGGTGCCCAAATCGAAAACCTGACGAAACGAGTGCACCAGCGCACTGCCGCACGGCTGCGCCGCCTAAGCATAGCCCTTCTATCGACAGCATCAACAGCACGAGAGCCTTGTAGTATTATAATCGCATGTGGGTTGGGACTACTGATCGACTTTTGACCTTTTCGTTTTTCGTTGCAAACTTTTTCGACTATTTTCAGTAGTAATACGACACGCGTCGCCCTCTTGTTTTTGCCCACCCCATCTATATTATCATAGCTCGTTTTCTCTCTCTTTGTCCCTCCCTAGACGTAACTCAGATCTAGGGTCACTATAAGCAGGCTCTTCTTCCCCCTCCCCACTACGGTGGGTGCGTTCATTTACATTGCGAGAAGAGTTCAGCCCTACTTTCTTCGCTCGTCGAGTGAGCACTACCGACAACATCTGCGCACCAGAACACGCGCGCAGTAGTTGCAAACCGCGCATAGTACGATGCATCGGTCGCTGTACAGTAGTATTGTGGCCCCCTCATGGTGCCGGTTGCCTGATATAGCGCCTGTACAATCGCTTGGCCGGCTGGGAATAACCAGTAGTGGCACGGTACATGAAGCAGTGGTACTATTAATACTTGCAGTTATAGGGCCGGTATTTCCGACTGGCACATGCCGGCAGTTCGCCTAGGCTACTTGCATACTTTTTTTTGCTTCAAGGCTAACCTTCTTGAAGTCTAAGTTCTATGGGCGGGCCTATACTGCTGTGGATCGGATGGAAAATTGATTAATAAAGCTGCTGTAGAGCAAGTGTTGACGTCGCATTCTGTTTAACTTTGCGCTCGGGCGTCAGCCGTCAGCCCTGTTACGTACGTACGTACGTAGCATATACTCAGTGTTATTTTAGGGCTATCACGACCAAACAACAATTTCGCTTCGCCCGACCCTTCCGTTGTCCGATAGTCATGGAATCGCGTTAACGTAGCGTTGCACGTCAGCGCAGAAACCTTGTAACGTATACCAGGTCCCCTGTAACTCAGTTCAAGTGGTATTATACCAACGATGCCAATATCAAATACCTGGTAACCAGGTACAGCAACAGCCGTTCGTTGTACTTGTATACGCAGCAGAATGGTACGTATGATACCACTGCCGTTGTTAGCTATGATACTACTGTAGTTGTTACACTGCGTGCTGCTTGCTTCGATTTTGGGTGTGGTGGCGTAGTCCGTTGTCCGTTGGAGCATTGTGCAGGTACACTTCCTTACCTCACATTACCTTGCCTTGCACACAACAATCTGAGCTGTAACTTTCTTTGGTTTGGGGCGCACCGTGTTGGGGAATGGCGGGTGTTTGTGTGGTTGGAACCGAAACAAACCGCAGGCTAGATGTGCTACACAAAACGCTAGTGGAACTTCAGGACAACATGCGGCTCTATCTCGCCAGCTGGCAGACCATGTGCCAAGCGTCGGCGGCCATAGCAGAAGGGCTGTCTAAGCTGGCCCGCGGCGATGGCGATTGCAGCGATATAACCAGCGGGGTCGACGGCGGTTTAGGCGAGAGGGCCTCTCCCCTCATGGACATGGTGAGATTCGAGAAAAACGACGGAAAACCGATACCGACAGGGATAGATAAGGAGCGTTGTTTTGTGGCAAAAGGACAATAGTGGCGAACGATAAGGAACGATCGTGTTAGTTAAGGGACGTTGTGGAAGATACTACTGTAGGAACGATTCGGAGCGTTTCGAGGTGCTCAGACTTGAGCACCCTATATTCCCGACACCCATACCGCCTATCTAGGGAGTATGTACCAGGCACAAGTATTAGTAATAGGCGGCTTGTGGGGAGGGGGGGGGGGGGGAGTGCCCCCCAAGTTATCTTAGATTCGCGTCGTACGGAATGACGTGATAGCTACGAAGCGAGACCAGCTCTGTTCGAGTATGGTAGGTATCATTTGTATCCCACGAAGTCCTTTGTTGTTCAAGTATTGGGCAGGAGCAGTCCAGACAGCACTCACGCTTTCCTGGGGGTGGCATCACCGCCACTGCACCGTCAGCGCGTTTTCCTATTTAGAATCCCTCTCGCCCCTGCCCTCGCCTCTTCCCCCCCTACCCCACTCCCCCCGTTCTCCCCTTGCCCCCCCCCCCCCCCCCCCCCCCCCCCCCCCCCCCACTCTCCTCCACCCGCACTCCGGAACAACCATCTGTACAGGCGCGGATGTATCACTCAGAGCAGCACACCATCGACGGCTTCGTCAGGGAGCCCGCGCAAAGGTGCCCACGGAAATGCGGAGTGCGGGCGGGGGGTGGGGAAGCGGGGGCGGGGGAGGTGGGGAGGGGAGTTACATTAACAGTAGTAGTCGCTCAGCCAACGAACAAACTCCGCTCGACCCCCTCCTCCACAAACGGGTACACCCCCTCGCCCCCCCCGGCCGACCCTGCCCCAATGTAGACACGAAGCTAAGCCGTCGTCGCCACTGCCGCGCAATCCCCTCTCCCTTCCCTCCCCCGAAGTTATGGATTGGTTGGTTGGTTGGTTAGTTGGTTGGCTGGTTGATTGGTTAGTTGATTCGTCGTTTGGTTGGTGGGTTGGTTGTTCCGTTCGTTGGTTGGCTGGTCGAGTGATTGGCTAGTTGGCTGGCTTGTTGATTATTTGGTTGGTTGGTTGGTTGGTTGTTCAACGTTTAACCCTCGTTTGTGCTGGCGACGGACAACTTACCCCAATGATCGCCACCCTTGCTATGAACATGATAGGATAGCGGAAGAGACGGCGCTGCGCGAGACCGGAGCACTCCTGAGTAGGTTTCCTGTCATCTTCGGCAAGATATCTCGTCGCCGGCAACTTCTGGTGCGTTGGGTAGGGTGGGTGGGTGGGTGGGGTAGGGGGGTGGGGTGGGTTTCTTGTGGCGCCGGCGCAAGCGGCCGGCCGACACAGTGTGGCAATGCTCAATGGATAACTCGCTCGGACTGCGAGTGCCTTCTCTCTCTATCTCCCGCTCTCTACCCCCCCTTCTCTCTCTCTTCTGCTAGCTGACGACAACGTGCTCCGCTGCTGACGTGACCGTTACTGTTACTTTTTCCGTTTTCGAATCGTCCATTGGTCTTGTTGGGGGGGGGGTTCTTTTGGGTGGGGGGTTCTTTTGGGTGGGGGGGGCGCGCGAAAGTACAGGCAGACGTGGAGCTGGCAAAGAAAAACGTGCGCGCCGGCGAGGCCGCGAGGGACAAGGAGCGGGACAGTTTCGCCGCAGTCGCTGGCGCAGAGAACAGACGCCGGGCGTCGGCCGCCCTAGAGACGGCGAGCACGGTAGCGAAGGCGATGACCCAGGAAGTACTCGCGGATGCGGAGCGGCTGGAGGGGGAGCGGGGGACGATGCTCGTGCCGCAGGTGTCAGCGCTCGTGGGCTGTCAGGTGACCGAGCAAGCGTGCGTTGCGGGGGTGGCGCGGGGGGGGCTGTGCTGGGTTGAGCGGAGGGGTGGTGGTGGTTATGGTGGTTGTTTTAGCTGTGGTTCGGCCGTCTCGAGCGACTAGCCCCGAGAAGCCCCGGAGCGTGCTCGTGGGGGGGGGAGGGGGTGTATTCGTTTGTTGATTGCCTTAGTCATTTGGCCATTGACTACGCATCCCGTTCGAGACGGAGCACCGTTCCTACTCCTAATAGAAACACATCCAACATTTGGGCGCTCGTTACGCTTTTTTATTCCATATATTACATAGAAAATGTTTGTTTTTCCTGGGGGGCAGGCAAGAGGGGCTGTGGCATGGGGGGTGGATGTCTCGCGCGCCGCAAAACCTGATATTGAATTGTTAGCTCTTCCCCTTTTCTCGTCTCCCTCTTCCCCTCCTCTATCTCAGCGATCTGTTTGTTGGTGCTTTTTTTGCGTGTTATTTTCCTTCTCATTGCCCAACCCGACCCGACCCGACTCGACCGGATGCGATGCAACCCAACCCTGTCCAAGTCAGGCGTACTTCATGCGGAGGTCAGCGTTGGTTCTGGAGAGGCTGGCCAGCAAGCTCCCGTTTTCTGCGTTGGCTCTCTGTCGGCTCGTGCGACCGAGCGCGCTGGAAGCCGTGACAGCCAAGGCCGCCACTGCCGCCCGGACTGCGCCACAACACAGGGCGCTCCCCTCTACCGCTGCCGCCGCCGCCGCCCCCCCCGGGGTAAGCGACATTTCCGTTTCAAGTTTCAGGGGGCACCAACCCACCTACGGTGGCGGCGGTTACGGGGTCGCGTCGCCCCCAGTAAGCAAACAGCAGACCACGACACCCTCCCCACCCGTGCGGCCATCCCCGCTCCCTCGTCCGCCCTCCCGGAGGGTTAGTGATGGTGATGGTGACGGTGATGACGTGTTTTCTCCGGCGGCGGCGACGTCGGAGGCGGCAGCAGCGGCCGTGGCGGCGGCGTCGACTGGATCTTCCCGCCCGGGGTCTTCCCCCTGGACTGTCGCCGGAACGTCTATATTGGCGAAGGGGGAGGCAGGGAACGGTGCAGCAGCGGCGGTGGCAGCGGGGGGTGCGGGGGGAGGAGGAGGGGGCGGGGCGAGGCGGGCAGGGGCAGGGGCAGGATCTGTGCTGCTGCCGTCTCCGCCCCTCGTTGAAGGGGGGGCAGGGGCGGGGGGCTGGAGAGCGGCGTCGGCCGGAAGTGATTACGATGACGATGTCGTCGTTGAGGAAGTGGCGTGGTTGTAATGCGCTCGTTGGGGGAGTGGGGGGTTTGGGGTTGGCAATGGGAGTGGGGGATGGAGGGGCGTGGGGTTCGAGGGAGTGGGGAGGGGGCGGTTGGGGGAGGGGGGGGTGGGGGGCGGTAGGGTGGTTTGGGGGGAAGAAGGGGGGGACTGGGAGAGGAGGAGGTGGAGGGGGGGGGGGGGGCGTACTCTTTTTCTGCTTGCATCAGTCTTGTGACCATCGACCACGCATCCCTTTTGAGACGGAGCACTGTTCCTTTTCCTAAGAGACACCTCCAACATCTGGGCGCTCATTACGTTCGTTCCATGAGGTGGAGGGTGGGGGGTTGGAGGGGGGCGAAGGTGACTGGCGGATCTTTCTTTCGCGCCGCTTCCCGTTGGTGCTGATCGATCTGGCGTCGCCTTCTCTACCGGCCGATGCCATCGACAGAAAACTGAGCGCGTGTGAAGCGCCATTGGTGCTGTTTTTGTGTGTTCTTGTTTTGTTTTGTGTTGTCTGCTGTGCTGTGCGGCTGGAAATTGGTGATTTTTCGGGATTGGCTACATGGACTACATACTGGAGTATCTGGTGTCTAACTGCGCTTTTTGCTGCCGTTGAGGTATTAGTCGTATGTGGTCATGTGTTGGCCGTGTGTGTTGCGCTCGTGCACCCGCGTGTCTGTGTGCTCGTACGCTGTCCTCGGGTGGAAGACGTGATAGGTAATTGGTTGACCAGATCGACTAATCGGTCGACCAAATTGTGTTTGCTGCCCCCCCCCCCCCCCCCCCATCTCCATTGGCTCTGAAACAGTCAACCATACCGCATGAGTGCGTTTCGCATCTCCTGCTTCCCCCAACTTATATTGTTACGACCGCTTGTTTTTAGGGTAGGAAGAGGGTTGGGCAACTGGGGGGCTCGGGGGGTGGGACGAGCGAGAGGGGCGGGGGGAGGTAGACGACTGAGGAGCTCGGGGGTTGGAAGGGCGGGAGGAGGGCGGCGGTATCAATCCCGAGCGGCTGCTGTTTCTGCTGGTGGCGCGAGTCTAGGATGGAAGGCGCTAGCTTGGGACAGCACGCCGCCTCTCGTTTTCCGCGTACTGGCACACTCTGACTTGGTTGCTTTTCTTGTGTTCGCGTGTGTCTGGTACGGTACTGTTATGGTATCCCGTACCATACTCTACGTGGGATACGGTAGAATAGGGTAGGATTCAGTAGGGCGCGGTAGGGTATTGCGTTTTCGTGCGACACTGCAGGGGAGAGTGCCATGCAGTACGGTAGAGTACGAGGGTACGGCATGATACGGTACGGTAGAGTACGGCATGGTACGGTACCGTATAATTCTACATTAGACAGTACGGTAAACCGTGATCCAGTACGGTACAACACGGTACGGTAGAGTATGGTAAATGGTACGCTAAGCCACAACCACGGTACGGTCCCTCGTGGTGTATTTTTCTCTGCCGAGCACAGGAGATTTGCGGTGCCGGGGATGGAAGAAGCCCGCTTGCGACCCGTTTGCGGGTGGGTCGGCGGAGAGCGGTTCCATGGCGATCTTGTTTCCATCATAGAACGCGGGGGGGTGGGCACTTGCCCTTGTCTGATGCTAGGGTGGGGAGTGTGTATGACTTAGTTTGACTAGGGTAGTCTGTTAGCCTTTTGCCAATAGCTCGGTGGGTTAGTACCCTCTCATACCTTAACGCGTGCTTGATCGGCGCGGCGAGGAGGAGAGAGGTAGAGAGAAGCCATCCATCTGATGGAGTACTTGTGCCTTGGGTGACTTTGGTGGTTCGATTGCCTCTTCTGTCGTTGTGTGGCGTCATTCAGACGGACGACGCAGCTAGAGTCGCGCCTTGGCTGCTGTGTTTCTTTCCTCCTCATTTTTGGCAAGCAATCCAGGAGTTTGGCCAGCGTGTTGGCAAGCGTTTAGGCTAGCGTGCAATATTTTTCTACTGTTCTACCTGGTATGCAGGACGTTCGTCAAGCGTTCGACAATCGACCGCGAGGAAGCTTGTGGGGCGCGACAGAATATGTTTTTTGTGTTTTGCTGCTGCTGCTACTGCTGCTGCTGCTGCTGTGGTTGTGGTGCATGCGTACCATTTCCGTCCTTTTGGTCGGGGTTCTACTGGGCAGTAATGGGAAGCTTGTTCCCAGTCAACTTGTAGCATGATTTTAGTAGGAATTTCATTGCGCTCCCCTGTACACCGGCTGACGTATCTGAGCTTCAAAACACCGTCGATTGAAAGGTGTACTTTTCACCTTTCGATCAAGCTAAGCTGCCGATTTTTTGTTAGTCTGGTTCTTTTTGTTGTTGGTCTTTTTTCTCCTGCGCTCTGCCGTTTTTACACGTTTTTCAATTGCTTGTACAGGTAATTATCTCGCTAAATGTTGTTTATATAGAATAGGCTGCAAGCCTCCCCCTTCCCCCCTCCCCTACCCGTCCTTTTTGGTGTGCTCGGTTTTTTTTGTTTGGTTATTTTTTTCGTAGCACCGAGGGATCATCGCCGCCTAAAATCGAAACCCTCGGCCGGCGCCAAGCGTCAAGAGTGATATCAGTATTCCCACTGCCTGCGTTTTGTTGGTGTTACGAAGAAGCAAACCACCCCGCCCCCTCCCCCCCCGCCTCCGCGCTATCGTGAGTGGCGTTCGTGGGTGTTTTATTTTTTCTTCAGGCCATCGTTTACTTTGCAGTCGGTGTGCATGTATGTATGTGCTGCGTGTGCCCGCCCGCTCGTTTAGGATATACCTATCGTAGCGCGGCCGTTGCTGGTTAGGCGGGTGCTGGAGGGGGGGGGCGAGGCTGCAGCAGTGGCGATTGCTGCTGCTGCAGTAGTCTAGTCGTCGCGTCTGCTGATTTCTCTTTTTTGCTCGCTCTCGGGCTTTTGATGGGGACAGCGGAGCGAAAAAAAACGCCTGCATTTTTGCCCTCTCTCGGGCTTTTGATGGGGACAGCGGAGCGGAAAAAAACGCCTGCATTTTTTTTGTTTGTAAGGTTCTCGTATTTTCGTTTTGGGAGGTTGGTATTTTGTCTTTTCTTCCCCTCTTCTTTTTCTGCTTCTGCCGCCGTCTGTCTGTCGGCGTGATTTGGGCTCAAGCTCAATCAAGTGATTCTGGTGTTGGAGGTACCCTCCGCAGGGGGAGGTATAGCTGTACGAGTTGTGGGGACTAAAATTTCGGTGCTGCTGATAGATCTATGCAGTACGTATGATATGACGAGCTGCAAGGTATTTAATGGCCACGAGTGTGCTTTATTACCAACAACAGCAGCTCTTGTGTTTTTGCGCGTGAACTCCAAACACTGGTTGTGAACCCATTAAGGGGCTTCTAAAGGAAAAAATGCCAAAATTAAGTGTCGAATTTAGTCTCTGCCGCACGAAGCCGCTCGGACGGCCGGGGTAGGGTGTTTGGGTGTGTCCGAAGACGCGTACTACGATCGAGGTAGCGCTTTTCGTCTGAAAATGTTTCTGAAATCACGGGGCTCCTTCACCCAAAATCGTCAGAAAACGTCAATTTTTTTTTCCCCATGATTTGTCGTTGTGTACCTATACGATAGGCCATATTGTCGTTGTGTACCTACACGATAGGCCATGGGATTTTTCATCCGGTATGTATAGTAGCAGTTTTATTTTTCTCCAAATCAGTTTTTGGGAAGAGGTCTGGAGTCTTAGAACAAGCCTCCCAAAATTGGGGAAACCCGGGAAAGAAGTGGTGCGCCTCTATCGTACCGCGCGCGTCCGAAGTGCAATAATAATGTTAGGAGCTGCATCACACGCGCGCAGGAAGCATGGTGATACGTGTACTGTTACTTGTGCACTCTTCCTATTAATAATGCACCGAAGGCGCACTTCAACCCCGTGCTGTGCTTTGAAACTCTCCCGCGCTACTCGTACACTGCTGCTTTGTGCCGTCCTCAACACTCACATAACCCACGCGCTACTCGTGAGCCGTAAACGATACTCACGGAAACCCAAGCGCTACCCGCGCGTGCCGTCATCAATACCTGGAACCGCAGAATCCAAGCGCTATCTGTGCCGTAGAGTCATCCCACGATAGGGGTTGCACTTTTTGCGCCAAAAAGTCCCTGGGCGATTGAGTTTCTCATGCGAGGAACTGCCGGTCAACGAAGTAGTTTCCTCTCGTGACGGTGTACGTATCGTTTTCCGGCGTTGTTATTGCTGCTGATGATGGTTTATTTGTTGTTGATACGAGGTACCACCCCTTTGGTCTGTATTTACAGCGTATTTTGTTGTTTAATAATGGTACGAAGGAATAGCATATGGTATTAATGATGAGAACTGACTGCTTTGGGATGGTGCGCGTACCGTTGCTACTAATACACACCAATACAATTGCTGTTGGTAATAATCACACGGCTTTTCACGGGTCATGACCTCCCCCCGCGGGCCGGGTCAGGGAAAAAAAAAAAAAAGTTTCGAAATATCGCGGGAGGGTCAAGTCCGCTCGGATCAGGAGGAGGTGCTCGAAATTTCACGGGTCGGATCAGGAGCTTTCATGAAACTTACGGGTCGGGTCGGGCAAGGCCGACCCGAAACCGAGGCCAGCCTCAAGGAGAAGGGACCCGTGGAAAGCCTCGGGAAACTAATTTATTGTTGCATGTATTTCGTGTAGTGTTATGAGGTGGTATGAGGTGTTATGAGTACTGATGCAGGTCTACCAAGCCTACGATAGGAGGGTACCCTTTTTAGGGGGGTACCCTTTTTTTTTGGGGGGGGTACCCTTTTTTTTGGGGGGGTACCCTTTTTTAGGGGGGTACCCTGTTTTGGGGGGGGGGGTACCCTTTTTTCGGGGGCGGGTACCCTTTTTTAGGGGGGTACCCTGTTTTTTTGGGGGGGGAGGTACCCTTTTTTGGGGGGGGGTTCCCTTTTTTTAACTGCCGGGTTTGGGCCCCTCGGCGAGCTCGGGCGCCTCTGAACCTCACCGCCAAAAAGTTTTCAGGCGATTTGTTTGGCGCAGCGTAGCTAACCATTTTCCACGGCGGTGCCATAGCGAAAACAAGAAAACATACCAAAGCTTATAACTCAAGATCGCACCACAAAGGAACAGGGGAGTCACACTCGCGAGAGTGAGCCCGACCCACTGAAAAAAGTGCGCCCCCCAAGTGACCCCCATCCTGTCGCCTTGGTGTGCAGCAAGCACCAGCAAAGGAGACTTCAACACCCTCAACACGGGTTGCGGGTTGCGTGGAAGTTTCCTTGAACGAAACATCAGGTGGATATATTAGTTTCAGCTTTCGTGCCTTTCCAAATGATACGAAGTATGTAAGTACCAGTGCAGGGAATGACTGGATCGAAATCGCCCTTTGACAATTTTTTCTCATCACTCTGACAAAATCAAGGAGATTCATACATCTTCTTAAGAGTAATGCATCTGTACAAACGCGCGACCGGAGTAGCACGAAGCTTGCAAGGATGAGTATCAACCGTTAAATCGATCGAGCTCACAGCTGACGTATTTGAAAAAAAATTAAAAAATACTCACAGAACCCACCCGACAAGGCTTGGGATTTTCGAAGAGTATCTAACTGTTTCCCCTCGTGGCGAAATAGAAACACGAGGTCGCTACACACCGCGCTACGGCGGGCTGACTCTCTATCTCTCCCTCTCTCTTCCCCCTCTCCTTGCCTTCTTCCCTTCCCATCGCGTACTAAAGCAAAAACGCAGCTCCTATAACAAGGATCCGCCACAACGAACGCAACTGGTAACCCTTTCAGAACAGCGAAAAAAATTCCCAAACTATGCCCAAGCAGTTCAACCACGAAAGAATGGGTGCAACTCAAAAAGGGCCTTCCTTCACCGCTTTCAAAAGCTTTCCACTATAATTCCACATAGGTTTTCCCTATAACATGAGTACTGTTGGCAAAAGGGTCCAGGGACCGCGACGAGGGACCGCCACAGCTAACGTAACGCGACGAGCCTCACGCAGGCAGCACCGACAAAGGGAACGGGGACCGCGGGACAGCGGGAGTTTCACTTCGAAACCAAGAGGGGGGCGGCGCGGCGCTCGCCTCCGGCGGGGGGGGGCGGGCACGGCGCAAACATTAAAAACAACACACAAAACCGGCATAATTCCTTTTTCCACAATTCCATACCAGGTACTTTTTACTACACAGAAGTCACAAACCAAAGACAGCAGTGCCGCGCCGACTGGAAACCAGCCAACTTTATAGCTATTGGTACAACAGCAGCGGCATTTACCTGCTCGTATCCCTCCCCGCCCCCCAACACCTCCACTCCTCCCTCTCGTCACAACAAAACGTGGTCGGGGGATGTTACCGCAGCCCCCCCATTCCCATGCCACCCAAGCCACCGCCAGCTCCAAACCCGCCGGGCATCACCACATTAATCCCACCGTTTTGGGCACCGCCGCCCGCGCCACCACCGCCACTGCCTCCTACTCCTGCCCCGGCGCCGCCAAGCATGCCCACCCCGCTCCCGACCGCGCCCCCTCTGAGCTGCGCCGCCTGCGCCCCGGACCCTTTCACTCCATTGGGGGCAGCCATGCTCTGCATCATTCCTGTTGCTGGCGATACGTTCCATCCAACTCCGCCTTGTTGTTGCTGCTGCTGCTGCTGCTGAATCTGCCATTGCTGTTGCCCCATCTGTCCCATTTGCTGCTGCTGCTGTTGCCGCAGGAGCAGTTGCTGCTGCTGCTGGAGCTGCTGGAGTTTCTGCTGCTGGTTCCATGCTGCGGCATTCCCACCGTACTGAGCCTGCTGCTGCTGCCCCCACCCCCCCGTACCCTGGCAATGAACCGCATCACGAGTGAAGACGCGAGTGTTGACAAGGTTAGCGCTTCCAGTATCGTGCGGGTCGTGAAGAAAAAAAACTGAAAAACCAAAAATTCAATGTTCAAACTTCAAAACTCACCATTCAAGACCATTCACTCAAAACAGAATGCAAAAGTCACACCAAAAACTAAAAAAACGGAAAAAGTGAGTTCCCAAAACTAAAAAAGTACAACGGAACACGCGGTCTTGTCTTTGTCACGCTCCGCTCCGCTTGGCTGTGGCTCGTCGCAACCCACCCCTCGAAATATACATATATTATAGTTGGCCTTGGTTGGCATCGACTCTGTAAAACTTTATATGTATATTGGGGTTACGTTGGTTGGCAACGACGCTGTAAAATATGTCAACCACTGCGTGAGCGAGACAACCAGCGTATGGTTATCGAGTTAGATCATAGTGTGCGGGGTGGACAACCTTAACTCCGCACAAGGGGAATGATCGCACCACGTAGCGTGAATATGGTAAGACAGCCACGAGGCAGTCACATATTAATACCCATTGCTGCCTCTGGAGTTGCCACACCAGAAAACAAAATAACTCCTTTACGCTGTCATCCATAAGCAAGAAATTAGGTACAAGTTGCCGAAATCCGTCTTACGTGCGGTTTTTGGAAGGATGCGGTTCACTCTTCATCCGACTAGCCGAACACCTCACGGCGCTTCGCGCTTGGGAAAAGCCATGCCTGCGTGGTTGGTGAAAACTCGAATTGCTCCGTCCCGGCATAGCAGGGATGCGAGGGTCTATGTTCATATGACTACGGCCATGCACAAACTGAGTACACCCCCCCCCCCCCCCCCCGCCACGAGGGCAATCATAAACTAAACGTGGTACTGTGCAGTGCATACAAGCCAACTACCGAAAGCAAGTCTGACAGACTGACAGCATAGCTAGGCTCGGCAAACGGCAGGACAGCCCCCCCCCCCTCCGCCCCCCCCCGTGACCGAGCGCGCCGACACACGCAGCCAACACAACCCCCCCTTCTCCCGCCTGCCCTCCCCCACCCCGCCTCCCTCTCCTCCTCCCTTTGCCCTAACCCCCATCCACCCGCCCACCCCCCGGCCGCCTTGTGCACGCGCACCTGCATGCCAGGGTGTCCTCCATGCATGCCACCGGCGCCAGTGTTGAGCGACGACATCATCTGAGACACCTGATTCAGCTCTGGGGTCCTCATTACGCCGGCAACCGGGGAGGATCCCGCCGACGACGCCTTTCGCCCGGCCCCAACCGCGGGGCTGTTGTACATTGACATGATCGCCGCGGCCGAAACCTGTTGAGTATTACACCCCCCCGCCCCGCCGATACGCCCAGCCTCCATGTGCGTGCGCGAGCGCGTGAAAAGTTTCGCGCAAATTGGCGCGTGTTTTGAAGTTGAGGAGCGGGCAGGGGGGAGGAGGGAATGGGGAGCAAGGAGCAAGGAAGGGGGAAGGGAGGAAGGGGGAGGGGGAGTGAGGGGGAATATAAGGGCGGCAGGGTCGATAACGAGGCCCCGCTCAGAGTAGCACCAAGCAGCAAGCAGCAAGAACTAAGCAACAAGAAATTCAAAACATCTATTCATGTGTGTACGCACCGACAGATGGCAAAAAAACACAGAAAGAAAACGGCCAGATTTTAACGGCAAAACATACACGGCACGCACCCGTTCTGCGCCGGCCACATTCTTCCCAAAGCTACAACACGTTACAGCTGCAGTATGAAGTTACTAGTACCTTCCCATCGGCGGCCGTTGGCTGCTGCTGCCCCTGTCCCTGCACGCTTCCCCCACCCCCCTGCTGGAACAGCGCCCCTCCTGGCGGCGGCGGTGGCGTAGCCGCTGCCGCCGCCGCCGCTACCCCCGCCCCCGCCTGGTTGTCCACTTGAGGCTGCAGCACTGCCGTCGCCGATGCCGGCGGAGGTGCCGACTGGAAGTCTTGGAAGTCTGGCATGGCGTCAAGCGGGGGCGCAGAGGACGCTCTAACCGCCGGCGGCGATGCCTTTGGTGATGCCTGGGATGGGGCCGGCTCGGAGAAATCGAGTAGGTCGATCATCGGGGTGGCGGCAACGGTGGGAGTTGGTGCGCCGGCGGCGGCGCCAGCTGCTGCGGCTGCGGATTTCACGCCCGTGCCGGCCTTTTGGAGGGGGGGGACTGTCCTCGTGGTGGCGGAGGCAGAGGAGGAGGAGCGTCCGGTTGCGGTTTTAGAGGATGTTGGTGTCGTTGATGATGCTGATGCTGATCGGTCTTTTTCTCTTGTTCGGCTGGAGCTTTTCTTTGAGGAAGACTTGGAGTCGCCGTCACCTCCTTTCCTGCTTGCAGGTGTGTGTGACAAGAGAGTTGGGGGGGGGGAGGATGCGATTGTGTTGAAGGGTTTGCTAGTGACGCATGCTATTAGAAGGGAGGGGTGTGTGTGCTCATTTGTTGGTTGCCTTAGTCATTTGACCATTGGCCACGCATCCCTTTCGAGACGGAGCACCGTTCCTACTCTTAAAATAGACATCTCCAACATTTGGGCGCTTATTACGCTTTTTCCATTTATTACATACAAACTTTTTGCTTATCCATGTCCTTCCTGTTTCAGGAGGGATGGAGGGAGGGAGGAAGAGAGGGGAGTAGGGAGGGACGCAAGCCAGCAGACAAATTCGCAGGAAAGGGAATATGAAGAGGGAGGGAGAGAGACGCAAAAAAGCTCCCAAGCTCTCAAGCTCCCAAGCAAGCACCCAAGCAAGCACACAAGCAATCAGTCAACCGAGCACCCACAACCAATCGACCAATTAATCGACGACTTCCGCCCTCCCCCCCCCCAAACTCCATACCTCGATCGGGAGGGCTCCTCTTCCGTCTTCTTCTGCGGAGACCGCGCCGCCCGTGGGGCCGTCGAAACAAAGCGCCTGTGCTCGTACTTGTCGCGAATCCACTTCTCCCTCTCGCGGACCGTCGCGTGCTCCCGCGGCACCGGGTATCCCGCGGGCACTTCAGCCTCGAAGTGCTCCTTCGCTCGTGCGTTCCCCATCTCTTCCATCCCCTGCCCCCGCGGCAGGCAGCAAGGCAGGCAGCAAGGCCGGTAGCAAGGCAGGCAGCAAAGCACGGAGCACGGTAGGGAGCAAAGCAAAGCAAAGCTAAAAACAAAGTCAATCAAGGCAAAAACGAAGCAAACAGCACAGCGAAGCAAAGCACAGCGAAGCGCCGAAACGAGTGAGCGAGGCGCTGGGAGCACGGCTACCACAGTTACGACACGACCATGGCTGCGGAAGACAGACAGGCCGGCTCCCGCGTGCCACGATAACGCCGCGGACCATCGTACCAGCAAGGCACTGAAGGTAAACACCTCATCCCTCGAAGCACTACCACCGGTAATAAAATACCCCTGCAGCAATGACAGCAAGCAGCACCAACATGAGCATCGGCAACGATCACAACAATGATCACAACAATGGCAACAACAATAGCAACAGCAACAGCATCAACATCAACACCAATATCAACATCGGCATCACCAGCGACAACAACAGCAGCAGCAACAACAACAACAACAAAAAATGCAACACACCTTAACCTGCGCCGGTTTCCAGGTGTCGAGGTTGACGCTGCGGACGAAGGAGATGTGCACGCCGAGGTTGCGGTGGACTCCGGAGCACTCGAGGCAGATGAACAGCCCCAGGTTGACCGAGGCCCATCGGGGCTCTTTAGCAGCGCCCGAGGTGTTTTCGAACCAACAAAAAAGTAACCATGGTGCAACGAAGAAGCAAACAGCAGCAGCAGAGCGTATAAATACCGTACAGCGTGGGCGCCGATGTACCAGCCCTTCTCATAAGGAGTCGAGTCGGGCTTGGACGTTGGAAGATACGACACGAAGACGCGATCAACGATACGATCGAATACGGGGTACATACCATTGATTCCATTGATCCATCGTTTCGTGCGTATGGTGAAAACGTCAACATCGGCAGGCCGACAACTGAGAGGCGCCAAGGTACACGACGGTGCGTCAATGGATGCGACGCGAGCTGTGTACAATAGGGATTATAGAGCACATTTTCGACAAGAACATTTCAAGCTGACAGGCATCCCCTCAACCAATGAGTGCACTACCTGATCATATGGGGTGCGGCGGGGTAACCCAATGAACTTCATTTTATGAATAAATTTATATATATTTTTAGGGTGTTTGGTGCTTAATTAGGTCGGCAAAAAAGAAACGCAATATCGTTGGAACACCGTTTGCGTTTACAAGACAACTTAGGCTATGGGATTGTTCTTTAGGCGGCACTTTCACTTCTCTTTCCAAAGCCAGTTTTTGGTGAAGCATACAGCTCCTTAAGCAAGGAATCTAGAAAAAAAAATAGGACGGAGGCCACGATAGGGGTATAGCATTTTCTGGCTAAAACTGTTTCTAAATGGCAGGGCTCTTCGACCCAAAATCGTCAGAATGCCATTTTGGTTTTGCGACACACCTGGTGTGGGGCGGTGGTCCCGCATCAGCTACATCTCTTTGTCAGAATGAAGGTTGTGAAGAGACGCCGAGGTGGGTTGTACGCGTGACCGTACGCTCGGGGGTCAGCAACGAGGATGACCTCAGAGTGCCCGAGGAGCCAGGATGGCCTTGAAGGATTATAGTGACAATGAGGCGGTACAATCTAGGGGATAGGACCTGGTATCCCCCCCCACCCCCCCATTTTCAGACGCGCAAAGGTGCGCATCTTGTAATAGGTGTCCAGAACTTGGAGGAGGAAGAAGAGTGCTTCAGCGGAAATATGGGGACAGCTGCAAAATCAGTTACGGTCATCCTCGTGTGAACAGACGTGGACGGAGCCTCTTCCTGTCAAGGTGGACAACAAGTCAACGATATTGCTAGTCAACCCTTCCTCTCTAAGAGACTTGTCTAGCAGCTCGTTCAACATTACGATGTTGCTATCACTGACCAACGACTGCTGTGGGGGGCTCACCACGGGTTGAGGGAGCAGGGAAAGGGCTTCGTCAGCTGCTCTTTCCTCTCCAACCTTTGGTCAGTCTCCCCAGCAGTCGTTGGCCAGTGATAGCAACATCGCAATGTTGACTAAGTTGTTAGACAGGTCCCTTAGAGAGGAAGGCTTGACTGGCAATATCGCTTACCTATCGTCCACCTTACATGTACTCGTAGAGAAACACGTTGTGTCTCAGCGCGGTGAATGTACGAGGTGAAGTCATATACTGCAGTTAGATACTCTACAAACTTAAAAGGTGGATGTCTGTACAGATAAGGATTTCTAAGATGGTCCCGCAGCAGGTAAATCTCTTTGTCAGCAGGGAGGTGTGGAGACACACCGAGGTGGGTTTGTACGCGTGACCGCACGCTCGGGGGCGAGCAACGAGTATAACCTCAGAGTGCCCCCGAGGAGCCACGATTGCCTTGGATTATAGCGAGAATGAGGCGGTACAACCTAGGGGACCGGGGCCTGGTATCCTAACAGGTATTGTATGATAATTTTTTTTCGGCGCCAAGGCCATGGGATAGTTCATTGGGTTGAACTTTCATTAATCAAAAACAGCCTTCGGGTGGGGTATGGACAATTTCAAGCGAGGAGTCGACGGGTGACACGCTACGAAAGCGGTAGTAGCAGTTCTCGTCTGAAATGGTTTCTGAATGACGGCGCTCCTGAACCCAACCAAAATCGTCGGAATTTCATCCATTTTTCGTAAAAAAAAAATTCAAAATACCTAGGCAATGTATAGATTGATAGTTCATCGGGTTTTACCCGTATCATTTTTTCGTCAAAATCAGTGTTTTGGCCGGGGAATATAGCCGCTGGAACTAGGAGTCTCGGAAACATATGGGAGCACCTCCACCGCCGTATTACCAGTCAGTCTTACAGAAAAAAAAATGGTGAGCATCTGCTCTAGCATGCGTCTTGGTTGCACGCCTACTACTGTGGGCATGAATCATATATGGTTATACCCGTACAGCATTTCAGTGCGAGCGGGTACAACTGTGCCACAGTCAATGGGGACACGTCGGATCAATCGACCCGTTGATCTGCCAGGGGTCCAGTGTCGTGTGCTCTCTCCATGATTCACATGATGATCGCCATACTGTAAACTAGTATAGGCTACGGCAGGGGCCCCCAGCATGTCCCGGAAAAAAAGGAAAAAGTTAGTACTGCTGTCGTGGTTCCAATCTTCGGGACCACTATTCGGGACTCTTTACGATATGAGCTGCCCTGAACGGAGGTCGGCACTGCAAGAAAGTTCCTGCAAGTTGCTCGGCTGATTGGTCGAGGTTGGCCTTGCGGACGCCCTACTTTCGCAACCAAAACACGCTGCGCAGCCGCGCGACCACCCCCACTGACCCCGAGCTCCCCCAAGGGGTGGGGTTAGGGATAGGGTCAAGTCTAGGGCCGGGTTAATCTGAGCTGACGTGCAAGATTGAAATTGACTTAGGGGTGGGGGTTGGGGATAGGGTTCAGCGACCTGCGGGAAGGTTCTCGCAGGGCCAACCTGCAATCAGGGCGAGCCGGACGCGACTGCTGTCGATTACCAGGTATGGCTTTGACGATACCATACGCGTTAACCATGGATAACGACCCTAGGTACATTTATACCTGGTGTCATACGGCGACCAGAACATCATCGAATGGAGAAAAGATTCAGCAGGAAGCAGGAGCAAGTGTTGATGACCTAACTTTCTTCATGCTTATAAATATTCCAGATCATACAAACTACCGTCTGCCAGGTACCCTGTAATAACACCAGTCCAGTCCCTGGGCGGGCATCGCTGTCGTTTTGTAGGCATACACGCACATAAGAAGTAAGATGCAATTTTTCGGCACACGTGTACTCGCTGTACATCAGTATGAAATTAACCTTTTTCGCGGGTCGGGTCATTTCTCGCGGGCCGGGTCGGGCCGGGATCACCCGACCCGATCTGTGAGGTTTGAGAACCTCCTGATTCGACCCGATAATACCGGTGATATTTCGATCGCCGCTTGATCCGACACGTCTATACCCGCGAGGCCTCCTGACCCGATCCCCGGGTCCGGTCATGGTCCGTGAAAAGCCCTGCTCCTGGACTTCAGAGGGAAAGCGTGTCTGACCCAAGTGTGACGATTACAACATCGGCCACACGACGCAGCCCGGGTGATGGAGTAGGGAACGTGTCCGAGTCTGGAGTGCAACTTTGGACATGTACCAGGTGTGGTACACCATGCGCGCAGCATGGAGATACTTGCACGGGTTGCACGCTCTTCCTATTACTATAAGGCTGGCACGACCGGCACTCGTCGCTTTTTGGGGTGCCATGTCTGGGTCCCGAAATGGTTACTTGTAGTAGCAACAAGCACCACGAATAGCTCTGGTGTCAAGTACTCGCACAGCAGTACCGGCACCACGCGCTCCTCGCAAAAGTGCATACCAGTACATGGCACAACAGAGGACGACGGACAAAAGTTCCGTTCGTACACATGGATATACGGCGGTAGACTATCCCTTCGTACTGCTCAAGCTGGCCGATTTATGCACGTTATCCGTGATCCGAGAACGTATTATCAATTTACGTGCTAGTATTTGCTTCGAGCATGCGTGTAGCTGTAGTGCTTTCCTATCATACATAAGAGCTGATCCGTGCTATCATAACACCACAGCATCCAACGATTATTTCAACCCCGCGACCCGCGACGCAAATGGTTCAAGTTTTGTGCACTATCATGCTATATAACCCTGTCTTCGCACGGAATCCGAAGATAATGCAGAAGAGGAGCACAAGAGAAACAAGCAACCAAGCAAAACACGCTCGCCATGGTGAGTCGGCCGAAGCGTACCAGGCGCTCCTCCTCATTGCCCTCACTGTCTGCATCTACCGGGTGAAAGTATTTAGTATTCTGCTGGGTGGGAGAGGTGGGTTAGCGTATTTAGGCCGCACCACGCTTGCCGCAGTCGGCGCAGAAGCGATTGTCGCCCGTCTTCACCAGGGCGTCCAGGCGCTTCTTATAGACCGGGTCCGTCATGACGAGTCGTACAGTAGTACGCCTGCGAGAGGGAATTGTGCGGGAGGGGGGGGGTGCAGCACGTCAGTGCGCCTTACTCCAAGCAGGAACAGAGCAAACACCGCATGCCGACTGCGCCGGTTGCGCCGGCCGAGGACACGAGCCCTACAGCAAAGCAGGACATCAATCGCTAGTGTTTTTGACGGTACTATTTTAGAGTGAGAAGGAAGTCCCCGAAAAACACCATCACGAAAGCAAGCACGCGTAGGACCACGAAGACCAACATCAAAGCCAGAAAAATCCGACGAACAGGCTCATCATGTACCAAGGTGATGATAGTCGCTCACCTTTACGATGTGTTGCGAGGAGCAGCTCCAGAAGGCTTGGCAGAGTCTGGCTGTGGTGATGTAATGATTGATTCGAAGCGTCAGAAATTTCGGTTCGTGGGGTTTGTACGTCACAATAGGCGTTCTTCTCTCGAACAGGACCAGCACGTTATTGACCCTGGCGTAAGGTTGAAGGCTGGTCGTGAACATCGAAATCTCGGGGCCAAAACGAACTCGACGAGGGGGACCGGGCCCTGATCTTCGAGCAAGGCCCCGGACCATCTCGCAGAGGCGCGCGGCGCTCTGTTTCCTGGTTTTCGAGAAGGAAAAAAAATCACGAAACACGAAACATATTTTGTCCGCCTAGTCTGTGTAGTTACGTTGCTTTACCTTCACCGAGATTTTGTGCTTGTACTCGAACACTCGTATAGGTTTCTCCCTGTCGCCTGAACCCCTGTGGCTCAGCCGCTGCTGCCCGTAACCATGGCGGAGGAGGACGAAGGCGACACATGGGCGTGCGAGGTGAGCTTTCGAGACGTCCTGTTTGCTCCCAGAATCCTATTGTGTTTTCTCGTCGTACTTTCGTTTGCTGCGTGTGTTGTCCGGTCTCTTGGGCATTATATACCGGACCTCCCGGTCGTTGTTGTATATATTGTTGTCGCTTTCGCGACCTCGATGCCTCGCTCTCTGGAGTATGCGGGTATATTTCCATGATCTCTCGCCTCTCCCCTGTGTCTCCACGAGGCCCACCGGACGAGAGCCATTGAGTGGAGCCATCCCCGGCCTCTCTCTAGAGTATGTTGCTTTTGTGGTGCAGCAGGCGAACGAGTATCAATACCATACTGATGTGATTGATACCACGGGTAGGGTATACTAAGCAGCATCATTGCTTGCTTCCCGGTCTCTCAAAATATGTTGCATTTTCAGCTTTTTATATTGTACTTGGCTCCTGTCTCCAAGATAAGAAGAACCTGCTCAACAATTATGTGGTTGTTGACCTCGGTCGGAGGTCTTACACGCTTACGTCAAAGCCAAGTAACGGTCCTCTGTCAACCAAATCGATTATTTGTCTAGGGGAGCCGCATCTATTCGAGTACATAGCTTGTGCATATTTGTCTTGACATATCCTTGTCCTCCTCGTCCCCCCCCTCTTTCCTCTTGCTCCTTCTCTATATCAGGCATGCACATTCCATAATCGGAACGGGGCCTCGTCGTGTGAAATGTGCGGCACTCGAAACGCCAATTCTGGTAGTGGCGGGGGAGCGGGAGGCGGCGGTGGAGCCGGCGACGATGATAGCTCGGCGGCCTACTGGTCGTGCCAGGTGAGCAGTACGAGCCCGCTTTAGAGGGTTTTTTAGTTACTTTTCTTTTCACGTACCTGCCTGTGGTACACGCCAGTATGAGTAGTACGATTACTAGTACAACATTACTGCACTGACTGGTAAAATACTACACTGCTCTTTGTTTCCAATTGTTTTTCCCTCTTGTTTTCTTATTTTATCGCTTTCTTTTTCCCTTTTTTCCTTTTTTTTTTTGTTGCAAATAGTCTGGTCTTGCGTTTTTGCCCGCGTGTTCAATGCGGTTCATTACGTGGTTAAATCACCTGGCTGCAGTTACAATGTGTATCTCTACAGAGCTGCCTCTTAGATTGTTACCACAGAGGTCGTCTCTCCAAGAGGCATCGGCTGACACTGGGTTGTGCTGGTTGTTGATGGGTGTAAGTTTCAGTTTAATGTGAATAGCACACACTCACGCACGAGGAGCATGTACGAAGGACTACGATGTCGTACTCACGTACCCGTAGCAGTGCGTGTTGTTCACACTAAACTGATGGGCGTTGCTGCTGCATGTATGACAGAATGGCTGTTTCGTTCTTCTGCCCCAAGCTGCACTCTGGCTCCTGGAATGCCGGTACTCTGTGATGGCTGTAAATTGCAGCTGGTAGATTTCGGATTGATACCGTGCTGTTGCTGCTGCGCATATCATATTTCACGCTTTCTCGTTCACTACCTGGTAGGACTCCGTTAGGTTCGACGTTCGAGGCATTTAGATTGCGCTTTAGATTGTTAGATTGCAAGGAATGCGATGTTACCAAAAAACCAAACCACTACCTGTACCAGGTATGTACGTTCTGTGCACAGATTGATTAAGATCACCCCGTTGACCCCAGGGGCACAAGCAAAATCTTAGGGGAGTCGCCGACCTATCGTACTGTACTCATGTCCTTAACGAGGACACACACCCAGTAATACACGCGATCGGAGTATTGCCCACAGCTTGCAAAGATGAGTTAAATGATATCACAGCTGTAAGAGGGTATTTTTATTTTTTTCACGTACTATTGGTTGGAGATGTCGGTATGTAGACGGTCGACAGCAGTAGTTTTGGTCCTTCACGGCCAATAGACTAGTTCTATTAATAGTGTGGGGAGTTCCGTCAGGGGGCATTATAACACGAGGACGAGTACTTTCTTCATACTCTCCAGCTCGACTCGCAAGAGGTTTTTGCCCTAGTACCGTCAACCGACATACTACCTGGTAACGCAGTACAGGACACCCAATAAGAAACAGGGCTCAGGCTAGACTTCCTATTTTTTCCTTTTGCTGGGCCTCTTTCTCGTTGGGCTCTTTCTTATTGTCAGCGGGCCGAATTAGACTCGATTCCCATTTTATTTTTCGAAATTGGCTCAGCAGGGCGACCCGAAGGCGTCGGAGCTTCACTCCATGAGGTCAAGGGCCTTTCTTACGTTGCAGGGCGGGGCCCGGCCTCCAGTATTGCTTTCTTCTTGGGAATTTCTCAACCTGGCTTTATTATTTCCCTTCTTGTTATGAGGTGTCGTGTACTGCTCGCAGTGAGTGTACATCGTATTTGCTATTTATGGGAATAGCATGCAGCAAGCAGTGCAAGTTTCACCATGCTGCATGTTGCGCGCACGTGGCACAGCCCCTTCCTTGCATTGCCGTTCGGACACACGGG
This sequence comes from Undaria pinnatifida, assembly GCA_012845835.1. Classification (NCBI taxonomy): domain Eukaryota; class Phaeophyceae; order Laminariales; family Alariaceae; genus Undaria; species Undaria pinnatifida. The sequence goes on from JABAKD010000010.1 coordinate 10,018,932, forward strand.
GCAGCTTCGGGCTGAGGACGACAATATTTCACTTTTTTTCGGACTTTTTTCCCTATGAAACCCTAAAAAGGGGTTACCTAACTCATCGCGGTTTCTAACTCTCCGAGTGCTGCTGCACTTGTTTCTGCTACTTTACCAGAGGCGTAGGCTAAGCAACTGTCTGGTAACAAGTACCAGGTACATAATAGTTTGTAGGTCTTGTTTACTGCGCTGTGCTGGACTTGGTATGCTGCAATGCTGTACCAGGCGCCAGGTATATGAATATGTTGTGCCGGGTCTGGCCAGGTACCTGTCAGGCCGTACCAGTCAGTATAATATTATGTTGATGTTGAGTTTTAAAGCGTTACTTGCTTTGAGCGGGTGCCACGTTTTCTATGACACCACGCGAAGCCGGCGGCTTGCTGCTCTGCTTGAAGCTTGGCCATCCTTTGAGAAAAAGTCAGTTTTTTGTCCCACGAGACGGTGGACGGCACGCGTAGGTTCGTGCGCGATGAGCAAGGCTAGGGTTACGCACTCGACGCACAGCAGTCTACTGCTGCTTGTAGTCTACCTGTTAGTCTGTTATATTACAACAGTAGTAAGCGGTGATTGTATGATGACGTATCTGTCATCTGTCACCAGGTGTCTGATAACCGAAAGCAGAAAAAAATAGGGAATACAGCAGTAAAAGGTGTGAAGTTATGAATGTGATGTATACCAGGTTTTTGGACATTTACCCTCCCAGCCCAAAACGTTTACGTCGCGAGAAGAGCGAGTTGCTACGAGTACGTCGCGTTTGACCTAGGTTTATTATGTGTACACCAGATACTGGTACGTACGTATTTGGTACGGGGTACAGCAGCACGAGCACAGCAGTACCCAGTTGAGTACCCGGTACGGGTATTGTAGTGTTTTGGTCTTTGTCTCGTAATACGCACGGGTACCTGTGGTACGAGGGCAGAGCATTAATTAGGGTTCCAGTGTCTGTTGCGCGTCTATCTACAGCTGGTACATAGGCTCTGTCTTACGACAACGGTATCCCGCCATCTATATCAATTACGTACAAATCCGTATAGATGCAAGTAGACAACTCCGAGATTTATCTGACCTTATACCTACATCCTGAGTTCCACAGCTGTCTGTTTTTGTCACGGCCAATGCGGGTTTATTGTTTCCGTACGCAGAACGGGGCTAAATCTCTTGATCCTGTTGACCCTGGTATCAGCAGGGGAGTCACCGACCTGTATCCTTCACGAGGGTATACCCCCGTAACACGCTCGATCTCACAGCTGAAGTGCGTATTTAATGTTTTCTACCCAAACCCAGTAACTCCGACCCGGAAGTTGCGCCAGCGCAACAGCTAGTTAATGCCCTGGTACGGAGTATGAGAGCACGACAGCACGACACGTTTTCATACGATACTGCCGCTGGTATTGGTGCTGTCCCTTTCTGAAGCTCCAGCAAAGCACAAGTTCTATGTTTGCTCGCTCTACGGCCGTTGAGGGCACACTGGGCGCAGCACGCAGAACCAAAAGTAACTAGAGTACAAGTAGTAACGGGACCGCCGGTAGGGACAGCTCGCGCTATCGCTATCGCGGGAACTGAAGGACACGCCAGAAAACCAACTGGATTGCGAATGTAATTGAGTTAAATTGACACGACGTGTATGAAAATACATGGAAGTGTGGTGAGCCTAAGCTTTATTTTTCCCCATCCACCGGAGAATGAAAAACAAACACACACACTATTATACGACGATGCGACAGCTGTTACACGGCCTGCTGTACCCTGAACCAATTGCCGTACACAGCAAAGATGTCGGTTGACGACACTCTTGATTTTTGACGGACAACCGTCAACGACCGCTTCATATTTAAACCAGTGTAGTACGTCTAAAGAGGCTTTTTTTTTTTTTTTTTTTTTTTAGATCCTCCTGGGGATCCGGGTAAAAAAAGCTTAAGCTCCAATTAGACCTTCACGGGACGAAATCATCATATAGACCATCAACATATTTGGCACACAGTGGAGCATCCGATTTAAGAGCGTCCATAATATGAGTAAGAGAACACGAACGGTTAAATCGGCTTGTCGCGCCTTCTAACGCTTACACTAAAGTCTTGGTGACTGTGCCGCCTACGCTAAAGTCCGGATGATGCCAACTCTGAGATAAGAGCGAGCCGCAAGGAAGATGAGAGCGGTACGAAGTACTAGCCTGTTCCGAGGGGCGCTTAACCCTTTTAGCGCTGCACTTCCGACATGGGGACAAAACAGTTGATATTAGACTAGGATCATGCTATATGAGTTGGATTAGGGTTTAATCGGGTACCCCACAGCATGCATGTAACACACGCGAGATACACCAACCATTACAGTGGAGAAAACAAATACTCCGGAGTATATATATATATTTTTTTTTTAATACATACCTGGTATGTATTTAAAAAAGCAATATAATAGGGCCCCTCCCATTGAGAAAAACTCACCCACATAGTACATTACAAGTATCAACTATGCAGCTTGCAAAGATGAGTATTGACCCGAAATTGGTCGAACTCACAGCGGACGTCCTTAAAACAGTTTTATAAGATAGCACATCCCCTCCCAATGGAATTTCCGTGCCGGTTTTCTTGAAGCGGACAGCAACTGCAGTGCAAACGCCGAGCCAAGCGATGCGTCTAATGGAAATTTGATGAGCATCTTTCCAAAGCTCTTGTCGTTTTCTTCGTTCCCGCCCCCCTAGTTGGAGGAAAACCGGCCCGGAAAAATCGTCGCTGGAGGTGTGTTTTCTTACGTGTTGTGTACTCGGGAGTATTCGGTTGTTGTTTGTTGTTCGTTGTTGTTCGTTGTTGTTGTTGTTGTTGTTGTTGTTGTTGTTTTTGCTGTTGTTTATAACATAATGCCCCTTTTTTGGCCATTTTAGGCTGAAATCATAAATTGGCCAAAATCGAGCATAATCCGAAACTTTATCCCGACAGAAGGCATAATTCGGTGGCATAATTAATCAAACCCTCGAAAAGATAGCATGCTCTCAGGAAAACGAAGGGGCGACGCCTCGCAAACCTTTGAGGAGAAAAAAGAAAAACAGTGCACGAATTCACCCTAGGATGCACCTGCTCTCTTGGTAGTAGAGCTTACCACTTATTCGAGAAGATGGTTGACGCACACGTGGACGAGACGAAGGGGGTTTCACCCCACATTGGTGGTTTGATTGGTGGGTTGCGTTTCATTGGGTTCGGGTTCGGGTTCGGGTTCGGGTATATAAAATTCAAAGGGTGTGCCACCCTTTTTTTCGAGTAAGTGGTAAGGTACCCTCCTCTTGGTGGGCATGCACGCTGGAACCTGGAATACCACCGATAGCAGCAGCAGGCCGGCAGTGCGGCTGGAAATGATACGATGTATTCGCAATGTGTATCTCTGTCTCGTAGTTTGTGACCGCAGAGCTCGTCTCTCTAGGATGATGAACCACCACGAACACTGGTTGTGCTGGATGCAGATGGGTGGAAATATCAGTTGAATGTGAAGAACACACACAATGTTTTTATGCCGGCTTTTTTCATCCGTGCTTTATTATCCTCGCACGCTTTATTTACCACATACAATACAGGGTGTATTTGTCGTGAACCGTGAGGGATGGCGTTTGTTTCCCCTCCACAATCAACATTGGCTTCATGCTCTCGAGAATGGCTGCTGTCGTATACCGTGGTGGTATATCATAGCAGGAATGCTACGTGTGGACGTAACATGCTTTGCATGTGCCGGGATACATCGAGCGGAGCACAGGATTATATTCGACATTCGATGTCCGATACAGTTTTTGCACGAGATAGTGGTGTTTGATACCGCGTACCTGGTGCCCCGTGGCTAAATGCCTGGTCGTATAATGCCAGATACCTGCTATAATGGTGCTTTACATTTATACATACCAGGTACCTGGTATTTTTTTTCGCTTCGAGCACTCTGAAACCCCGAGAAAACGGACGAAACCTATGATATGTAAGGGGAGTATGGAAATATTATTCTCAAGAGTTTGCTCTTTGCTTTTTTCAACACGCCTACCTTGCTCCCGCTCGGTACTCTGATCCCACCCGGGCCTGAACCCTCCAAGTTGACTCTGGGGGTACACCTCTCCGCTGGCAAGGCTCACCTGGCACCCTGATCCCGCGCCGACCAAATCCACCATGTAGGGTTTCCGCGAAAATACCACAAAAACAAACACTATGAATAAAACCAGTATAAGGGTGTGCAGAGCTTTCTTTGCATACCCTGTTTGCAATTTCGGCGGGTGCCGAGAAAACGACCCTCTGCTTGCTACTATTGCCGTTATGTCGCGGGAAGACGCGTGTGCACACGCCTGTACCTGGTACCTTTTTGTTGTTCCTTTTTATCACGGCAGTGCTTTTTTTGTTATTCCTTTTTACACGGCAGTACCTTCATTCGATTCCTTATTCTCAGCTTGGCTTTGACAATATGATACCGTTCTTGCTTCTTGCGGGCGAGCGGCCAAAAACTGAACACCCTTCGGTTAGTCACCTTCGTTGTTGTTGTTGTTGTTGTTGTTGTTGTTGTTGTTGTTGTTGTTGTTGTTGTTGTTGTTTTTGTTTGTTGCTGTTGTTGTTGTTGTTGTTGTTGTTTTTGTTGTTGTTGTTGTTGTTGTTGTTGCTGTTGTTGTTTTTGCTGCTGCTTGTGGTGCCCGAATGAATTTCGTGTTTGGGAAATTGGTGGAAATTACACTGTTAATAGTACACCTCGAAACGGGTGTTGTATTTTCCGTGCACAGATTGATTAACACCACCCTGTTGACCCTGGTACATTTTATTTCTAAGGGGAGTCGCCGACCTATATACACACCCAGTAACACGCGCGATCGGAGTATCACACATAGCTTGTGATGAGCTTCGACGAAATCTTCGATCTCACAGCTGTCGTACTGTATTTTAATATGTTGTAATATTAATAGTACACTGCTCGTACCACAGGCACAGCAGTGCGTGCTCGTGCTGTTTGTTGTTTCGTGCGGGTGCCAGTCAACGGTATTTGCTATCAGTAGTGCTCGCTCTATATTTTTAGTTAAAGGTGCCCGAAACGCGACATAGAGGCAGTGGGGGAATACACTCAAGTGTTGAATGAATGCCCCTGCCGCGGTCAGCTGGCCGCGGGCATCTACACCCCGTGATGCTTTAAGGCTTGCCAAGGAGAATCTATTTTCATGTCCGATATCTGATATCTGGAAATTAGAAAATTGTAAATGTACGGTGGACACTTGTACCGGCCTGATGGTGAATATAAGAGAGGTTGGGAATTTTACGGCATTTTAAAAGCGCCCTTTTTTTGCGATCAGACTGGTAATGGGTATGGTATATGGTATTCGGATGTGTCGTGTAATATATACTGATATTTAGATGGTACACTCGTACTGTAAAATAGTTGCCAATGCTATGCACAGGTGGTTTTGATGTTTTGAATGCCGTTGTCGGGACGAAGCAAAGAAACGCGCCCTCGGCGGTGTCGATCACGCTTCAGCCTTTATTTTTCTCACCTGTCGGAGATTTGTAATCCTCGGTATATATTTTCGGAATCGCGCTGCCTGGCGCATGTGGCGTACATACAATATCCAGCACGTGCAGAAACGTTCGGCTTGCGCGTACTTAGTTAAGGTTGAACGTGCCTTGTGTTCATGCAGGCAGCTTGCTTGTCGGTTACAAATATAGCACTTCTGTCCACTGGACCGCTAACTCACGTGACTAAAGTGGCTCAACAGGTAGTCCCTTCTAACGAACAGAATGTATGCTTTTGGGGCTCGAACCAACCAATCTCGGAAGCAATCTCCGACACGAGCCGCTTGTCACGCACTGGTCGTAACTCTCAAAACCTCCCTGAACCACCTAACTTACTTTGGTGCACTAGGACCCATAGGATCTATATTCCGAAGTAGTACAGCAGTAGAAATGGATTGTCGGGTGAGCGGGCGATATGGATAATTCTGTACAGAAAACGCGTGGCAGTGGTTTTTGTGGCCGACACGGGGGCGATGCACACGCTGGGCCAGTTTGAAGGGTTCTAGCTCCCGTGTGATCAAGTTCGGCGGATCCTAGTTAATGCTTTCTTGTTTAGTTCCTTTTATAGGGGAGTTCATCGTATCGTAATTTCTCTCTTTGGATTATTTCCGGTTTCTTTGTGCAGGCAGCCGCACAGCAGCAGCACCAGTAGCAACACGGCAGCAACACGCTTGGGTGGATGTGGACACTCCTAGCCAGCGGCATGCCCAAAGTACCCGCCTGCAAATAGTAAATAATGCCACGTACCAGTAGTCTAGTCTACGGAGTACTGCTGTGTATGTGTTTCTACTGCTCTTGTGCGACTGCGATGATATGCTGCTGTACCGCCCGGCGGGGGGGGCGGTTGGCGCAACGGCACCGACGTCCCTTGCACTTGCTGTATTCCACTCTGGGCGTGAATATAGGGGACGTTGGGATGGTAATGTTAACACCAAAAAGTCTTCACATGTCCATTCAGAATTGTGTATGATAGCCGCGTCGCGGAACGCCTTCCCTAGCGTGTGTAGGCGTGTCCACGATTTGTAGTGTTTCCTTTTGGTGTGTCGTGTCTTTTGACGTTTGACGCTTTTTCTCCTATAAAAAAATCCCGCACTAAGTGTTCCCAAGACGCAGTTTGTGTCCCATAGCATCGGGCGGTTCTAAAGAGGTTGTCTGTTCAGCCTCCTCACCAATGACATCCAGCGCACACAGGGTCCGTACTCTCAAGTGATGGGTTTTCCTGTTATATTATAAAGAGATTAACCCCTTTAGAGCCCTAAAACCCTTCCCTATACTAATTCCAATTCATTTTGTCTCCAGAACGGGTTTCCAGCTGCAAAGGCGTTAAGATTCCCGTGGCCACAACATGATAACAGTTTAGATTTATTCATGTTAAAATGTTACTGTTCTTTTGAACCCATCTAAGCCCAGCGTGTCCTTACTACCTTTTCTTCCGTTACATATATGCATCCCTGCAAACTACGTACAGTTAAAACAAAGACATGCATGGTACTGCTGCTCATATTGCAGTGCTGCTGTACTCGTATTCTGGCCCCTGGTATGTGAATGTTTTCCCACCCTTATCGCCACCGCCACCGCCAACCCTACCCTCACCCCCACCCTGTGTGTGCATCCCAGGCATGCACTATGCAAAACCCGTCGGTGACTTTCACGTGCCACGTTTGCGGCACGGTTGACGAAGGGCAGCGCGCGAAGGCGAAGGAGGCCGGGGATGGAGCGGCCGAAGACGGGGTGTCGCCGGCTCTTCTGGCAAGGCTGTCCAGAGACGGCCACTTTTCCCTCCAAAACTATCTTGTGAGCTTGGGGGATAAAGAGACGGGATAGGGGGGTAGGTTCTCTCCGAAATGGTGTCATAAGCTCGAGGTGGTGGATAGGAGGTGGGGGGGGGGGTACTCATTATAACGCGCGAACGCGAGTTTGAAATCTTGATGGCCAATTGTAGGGTGCTATGCTGAATTGGGTGAAGCCGACACAATTTGGAAACACACGAAATGGGCCGACACAATTTGGAAACACACGAAACGGGGGTGTTTCAAAATCATGTTCAAGCATTTTCCTAAAAAAAGATAGGCATCATATCCCCCGTCTCTCTGGCAAGCAGCCCCCTGTCAAGCAAGCAGCACAGCAGCCGTCCTCAGCCGCCCATCCACAAACACCGAGCGTAGGCCGAAGCAGGAAGGGACAGGGGTCGACTCCCTCACGAACTCCATGTGGTGGTGGTGGTGGTGGTGGTGGTGGTGGTGGTGGTGGTGGTGGTGGTGGTGGTGGTGGTGGTGGTGGTGGTGGTGGTGTTGGTGCATCTTTTTCTTCAGCAGCACCGTAAGAGCGGCTGCTCCTGCTGCTGCATCTATCTGCTTGCGCATCTCCTTTCTGAGCCACCGCCGCTGTTGCTGTTCGTTTGCTGCTACTGCTGCTGCTGCTGCTGTTGGCGCTGCCGTGCTGCTGCTGCTGCTGCTGCTGCTGCTGCTCGTGCCCTCTTCTTTGACTCGTTTTTTTTTTCGTGCTCACTCGTTTTCAAAAGCAATTTTGTCTGGCAGGTACCTGGTGTGCCAGGAGACGGCTAGTTTGGCCTGTGACGAACGATCGCTTTTAACGGCTTTTAGGCCTGTGACGGATGACCGTCTAAACGTAGTTTATAGCGGACGACCGTCTAGACGTACTATCCTAGGTTTAGCATTGGAGGTCCTTAAGGGGTGACTGACCACCCCAAAATCTGCCGTCTCTTGGCGTCTTTCCTGTTTTATTTTTTCTTCCTAGTATGATACAGCATTACAGAAGTACAAGCAGTGCATGCTCGTACTATACGTATTTAGTCGTGTACCAGGTACGTATTTAAATAGTAGTACCAGTACGTACCTACTTGCACCTGTCTTGAACACGGAGCGCATTGTAGGCCACGACGACAACAAAAGCCAACAACTGTCTGATTGTCTGTCTGTCTGTCTGCCTGCCTGCCTGCTGTCTGTCTGTCTGTCTGTCTGTCTGTCTGTCTGTCTGTCTGTCTGTCTGTCTGTCTGTCTGTCTGTCTGTCTGTCTGTCTGTCTGTCTGTCTGTCTGTCTGTCTGTCTGTCTGTCTGTCTGTCTGTCTGTCTGTCTGTCTGTCTGTCTGTCTGTCTGTCTGTCTGTCTGTCTGTCTGTCTGTCTGTCTGTCTGTCTGTCTGTCTGTCTGTCTGTCTGTCTGTCTGTCTGTCTGTCTGTCTGTCTGTCTGTCTGTCTGTCTGTCTGTCTGTCTGTCTGTCTGTCTGTCTGTCTGTGTCTATGTGTCTATGTGTCTATGTATCTATGTGTCTATGTTTTTATGTGTCTGTCTACCTGTGTGTCTGTCTGGTTGCTGGCTGGCTGGCTGGCTCGCTGATACGCTGGCTCGCGGTTGTGGTTCCCGTGGTGATACTGGTGGTGGCTACGCTGATCGGCAACAAACACCTCACGGCGGCGTCGTAGACCAAGTTGTGCCACACTCTGGCGCTAGCAGCGGCGGAGGCGGAGACGGGACTGTCGCGTCCTAACATTGACCGCGCCTTTATCCCGGTGCTGCTAGAGCTCATGTCGGACCCCGGCAGCCGGCGGGGGCCGGACGTCCCTCTGCAGGCCTGCCGTGCCCTGAACTACTTCCTTCAGGTGCGGAGTCGGGATGGGGGGGTAGGGTGGGGTGGAGGGTGGGGTGGACGGAGAGAGACAAGGAAGGGGGGGCGGGGGGGAGGAGAGAAGAACGAACCGCCGTCCTCAAGTCCTCTTGGGGGGGGGGGGGGGATGTTTTTTTCCTTGTCTTTTTGTTTTTATTCGTTGCGTGCAATTTTACTGTCCTCGTTGTTTGTGGCGTTGATTTTTTGTATGTCTGTGATTGTGTTCTTGCTGTTGGTGGTGCGTATCTGTCGTTAGTGATGTTGCTCGTTTTTGGTCGTCGTCTCGCCAGATCGGGGCCACGGGAGACGTAGGGGTGCAGCGCGGCATGAGGACGTACGCGCTGTGCATCACGTGCGCCGCAACGGTGGGCACCGCCGAGTATCAGGTAAGACTCCCGGCTCTCCGTGGTCGACTCGGTCTAATCGGTTGGAGGAGTGGAATTGGTACGTATCATCGGTAGAATCGACCGAACCGCCCGCTGTCGCGCACCCCGCAGACAATCAGGTAGGACTTGCTTCCGAATCGTTCGAGTCTTGGCTCCGTCCCTCTCTCCCTCCCTCCGTCCCTCCTTCCCCCCTCTCCCTCTGCAACTCCCCCCGCGCTCTTGCTTTCCTAACAGCATGAGCCCCGCCCGACATCTGCGGTGATACAATAGCCCATGCTGTGTCCACGTGTTTATTTGTACTAGTGAGAAACGTAGTGTCAGTGCCTTCGATGTAAAGTCAATTATTGCATCCCCCGGCTGTGTGTATGGCGTACGTATAAACGCGACCCTTTGTTCCTCTCTGGTGTTGTTATCATCGTCAGCATCATCTCTTACTCGTTGTTTTAATTGTGGGTCTGGTAAGAGCATTGGCATGGCGTCTGCCTCATTTTGTTGTTGTCCAAAAATGCCGATGTATCACGCTCCTTGCCAAGATGCGTGTTTTATCGGTGATTAAGAACCAGTCGGGCTGACTCACTCACATCACCTCACAGCCGACGTGTATATTTCAATATATATATACTTTTCTTTAATATAAATGGGCTTCCAGGAGCTGGGCCAGGAGGCGGTGTCGGGAGTGGACATTCTCTGCCGCACCTCCCCGGAGTTCCTGAGAGAGTTGGCGGAAACCGACATCGGCGGGGGCGGGGGAAGGGTGCTGGCGTCATTCATCAACGGGGTGTACCGTGCGCCAGGGGGGAGGTGAGAGGGGGCGGGGGGTGTTGAGACGGCGATGGCGGCGCCAGCGGGGGACGGAGGGGCGGGGGGGAAAAGGGGCGGTAGAAGCAGTTGGTGGGGTTGAGGCGAGCTCGTTTGCATGTGTTTTGCACAACTGGTGCTGTAGGCTTGTCATCATTGTTCCTGGCTGTTAAAGGCGTCGTTTGTCATGCCGGGTGTGCCTTTGCCCTTGTCCTTACTCTTTCCGTTGCCCTTACCCATGCCCGTACCCTCACCCTTTCCCTTACCCTTACCCTTTCCCTTACACTTACCCTTGCCAATGCCGTTCCCCTTAGCTTCGCCCAACGCACACCGTTCATCACTCCCCGCCTATATTGACCTCTCCCTCGTTCTCGCTCTCCCTTTATCCCTGTACACCTCTCTTTATCTCTATATCTTCTTTTGGCCCGTAGTCGCAGGGGAAGCATTTCAACGTCCCCGGGCGCGCACTCTCCAGAAGGCCCCACCCAAGCCGACGACCGCCGGGTTAGCAGCAGCGGCCGCGCCGGGGCGGTGGCGGGGGCAGGGGCTGGGGCCGGCGCAGGCGCGGAGGCCGCCGTCGCCAAGGCGCTAGCGCTGCTGCCCCTGCTTCTTGAGCTCCGCCCGCGGCCAGCTGGGGCGGTAGCGCCGGTGAAGCGGCCGCCTGCCGCGGCGGCAGCGCCCGCAGGGGTGGGCGCAGGAACGGCGACCTCCGGAACCGTGGAAGGGAAAGGAGGAGGCGATGCCGGCGGCGCCGGATTCGGAGTTGGTGCTGCCGGCGCGGACGGCGCGAGGCCGGGCGGTGGCGGTGGCGGCGGAGGCGGCGGAGGCGGAGGCGGCGGAGGCGGTGGTGACGACGAGCTGGAGGCGGTCCTCGGCGCGCTTCTGGCTGTGCTCAGGAGAGGCTCGGCGTCCAACCGCGAGGCCGCGCTGTCCGCGCTGGGGTCGAAGGTTCTGCCGCGGCTCGGGGGGGCGGGGGCGGCCGGGAAGGAGTGGCTCGGGGAGCTGATCGACGACGAGGAGCTCTTGGTGGCCGCCATCCGCGACCGATCCCCGCGCGGCGCAGCGTGCCACCAGCGCGCCCTGGGGCTGACGTACCACATCCTGGCGTCCTCCCCGGAACTGATGTCGCTGGCGCTCGAGCCTGGATGCCCTCTGTTCCCGGCAGTGCTTGACGCGCTCGGCGATGGCAGCGGCAGCGCTGCTGCCGGGGGTGGCAGCGGTGTCGGTAGCGGCGGTGGCGGTCGGGTAGGAGGGGGGGATAGTACTCCAGTGTCGAGAGTTGGGGGTGCGGGTGGGGGTGCGGGTGGGGGTAGTGGCGGCGACGCTCCGGGGACGCCGAGGTCGGCGCCGCGAACGCCGCGGCTCTCTGGCATGTCGGGCGACCGTCGGAGCGGCCGGGGGATGGCGGTGGCGGACGGGGAGGCGGTCGGCCGGAGTGGGCTGGCGGTGCTACGCATCGTGGGACTGGTACGATATGATTTGATGTCCCCCCCCCCACTCTATTTCCTTTTCCCCCTTCCGTCCTTCCTCCGCCCCGAATCGATCTCCACAGCCTTTTTTTTTCTTCTCTCTGTTCATTTTTGTTTTTTTTCTGTCTCGGACTGTTCCCTGTTCCGTTACCGCTACCGTTACCTTTGCCGCTATCGTTGCCGTTATCATGACGGTTACTGTTCCCGCTATTGTTGTTACCGATACCGGTGCGAGCACAGTTACTGCTACCGTTACCGCTATTATTACCGCTCCGGTTGTCGTTACCAGTTCCCGTTACCGTTACCGCTACCGTCATACATTTTTTTCCCCACTCCGCTTTCTTTTGTGGGTTTTGGCCTATTGATTTCGTGTACCGATGCAGGTGGCCACCGCTTTCGTTGATGGCCGCCTGCCCAAGCCTTCGTCGCTTCTGCTCGGCAGCGGTGGGGGCACTAGCAGGGGAACCGGTTACACTCCCGGACCGGCGGTGATGGTTCAGGTACGTTTTTTTTTTGGGGGGGGGAGGGTGCGGCATGGGTGTGTGTGTCACAGCAGTGCCGGTTGTGGACGGGAGCGGGGGGAGGGGTGTACTCAGTTTGTGCATGGCCGTTGTCGTATGACCATAGACCCTCGCTTCCCTACTATGCCGGGACGGAGCAATTCGGATTTTCACTAACCAGGCAGACATTGCGTGCACCAAGGGCGAAGCGCCGTGAGGTGTTCGGCGAGTCGCATGAAGGGTGAAGTGCATCCTTCCAAGAACCGCTCGTAAGACGGACTTCGGCACCTTGTGCCTACTTTCTTGCTTATAGATGACAGCACCACTGAGTTATACTTTGTTTTCTGGCGTGGCCACTCCAGAGACAGCAATGGGTATTACTATGTAACTGCCTCGTGGGTGCCTTACCATATTCACCATATTCATACTACGTGATGCGATCATTCCCCTTGTGCGGAGTTAGGGCTCTCCACCCCGCACAATATGATCTAACTCGATACCCAGCATGGTAACCGCCAAAAGAAGAAAGAAAAACGAAAAAAAACGGTACCCTGGTTGTCTAGCTCACGTGGTGACTGGCATGTTTTACGGCGTCGTTGCCAACCTACGCCAACCCCAATATACATACAATGTTTTACAGCGTCGGTACCAACCGAGGCCAACTATTATGTATATATTGTAGGGGGGGGTGGGTGTTGTCCGGCATCGTGCTTTTTTTTCTGGCAGTATCATAACTTGTAGTAACAGCAGTTGCGGCACTAACAATAGCGTGACTGGAAGTAATAGTACTACGAGTACTGCATTGGGTGTAGCAGTAGTAGTACTGTATTAATAGTAGTAGCAATTGTGTACGCAGTACGAGTAGCTAAATGTATGAATATTGTAATACTAGAAATAGTAGCAGACGTAGCGACATCAACCCTAGCATTAAGCCATCTCGCAATGTGTCGGCCCGGTTTTGGTCGGATCCGGTCTGTCTGCGGAAACGACATCCTCAGGTGCAGCCCGAGAGTCACCCGGCGGCTCGTGCGGACAGCGGAGCCCTCTCTAGCGGTGGCGAGATCGGAATCGCCGCCGCAGCCGCAGCCGCGGCCGCAGCCGCCACACCCGCTACACCCGTAGCCGCAGGCACCGGAGACGCTAGTGTTAGTGAGACCAGCTTCGTCACCGCTGGGGCAGCTGCATCGGCAGCAGCAGCAGCAGCGGCGGGGACAAGCGCCCAGCCTCCTTCAGTGACGGCTCTCAGTGCCCCTATTCGACGCAGCGGTAGTGGGGGTAGTGGTGGAGGTGGCGGAGGGGGGGGTGGCGGCGCGAAGGAAAACCAGGAGCGCCGCGCGAAGCTCCTGGCCGACTTGGGAGACGGCACGGTCTTGGTGTCGTGGGCGAACACTGACGTTGAGGAGGTGAGAAGTCCTGTTATACCCCCGAGTCGACCCGGCAGGTGTCAGCCCAAGTCCGTTCTGTTTGAGTGGGGTAGGGTGGGTTGTTGGACTGGGTTGGGTTGGGTTGGGTTGGGTTGGGTTGGGTTGGGTTGGGTTGGGTTGGGTTGGGTTGGGTTGGGTGAGGCTGGTGGGGTGGGGCTTGGGTTGGGTTTGGTTCTGTGATGTGACATTGTGGCGATGCGAACAGCGCGATTTGTTTTGCCATTGCGATTGCGCTTGCGATAGCGGCGGTAATGTGCAGCTCCGGTCGAATCAGATGAGGCAATCGGGCGGGAGGGCGGGCGGGTGGGCGTTTGTTTCGGAGAAGAATGTGCCCTCCCAACCTAATTTTCGTTGGCGGAAAGGAAAGAGAACTTCACAGGGGTCGCGGGGGGTGACCTGGCCTGCCGGCCGCTCCAACTGGTCCTTTTTTCCCACCAATGCCCCCCATCCCCGCCCCTTACCCCGTCCCTCGCTCTCATTCCCATCCCCTCCCCTCTCCTCCCCCGCTTCCCCTACCCGCCCCCCCCTCTCCAGGTGATCTCCTCGCGTCGAGTCCTTCTGTCGTCGTCCAACTCCCTCACTTCAAGAGCTAGGCGATCGCTGGCCCGCAACTCCCTTTTCCGCACGATGATGTCCCTGGGGGGAGACCCGGGCAGCGGTGATAGTGACAGCAATGGGGATGGAGGGTTGGGCATCGACGAGGACCCCATGGCGAGCTTTAGTCTTAGCGCTCTCAGTGTGCTGGGGGCGCTGGGGGGCGTTGGTATCGGAGGGGGAGGGGGAGGGGGAGGAGGGGGGGGGGCAGGAGGGAGGGGGAGGGGAAGTGGTGGAGGCGCAGGAGCGAGGGAAGAACGGTCCATCTTGAATGATATTTTGGGGCAGTTCATTCAGTCGGGCAACGCCACCATGGTGAGGAAACCTCAACATTTTGCACCCCCAGCCTTCCCCGATTTCACGTTTATACGTTCTCCTTTCTTCTAGGTACTATATGCTGATGACGACACTGCTTTTTTAGGGTTGCGTCCACTTTCTCCCCCATGGTGAGGGGGGGAGAGAGGGAGGAAGTAGGAGGCGGGGCGGGGCCGGTAAAAAACACGCCCCGGTGTACGCACCGCCTAACAACTAAATTACGGGAGGGGTGGAGTGCGTGATTATGGGCGCGTACGTGCACGTGGGGTGGGAGGAGGGTGTAAACGTAGGGAGAGTGCAATATTTCAGCAGCAGCAGCAGCGCAGTGGTAATCTTGACACCTTTCAAGTTGCTGCCGCGCACGTTACATGACACCGAAATGAAGCACGACTGCTGCAGAATAATCCTCATTGTTGTGTTATATGTGCACGCTCAAACCCACCGGGCGAACAGCAGTCGAGAGAAAAACATGTCTTGTCAACGCCTCCTTCCTCCGTTTTGCCCCCACCCGCTCCCACTCTACCCCCCCCCCCCCCCCCCCCCCGCCTTCTCCTACTCTCACCCTGACCCCGGGCCCTACCTGTACCCTCACCCCGCACCGTACCTCCAACCCTCTCCTCATCTTGAACCCGTACCCCCAACCCCCAACCTCACCCCCGACCCCCAACCCTCGTCCCCTCCCCTGTCCCATGCTCTTGGTCTCTCTCCGTCCCGAAACCATCCCGGAACAAAACCAAAACCGCACGTCCAAACCCCCTCTCTCTCCCCCCCCTAAACCTCTACAAACACCCCCACTCAAAAGCTTCGATACGTCCTGGCGGGAGGCGCGGACTCGAACCGAATGGTTAGGCCAGGACAGTCTCCGCTAATGGCGGCTGCGGCTCACGCGGGGGGCGCCGAGAAGGCGTTGGAGATGACGCGCATTTTGCTCGATGCCGGGGCCGACGTGGGGTTTGTCGGACCCGAGGGGTCTGCGCTTCATGCTGCGGCGGCTCTGGGGAGGGGGGAGGTTGTCTCCGCCCTGATCGACGTGAGTTTGCTGTGTTTTTTTTCGCGTTTTTTGTGTGTTGTGTGGTTATGTGTTTGTGTTTTTTTTTATTTTGACGCGTTGCAGTTTATGGTTTGGTCCTTTTTTGCTTGATTGTGTTTTTTTATGTGATGCGATTTGTTGTTGTTGTTGTTGTTGTTGTTGTTGTTGTTGTTGTTGTTGTTGTTGTTGCAATTGTTGCCATCGTTGGTAACTTTGTTTGCAATTGTTTTCTGGGCAGGCGGGAGCGGACCTAGACGCGAGAGACAAGGATGGCTGCTCGCCCGTCGAGGTCTGCACGGACGAGCTCGTAATGCTACACCTCACGCAAGCCTTAGAGGACGCGGACGAGGCTGATCAAGCCGACGAGGCCGCCAACGACATCGACACCGACGTTACCTATAGCGGCGAACAGGAAAAGAAGGGGGGCCGACGAGGCGACGCGGGAAGGGCGGCAGCGGCGGCGAAATCGGCGGCGAAAGCGGCGGCAGCGGCCGCTAAATCGGCGGGAGCGGGGGCGGTGGCCGCGGCGTCGGGGGCCGCGAAAAAGAAGAAGCAGACGGCGGCGGCGGCGGCGGCGGCGGGTGCTGCGGGAGCCCGCCGAAAGGGTCGTAAGAAGGACACGGACTCGGTTGCGGCGGCGGCGGCGGCAGGTGGCAGCGGCAACGGTAGCGGCAAGGGTAAAGGTAGCGGTAAAGGTAAGGGTAAGGTTGGCGGTGCGGGAAAGCCTTCTGCTGCCGCCGCCGCCGGCGCGTCGTCGTCGTCGTCGTCGCTATCGTCGTCGCTGTCGTCGTCGCCGCTGCCGTCGCCGTTACCGTCGCCTTCGCCGTTGGTGCCGCCCGGTTCCTTCGCCGCCGCTATCGCTGCTGCTTCTGCCGCTTCTGCGGCCTCTGCTGCGGCCGTTGCTGCTTCGGCAGCGGCTGTTACTGCGGCGGCTTCGGCGGCGGCGGCAACGCCGTCGCCGAGGACCGCATCGACTGATGCCGCTGCGTCTGATTCCATGATGCTGGCGGTGTCGGCCTCGCCCTGGGTTCCGGGCGGTGGGCGTTCAGAGGCCGCAGCGGCGGCAGCGGCGGCGGCGGCAGGACCCTGCAGCCCGCTGGAGGCGAAGGCCCTGGATCTGCCGGAAGATCGCGGAAGCATGGTGAGCGAGAGCATGACGAAATGAGCGTTTGAATTTTGTGACTGGCGCCTGGCCACATCCGCTGTTGTCAGTGCCGCTGCCGCCGTTAGCGTCGCCGCTTTTTTCTCCCGCTTGTAGAGGCTACGGAAGGGAGTGGTTCTTTCTTGCCTGCCTTGCCTTTCCCTCCCTTCTTTGTGTACTGTGCTGTCCTGTCGTGTAATGTGATGGAATGTGATGTTTGTACGGCGCTGTGCTGTCCTGTTCTGTGATTCGTTGTGCGCTGGTGCAGGCTCGTTGAACATCCATCTTGCGCCAGTGCTTCCACCGGGCCGACAATGGCAATGCCTGGTACTTGATACTAGGAAAAGGGTATGCTCCCCTTCCCTCCCTCCCCCGCTCCCATCCCTCCCTCTCTAACTCACTCCTTCCCTATCTGCTCACAGGTGTGCATCCTCCTGCAGACGCTAGGCCAGAGCTTCATGGCGAATGCCGCGGCCGCCCAGGGCCTCTCCTCCGCGCTGGCCCCTCCCGCCTCCGCCGGCCGCGGGGGTGGCGCTGGCATGGCCGCGGGAGTGAGAGGGAGTGGCGCCGGGGGCGGGGGCGGCGCGAGTGGCTCAGACAGCACGTCGCAACACACAGTGTCCGTGTCTTTGGGCAAGGCGTGGCTGGAGATCCTCGTCAAGCTGATGCGGCGCGCCAGCGCAAGCCCGGGCGCAAGCGGACCCGGTGGTGATGGAAGAGGAGGAGGAAGTGGAGGAGATGACGCGGCGCCTATCTCGGCATTGGGAGGAGCCGCTGCAGTTAATGCTGCTCTAGAAGACGTTGCGACCCGAGACGCGCTTTTGGTGCTCTTTGAGCGCACCGCGGCTGGGGTTGCCGCGGCGGCGGCAGCGGCGGCGGCAGCGGCAACCACGGCCAGGGTAGCCTCTTCGAACGCTCCGGGAGCAACGTCCACCTCGGGTTTGGAGTCGCCCTCGAGGAATGGCGGTGGCGGAGGATGGGGGGGTAAGGCTCCTGTGTGGGCGGACCCGGCGCTGGTGCTGCGGTCGCTGGTGCTCCTGCAGGAGGTGCTGATCCGCGTGCCGCACGCGTACGTGGTGCCGCTGCGGCGTCGGGGAGTTTTGCACAGGTGAGTTAGTCATGCGGGCAGGGAAAGGAGGCGAGGTTGGGCTGGAGCGGGCTAGGGTTGGGGGGGGTGGCGTGAAGTGGAGTGGACTGACTGTTTTTGTGCCTTTTTGTGCACTTTTGTCTATCGCCCCCTCTCTCTATGGCAATAACCGTCGCCCCCCCCCAGCTTCTCCCCCCCCCCCCTACTTTCGTGCCCTGTGTTGGGTTCTTGCGCTCTGAGCCGATGATGAGACTTTCCCTCCCTCCACGCGATCTCCCCTTCACTTCGCGTCCCGCAGCATTCGCAACGTGTTAGAGGCGTCGACGGAATCTTCCTCAGCAGTGGTAACGGTATCGACAGCGCCAGCGGCGTCAGCGGCAGCGACGGCATCACCGCTAGCCGGCGCGCAGCCGTCTTCCCCTCGCCCCCTCGGCGCGGCTATCTCCGCCGCCATCAGAGACATCGTCGACCTTTGTGACGCCCACCAGAGCCTGAGGGCCGCGCGAAGCATGAGCTTAGGCGACGGCAGTGGTAGCGGTGGTGTTGGTGGCGGCGGCGTGGAAGGAGATGTCGAAGCGGTGGACCGGTTGGCGGCGACGGCTTCGACCCTGAGGGAGGCGGTCGGGTTTCTGCGGAGCGGCGTGGGGAGCGGGGCGGGAGCTGCTGGGGGGGCAGAGGGGGCGGCGCATGCACGGCTTCTTGACGAGGGGGAGACCGAGGCGGTGGATGAAGCGCGACGACGGGCGCTGTCAGCGGTGGAGGAGCTGGCGGGCTTGCTCACAAGCGAGGTAAGGCTAGCACGTGTGTTTGTACCTATTTTGCTTCCCTCCTTCCGTACTTCCTTCCTTCATGTTTCCCCTCCCCTCCTTTCTTTTGTTTATTTGTTGTTGTTTTTCTCGTCTTCTCCTTTTTTGTTGTATTTTTTCGTATCGATTTTGTTAATAATGTTTGGAGTCGAATGATAACCTCTTGCGTCGGGTTCTTACAGGACGGGATCACGGCCTTCGAGGCGCTGGAATCGGGAGTCCTGCGCTCCCTCCGGGAGCTGCTGGCGTGGCTCGAGGGAGCCGCGGTTGTCACCACGGCCGCTCAACCGGTCCCTCTCGGCGCCCCCACAGCCACAGCCGCGGGAGGGGCTGGTGGCGCGGCGGCAGTGGAACTGGAGCGCGACACCGTTAAGGCGCTAGCCCTGGTGCCGGCGGGAGGAGCTACGGCGGCGGGCGGGGGCGAGGGGAAGGGTGGGAGTCAGGCCGTGCTCGAGGTAGGTATCACTGTCTTTGGGGGGGGGGGGGGGGGTTAGGGGTGGCGGCGCGTGCGCGGTGCATTTGAATTTTGAAGTTGGTTCGTTTGTTTGTTTGTTTGTTCGCTTGTTTTGCTACAGCCGGGTTGCTTCCTGTCTGTCTTTTCTCCCTGGAAGCCCTCTTGCGCGCTATTTTGTTCAACATGACACCCCCTCCCTCCCTCCTCGCCTCCTTTCCTCTCCCGCTCTTTTCCGTCTTTTTATTACCCTTATCCTGAACCCAAATCCCCTTCTACCATGCGGAAACCCCGGACCCCCCACCAAAAAAAACAAACACGCAAACAACCGTGCAGCTTCTGCGGCTTATCCACGACGTGATCGGAGTGGAGATCCTTCAAGTGGAAGGCCCGGACTCCAGGCACCCCTCCACCGGCAGCGGAGGTGGCAGTCGGGGCGTAGTCGGGGGCGGGGGTGGGGGGCACGGTATATTCGGCGGTGCCCGGGGCATCTTCGGTGGAGGTGGTAGCCATGGAAATGGAGGAGGCGGGGGAGGGGAGGGGGGCGCGGGGATTGAGGCGCTTTCTATCCCCATGGTGCTGCAGCTTAGGCCTTCTAAGGCCGGTCTGTGTAGGGTGCGGTCAAAGGGTGGCGGGGATGATGTCTTGGAGGCGTCGCTCACGCGCGGAGGCGGTGGTGGGGTTGGGGGGCGTGGGGTGGGTGGGGGTGGAGGAGGGGGTGGGGGTGGGGGGACGGGGGCGGGTTCTCTTGGGGACGCGCTGACTATAACGGCGTCTGTGCAACCGCTCACGAAGCTGGCCCAACTAAGGTGTGTAGTTTTGGCTGCTGGATGTAGATACCGTCCTATGTGGCGTGTGTTGTACCAGTTTTTTTGTGTTATTTTTAAGTTCCGCTATTGGATTCCGATACTTGTACAATTTTCCGGTTCTGTGCTATATCATATGAAGGAGCTAATTATTTTTTTTGTGAATCCAACTCTTGTGTGCACGTAGTTGGACGTACTATTGTCCTTGTCAATCCTGCTGTTGGATATCGGTACTTTCCACCCTGTTGTAAGCTCTGATGCGATACGTTCAGAGACAACAACATGAAATGAAGCTCATACTAGAATCTTAAGTCAGTGTCCCGTCCCCATATGTTTGCATGTTATCTGTTTGGGTCTCGCACCATTCGTGCAGTAGCTTCTGTGTATTCGTTTTGCGACCTAAAAAATAATTACCCCCCCCGTTCCCCTCAATGGCAATAAGACTACAGTAATAGAATTCTGGTGCGTTTCACAGCCGTCACATGCCCCCGCCTCAAAACAGGTATATAGGTTCCGTGCGCAGGATGACTAAAGGCTGAACGTCTTTGTATCGCCTCTGACCCAGGTACTGGCTGGTGAAATCTCTATTACACCATGATAGTATCAGATCATAGTTCCAAGTACTTTTACCCTTCAACATCGGTTCCCAACATAAGGTAACCCAACCCAACCCCACCCAGCCCAGCCCAGCCCAGCCTAGCCCAGCCCAGCCTAGCCCAACGCAACCCAACTCGACTCAAATGCAAACAAAACAAAGCCAAAACCTAATCCCCGACGTAAAATACAACGACGGTTTTGTGTGTTTGTCAGGGAGTTCGTGCTCCGATCGGTGCACGTGACCAACCCGGTGTACCTTGCGTACTGCCGGGAAGTTATCGGGGCGATGGTGTGCATAAGGCCTCCTCACGGAGCTCAGGCCGGGGGCGGCAGCTTGCTGGAACAGGTGAGAGGCGTTTTAAATTACTGTAGGTTCACCCCTGTCCAACGAAAACTAATGAAGAATCGCGACAAGAAAACGCGATATCTTCCCGAATCGCGGTAGTTTGCAGCGAATCTTGACAGAATACCTTTTTTGTAAAATTATTCTGGGTGTGTCAGCTATGAGTTCGACCAGTTGAGTGGTCGGTTACGGTCATCTTTGCAAGCTGCGTGATACCGATGGAACATTTCGAATTTTTGTTGTTAAAATGATGTCGCGAAACTCGTGATTTGTTTTTTAGACAACGTGGCATGACACAAGCTTATTATGAGACTCGTGACTTCTTGTCTCCAGTCGTGTTATCGTTTTGCGTTCGTTACCAAGGAATGACCCCTAGCTTATTATTTCGTATAGCGTCGTGACGCTATTGTAGGGAGGGGCACACATATTTGTAGAGGTGGCACGATAGAAATTGCAGTGTACTTCTTATTCGCGCAACTATAGTAAGATTAGGGGTTCCTTCGCCTTTCCTTCAACTGTCCTTTTGTTTACTTTTCGTTGCTTTTCCTTGTTTTGCCTTCTGCCTTGCTTGCCCACCTGCCTCCAACATACCTGGTGCATGATAGGGGTTCGGCGGCAGCCTTTCCGTGGGCCGCCGCAGGGCTCCCTGGGAGGGGCAGGCGCAGGGGCGTGGCATGGGGCAGGGAAGGCTGTTTCGGGTGGTGGGATGGGACGAGCAGACGGGCACGCATCTCCTGCTGTCAGTGCCCGGGGTGGAGGAGGACACGCCGTGGGAGCAGTACGTGCAGGTTCGGCGGGAGTTGCCATTGTTATTTTTTGATCGTTTTTTTGTGTTTGTCTGCTATATACTTCTGGTACATGATGCGTATTATTGTTGTTGATACCACCGCCCATGAGTCCGTATTTGTTATGTGTGAGTACGTAGTTGTTGATTTCTGGTTGATTCTCCAGCGTAAATACATATTTTACGACTCTTTCCAGCGTAAATACGTATCTTACAACTCTTCAGCGTGTATACGTATTTATTTTACAACTCTCTCCCTCCTCCCCCCCCCTCCCCCCCCGCTCTGTGACCATGCTGCCGTGCACGTGGACAAACGAATGAACCCCAGGTGGTACTAGCGGAGATGTCTTACCGCATACTCCTCCCGGAAAAGACGGCGTCGGGCGATGCGAAAGCTTCCACGGCTCCCTTCGACGCTGTTTCCACCGCCGCGGGCGTAAGCGACGCGTTCTGCGCGCAATCGCCCCAGCCGGCAGCGGGAGGGGGGGAGGGGATGGTTAATACGGCGACGGAGGAAGCAACGGCGGCGCCATGCGCTGGTGTTTGGGGCGGTGTTGAGGTGGGTCCCGCGCTTTGCGTAATTGTTTGGCCTTTGGTTTTGTTTGCGCTTTGGCTTTGATTGTGGACGTGTAGCGGTTCAATGGCCGGGGGGGTGGGAGGAGGGGAGGAGAGGGGAGGGTTACGGGTGGGGATCTGGGGAGCACTGGCTTATGTGGGGTTGAGACGAACCTGAGGATAGGAATGATGCGTCGGTGGAGAGGTCGAGTCGGCGAGCGAGAGGTTGGATGTGTGCTGTTGTTGCTGCTGGCGCTAATTGCGTGCCTCGGAGCAATACCAAGATGTACTGTTCGACAGGGGTGAAGGCGTAGTTGTTGGGGCGGGGAAAAAGCGATTTTTATGTCGCGGTGATTCCCGTCACGACGGTGTTCTCCCCGTGCTGCTCCGCCTGTATCGGAGGCAGCTGTCCGGCGATGGTGGCGGGGGTCGTTTTTTTTTGTTTCCGGTCCTAACGCACCAGGGTGCTAGGGAGCTCAACAGCTGAAGCTGCCACCTCTGCTGGCGTCATTGTCTGGACAAGACACTGCGGGTTCAAAAACATGTACCTGGTACTGTCTTGGACTCTGCCCTTTTGTGGTGCCGCTGAAAGCGCGAGAGCGTAAGTTAGCACAATTGGATGACGAAAATCAATGAGCAGTAGGAACGCTGCACCTTGTCTGCGATAAAAATGAAGGCATGTATCGGGGGGGGCGTGAAGGGAAGACATGTGTGACTCATGTCTTGTCCAGAAGGTCGTTGCGTGTGTAAGGTCTTGCGAGTTGAGCTGGAAAGTAAAGGTGGCAAAAGTTAAAGGAACGTCGCTACGACCTTGTTCCTGTGTCTTGACTCTGCGTTGCCCCCGCCCCGCCTTGCCCGACCTGACCTGACGTGACCTTGAACGGGACGGACTGGATCGTTTTTTGATGACAGAGGGAGGCGGGAACGGCGCCGGCGCCGGATAGTTCGATCGTGAAACCGTCGCCGCTGCTGATGGCACTTGGAGCACCCTTTTCTTTCGGGCAGGTATGAGAACATGCCATTACTAGTATTCACCTTGGAAACTGCACCCACGCTTTTGGCAACAAACCACTTGGTGTTTGTGTGGGGCAATCATTGCAGTATCATAGTATCGTAAAATGATGAAATAGTACCAGTCTGAGCCGAACTATAAGCTACGTTTACGTTGACTTAATAGTTAGGGAAAGTGGCGTATATTTAGACCCACACTGGTATGTACCCTACTGGCGCGTGTGTGCTGGTGGTATGATATGAATTTGCTGGTGTACCAGGCATTATCATATCTCGTATTGGGCGAAGGTTTTGGAGGGTAATGGAGGGGGGGGGTGGCTGGCGTATATAGCGAAGAAACGCGAGCGTTATGCTGTACCCGTGTGTGGGCTGTTGCTCTCGCTACCGCTGTAGTCTGTAAGCGTATCTTCTGCTGGGGCTGCTTCAGCTACTCATGTTGGGCGCAGTTGTAAGGGGTTGAAACTTTCGCTTACGGTTTCTCGCTTACACTTCGACTTGTGGCGTATCCCTCTAGGAGGACGAGGACAGGGACAGCGCGGACATGGAGCTGGAAGAGTTTGCCCTCGGCGAGAGCGCGGTGGGAGCCCCAAGGGGGGAGGGCGGTGGCGGCGGCGCGGGGGCGGGCGGCGCAAGGGGGCTGAAGGCCGCGGCTTCGACGGCGGCGTCGAACCTGAGGCGCAACGTGCGCAGTATGCTGACGACGCATCCGCACCATCAGCACCGACAGGTACATTAGTTTTTACCAGTTTCGTACTGGTACATGCATATACCCTGCATTGTAGGGATGCGAGGGTATATGATGGTAAGGACTACGACCATGCATCATGTGATTACCCCCCACCCCGCCTCCCCCATTCCAGCCTCTTCCTTGCAAACCTCTTTCCACCCATAAATGTACGTTACACTCACAATCACGCACATATCGCTACGCACCGCCATATACGCACGCACGCAGGACGGTGGCCACGGCGCATGGGCCGCCGGCCACTCCGCCGCCGCGCTCGGCCTCTCTCCATCCGCCGCTGCCGCTGACTCAAGCGGTGCGTCGAGCGGCGCGTCGGGAGGCGCGTCGCCTTTCCCCCTGCCGAGCGCCATGCGAGCTTCCGCGGGCTCGAAATCGGCGATGGCGGCGGCGGCGGCAGCCGCGGTGGCGGCGCGCGAGGGAGACAACAGCGATCGCGCCGTAACCGGAGAGGGACAGTTAGCGGGCGGTGCCGGACGCAGCAACTGGGTCTCTCAGTTCTGCGCCGCCGCTGGCGCTAGGGACGGAGCCCCAACGGGGGCGGGGATGGCCGGCGGTAGTAGCAATAGTGGTGGCGGTGGTGATGGCGGCGGCGACGGCGGCGCCGATCCATTCCAAGCCGGGGATGCCCTGGCGGTGTCCCCCCCCCACCCCCTTCCCGCCTTTGGGGAGTTCCCACCGCTGTCTGGAGCTGCCGCGGGTACGGCTGGGTCGAGGGCAGCCGTGAAGACGGTGGGGGCGGCGGCCGGGGCGGGAGCGGCTGCTGGTACGGCTAGGGGGTCAGGTAATGGGGCGGCCGGGGCGGATGGCGCCAGCGCGAGGGTGACCGCGCCTTCCACACCTCTTACCCCCGCCGCTGCTGTTGCTGCCGCTGCTGCTGCTGCTGCCACCGCGGGTACCGTCGACTCTAGCGGGGCGGGGTCGTTGCTACCGGTAACGCCGACGGGCACCCTGAAAGTGGGGGACTCGGTAGAGGCCCAGTTCTTGCTTGCCGACCAGGCTGTCTGGACGACGAGCTGGTACAGGGGGAAGGTTTCGCATGTGACGCGCACTGCTGCCGGTGGAGGAGGGGGGAGGGTTACTTATGGTGTGGCGTTTGCAGACGGGGATCGGCTGGAAGAGGTGCCGGAGTTGCGCATCCGCCTGTTTCGAGGGCTGCGGGTGGGGAGCGTGGTGTCGGTGGAGTGGCCGGATAAGGGGGGGGACCCGTTCAAGGGATGCCTGACCAAGGTTTGCCACGGGGACGGGACGGGCCCGCCGACCGTGAGCGTCATATTTGAAGACACCGACACTGAGGTATGTTGTTGGTGTAGTGTTGTCGTTATTTTTTGCTGTTGTGTTTTTGATGTTGAAACTTTTGATGTTCCTCTTTGTGGTGTTGGTGCTGCTGCTGTTGCTGTTTGTTGGTGATGCTTGTTCTCACATTAACCCTCCCATCCATCCTCTTTCCGCATTTCCTCGCTCCCCTCGGAACAGGACAACGTACCCCTGGAGCGTATGCGCATGGCGGAGGATGAGTTCCTCGCCCCTCCCTCCCCTCTCCCCGTCGCCGACAACGCGGAGTTTGCTGTGGATGCGGCAGCGTCAGCGGCCATGGCATCGCCGCTTCCTAGGGTGGAGCCTGTGGTAGCTCCGAGCACGCCAGGGTCGAGCGCCTCGATGTCGGTACAGGCTTCGCTGTCTCCCGCGTCCACTTGCACATCGACGACGGCGGCGCCGGCTTCACCTCTCCCGGCCTCGCCGTCCGCCCCGTCCGCGGCAACCGCAGCAGCGGTATCGGCGGCAGCGGTGTCGAGGAAAATCGGCAAGAAGGGGTCCGCCTATGCTTCTTCCGCCGCCGCCGCGGCGGCCGCGAACATCACTAAGAGCCCCAAGAAGGGTTCGATGCAGCGCAGCCCGTCTCGACGAGCGAATAACAGCAAAAACAAAAACAACAGCAGCAACGCCAGCGCTAACAACACTAACGCTTTGTCTTCGTCGGCGGCTTCGTCTTCCTCGTCGATGATGATGATGATGGGTGGCGGCGGTGGCGGCGGTGGCGGCGGCGGCAGCGGCAGCGGCAGCGGAAGACACGAAAAAGCAAAGCTTTCCGGAAAGTACGGCCGTAACTCCGGGAGCGGCGCGGCAGCCAAAGCCGCCGCCGCCGCGAGGAGTCACCTCCTTCATCCGTCATCAGACGCGGGCGCTCGTCGCGGCGGCGGTGGGGGGGCGGGTGGTAAGGCCGGGGGCGGGATGTGGAGTGGAGGTGGAGGAGGTGGCGGCGGCGGTGGCGGCAGTAGCGCGGCCCCGGCGCGGCGTGTGTGGGTCCTTGATCGTGGCGACACGATGAAGTGGCGGCCGGGCTGTTTGGTGGCGGAGGAAGAGGGAGCCTTTCCAGCAGCGGGTTCGGGTCGCGGTGGTGGAGGGGGAGGGGGCGGTGGAGGTGGAGGTGGGGGCGACGGCACGGGGAGATTTTTGGCCCGGCTTGACGATGGGAGCGTGCAGGTGTGATTTCGTTCCGCTCCGCGCGACGCCGAGCCGAGCAAGGCCGGGCCTGCGTTTTGCGTCGACTTTTTTTGGTGTTGGTTTGTGGGGCGGTGTAAGCGAGGGAGGGTCTTTCTCTTGTGCCATGTTTGTCGTACTATATCCAAACCCACGCACGGCTTGACCCTTCAGTTCTTGTTTTCAGCGCCCCTCCATTCCCCTCCTTCGTTTCCTCTCTCTCCACCATCTCCCTCCCCCCCCTCCATCCCCCTACTCCCCCTCCCCCCCCCCCTCATTCCCTCCCTCCTCCTACCACCTCCCCCCCCCCTTCCCTTGTCACTTCCCACCCCTCCCGTTCAGGTTCCTCGACCAGACGGACTGATGGATTTCCCTACCGCGCGAGGGGAAGCGGCGGCGGCGGCGGAGGCGGCCGTAGTGGCGGGTCTCTCGAGCGTGGGCCGGGGCGGGCGTACCGCGAAACTCTCGTCCATCACAAGCGCGCTGCGGCGACACAGCCGTAACGCTGGCCTTGGTGGTGGTGGTAGTGGCGGTGTCGGCGGCGGCGGCGGTATCGGTGGCAGTGAAGAAGACGGTAGCGGTGGCGGCGGCAGTGGCGGTGGAGGTGTGGCCGCGTTCTGCAAAGAACCTGCTACGCCTCACCCCTGGCTGTGCAGCAGGCAGCCGCGCACTCCGCTAGCTAACTTCCTGCCTCGGTTCGGCAAGGGAGCCGGTGCCGTCGCCGGTAGCAGTGGCGGCGGTGGGAGCGGCGGGGGCGGCGGTGGAGGAAGGAGCGGCCGGGGGAGCGGCGGCAAGGACGTCGCCGATAAGATGAATCTGCGGCGACACTTCACCACCGTCAGTGGAGCAGACGCTGCGGGGGCGACGGGAGCGGCGGCCGGAACGGCAACGGTGGGGGCGGCAGCGGCGGCGGCGCAGGCAGCGGACGGAGGGGGGAAAGGACGAAGCGGTGGCAGGGCCGGCGGCCGGGAAGGTGGCGGTGGAGGGAGCGGGAGTGGCAGCGGCAGCGGAAGGGGGAGTGGGAACACGCGCAAATCGTCCGGGGTGTCCGCTGTGGCAGCGCCGTCAGCCGCCACCGCTCAGGATGCCTCGTCTGCAGCACAAGAGGGAAGGTCCTCGGCTGCCGGCGACGCGCGGCACGGGGGGCGCGGGGGCAAGAAGATGTCAATCTTTTCTGGCTTCGGGTACTCTAAGGGCGGGGGAAGAGCCCGGCCGCGGGCTGCGGCGGGCGAGCAGGAAGCTGCGTCCGCGGCGGCGGCGGCAGCAGCCCAGGCGGCGGCGGGAGCAGCATCCGGCTCTGTGGGGGAGGAGTCTGTGAGGGCCGTGCCGCTGCAGCTGGAAGACGAAGGGCTTTTACAGGTTAGTGTTGACGATAGATGGGGCCGGAGCGGGGCATTCCTTGGCCCGTACGAGGGAGGGGTTCGAAACAGGGGTGGGATTGGTGAAGGGGAGAGAGGGGGGAGGGTACTCATTTGTAGCTTGTCATTAAGTCGTTTGACCATTGACCGCGCATCCCTTTCGAGACGGAGCAGGCGGAGAGTATTTGAGGCGTTCTGTGATACACAAGAACTGCATCCCCCCGCCCCCGTTTTTTCCCTGTTTGGTTTTAGAGGAACATCACGCGCAGTTCAATTCGCGCCAAGACGTTAGAAGACGAGTTCGAGTTAGGTTCTTGCCTAATGTTTCACCCCCTCCCCCGCCCCGCCCGTTCCCGTCCCTTCCGCCTCTCTTGGCATCTTCCCACCCGCCGAATGTGTCGTCTTTTTGCGTTTGCCTCTCTGTTTTTGCAGGAGCAGGGATGGGTGTATCCTCCCCGCGTCCAACTGCTGCTCGCCTTTAGCATCGACCCGGAGGAAGACAGCAGGTATGTTTTTTTTTGTAGTATTTTCAGTGCGGGCGGATGCGAGGTTCTCATGCACTAAGCGCCAAAAAATGCAGCCCTTTTTCCGCGTGTTTTTTTTTAGTGTGTTGCTTATATCTGCTATAATACCAGTTTCGGCTTATGGTTTACCCCCGTGCTTTCCAGTATTTTTCGCTGCATTTTGTAAACGGTCAAGTTTGGTATACATCCATGCATCAACACAACCGGGTATATTTTATTGTTCTCACGAATACCGGTCTATCATACTTTTCTTTTGGAGCTTATTGCATGATACTCAGGTACATCCTAACGTTTGATTTCTTGTTCGTGTTTCGTTTTTTTTGTCTCGGTGTCCCATGATGGTTGTGGCGGTGGCGGCGGCGGTGGCGTTGATGGTGACGGCGGTGAGTCAGGGCCGGGTGGGTGGAGCTGGAGGAAGACGACACGATATTCAAGTGCGTTTCGATCCTGCAGGCTAGGGCGCCGGCGACAGCGGTGTCGGCGTCGGGGGGGGGGGGGGCAATCTGGGGGAGGAGGCTTGCGCGGGCACAGCTTGCGGCAAGGCTTGATGGGACTGAGGAGGTCAGGCGGTGCTTTGAGAGTTGGGAAGGGAGGGGCGGGTGTTAGAGCCCAACTCTCGTCAACTTTTCAAGCCATCAACTCACTCATCAAGTTTGTTCTAGCGACCTGTTTTGCGCTAACATCCACTGTTTGCTCTAACGTCCACGTTCCCTCGAGAGTCCAAAAACAATGCATGATCGAGGACGTGAGGAGGATGTCTGGTTTGGGTGTTTCGGTCACACATCACGTAATATCTCGTCAACTCACTCATCCGTCAACTCGCGCGGGAACTGATGAAAAGGTCGTTCGGGCGAGGGCGAGGAGCTGAGGACATGATCTTCTTCAAGGCGCACGTTGCCGGAGGACCCACCAGCGTGGCGGACGGGAAGAAGGCTCACACTGGAGTCAGGTGACGCATTTTTGGGTTGTCGGTGACGCCTTCTTTTGCCTCCCTGTTACAGATGCCTGTCTTGTCTTTTCGTGACCTGCCTTGTCTTGTCTTGTTTTGATGTGTAGCATTTTCCCTCACCTGCCTCCTCCCCCCCCCCCCCCCCCCCCCCCCCCCCCTCCCTCCCGCCCTCCCTCTCAACCAACCAACCAACCAACCAACCAACCAACAAACCAACCAACCTCCCAACCTCCCAACCTCCCTCTGTCCCTCCCTCCATCGATTTGTCTCTGCTTGCCTTGTGGTGCCGTCGGGGAAAACAAAAACGTTTTTTTTCAGGGTGCCGTCGGAAGGCGACATCCGCGGCCTTTCCCCGTCGCTGGCGGATGCACTGTTGCTGGCGCGCTCCGTGCGCAACCTTTGCGCGCGGCATCGCTCGGACTTGGCCGTGCCCTTGGGACAGGGGCTGACAGACAGCGGCAATAGTGCTGAGCACGAGGAGATGGCGGCGAACGCGCAGCTGTGGGTCAACGATCAGCTTTCGAATGTGAGGGGTTTGCAGAGACGTGGAATGAGCAAGGGGCGGGGGGGGGGCGGGGGGGTGAACAATCGACTGAGGCGCACGATGTGTTCTGGCCTCGTGGCATGCCTTGCGTGGTCTTTCTCGGCGGAATCCACCGCATTGTCTCCTTTTTATCCGTCCTAACCCCCCCCTCCGTCCCCACGCTCCTGCCGCATGCCGTCTCTCTCCCCTCACCGTTTGCCTCACTTCCTCCGCTCCCCCTTTCCCTCTCACCTCCTTTCCTAAAACACAACAACGCATACCATTTTTGGTACGTACTTTTCACTTTACCTGGTACAACACAATACCAGTCCGTCCGAGAAGCTCTGTCCGACATCCTTGCCGTGGCGGCGGGGTTCCTCCCCCCCTGGGTAGACGCGCTGCTCTCCGGCTTCCCCTTCCTACTCCCGCTAGACCTACGCCTCCGCTACTTCCGCTCACTAGCCTTCGGGGTCGCCCGCAGCGTAGCGTACCTGCAGCAGGAAAACGCTGCGGGTGACGGCGGTGGTGGCGGCGGTGGCGGCGGTGGAGGCGGTGGAGGTGGAGGGGGAGGGGGGGGACGCGCTGGCGGGGCGAGGAGGGCGGGGGGAAGGGCGGGAGGGGGCCGAGCGGGGGGCGCGAGAGGCGGTGGAGGCTTGGGCGCGCTGCGACGAGACATTGTGCAGGTGAGATGTAGATGTAGAGATGGACGGTGGTCGGTTTCCCCCCCTTTTTTTGGTAGTTTTGTCCGCTTTTTTGTGTAAGCGCATTTTTTGGTTGTTCATGGTATTTAGCCGGAAAATGTCGTATCTGCTACTGTTTGTACAGCTATTAATAGCTACTTCTGGCGCAGCGAACGAGGTTTTGCGTGCGAGTTACCCCTGCGGTGAGGTAGTGTGGCAGGCTTTCTCTTCGGGTCTGGTTGGATTTTCCCCCGGTAGGCGTTTGACGTTCACCTGTGTTGCTCTGCCCCCCCAAAAAACAGAAATTGGGGGCCAAACTACGCCAAAATACAGATCTGGAACCACCTTCACCACTGTAAAAATTGTGTACGATTTCCCGCAGTTCTGCCATAACTCCAGTGCCACAGTTAATCATATATCCCACCCCCCTGCGATGGGGTCTTGGGTGCTCTCACTGCAGTGTGGCAAAGCGGCAGCAGTTTTGGTGACCTGTAAGCATCGCGACAGTGTCGCTGAAGTTTAAAAATGTGGTTCCAGGTCGTTCGATTCTTCTCTTATACTGTGGCCAAATAATTTGTTTACTGCTGTAGCGATGATGAGGGCCAGTACAGTACATAATTTTGTTTTTTGTGATCTAGCTCTACCCCACTACAACGCATTGTTTCCCCCCCACATTTCGTTGTTTTTTGAGGAGCACGTTTCCAGCGATTGCGGCTTCGGTGACGTGAATCATAAATCCCACCACCCTGGAATACCTTCCTTCTCTGCATACACGAGCACACGGCGAATCTCAGACGATTTCATCAAGATTTACCACCGCGACAGTGACGGTGAAAAAGTCCTGAACTGGCGGCGCGGCTGCTGGGATCACACGTAGCAACTGCGCAAACGATAAACTTCATGGCCGCGGCGCACCGGATTTCTCCACTTCTACGAGTAGCAAGACAAAGACCACACCAACTACAGATCAGACTTTATCATGACTTAATGAATTGGTGGCATCCCTACGGGCGTGGTGTGCCATTTGAAGGCTTCAATGAGAAGCACGGCGCCGGCGAAAGAGCACAGAATGCTGAATGACCCAGTGTGGGGCTGTTTTTGCCAAAACCCCGGTTTCAATATCATTTTACGTTATAGGTTGTACCAAGGTATCTCATTGTTCGTTTTGTGGGCAAAGCAACACAGGTGCTTTGTTTTATCTCCCACCCTATCCCCCTCCCCTCCCCAACCCCCCCCCCACCGACCCGCATGGTTTTATGTATGCAGGTGTCTCGTTCCCAGCTGGTGCAGCACGCCGAACAGGTGATGTCGATGTACACCACATCTAAGGCCGTGCTGGAGTTCCGCTTCGCCGGCGAGAAGGGCCTGGGCGCCGGTGTGACGGCCAGCTTTTACTCTGCCGTGGCCGCCGAGCTTCAGCGGAGATCCGTCAACGTTACGGTGAGCCCCCCCCCTCCCTCTCCACCACATCCAGCGCCACCACGGTTTTACATTGGAAATTTTTCTTTGTGTTGAGTTTTTTTCTTTTTACACGCCTGTAGTGTCATGTTGGTAGTAGTATTTACGCACACAATTTTGCCTTCATTCCTATGTTTGTCATGTGCCTGCCTGACTGCCTGCCTACCTGCCCGCCCGCCCGCCCGCCTGCTCGCCTGCCCGGTCAGCTTCCGATGTGGGTAGACAACGATAGCACGGCCGACCCACAGGGGTTCCTCTCGCCGCCCTCCGGCCTCTTTCCGGCGCCGCTGCCAGTGCTCATCACGGCCAGCGGTGAACTCGGCAATGTTGGCAATGGCGGTGGTGGCAGTGGAGCCAAGGGAAAGGCGCTAGCGCAGCAGCACAGGTTGGTGGTCGGCCGCTTCCGGTTCCTGGGACGACTGGCGGCGCGATGCCTGATGGACGAACAGGTTAGTCGGAGGAAAGATTTTAGCAGGGCTGTTCAAGGGTCATGACTCGACCGGACCCGCGAATCGGGTCAGAACGTTTTCAGTATCTTGCGGATCGAGTCCTCTCGGGTCAATAGGTGTTCGAAATGTCACGGGGTTGGGTTGTGTCGGGTCAAGAGGATTTCAAGCCGTCAGGGTCGCTCGCGAGAAGTAACTCCAACCGCGAAAAGCTCTCGATTTTGTGTTGAGGTTTAGGTTGAAGTTGAAGTTGAAGTTAGGGTTGAAGTTGGTGTTGTGTTTGAAGTTGAGGTTGATGTCAAGGATTGAAGTTGAATTTGAGTTAATGTTGAGGATTAGGTTGATGGTGAAGTTGAAGTGGGTATTGAAGTTGAGGTTAAGGCTAAGGTTGACGCTGAGGCTGTTTTAAAGGTTAAATCTTGAGGTTGATGTTGGAGTTAGGGTTGAAGTTGATGTTGAAGTTAGGCTCGAGGTCATGGTTAATGTTGACTTCAATGTTGAAGTTAAGAGTTGTTGGGGTTGAGGCTAGGGTTGAGGTCAAGGTTGAGGTTGAGCGGGCGCACGGTGTTTTTGTGTTTTTTTGTATTTGACGTGTTAACACTGTTGTTTTGCGCGTGTTTGCGATTTGTTTTGTTGTTTTTTTGCTCTGCGTCGTGATGTGTTTATACTTGTTGCAGGTTCTTCCGCTGCCTCTGTCGATGGACTTTTTGCGGCTGGTCTTAGCGGTGGTAGACGACCAAGCGCGTTCTCAAGGTCAGAACAAGGCGGCCCCCTTCCCCGCCATCTCGAACGCGTCCAGCGCCGCGATGAAAACGGCCGGAGCGGGTGCCGCCGCGAGCGACTCTATACAGGCTGCGGCGGTGGATGCAGAGGCTGGGGGTGCTGGAGGGGGGGCGCACGCCGCGGTGAGTTGCTTCTTGTCTGTCGAAGATTTCCCGCGGCTCTACAACCGCCCCGGGATGATCATCAAGAACCTCGTGAGGGCCTGCAAGGGGGATAAAGCTTCCGGCGAGGTGAGGAGTGTGTCGAGAGAGGAAGGTGGGGGTGGGATGGGAGAAAGATGGGGGAGGGAAGAGAAAGACGGGGGAGGGGGGGAAGAGAGTTTTTTTTTCTAATTTATGGGGTCTGCTACCTTTTTTTTTGTTTTTGGTGATTTCTGATTGTTTTCCTTTTTTTTGTCGTCGTCTTTGTTTTCAGTGTGCTGTGTCCTTTTTGTTGGTTGGGTTGTTTTGTGCTGTTTTGTTTTTTTTATTTCTGCTTTCTGAGACTGCCATTATCTGTTTTCTGATTCCCATTTTTCTGCGTGCTTTGGTATCATTGTGTTTGTGTTGTACTTTTTTTCCTTGGACAGGTGGACGGCTTACCCCTTGAGGAGTTCCTCGAGCTTTCGTCGCTAGCCATGACCGACCCCATGTCGGGAGCAGCGCTCGTCCCCGGCGGAGACGACATCGACGTCACCATGGACAACGTCGGCGACTTCGTCGAGGCGGTAACGACAAGGTAGGGTTAGCGTTATAGAGCGAAGGGTGTTAAGGGGTGGGCACATGCCTCGGACCAACGTACGAGCTCGTAGAGCTTTCAGTATTTGACAAAATTCTCATTGGGCCTTCTCGTTTTTGTCTGTTTTTCTTCCCCTTATCTCTGTCTTTCTCGTTTCTCTCACACAAGTGTTCGCTCTGGCTCTAAATTAGGTGTTTAAGTTTTGTAATTTTTCGTTCTTGCATGTGCTTGTTTGTCGATCTCTCTGTTCGTCTGTTTATCCCTCTTGTTCCATTTGTTTTGTGTATTTTGAGGTTTGTATTTTTTGTTCGTGTGTGTGCTTGTTCGTTCACCCGGTCGTCTGTCCGCCTCTTGTTCTGCTTGTTTTTGTGTTGCTGTTGTTCATCAGGTGGCTGCAGACGGGAGTGATGCCGCAAGCGGAGGCGTTCCGTGCGGGCTGCGCTGAGGTTTTCCCGGTGAGTAAGGCGTTGTCGTACTGTACGTCACAGCACAGAGGTAGCGCTGGTAGTGGTAGGGATTAGGGATAGTAGTAGTAGCAATTAGTTAGTAGTAGTAGTAATACAGTAGTAGTACTAGTGCTAGTACTAGTAGTAATTACTTAATACTAGTATTAGCAGTAGTAGTTTATTATTAGTAGTAGTTTCATTGAAGACGCCGCCTCCTCGCTCTGTGGTAATGTAGAGCCTATCTGCTATTACCCCCCCCCCCCCCCGAGAGAATCCGCACAAGGTGCGGAACTCCGCCTAACAACTCGTTCTTAGTAGATGCAGCTCGCCCTTTGCGCTTGGTGCAAGGGATGTTTGCCTGGTCGGTGAAAACCCGACGTTATCCGTGCCGGCGTTGTAAGGGTGCGAGGGTATGCTCTTATAGGTATATACTTGAAACCACGGCTATGCATGAATGGGTACCCCCTCGAAGTCAGGCTT
The DNA here is from genome assembly GCA_012845835.1 of Undaria pinnatifida. Taxonomy (NCBI): domain Eukaryota; class Phaeophyceae; order Laminariales; family Alariaceae; genus Undaria; species Undaria pinnatifida. Next base: position 10,053,773 of record JABAKD010000010.1, read on the forward strand.
GAACGAATACGCAAGACTTAGTGCCTATTGTAGCTAGAGCTATGACTTGCCTGCCTGAAATGATCAGTAGCTCTCTGCCAGCCGTCGGTCGCTGCTTCACCTCTACTGATCTACGCGTTTCTACCTCTTGGCTTTCCGTCGCAACTGCTGCTCTGCCTTTTCGATCGCCATTTTTTTCTTGTTCGTGTGTTTTATATTTTCGGCGTTGGGGGCTTGGGGTTGGGGGGAGCGAAGGTTCACATGCTGCGCTCTATGTCCCCCCAAGAGCTGCGCGATCAGCTCTGCGGCGAGGAAGCTTTGGAGTGGCCCTTGGAACACCTCCAGGAGGCGGTGGTGCCGGGGGCGGGGTACACGCGAAACAGCCAGGTGTGAGAGAGAGAGCGCGTCGGTCGTGTGTTGGGGTATCTTGTTGGTACACCGTTGGCGGGGACCAGCACTTTTTTGTTATCGAGTGGGACGTCTTTGATGTTTTGTGCCGTTGGTGGTGTGTTTGTTCGAGCCATGATGTGGGCGATGTGTGTGCCACATGATACCGCTGTGTGTATGACACGTTTGTCTCGCAGGATGGCCGTTTGTGATTAACACATGCCAACTTGTGTCGCGACAACCTGTGGTTATTCCATTCGGCAAGAGCCCCCCCTCCTCATCCCCCGCTGTAACGCCGCGCGATTTGTTCGTTTTCGTGGAAGGTGTTTCTATTCGTTTGTCTCCCTCCATGTCTCGGTTGGCCGCCCCGGTGGGAACCTCCGGTTCTGAAACGGGCCTCGCCGCTGTCCGCCTTCGCGTTGAGTCGCGTTGGTGCGATGAAAAACAGTGGGGATTGAAGCTTGTGTATACCATACATGTATGCCCCAGCTTCCCCCCCCCGCCGGCGCTATGGCTCGAAAGGGAGGCGTGATGAATGGTCTAATGACTAACGCAAGCAACGAATCAGCACCCCCCCCCAAGAAAAAAAAATTGCATGCCCAACCCCAGCGTTGTTCTTCCCCTCGCCCTCGATCTTGGCATCCATCTGAAATGGCGGACGGTACGGCTGCTGTTCTGTCTCTTTCGTCAGCCCTTCTGCAACTTTTTGGCGTGCCTGACCAAGATGACCCCCGCGGCAAAGCGGAGCTTCCTGCTGTTTGTTCTAGGCTGCCCACACCTCCCGCCAGGAGGGCTCTGCGCCTTAACGCCTCCCCTCGAGGTGAGAAACCCCCTCGCCTTGGGCTTGTATCCACTCTTTTCTATTTTTGTTTTTATTTGTATGCGCTTTTGCTGGATAAGGATGGAACAATATTCTACATTATACCATTTTTTCCCGCAATTTTGCTTGTAGTGCTCGAAACAGCCGAAGTATGTCACCTGTATGCTCTCTTAAAATGCCCAATGATACCAAACTAATTGCTAGCGTAGTGGATGGATACCGGGACACACAAGCCTACCTCCCTTTCCCCGTTATTTTCGTTACTGCGTAAGTTATACATATGAATGTGTAGCCCTTTTACTTGTTGACCTTGGTTTTGCTTTATTTTAGTACAGCGACGATAAAAAGGACACCGGACGGGGGCGGGGGGGAGGGGTAGTGAGTGTTGCTGAAAAGGTCGTTGGGCGCTGCCCCTTCAATCCCCTTTCCCCTCGAGTGAATACAGAACCAAAAGAGCCAATGGATGAATGGGCGATCGAATAAATGAGCGAATGATCGATCGAATTATTTATGATCAAAGGACCAAGTGAAATGAATGAACGAGCGGACGAAGGACCAATTGAATGAATGGACAAATCAATGATCGATTGATCTAATGGGAAAATGATATGAATGGACGATCGAGCGACCGAATGAAATGACCAAAGAATAATCCCTGGAGTTGGTCAATCGATCGATCGAACGACCAAACGAACGAATGAGTTAATGGCAGAAAGGAACAAACCGTAATGGAAAATGGTCGATCGATGTACTAGGTGAGCCGTAAACAAGGCGCGGGCGGAGCGTTCGCGCTAGAGGATGAGGTGGACAGAGAACTCCCTTTCGCACGGACCTGCACACATACGGTGAGGGAACATTTTTGTCTGTGATTACTGTCGCTTTATTTCTCTCTTGTTTTTTTTTTTTTTTTTTTTTCTGTTTTTCGGTCTTTGGTTGCGGTGAAGGGACTCTTCAATGGTGTGTGTAGTGCCGCTTGCTTCTCCGTTGCGTTCGTTTTGCTTTGTTTTGTTCTCCTCTCTTGTTTATTCTCTCTTCGTCCGGTTGGTTGTTTCTTGTGTCTATTCTACAGTTCGGTTTGCTTGTTATCGCTCATCGCTCCCCGCGGTCTGGCCTGTACCCCTCACATTTCCTCGCTCTTGCGCTCTTGCGGTTTTTTTATTCCCCGTTCGTTCGTTCGTTTGCTCCTCCGCTCGCTCGGCCACAGCTGCATCTTCCACCGTACTCCAAGTACGAGGTGCTTAGCGAGAAGCTCACCTACGCGATCGACAACAGCAGAGGCGTCATCGACAGGGATTAAGAGACACATATCCCCCCCCCGCCCCCCCTCCCCCCGAAGCCAGAGGCCTCGTCGTGTCCAAACTTACGCGTGATCCTTCCGCTACTCGTTGCCTCTGGGTCGTTTGATCACTCGGTCGCTTGGGCTTTCAGATCGGTCGTTTGAGCGTTCGGCCATGTTGCTCGGTCGTTTGATGGTTCGTTCATTCGATCGTTCGATTATGCGATTCTTTGAGTGTTCGGTCATTCGATCATTCGGCCATCTGGGCATTCGGTCGTACGGACGTTCGGTAGTTTTGGCGTTCGGTCGTTCGTTCGGGCGACCATTCGATCGTTTGGTGGGCGACCATTCCATCGTTTGGTCGTCGGTCATTCGGTCGTTTGGTCGCTTGGGCGTTCGGTTAATTCGGTTGTTCGATCCTTCGGTCTTCCGATTATTCCGCCATTCGGTGTCGTTCGGTCATTCGATTGTTCGGCCGTATGGTAGTTTGGCCGTTCGGGTGCTCGATCGCTCGGTCGTTTGGTCATTCGTTCACTCTTTCGGTATTTGGGTCAAAAATCGTTCGCCTCCTCATGACACAGCAGTCAAGAGAGTGAGAAATGAAAGCCTGAGAGGCGGGGATGGCCGAAGGGAATGGGGTGGGGTGGGGGCGGGGCGGGGCGGGGCGGGGGGCGATGCGGGGGCAGGTTTTGATGTGTATCGTTCACTCTCTTGATGGTGCCTCCGGTATCTATCTGACACTGCGGTAGGCCTATCTGACGCTGCGGTGTAATCGGACGAAGCAGGGTGCCCCGCTTGCACCACTCTATTAATATGGCGTTGATAGATGGAGAAGGTTCTGGGTGAAATATCGTGCCCAAAATTTTGCGTATTTGTTTCTTCTCTTGGCTGAGCAAGTAGAAGGTCGGCCACTACAGTATGGCCACAGGGGGGCAGCATCTCGTCGCTCTCGTGGTGCCAGTCTGCCTTGTCTGTCTGTCTGTCTGTACGTCCGTCCGTCTGTGTGCCTGTCTTGTGTCGTGTCTCTCGGTGTGTTCATGTGCGTGTGCGTGTGTTTTGATGATATTTTCGACGCGTTGGGAAGGCGGCTGGCGTGAAAGGAGCACTACCACTTACGTACGTACTCGTGCCTGATATATACTGGCTACCGTTAGTTGTTTTGTTTTGTTGTAGCCCTTTTACTACTGAAAAACTACACTAATTCCAAGTAGTTTGTTGCCACAAAAGTGGGTGCAGTTCTAAAGGGTTTAAACCCGCTCTCTGTAAGTCGTGCATGCTCGTGCGGCAACAGATGGGCGCGGCATAGGCTAGGTTAAGCTAGAGCAGGGCACTGAGCAGGTTGGGGTGAGGCAGCGGAAGGGCGGGGGGGCCGGGGGGGAGGGTCTGGTGTGTACAACATGGGACCATGCCTTCCACGAGCGATACCACACCGCTGGTTTCCTCTGTATTTCATTTTGTGTAGATCCTGGAGTTGTTCTTGTGCCTCAGGGCGCGCGCCCCAACCTCCCCCCCCCCCGAAATATTCGCTCTCGGCCAGTGCTGGTGCTGTTGGTGGACCCCCCCCGCACACATGCGCTGTTGTCCTCCTCGGGAGTGGCAACCTCGGCGAGGCACGCGTAGCGGGCGAAGAGACTCGTACATTTATTTTTTCAATCCACGTGCCGAGACCGACCCGACCGACCGACTGACCGACCAATCTCAGACCGACCAACCAGCCAGGTAGCCCAACCAGCCGGCTGTGTCATGAGTCATTGTGTGCAGGGTTTGCTATTTTTTGGGGTGGCGTTTTGCGCGGAGGCTGACAAACAATACAGTTGTGCTCGGGGTGTGCATGGGATGTGTTTTTTGCGCGACACGGGGGGGGCAAGCGGCGGGTAGGCGGGCGGGCGGGGGGTGCGGTGGTGTTGCGTGACACGACGAGCGGGGGCGGGCGGGTGGGTGGGTAGGTGGAAGAGTGTGCGGTGATGGTGGCGGCGGTGATGGTGGCGGCGGTGACGGTTGGAGACTGGCGTCTTGCCGTTGAGTGGTGCGGCGCGCACTGATGCTGGCTGGTGTAGGAGGTCGTTGGTTGGTTGGTCGACGTTTCTTGTGTGTTTGATTTTTTTGCCGTCTCAAGCGGAGAGGTCACATGGTTGGAGTGCAAGAACACGTACGTGCAGGGGATGTAGAAGGAAAGAGAGGGGGACAGAGACAGAAAAGTTGGGAGGGGGGGGGAGGGGGGGGGTTGAGGAATGGGGGGAGAAGATGAGGGAGGAGAGAGCTGAGAACTCGATGTTGGTGTTTGTTTTCTATGGCGATCTGATGCACGCTAAGTATGGTTAAATAACATGTTATTATGAATCTTGAACGTTTTCTTTTTTATACTGAATTCTTGCTATCGATAAGTCTCAGAACTGCACGTGGCAGTCGACTGTGGGTCCCTTTGTTCGACGCTGCAGATAACCGTCGTAAACAGCTGACCGCTACTACGAGTACCCAAAGCAAAGCAACACACCGCACTGCAACGCAACGCAACGCAAAGCACCGCATTCAGCGCAGCGCTTGAGTGGCCGCCCTAGGGTGGATCGGACGCTCTATATCGAAGTTTGAACCCATGGTCTAATTTCACTTCACAGATAGATACGCTTGCTTGTGGTTGGCTCGTGGGTGCACCCCAAAGGTTTGATTTTGATGCAGCTCGAAAATCATACGACAGCGATGTCTGAAGCTGTCACACATCAGACGGATCAGATCCCTATTATTTATCATCTACTTGTATGTGATCTATGCCTTTTTGAGAGGGCAGATCTCTGGTCTATGTTATATCCGCATGGCCTAGATCGTGTTGCGGACAATCTGCGTGATCTGGCGCATGTTTCGCTGCGTTGGACGAAGGCTAGGTAGGGAGGGATGTTATGATAGATGTTATGATGATGTTATGATGTTATGATATGACGATGTTACGATGCTGTTAGGATTATTATGTTATGATGATGTTATGATAATGTTATGATGATGTTACCATGATGTTACCATGATGTCACCATGATGTTACGATGACGTTACGATGATGTTATGATTATGTTATGATTATGTTATGATTATGTTATGATAATGTTATGATTATGTTACGATTATGTTATGTTATATTATGTTATGTTATATTATGTTATGTTATGTTATGTTATGATGTTATGATGTTATGATGTTAATACCCCCATTTTCACTACCGTGGGATGTTGGGCCACACGCACGACTGACTCTGTAGTTCACGGAGGGGACAAAAAAAAAGCTTTCTTCGTGTATGGCGATTTTTTTGGCGCAGCGCGTAGTGCAGCTTATCGCTCATCACTCCACATTATTTCGGATTCATTTATGTCGCAAATATTAAGACGGCACGAAAGAAAGCGCGTGAGATCGACCCAAAGGAACGGGGGCCTCCTCCCTCGCGCGAGTGACACCGAGCACCGCGGAGGGACAAAAAGCCCCCGACCGTACGTAGTCTGGTTCGTTGCATCAATCGTCTGTGCTGCGCCAATAATCCTGCCTAAAAAATATCACATGACGACCACAGGGAGGGCTGTTCATACCTGGTAGGATTTAGATCATCTACGTCGTGGTCTGTTCGATGTGTGGAAGCTTTATACTCTGTACGCCGACTGCTTCCAGAACATCAGCACTTTTCGACGCATCGAAAGATAGAGAACGCGATGGGCCCACGCATTACCTAGGCCGAGATATATATGGAAGCTCCATCCAGCTCCTACGTTTGCTGAGTGCGCAAGGGCCCCTTAGTTCCTAGTAGGACGAGGGAGGGGAGAGGCGCGACGTACGTGTCTTCGCTGCGAGACACCCACTCATATCATACCACCCCTCTTGAGGTCAAATAAGTCGGTTGGCGATCTGTGGTTTTTACGACCGTTCGCGCTGAACCGGACCTCATGTATACATACTACATAATACTCCGGAGTACGTAAGATCAATCAAGCACGCCGAATACAACGTAGGACATATCCCGCATTCAGGCTTATCTATGTATGGTGTCTTTTTTTTAGACACCTCTTTCTTACTATGGTATGGTTCTAGTTTTAGCGTGGGATTGTCCGTCAAGGGGTAAGAGTGCCGTCCATCGACATGATACTCGCATGTCCTTGGGTATGGTACTACAGGTAAGTAAAGCAGGAGCAACCCTCTGGTGCACCGCACTTTTTTTTTCTGGAACCCTGCCTGACGATTAGAACATATAGTAGAAGAGCGATGTGCGTGATGCGATGGTTACACACAAAAAAAAACTTTTTTGATACATACCGGGTATATACTAACGGGTTTTGGAAGAGAAAACTCTACCGGTGGTGCATCTTTCCTAGCAGCACAGCATGCACGACGGCCACGGCGGCCATAGCACAGCATCGACGACCCCCAAAACGCAGCATCTAGGACGGCCGCACTTCACAAGCCAAAGCATCCAACCACGCACGGGTCACCCCATAACCGTAGGGTTCGGGTTATTAGGTTTCGGGTTATTAGGTTTCGGGTTATTAGGGTTCGGGTTATAAGGTTTCGGGTTATTAGGGTTCGGGTTCTGGTCGGGGTTAGCGTCGATCCCCCCTGACCACCACCACCCTGCGTATATTATCCTATCAATGGTAAAGTATGGAGCCAAATATATTTCCTAGAAACAGGTTGGTCTATAATCCGTTTAATACAGCCTCAACTACTAAGTAACTCCCCCCACCCCGTGCGGTTTTTTGGAAGGGTGTGCACAGCAGTTCACCCTTCATACGACTCGCCGAACACCTCACGGCGCTTCGCGCTTGGTGCAAGCAATGTCTGCCTGGTTGGCGAAAACCCGACGTGCTCCGTCCCGGCAAGGTAGGGATGCGAGAGGGTCTATGGTCATACGACTACGGCCACAACATGCACAAACTGAGTACCCCCCACACACACTTGCGGTCGCCTCGTGAGCGAAAATCCATAACACTACAATGTAGTACTACTTCGAAAGTATATAAATAGTAAATAGTACCGGTAGTAAGTGTTTGGCCCAGGGTTTTGTAGGGATGCGAGGGCCTATCTATCCTGTGCTCTAACTAAATACTACGGTCATGCATGACAACCATGAGTATCACCCCCCCGCTAATTCGCTATTACTTCGTAAGTCGTAGTAGTTGTGTAGCAGTAATAATAGTAGTAGTAGTAGTAGTAGTAGTAGTAGTAGTAGTATTACGGGGGACCATAGTAAATAGGACCTACGGTACAGACAAAAACCAATATATTTCCCTATTTTGACTAACAATATTTGGTCCTATTTACTATGGTCCCCCGTAGTAGTAGTGACCACGGCCAAGAGTCGAGAAGCGCATTATTGTTGTTGGTGGTGTACGAGACTATTATAGTCTATACGACGAGCACAAAAACTGCTATTTTAACTGCATGCAGCATGATATCATAGAATACCACCATGCAGCACTCAATAACCGCGGTATAAGGTGGAGAAAGACACATACATGTCATGAGCCTTGAACACCCCGCCCATCCATCTCACACGAAAGTCCGTTGGTGGACCATAGACCTGACGCATTTTCACCGAACGTGGTCTCTAGAATTAGTTATTTTTACTAACGTTTCGATGTTTGTTTGCCGTTTTTCGTTTTGGTGCGAGATGCAAGTAGCTGATTAAAATAATATATAGTCGACTTCGGTCGGGGATGGATTATGGCATGATGGCCTCATACCGCCGATCACAATGAGAATCCCACCTTATGTGACATATATATCATAACATGCAGAGAGCCTTCTTACCGTATGTGACGGTGTAGTCTATAGCACACCCCCTCGGACGAGTTTCGATCAGTCATATATATGTATGCCGATTTCTCGACTACCGGTAGATTAAGTCTAAAGGCCGAGCGACACGTCTATGGAAATATCTGGACGACATCCTCCCAAAGCCGCCACCGTTCTTCTTCGTGCCGCGCTGGTTTCGGAGCCAGCCCACTAGCGGTAGATTTGCAGCAGAAAGTCCCTGAGCTCCTCACACATGAGGAACTCAATATCTCACCCTAACCCTGACTCCGAAGGCATTCACTCGCACAACCCGACCAAGCTTGTATGCCTTAGTCCAAAAATAAAATGTACTCGTGATACTGCTTCATTATTAGCCGGCAGTTCCTCGCATACGTGAGGAAATCCATCGCCCAGGGACTTTTTGGCCCAATCATACAACTGCAACCCCTGCAGGGAGATGACTCTCCTAAGGAGGAAACCCGCTCAGCATTTCATACCAGGGGGGGGTGTTATACACTAAGTTATAACACTGTCATATATATACGGCAACTAACTCGTAATGCGCGCGATCGGAGTATCACACATAGCTTGCAAAGATGAGTTTCGACGAAATCTTCGATCTCACAGCTGGAGGAGTGTATTTTCATTTATTTTTTATAATATATACGGTAGATTCCCCTAGGCTCGGCATGCCCTCCAAAGATGTGTGTGTATTATGTATTATAAAAAATGAAAATACACTCCAGCTGTGAGATCGAAGATTTCGTCGAAACTCATCTTTGCAAGCTGTGTGTGATACTCCGATCGCGCGTATTAAGAGTTGTGTGTCCTCATTAAGGATATAGGTCGGCGACTCCCCTTACAACTACAGTGTAGCTATCAGGGTCAACAGGATGATTTTAGTCAGTCTGTGCGCGGAAACTATAAAACCCGTTTCTGAGGGGGACAAAATCTGACAGCTGTGAAGGGAAATGTAACCTTTGATCAAGTGAATCTTGTAAGTCGAATAACCGGTGAGGGGGTGGGGCGGAGTTTTGAAGGACGTGGGGGCCTGGTTTTGATCAAAAGTGATCGGGTTTGGAGGAGGGGGGGGGGGGGGGGAAGGGGGCAATTTGTGCATGTAAGCTATAAATCCTTTCGAGGGGATAAATCTGACGGTTTTGGCATCAGTATATTATTGGGGGCGGGGGGGGGGGGTTGGGGCGGGGGGGGCGGGGGGCGGGGGGGGCAGCTCAATATGTGCCTGGAAACTATACATTATTTTGAGGGGATAAATGTGACGGTTTTGGAAATAATACATCAGTTTATCATGTATATCCTGGGGTAAGTCGTACAATCAGTGAGTAAAGAGAGGGTGGAGTGTTCGAGGGGGTGGGGTTGGGATGGGTTGGGGGGGAGGTGGGGGGTGTGGGGGCGGGGGGGGGGCGGGGGGGGGAGGAAGGGCTTTAGGTGAGGGGTTTGTTATACGTGTGGTGCTAGGTCTAGGCGATGGTGCGGGTGATGGGGAAAAAGGGGGCGTTCGAGGCGGGGGGAGGGGGGGGGAACACAGCGGCATGGATGGCTCTCGAAAGATAATGAGGTGATATCCTATGCGTGAAGTGTTGTATGTATAACATGCAACACTTACGTGGGGGTTGCGGGACAATATGATACATAGCAGGATAACAATTGTAGTAATAGTACCGGTGTACTCGGTGTTTGTTTAGGTCTTTCGTATCACTTCGTCGTATTGATATTATAATAGCCTATTATACGTACACTGCTGCTGCTATTAACAGCAGCAGCAGCAAGCAGCAAGCAGCGAGCAGCTAGCAGCTGCTGTTTGTTACAATTAAAGTTTTTTTTTTTTTTCCTCACACTTTCACTTTCCAGCTTCTTCTGGACATACAAGCCGTGGTCACAGGTGTCGTCCCTTCTCCCCCCCGGTTCTCGCCTTCAATTTTTGTAGTGCATAGGGTTCAGCAGTCCCTTTGCTCGTCGATTTTTCATCGAGTGTTGTTGCTAACTCACGCTCTCGCGCTTTCCGCAAGTCAATTTGTGCACAAGCAAAAGTCCCCACGAAGTTATACGAGTATGGACTCGGCGGGGCTCGAACTCACGAAACTGACCTATACCAGGCTCGAAGATAACCTGATACGCCACCGGGGCGACCGGTCTCCTGTGGTATGTACCTGGTATTGACTGTGTATGTTTCCATTTTCCCGCAGCGTCGGGCTTGAGCAGACCTGAGCTTAGAAGATACTCCGGTAGGCAGACGATGATGGGGCCCGACAGCCGAAAGCGACTAAAAAAAAAAAAATGTTTCCTGCTGCTTGCTTCTTGCTTCTGCTGCTGCTGCTGCTTGCTGCGCTGTTGTTTTTTTTTCGCCGTCATTTTCCGAGTCTCCTGTCAACCGTCTTGTCAAAACCACGACTCACCACGCGTATCTTCTCCACAACCTACTACTATGTAAATATGTACAACCTGCTACATGCACGTATCATATTACAACATGTTACGACAACAACAGCAAAATACCTCACTCACAAAACTCGCTCGAAGCGGCGGCGTGTGTTAGCTCGCTTCAGCAGCAAGCAGACGAACCTGTCTGTGGGTGTGTGGTATAAGCAGGAGAAGGACGTACTATCGATTTTTATTTTTTATTTTTTCGGGATCAAGCATTTTACGTTGGGGGGTTCCTTTTTTTGGCTCTTTTGCAGTAGAATCTGATGGGCTCACAGGAAGGGGGGGCAACAGGCAACAAACAAAACAACCACTACGATAGTAAGTACCGGTACTTAATAATAATACTGCTGTTTGTTAATAACAGTAGTACATTTTTTATCTTCTTGTTTTGGTCACCGGAAAGATCCCTAGACTAATGGTGTCGATATCATAAATGAATAATTAAAAATTCATTTTTTTAATGCGCGTGGACTTCAGTTAGTGCGACAATGCTGCTGCTGCGGGTGGCCTTGACCTCGTAAAGCACGCGCACATTGTCCGCATGATCATCACAGGCATCTTCCACCCGGCGCGGGTATAAGAGGCAAGAGGGGCAATACGCAGCAGCATCAGCAGCAGCACCAGCACCAGCACCAGCAAAACCACCACCGGAAGCACCACCACCACCTCCATCACCATCAGCACCACCAGCAGCACCGTCGCCAGTAGCATCACCAGCACTACCAGCACCATCACCAGCACCACACCAGCAGCAGCAAACCGCAGTGGCAGTGACAAGGCTAATATCTCTTGTTAGCTTGCTATTGAAAGTCTGCCCCCCGATCCATGGCCCCTACAACCACCGCCGATTATGGAAAATGCCAATCTCCAGTTCGTGGTACTACATGCGACGTCCCCTTCTTCTCGAGCCTTCACGGCAGGGAGCGCCGCTCCCTTCGCGACATCGACAAGCTAGACCTGCAAGCAGCAGTCAAGTACGGAATCAAGGAGCGGGGGCGGCCAGACCCAGCCACGGGCATGGCAAGATGGAAGTACACCTACGCGGACATCGTCTACATAACGGACGCATTCTCCACGCGGGAAATTACCTCATACGCTGTGCCTATCGACATCCCGCGCCCCACGTTAACGGCCGAGCACTTCCAGGCCTACGAGGCCGCCAAGCAGTGCCTCGAGAAGGACCCGTCCTCGTGCACCTCGCACACGGTCATCGTGGTCGATCAGTCCGGGTCCATGAAGACGTCCGACGTTTTCGATTTCCGCAACCGCTCCCAAGCGGTTTTTGGGATGTTGGCCCTGGATTTTGTCGCTAAGCAGCGCGTGAGCGGAGAGGGCTCCGACACCGACGTGGTGTCGTTGGTCCTCATGCGCGACTCGGCGGAGGTGATCGTGGAGCGGGAGCCCATGGGGATGGTCTTGTACGATATGTTCGCTGGCCTGCACGACGACGGGAAGCCGCGGTCGCACGGCCACTACCTGCCCGCCCTCGCCGCCGCCGAGGAGCTACTCCGGGGGAAGGGCACCCATGGCTGCTGTGCGCTATCCCTCTTATTCCTCTCGGACGGGAGGCCTAGCGACCAAATTGTCTGCGACGGTGGCGAGAGCTATCAGAATGTTGTGGACACCATCACGGACATGGTGCGTTCTCTAGCGGGGTTGTTCGGTCAACAGCTCTGCCTGACAACCCTCGGGGTCGCCCGTCGGGACGGAGACTTTTCCGTTCTCGAGGCGATGGCTGAGGCCGCCCGGGACGCGGGTGCGCACGGCGAGTTTCACAGGCCGGAACTGTCAGCCGAGGGCCTGAGCACCGCCATCGCCAGCAGCGTCTTGTCGTTGACGACCACAAGGCGTAGACTGACAACCCTGGCTGACGAGGGCAGGCAGCCGAGGAGGCTGCGCCATGTGAACAAAGAAGCCGCGGGTTCCTCGTGGGGGAACGCGCCTACCACTGAGCTGGGCTGGGTGGTGTATTCGGGCAGGGTTCAGCGATACGTGTACTCGTCGGAGGCGAAGCAAAAAAAACGGAACCCGTGGGTTCCCGTGAGTTGCTTCAACCCGGAGGCGAACGGTATCGCAATCCGCACCAAGGCTTTGGGAGAGGGTGCGGAGCGTCTGGTCCACGGTCTACAGGTGTGTCCGACGATTAGTAATGTCTTTGATATGATAGAACCTACATGGACTACAGAGTAGTAGGTATTCCGTGCATTGCAAGGATCTTGACGGCGCCGCAGCGCTTGTTGTGGCACCAACACTGAACATCTCCTCCTCCTGCTTTGTACTAGAAGGAAGTGTTACGTTGTGGTTTGATAAACCGGTGCGATGTTTAATTTCAATCTCGTCTGGAGGACGGACATTGTATGCCCGTAAGATAGATACCGCCAGGTATGCGTCTGTCTGCAGAGTGGTATCTATAATGAATGCGGCCCTCCAACACGCAGAACGTAACAAATACACGCAGCGCAGTTCGTTGGTTATGCACATACGGTAGAGCCTAGGGTTCTAGACTAGGGTATAAACTATATACTACCCTTCCTTGCTGCTGTATAGTGTAACGGGTTTCGACATGAAATCTTCGATTTCACAGCTGTTGTGTAGACTATCGTACGAGCAGTGTATTACAAATTTTATGATAGTCAAGTGGAAACTAACCCGCGTGTGGGTGCAGACACTGCTAGGTGTGTCGTGTAGGTGCGCTACTACTCTCACGTAAGCTCGATGAGCTTGATTTTAATAGCTGCCCTTCGACAATCTTACGAAATACTCTTGCTTCTTGTAGACCCTCCTGCCTCATGCATGTGCACGCTTGTTTTCGGGGCCTCCGACAAAGTTCAAGCCCAACGAAACTTCACATTCAGCAAAAAAAACGAATACTTGAGCGATTTACTGCGACTCAAATCCTCTGCCAAAATTTTTGACAACAGTTTTTTTCAAAGAAGTGCGGCCTTTTTTTTCACGGTGTGCGGTGTGCGGTTTTGCCGGTTCTACCGAACGGACCACACAGCGCCATATGAATAGGACTGCCTAATTTCGCCAACGAAAAGGTATATGGGGGGGGTTGTGCGCCACTTGGCGGTATATAGACGGCAAAGTAAATAGTAAACCTTGGTGGTGTGATACACGACGTACGCAGAAACACCAACATCAGTATTATTACCATTATTATTAGGAAGCGCTCATAACGATATCTTGTATAAAAAATTAAATCACTACAATGGGATCCGAAGGGTGCGCCAGCTAGCGTTGGGCTGCGAAAGCAACTGAGTTAAATCGACACACGACGCGTATGAAAATACGTAGAAGTGTGGTGAGCTTAAGCTTTATTTTTCCCCATCCGCCGGAGGATAATAATAATAAAAGAAAAAAAAAAAAAAAATACACTCCGTCCAGCTGTGAGATCGAAGATAAAATTTCGTCGAAACTCATCTTTGCAAGCTGTGTGTGATATTCCGATCGCGCGTATTACTGGGCGTGTCCTCATTAAGGATATACGTCGGCATCACTATAACGTTGATATAAAGCACCACCAAGGACTTGTTCCCCATACATCGAATATGTCTTCTTACCGCGCTGTGGCATATATGCCTTGGCCTTTCCTCGGCTTTCTGCTCTACGTACGTCATACTTCGAAGTAAGTGCTTATTGAGGCGTCGTATTTTATAACTAATTTTCAAGGACGTCAGCCGTGAGTTTGACGAATTTCAGGTCAATACTCATCTTTGCAAGCTAGCTGCGTTGTTGGTACTCGTATGTGTTTTTCTTACCTCTCTCTGTGGTACATGCATGCCTTGGCCCCTCTCCTGTTTTCTGCACTGCGCACGCCGTACGAAGGTGCTTATTATTGAGGCGTGTTGTCCACCTTGTTTCCGCCATTTCGCTCTGCACCAGTCCCCTCTTCTCGTTTGGGCGTCCATGGGCTTTCGCGTATGATTTCCCCGAATTTTCCTGTCTTAGCTTCCAACACAATACATGAATAAGAATGGCCCTGTAGTAGTAGGCCACATTTTTCCAGAGTTTATCTACACCAATTTTTTGCTAGTATTTTCGGGTCCGACGTTTGTTCACGCCCCCCCCCCCCCTAGGCTTCCTTATAGTATCAACCCCCGAAACCGTGGTAGTTTCGCTTGATCCTCATTATAAATTAGCCTGAACTCCGCTTGCACCGTGTGTGCATGCGCCCCGCTAGCATTTAATTTTAAAAGTTGTTCGTTGGTCGTGACCCCCCTCTCTGTCCGGCTCGTGGTATCATCAGCCCGCTACTGTACTCGTACATCGTAACAGTTTCGTCTGATTCCTTCTCAGCCGAGATATCGTCTGCGCCATGTGCTCGCTCTTCCGCAGCATTTCTGTGTCTTCCGTTCGTTGTGTCACGACCCCATTTTTGCCGTCCTTACGGTATGCATACAAGCTGGCAAACTCGTATCAGTGGTTTTTCTATCTTGGTTTTTCTTCCCGCTGCACTGTGTGCCGGATGGGAACGTATACCCTCTCCCGCCTTTGCAGTGTGTGCATGTTCGGAACGTATGCTCTCCCGCCTCTTCAGTGGGTGCGTCTTCGGAACGTTACCTTTCCGTTTTCGCGTCCATGCATTCTTGTCATTCCTGGGCACGCTTGCTCCCTAGTGGTTATAGCTGTGCGCAGCTATCGACCGTAGTAGCCTCCCCCCCCTTTTCTCTTGGGATAATTTGTTCGTCAACACCTAGGGCGAATGTTGGCTTCGCACCCTACTGTCCCAAAACGATTCTACCTGGTAGGTACCAGTATAGTCAGTGATATCGCCTCGTGGCTCTCCAATACGTA
This sequence comes from Undaria pinnatifida, assembly GCA_012845835.1. Lineage (NCBI taxonomy): Eukaryota > Phaeophyceae > Laminariales > Alariaceae > Undaria > Undaria pinnatifida. The sequence continues at coordinate 10,069,243 of JABAKD010000010.1, forward strand.
GCCCCTCCAAGTCTGACTATCCCTGTGGCTCCCGAAACGTTTTAACGTACAGTAGTAGTTTGCCTTCTGTCTTCTTCGCCGCGTTCAGGGTATGGCATTTGTTCGTTTTTCGGTGATCATCATGGTCACCTTGAACTTGAACTTTTGCCCAAGTTTTTTTACCTTTTTCTACAAAAGTATGACGAGTGCGTGATTGTGATTTTTGCTTCCACCTTGTACCGCCGTTGTAGCCTGCTCACGTTTCGTGCACACCGACAAACCATGGTGTTTCAGTACCATTTTGAGGTCTTGCATCGTCTGTTTTCCACCTCGTTCTATGCGCTTGGTGGCAACGTAGATGATTCCCGCGTTGTTTTTCTTCGTCTTCGCGAGGCATGGACCTCCTCTTTTTATGTTGTTGGACTTTCCTTGCTTCTTGGCGTACTTTTTCCCCACGAATATCTTCGCTGCACCTTAGCCCCAGCCGCTTAGTAGTGAGGCATTCCAGCTATCGCTACCGTGATGAGGTCGCACGTTGTCGACCATTGGCTTCACGCTGAGAGCCCCCCTAGGTCCCACGTTAGCGGTCCCGTCCTGACCCTCCAGCCCACTTGTCGGTTCTCTTTGGCCTCTACTTCCTTTTTGGTGATCCCGCCTCCAATAATAGCTCCTTGCTCTCGGGCTTCGTTCTAGATTTATAACCAGCGGATTTTATTCGACCCCTGGACCATTTTTTTTTGCCTTTTTATCGGCACCCCCGCCCCTACGGTCCAACGGTGTACCGACCTCCATTCTGGCTTTGCGGCATTCAGGTCTTGTTCCTCTTGACCATCTTTAGTTACGTTTTTCGGCATACCTGCCCTTGGGGTTCAGCAACACCGGCCTCATTCGTGGCTTTGCAGCCCGTCCTGACTGTGCAGTCCTCAGACCGCCCCCTCTTGGCCCACGATTTCCTCTTGCCTTCTTGGCGTATACCTGTCGCATGGATCCTACGCTTTGACCTCAGCCTAGATTTGCAGCCCATACAGGCCGTTTCCTGTCGACTCCCCCCTTTCATGTTATGTTTTCGGCGAAATCGCTTCAGGAAGAATAACGTCGCTACATACCTAGTGTTCCTCGTTTCATTCAAGCTAGCCTTTCAAGGTCCCTTGTCATGGACCCCCGTTTTTCAGGCTGCCGTACGTCGCTATTACACGGCTTGCCTACTTTCTGTTTTTCCCTGCTTTTTTCTCGGCCACCTCTTTAGGGTTGCTCCAAGTTGGCGACCCCGTGTTCCCGACGTACAGTACCTAGCTGCGGCTTCATTCGTGTTGTCTCATCTGTTCCCTACCTTCTTTCTTGAGCAGCTACACACTCCAGCGCTGCTTCGAGCTCAACTAGTATCTTCTTGTCGACAAGATTTTTTGGCTTGCTTTGTGATGGTTGAATAGCCTTGCTACGTTTGCTGGTATTGTTCCTGTTCTTAGTTGGCCTCTCAAGGTGTCATGATGCCTTCTCTCTTTCTGCCTTCGGATATAACCTTCTACCTTTCTGTGTGGACGTTTCAGTTTCGTCCTTGTTTGCGTATTGCCTTGGTCAGGTGACCTCGCCACGTACGTATCTCTTGTCTTTTTTTTTGTACTGTACCCAGATAGCTTCTAAGGGTACCCCGCTGTTGCCCCCCCAAGTTCAGCTTTCCGGCGTACCCCACGCCTTCAGTACCACCATTTCGGTGTTGTTTATGCCATTGTTTAGGTACTATCTTTCTTTGAGTTATCGTGACTTGTTTTCGTAGCCTCCTTTTTCCCGTTCAACAGTTCGATCGAAGGCTTTACGCTAGCCTCCTAGGTCAAACATTACGGCCCCTGCTTTCGTTACACCTCAGCGTACGGGTTTTTCCTCTTTTGCCTTTCGACCAGTGGTCCCACGTCAACCTCTCAGGTCCAACTTTGCGGACCCTGGCATTGTCTCAAGGCAGTGTGCTTTGTTTTCTCTTAGACTTGGTTCAGGCTCTCTCTCTTCTGCCTTTTGACCAATGGCCCCGCGCTTGCCTACTTCTTCGCGTTATGGTGCTTTCTCTTTGACCGTCCAACCGATGCCCCCACGTCAGCCTTCCATGTCCAACGTAGCGGACCCTGGCAGTCTTTTGGACAGTGTTCCTTGTTTTCTCTCTTCTTGTCTTTATTAGGCAAATGGCCCGACCGCCCGCCTCTTCGGCTTCGCGCTTCGGGCCCTAAATTTTGTCTGGCCTTCGCAGCGTGACACGTCCTCCTTTCTTCCTTTCTGGCATTGTTTCCACGTCGTCTATACCTCTCTCTTGTTCCCCTTTTTAGCATCCTTGCGCTCAGTGATCTCGCCCTTCGTGTTTTCGTTGGCCGAGTGCTCCTACTGTGGCATACACCGTAGATACATACCCCTTTCTATGAGCTCCATCACAGGGTTGTATGTCTTGCAATGAGGCGTCTTAGCCTCATCATTATGTACGACGTGTGGGGGAATCTATGGCCTTATTTCCGTTTGTTTCGAATAGACGCATCTTTGATCCCCTTTCCAGTTTCTGAATGTATTTTCTGTTGAAATCCTTTGATTGCCAGCGATCTGCATCTATCTACGACTGTTCAGGGTGACCTAACGTTGTAGAGTGCCCTCCCTAGATGAATAGGCTATAGATTCGATGTGAAACCAGGTGATACTAGATGTCACATTCATGTCAAGGCCATCATAGATGGACGGTAATGTAGGTGACGGTGATGGGACAGGCCCAGGAAGCCTCTCATCGCTCACTGCCCTGCTTTGCCCTGCCCTGTTCTGCTCTTGTACGTGTTTCTTAGCGTTTTGTTGCTTCAGTAGGGTATAATGTAAGCCTTGAGTTTAGCCAGCGAGCCATGAGGAGAGATGGATATGAAGACACCGGAACCCACGTGGAGCACGCCTTCCCAACACTTCTCAACACCGACCAGCCTCGGGATCACCTCTTCACACAGATATATTTTGGTCTCGCATCGTTCGCGCAGTTAGTTGTTGTAGCAGTAGCTTCTTCTACAAAAACCAGCATTCACTATGCGATCTAAAAAGTGCTTCTTGACGCCCCCCCAAGACCGCCATTTTTTTTCATGTGTATGTGTGGTACATAGAACAGTTCGTGCATCCCACAGCCGTCAGGTTGTGTCCCCCCGCGAAACAGGCATTCTATTTTCCGTGCGCAAAGTGAATCAAAAAGAGTGGTCGTCTTGGTACGACGCCGTTGACCCTGGTACTAGCTAGCTCTATGGGGAGTCGCGGGCCTATATGCTGCCTTGAGGACATATATATGCACACCCCATAACACGCGCGATCGGAGTAGTCTATATATCACGCTCAGGCTGCAAATATGACTTTAAACGAGTCCTCGATCTCAACAACCTTTATAAAAAATACGCATTGCCTGGTGCGTGGGATGGCCTACGAGGTATAATAGGGCTCGGCCTTGTATGGCGTTCATAAGTAATGAGGCCGACAGGCACGCCCAACAGACCCGGGCAACGTCAACCACAACCCCCTTAAGTGCGTTTTTTTTTTTCTGGAACAAAACGGGTACTACTGTACTGTAGTACTCCAGGTATGTACGTTTCGGCAACAAAGAAAGTGAACGTACTTTACGTATGGGTAATAAAAGATTTTCGACGCGTGCTACGGTAGAGGTAGCACTTAACTTTTCGTCTGAATTTTTTTTAAACGAAAAAAAGGCTTCTTGACGCCAAATCGTCGGAAATAGGCCGCGTTTTTTTTTTTTCTCATGATTCTCTCGTTGTGTACCTCGAGGCCGTGGGATTTGTTTTCGTCCGGCAGCAGCTTTATTCGGCTCCAAATAAGGTCTTGAGCTCCTAAACTGAGGGGTAGTATTGAGAAAAAAAGTGGCGCACCTCTATCGTAACACACGCGTTTTTTTTTCTTCAAGCATTTATTTTTTGGAGTTACGTGCTACGTGTAATTACGGCAAAACCGGTGATGCAGTTAGTTGTTGTGAAATCCCGTGAAGGGGATGAATGTAATCAATCCCCGGGGTTTCCCCTCACTTTTCATTTTAAAATTGCGCAAATATTATGTTAACGTCACCGCCTTCGTGATTTTGGGCAACAACACAACAACAGTTAACAGCGTATAATCAATCGGATCCTCGAGGAGGGAGATGGGAATAATAGTTGAAAACAATCCCCTATCGCCGTCTGGAGGAACGCCTCACATTCATCCAAGAACAGTCTGTGGTATTCAGGATTCGCTCGTGGTGAGCTCTGTTTTTTCTTCGCACAAAGTAAGAATAAGATGAAGAGTTGAGACTCCATCCACCCACCCCACGAGCACACATAGATAGTTCAAAAGATTACATATTATACATAATCCAGAGGAAGGAACGTTGCTCAGAAGCTCAACAAGAGCAAGGACACAGAGGTACTGCTGTAGACAGTTCTTCTTTACCGCCGGAGAAAATGACACAATTACCGTAGCACTAGGTGATATACCAGCACACACACGACTACTCTGTGACTGTTATCGCCGACGGGGCGGAAGCACCCTCCGTGGAGGTGTCTCCGCCCTTTTTTTTTCTCCCATACTAGATCTGAAAAGAACTGTCGACCAGATACAAAGAACGGTCAATCAACGACAACAGGCTACACCGATAACCAACAGCAGGCTACACCTGTTTCACATGTAATATTTAGTTCCGGCAGTTTGTTCAGTTACGCTTTGAAAAGTTATTCATCTACCACCGTCAGCTGTGAATTCGGCAAAGTTTAGGGGCGATACTCATCTTTGCGAGCTGCGTAGTACATCGCGCCGGTCGTACGTTTTCAGCTCGGTTTTAATGAGTCAAAACCTAACATAAAATGGCTTTGTATTGGAAAGCTTATCATGCTTGACCAAGTGTACGCTATTCTTTGTTGCGGGTAGTTTTCCGCAACGCCGTAACGCATGTATCATACCTCCCTGCAAAAAACAAGGCAACAATAGACTATACGCCTACCTATGATACGCCCCACGGATCACCAAAATATATCCAATAGGCCGCAGTTTTTTGGCGATCAAAACAGACAAAAATCTGCAAAAAATGCTGTTGGGGCACCTGGATTCTGGATGCGTCGGTAGGGCGTATTGCGGGCGACTCCGGTCTTCTAGAAGGAATTCGGTGCGACCGATCGCGGAAGAGCGTCGGCGTTCTTTGCTTGGTCCCTCCTCCCTCCCTTCGATCAATATTTTTGGCAAAAACACTATTATTATATTTGGTCCTTCCCTTCACGTGAAAGCATCTCCCGCCGTGCGTTGCCGCCCCTTCCCATATCAAGACAACAATGTTTCCGTGAGTTGCGCCGTTCGAATGTGTGAAGAAATAAAAGTGTGTGTTGACATCCCTTCCCGCCAAAAAAACATTCCCAGCCGTCAATTCCCATCCCTTCAATATTTCCCGCCGTAAATTGCCGTCCCGTCCCGCCCAAGAACTTTCCCTTGGCAAACACCAAATAAATATTGTCTCGTCACGAGCTTTCGGTACCGTGTGTGTAAAGACCTTGATAGCAGTTCACCCAGGGATCAGACGATATCTAATCACTTATCCTTCGTGCTATTACTACTGTAAGTCAAAGCAATACTTGATTTTTAATCTCTATACTATGTGGGGGAGACGAAATAAGTAACACCTGACCGGTAACTTAACAATAATTGCGTTCCCCTGACGTACATTTTTGGTTTTGGGACGATGTCAGGAAATCGACTCCTCCGGGAATAGGAAACCGTCGTTCGTCGGCCCCAAGCTCGTCGCCAAGGAAAGCAGGTACGTCGGGGAGGAGGACCTTAAGATGAACTTCCACGAGTGCTTCGCAAAAACCCAGCTGAAGGCCAAGCGACTCGCCGTCAAGTTTAACGGAAAAGTGCGGAGCCATCTCAACCTTAAGGGCCTGTCCGCCACTCGTGTCTGGGACGTGACGTTCGCCGACTGCTGGGTGTACGAGTTCACCGAGGCAGGGTCGTCATTTCTGCGTGGCGTTCTTGCCGAGAAGTTGCTCGAGCCCGCCCGGGGGTATACCAAATGGAATGGGAACAATGGATACGTCCACGGCGAGGCCGGCGCGTCCTCTGCTGTCGAACCGTTGGTGCAGCAGCAGGCGTATCAGCGGCAGCAGAATCGCTTGGACGGCAATAATTTGGATGCGCTTCTGGAAGAGGACGAGGAAGGGTCTGACAGCGACAGCGACAGCGACGGCAGTGTCCAAAACGACAAGGACGACACTGCCGAATACATGCCCCCGGCTGCCGTTAGTCCGCGTGGCTTGGCTCTTCGGCCGGATGCCGCCCGTGAACGTGGAGATGGACGTAATCGGGCAGAAGCTATCCTTGCCTTCGCCCCTAGTGAAACCAATCCCCGTGCTTCCTTCGCCCCAACGGCGCAGTGCTACGTTCAGGCGTTCTCCCATTTCACCTACCGCCACACCCGTCGCAAGCTGTTGGTGTGCGACCTGCAGGGGGTGCTGACCACCACGGCCGCCGCTGCTGCCGCTGACGAACATCGCGCTGGCGTGTTCGAGCTGACTGATCCGGTCATCCACTACAGGTCTGACACCGACCGGAGGCAAGTCTACGGAAAAACGGACCTGGGGCGTAAAGGCATCACCGCGTTCTTCACGACCCACCAGTGCAATGACGTCTGCCGCTTGCTCGGTCTCAAGGGGCGCGCCTGAGTGAAAACATTCAAGGCCGTCGATCTTCCACCCAGGGCACAGTACCCACGACAGGTTTGACTCCGGGCACGCGGCTAAGCGTAACAAAGAGGGGTGGATGCACCGGATACCTCAGTTTTTTTTTTTTTCCCCTCCTAGCTTGTTACCACCGCAAAAACGCACGATGTTTTTTGTTTCCCCCCCCCGACCGCCCGGCTTCAACCTGCGGGCTATGCGCGCTCAAACGGGGGCAATAGAGTACATACCCAGACGGCATAGGCCATGCCAAAAATGGCTGGTATGGTATGCCACTCGGCCCGGAAACGTGAGGATCGTTCGAACGATCTTCACATGTTTCCGGGCAAAGTGGTACCTGGCGTGTGACTGCACTTTTTTTTGTGCTTGGGTGCCTTAAAGATTTAGGTGCGTTGAATGTGGGAGTTCATGGAAATTTTCGTGGGCGACACCGTGCGGGGAATGGGACGCCCCTTGCGTCAAACAAAGCGAAAAACTCGTCGTGAACAACAATGCGCTTCCCGCTCTGTTTAATGCAGCGGGGGTCCCCGCTCAAGGGGAAAAGTTTTCCTTGGGAGCGGACTCTGAGCCTACATAGCCTCATGAAGAGTGTATTCCATAGACATCGAACCGTGGTTGGTTATCCCCCCCGAAAGAGATATACCAGTAGGCGGGAGGAGGAGGGCGTGGCTACAAACATGTGCCCGTGTGGCACAGCAACAGAGTAGGACCCACATAGTAGGAGAACGTGAAATATGCAAGGAGGAACGGGATGCGTTGGAGGAGGAGATGAGGAAATTAGACGAATGTGACATGGAAGAGTTTCGTAGATTAGAGAGTAGCGAGAAAACGATCGCTGTCCTAGGAGATAGATGGTGGCCGCAGGCGGCGAAACAGGACGGGGATAGGATCAGCAAACAGTTTTTTATGTGGTATATGGAAGGATCGTAATGAGCGCCCAAATGTTGGAGACGTCTCGATTGGTAGTAGGAACGGTGCTCCGTCTCGAAAGGGATGCCTGGTCAATGGTCAAATTACTAAGAAGGCAAGCAACAAATGAGTACCCCCCCCCCCCCCCGCGCGCGCGCGCACGCCCGTGTGCCTGGTGAAAACCCGACCTGCTCCACCCAGGTACTGTAGGGATGCGAGGGTCTATGGCCTGACAGCCTGCGGCCATGCATGGTAACGAGTTCCCCCTTCCTCTCCCAATCGTGCGGTAAATTGGTTTCCCTGGAGAGCTCAGAAGGCGTTGTGCTATATCGCTGGCCCCTATATACGTATTTGTAGCAGGAATCTCGTGTTGGGGTTTTCCCTGGGCGCGTTTCCTTTGTGGCTGTTGCAATAGGAATTATCCTGAGGGTTTTATGTCGGGCGTGGTTAATTGACTACTGCGCTCGATGTTGTTGTATTCGGCGAAGTTCTGATTTCGACAGTCGACCAATAGTAGAGAGAGAGTGCATTATAATATCACAAATATAATAGCGTGTCCAGTACCCTGAGCCGAGCGAGGTTCAGGACGCGCTTTTGTTTCTTTACACAAACGACGAGGAAACGGTGGCGCGGGAAAAATCGCAGTACGAGATAAAATAGCAAATACGTAGTTTAACACGTTCACGGGAGAAATAGACGCGTGAGAAATGCATTGGCTTGAGAGTTCCTTCGCGTGCTCCTTGTGCCCGGACATATAGCCCGCGAGCGACCGAGCGAGGGGGGGAGCACGGACCGAGGCTTTTGGTCTCGAGCGGCCTCCCGTTCGTTGAGTGCTACGAGGAGCGTACTGAGAGCACGAACGAGCGCTAAAACCGACGTTCTGTTGTGACTTCAATCCCCACTTGGTTTTGAGTTCTTGTTGTTCGACAACCGCTCGCAGCACACTCAGCGGTCCTTCCACGATGATTCGTTCGTAAAGGCAATAGTTGCGGAGGGGAGGTTCCAGTAGTTGGGTCACTTTTTTTCTTAGGCGATCTTCTTGCTTATGAGCCATGCTGATTTTGGGCCCGCTATTTTGCTTATGGGCGGGGCTCGTCAACTCATGGGGACTCCCCGTTTGGTGTTTTTTGCGTTCGGTCTCATAAATTAGTAATAATAAAAGTGATTCGCCTGCTACACGGCCATTCATTGTGGCTGTAATCGTCGGGTGACGCAACAACTATTCGAGCAGCATCGAGTCTGGGCTCCATTATACCCCCCCCCTCCCCCCGTGCTTACCCCCTCCCCCTACCCAGCATGACTCCACGACGGTATTTTCGTTTTTGAGAGCTTTTTGTCGCACCGGATCAGCTATAAAGCTCCTCTTGCGACAAACCTGGGAGCATCGTTAGGTTTCCCGCCCCCCGGTCCCCCCCCAGCTGCAACATTGCTCTCGTAATACGTTAATACGAGTATGTTGTTTCGATTGTAGTGATGTTGCATCGGACAAGAGGTATAGCGATCCTACTGCGAGAAGCCTGAAATAATCACTTAGGTATGCTCCCTCCCCCCCCCCCACGACCACCGAACCATGTGGCTCGAACAACATGTTCCTTTGCCTTTGACGATACTGTTGCGCGCCGGTGGTCGAGCATAGCAGGGCTTCTCGCGGGAGCAACCGCGAATGATAACTAGGTACACTCCCTCTCCAACTGAAGTCACCTCTTTGTACCCCCTTCCTGCAGCATGGCTCGGATAATGTGTTCGTTCACCTTTTAATGATGCTGCGTCCGGGGGTGACGTTTGAAACTCATGTGTCCTTACGTCAGGCACATGGGAGAAAAATTGGGTGTACCCCCCGGGCCCCCCCCGAGCTCATCATGGCTCGAATAACACGTTGGGTCGGCTTTGATGAGACTATCTCTTGCACCGGGTGAATGAAGAATACAGCTCTTCATAAACGGAGTCTATGAGAATAATGACCCCCCCCCCCCAACAATTAGATACCTCCCTCCTATTGCAATATGATCGGTCGCCTTTTTGGCAATGTTGCACCGGGTCGGGTATACAGAGCTAATCAGTATCAGGAATCGGGGAGAAGAACGGGTATGAATACCCCCCCCACACACACGCCAATTGGAGGTACGCCCCTAAGGCCGTGTAGCATGTATAGCATGGCCGTTGGTGTGTGGTATATTTTGTGTGTGATGTGCGTGATATTCTTGTACCGGGTGAGATGTACAGCTCCTTACGCGGGAAACCTGGGAGAAATAATATATACCCTACCCCCCCCCCCCCTCCCCCGACGCCTACACCTGGTTGGTGAAAACCCGGCGTGTCCCGTCTCGGCAATGCAGGGATGCGAGGGTCATGCCACTATGGTCACGGCTATGCATGAAAATTGTCCCCCCCCCCCCCCCCCTCCCCTGCCGCGGTATGGCTTGGATGATATGTTCGTTCACCTTTGGTGGTTATAGGGTGATTGGTGTTGTGCACCGAGTAGATCACAACCGGACCACAACATGAGAGTACAATCACTCTAGAATAGTCTAGTCTGAGGCACAGTGATAACAGCTTTTCAAGGCGATGACCTGACTTCAGTGACTTTAGTGTGCGGTCGAGTGTTCTCTTTTGGTTCGCGCTGTGGCAACCTGATTTCACTGACTTCAGGATGCGGTTGGGTGTTTTTTTTTGGTCCGCTATGGTAAGGTTGCACCGTGTAGATCTTCTATGGCGAGGTATCTTATAGCCTTCTATGGTGAGATATATTATGGTCTTCTATGGTGAGATATATTATGGTCTTCTATGGTGATATACATTATGGTAAATTGGAGCCAAGGATAAGGTTTCTCCGTCACATGCTGCTCACTGTTTAGGTTTTGTTTCGCGCTTGATAAGGCTGTACGGAGTAGGATAGATCGCCCGCATAAAAGTGAGCTTATGATGGAACACCTTTTTCTCGGTGACATTTTCTTCTGGCTTGGCAACGGCACGATGGTATTGTTATACTAATTTGAGGAAGTTATCTCCGTGATGTTGCTCACTTGAGTATTTTCGCTGCCACCTTTCATAAACCTAGACAGATATAGATCGACGCACGAAAGTCTTTTTTTGTCGCGGGGGGGGGGCAAGTTTTTCCTCGGCGGCATTGCTTACTGAATACCAATGCTCTGGCGGCACCATGTAGGTTTTGTTCACCTTTGGTAACATTGCACCGAGTATATCACGGCGGCCGTAAGTTGGAACAAGGTTTCTCCGTGCGACAGTTGCTCACCAAACACGTCAGATTCGCCTTTCACAAGGTTGAGGTTTGCTAGAACATCTCTGTCCCGAGCAAGCCCCGATAGCGGGTAACTTGGAGCAAGACCTCTCTCGGTAATACTTGTCACGCGGTGTTTTTTTTTTTTTCTTCACCTCTGATAACTAAGTGCTGGTGGTTGCGTATGAAGGGCGCGCGCTACGCTAAAGGTAGCACTCTTTATCGTCCTCTGAAGATAGTTTCGGAAATAACGGGGGAGCTAACTCCTTAACCCAGTAATAAAAGTCTCGTCGGAAATGGTTCATTTTTATTCCATGATTCTTCTTTTGTAAAAAATATTTCAAGGGGCGTCAGCCTTGAGTTCGACGAATTTCAGGTCAATTCGTACTCATCTTTGCAAGCTGCGTTGTTAGTACTTGCAACATACTATACGGGTGAGTTTTTTATTGGGAGGGGTCCTATTTTTTGTCCACCATAAATGGTTAGTGTTGGTATTTTTACTTTGAGCCATCCCACTAGCGGTAGATTTGCAGCATCAGAAAAGTCCCTGAGCTCCTCACATGAGGAACGCAACATCTCACCCGAAAAAATGACTTCGAAGGCATTCGTTTGCACAACCCGACCAAGCTCCTTATGCCTTAGTCCAAAAATACAATGCACTCGTGAAATTACTTCATTGACCGGCAGTTCCTCACATAAGGAACTCAATCGCCCAGGGACTTTTGGGCGCAGAAAGTGCAACCCCTAACGTGGTATTTTTACTATTTCTTCTTGTACACCTGGGCCATGGCATTTTTCATCCTGGTACAAAGTATCTCAGCCATACTTTTCTCGAAATTGAGTTATTATGGGGAGAGGTCTTGACCTAAGCGCCAACAGTCGGTGAGGAAGGAACCCTCAGAAAATAAGTGGTGCACTTACCTCTGTCGTGGCACGTGTCGAAGAAGGAAGGAACACGGTATAGTGGGGGATGGGGGCTTTGTCCGAAGGAAAGGTGTAAATGAAGCGAAGCGAGCCCGAACGAACGCGTTTGTTCTCTCTCTCCACCCGTGAAGTCGTCAGGGATGGTTGCTCGGCTTATTCGTGTTCAACCTCCATTCAGTATGCAACGCTGCGCAAGGGTGCGGTATGTTTATTTGGTAGAGGGCATATATATATACCCTGGGGCACCCGGGTACTATATAGCTCTGGCATGTGCATGGGTATCACCCCCTCGAGTACATGCCCTACTGAGCACGCCCGTGCAGCTCTGTCCGCCATTATATCAATATGCGACGCAGGTTGCAAGGGCATTTGTAGTGCCTGTGGAAGGGTGTATGCCCTGGGGTGTCCGGTTAGAGTCGTCATCGCCATACCACGGCGGCAGGGGTGTCCATTTTTTAGAGGCCAACAGATGCTGCTGACCGATATGGCGGCTTTTTTCCGGTTCAGCTCCTCAAGTACGGACATTTTACGACTGACTGTATTTGTTTTTGGGACTAGCGCATATAAAAGTATTGGTCGCCGCGGGTTGCGCGAACAAATGTCTTCGAAGTCGTGTTTCGGCCGCCATGAGATATCGATATTCAGCTATCTCCTCATGCGAGGATAGAGCCCTAAAAAATCTTAGAAACTTCTGACGCTGTGCACCGCTGGCGTTGAATGACTCGTCACAAGATCTGGACGCTTTTTACCAGGTACCCGAGTACCCCCTATAGCTGGTACGTACACTACTAAACACGCCCTTGCAACGTTAACCGAAGGTCATGCAACATTGCAAGGGGATGTTAAGTAGTGTGTATACCCTCGGGTACCGAGCCTGGTTGTGCTTACCGTATTCGAGTAGGTGCCGGGGTACCCCCCTCAGGTACACACACCGTACTAAACACGCCCTTGCAACGCTGATCGCCAAATTCCTTACGCAACGCTGTAACGGTATGCTTAGTTGCATATGTACCCTGGGGTACCCGGGTACCGAGCGTGGTTATTTTTACTGTACTCGGATAAGTGTCCGGTCCGGGTACCCCCTGGAGTACATACCCTATGAAACACACCCTCATAGCGTTAACCACCATTCAGCACACAACGTTACAGGGGTACGATTAGTAGCGGATACACCTTGGGATATATACCCGGGTACCGAACCTGGTTGATTTTCCCATACTTGGGCCAGGTACCCGGGTACCTCTAGGATACGTGAACTGCTAAGCACACCCTTGAAACGTTGACAGCAGAGCATAAAGGACATCTACGAAGAAGTTGGTGTGGTCTGTAAATGTCCAACGAGGTCGGTCGTAGCCCTTCTTTGTTTTCCATAGTATTCTATAGTAATATGTAGGTACTCATAGGTGTTTGGCGAGGCTGTGGTCGTAGACCCCACCTTGCTATTATTCTAGTATACGGGGCTAAACACTTGACAGGAACGGGACGGTCCAAGTCATCATCAGCGTGTTTTGTGTATGAATGCACCATAGACCACGCCCGCCCACGAGGCAGAGCTCCACCGTGACGCACGCAACACTTGGTTGGGTTGGCTGACCGGAATAAGTAATGGCAGCCCGGCCCTGCTAGCGCAACTAGTTGGTAATGATACATTCACCCGCGGGTGAGTATAATAATGCGAGCAACTTTCTTCGTGGTGAAAGCTACTTTTGCTCATGGGCCCTGCGCATGACAACTATGATCCCGCACATTTTTGTTTTCGGCAGGAACATACCCCCCCCCCCCCCCCTGTTATCGAGACAAGGGTAAGTCGCACATACAATCCGTTTATTTTTTTATTTCATAATGTTCCTCAGGTGATACAACAAGACAAGAGGAGAGCTTGTGGGTGCCACTCTCCTGTAACATACAGGGTTAATATACACATACCAGAGACGCAAAGGCTCTGTTCAGCACTGTCCCTCTAATCAACGCGACCACCCGCTCGTCACGGGTCGCGCAGCATGCTCCTGCGCGGACACCGCTCACACCGCGCGTTGCGGATGAGATGTTGCATGCGGATAACGACTGCTAGGTAAAGGTTGTACCCGTTGAGCTATTTCGGTGTGTGACGTCACTGGGTGAGCGCTACGATATAGTTGTAGCACTATTTAGGTAGGGGGGGGTCACTTTTTCACTATTTATGGTGGACTTGAGCCACTCTCACGAGTGAGTGGCTGTGTACCCCACTCCCTGCGATTTGCTTGGCGCAGCGTCAGCTAACCCTTCCATTGCGGATTCTTATCGGGGAAAAAAAAAAAATAGGCTACGGCAGGGGGGGGTCACTTCTGAGGCCTTTGAGGCCTTTGTTTTGCAGCGTTTTGTTCGGGGTCCCTCGCGCAAGTGAAGTCCCCCTTTCGCGGTCTAAGCTTTATCGTACTGCTTCAATTTTGCGATATCGATCCGCAACGGTTGGCAAAAGCTACACGGCACGCCAAAAAAAATCGCCTGAAGTATTTTTTGTCCGTGAGGCACAGAGTCACTCGTGCGAGTGCTGAAAACCCGCCAGTAATGAAGAGTGAGGCTACATCATAATATCCCCCCTAGTACCGTAGCCGCCTTGGACAGAGTTAAACAGCACCAAAGCTAAAATCGCAAAGAAAAAGAAGAGGGGGGTCACTCGCGCGAGAGACCCCGAACAACACTGCAAACAACGAAATGACCTCGCGACGTGCCGTACCGTGGGTTATGTTTGCATTTATTCCCATTCAACTTGTTTATTTTTTTTCTTGCAGCGCACCCACGGCTGTGCGCGCTGTATTACATGGCATCGATGCTTAGATACGCTACGTCGAGCAAGGAGGAACGAGGTGACCTTCTCGCCGTCTTCCTACCGCCGGTAGTGTCGATACAACCTCCTTGCCGACATTACCGCGTGGTGCTGGTACAACCATCACACCAACCAATCAGCACCATGAATACGCACGCGTACGAAAGAACCTAGTCTAGGCATATTGAAAAATAAAGCAAATTAAATGAATCAAGGAAAGCAAAACACCATAACGGCATGCCCTATCAGTAGAAACATGCAGCAAAGGCATTATTAGGCATACAGGGCATAAAGAAAGGTAATAACAAAATGCATTAAGGGAAAAGCACAGCAAGGCGAGGAAGTCCGGACGATTATGGCCATGGGACGATGATGGCCATACCCTGACTCCAGTCTCCTCGGAAGCACGCCCCCCGGCCCCCTGCTGAGCTTGGCGTCGGTTGAAAACGACGTTGTTGAACGCGCCTCTCACTACGTGAGCTGGACCACCAGGGTACCGCCTTTTTTCGGGTGTTTATGTCTTGGCGGTACCCGAGATGGTGGCCGAGTTAGACCATGCTGTGCGGAGTGGACAACCTTGTTTCCACGCAAGGGGGATGACATCACGTAGTGTGCATATGTCAGGCAAGGCACTCGGGAGGCAGTTACATAGTATCCCTATTGCTGTCTCTGGAAGTAGCCACACCAGAAAATAAACTAATTGATTGGAAGAGGTAACCCGATTAGCAAGAAAGTAGGCGCAAGAGATGCGGAAGTCCGCCTCGCAAGTAGTTCTTATAGTAGGATGCAGGTCATTCTTCATGTGACTCGCCAAACACCTCACGGCGCTTCGCGCTTGGTGCACGTGATATGTGCCTGGTTGGTGAAAACCCGACGTGCTCCGTCCCTGCAAAGTAGGGATGCGAGGGCCAATGATCATACAACTACGACTGTGCATGAAACGGGTACGCCCCCCCCCCGCGCCGCGCGCATGCTTTGGTGGCAACAGTGGGTAGCGCGATCGCGGCGTGCATGTGGTGCTCTGCCTCTCTACAGTTCTCCGCGTCACGCTGTTTTTGCATGAATGCTTCCGCCCCCTCCTCAACCCGTCGAAACCATCTGCCGGCCTTCCGTGCTGCCTGTCGCCACCTATCGAATTCATGCCAAATTCCGTCATAAGTTTCTCTAGGCACCCCATCCAATCCTTCTCCTGCCACCCGGAGAAAATTCCTTACCTCCACCCAGCTCCCTGGTCATCACCCGCGGCAGACGCTCCTCCCCCATGTACGTACCACAAACCCCACGAACAATATAGCCTCTGTCTGCGCACCGTGTCTTGATGGTCTCGGAGTCTGTCTAGGCAACCGCGTCGGCATTCGAGAGGTTGTGGTCGTCGCGCTTTTGATTTTTCTGCCAGCCGAGGCATTGGAGGAGCATGGAGCCGTGAACTTGCCATAGATATCCTGTTGTAATCAAGCTTGTTGACCGCACTCGTGGGGTAGCACCTCGATCGCCTCGGCTTTCAGCACCCGCACCTTCAGTCGAAGACGCACACCCGGTCGGTCATATAATTCCATCTTGCACCGCTGGAAGCATGCCCTGGCCCTATGAAGACACCGTGCTATCTCGACGCTGATCCCTCAGTCTGCGCTGATAGCCCCGCCGAAGTGCACAAATTCGATCGTTATATAGACTATATAGACTATTTGTTTGAGAGTCTGGCCGGCTGCAGATGCGACGGTGAACGACACTTTCCCACCATATTTCGTCTACAGGCACAGTATCCCCGTCTTGGCCTCCGAGACCGTAAACCCGAACGCCGAGCACGCAGACACGATGAACGTCATCGTCCTCTCCATCCCTCCTGATGATCGCGATAGGATGCCCTCATCCCCGTCCGTCGACTTTGCCCGCCCGCGGCTTGCCTTTCCTTTCTTCCTTCTCCATATTTCGCTGGAGCTGCACTATGCTGACCGTGACGGCTGCATGCTGACCGTGACGGCTGCATCAGCGAGGAGACGTTTCTCGGCCACACGCAGTACCGATGCGAAAAACGTGTTGAACAGCACACACACCCTTGCCGAAGATTCTGCCCCACATCGAACGCATCCCGTCGAGCACTCCCATCACCCGGCCGCACGCATGCTCGCACGCCGTTGTGGAATTGATGAACGACGGCGAGCATTCTCGTAGGTACGTCAAAGCGAGCAAGGGCAGTCCACAGAAAGATTCGGCGGACGGGCCCATGTGCTTTGGCGAGGTCTTGATCAAGCTCAGGTACGGTAAAGGCCCCTCAATAAGGTGGTCTGGGAAAGGCGGTATCCCGATAAAGGCCGTCAAAATCGCTTGGCGCGACTGGGGAATTGATTGCACTCACAACCTGGAATGAATACGGTGGCTTCTCCCAGTAAGGGAATCATATTGCTCAGGCATAACACCACCTTGCCTGGAAACCCTTACTGCACAGGGGAGTGTCCTTCTTACGCACCAGTTCCTGCAGGCGTCCTACTAGTGGACCATCATGGCAACAGTCGAGCGCCGGGGTCTAAACCTACGCTGTTCCTCCGGGAAAATGCCTTTGCGTTCGCAGTAGCCACTGAGGCGATCCGCGATGACTTCGAGGAGTACTTCGCCGACGTGCTTCACGAACCACGAGGGAGATGCCGCCATAGTCCGCGCAGGCCGCACTCCCTCCAATCTTTCTTGTGGTGCAGCGCCTAGATGGTTGTATATGTCCATTGTTGCGGTACGCCAAGCGTGTACTGCCGGTATGCCTGATATCAGGCAACGCTCTCACAGCAACTTCAGCTGAAGCTCCAGGCGCTGTTCTCTGCTCTCGGCCACACGTCGACAGGCTGACGTCCCCTCGCCAATAGGGTGGTAATCACTCGTACTAGTCGGCTGCTCGTGCTTTCTTCCGCGTCCGCGTTGCCATCTGATCTGCCATCTCATATCTCATGGTGTGTTGATTCCGCCGCATTTCCATGTTCCGCTGTTGATTTGATTCCACCGCATTTCCCTGTTCCCGGTGTAATAACGCCGGGTTTCCATACTGTCCGGAGTAATAAATGACTCGAATTATAGCGACCAAGATCGCTGTTTTCGGTAGTCTCGACAACAACGGACAAATCGCGATCCGAGCCTTTCTTCAAACACAGCACACAGGAGCAGCACCACGAGCACCAAGCAAGCAATATTTTCTGGCAAAAGACACCAGGCACAACGAGGCACCGCGAATACCCTCTCAGAGCACCCCACCCGCCCAATAATCGCCTCTGTCGCGCAACCCCATTGCTGTGAGACAAGCGAGAGCCTAGGTTTGGCTGCTGGAATCGATCATGCCGGACCCAGAGCAGTCTTCAGAGTGAGTTTGAGTTTTTCTTGGGTTTGCTGTTGTTGCGTGTCATACACTGTTCAAGTAAGGCCAGCAATCAAGTTTCTACTCGCCCCATCACGGAAGTATCTAGTCTATGCTTGGCTTCGGAAATTAAACCAACACCATGCAAGCGCGATGGCGTGGCCGACCGACCGACGGCGTGAGCGACGACGGCGACCCAAGGCCGCCATCTACTGTCAACCGAGCGACAAGGTCAATCGCTTGCGCGAGTGAGCAACCGAGCGAAGTCCAAAAAAGAAACCGAACAATCCCAATGAACGAAAAACAAACAAAAACAACGATCTATGTAGTACATACTTCGAAGTACATCACAATCACCATCAAGAACGGACGACACCAACTATCATCAGCCCGTTTCATGTGCACAGATCGCTATCATCATAGGGCTGTGGGTTCCCGACTAGGTGCCATGTAGCTGGCTCCAACTAACTGGCTGTAGTCGACTAGTTTGCTGTCGTCGAAGGCGCCTCCGGAGGATCCCGCTGAAGGCGCCGTCGGAGGCTAAAATAGCGCTATTTGAAATCATTTTATACACAAAAAAGCATGACACCAGGTACTACCAGGTATGATATAGACTAGACCCTAATGGTCGAGTTATCTCTGATTATGACCGCAAATCAGGGAAATTCTATCATATGAAACGCATAGTTATTGATATAGCACCAGAAATATGAATATGCGTCTCTGTTTGGGAGTCTCTCACGCTACGTTGTGTCTTGCCGGTGCATATTCGTTCGACAGGAACTACTCAAACCAGAACGCCAAAAAAATGAACTGAGATATCTCCTACGACAAGAGCATAAGAATGCTTCATAGATGATCAGTCGCTGGCGATTGAAGCACTGCTGCGCATGGTTGAGCTGCAACAAAGCAGTAGTAATCAGCACGTCATACGCACCCTCACTGGCACTGCTGTCACAGTACTCTAGTGGGGGATGCGTGGTTGGTCGGGGTTGGGAAGCGTGTCCCTCATGGTGTCCTTATTGGCTCTCTATAGGCTCGCTGGCTAGGCTCAAAGCTTAGTCTATGCATTATTTCCCTGGATATAATACTAGAATACCGACATAACAGGGCTAGGCAGGGTAGGGTACGGTAGGGCGGGGTAGAGCAGGTAGTGAGACGAGGGGCGTCATGCTTGTCCCATCATCGTCACCACATTATCGCCCATCTATGATGGCCTTGACGTGAATGTGACATCTATTATCACGTGGTTTCACCTCAACCATGACATGGTTTCACGTCGAATCTACTAACTATCCTTCTACGGAGAGCACTCCATTACAATGCGCTACCAACCAACAAACCAAACCAAATTGCGCTCTATGTATCCCCCGAAAGGTGAGGGGTGTAGTCTACATCATTAAACTTTTTTGTGGCAACCCGCGGCAACGCCTATGGCAAGCCGTGGCATTTGGCATGCCACGGCATGCCGTGGCATTTGGCATGCCACGGCATGCCGTGGCAACCCGCGGCACGACTTGCCACGGCCTTCCACGGGCAAGTCTACGGTAAGCGCCACGGCAACGCCACGACAATACCCACGGCAGGCGACGTCAATACCGACGGCACGCCACATTAAGGTCCACTGTAAATTGAAAGGCCCACGGTACACATCGCGGTGACTTCCACGGCAGTATCGACGGCAAGGCCCACGGCAATGTCTATGGCAATGTCTACGGCAACCCCCACAGTAATATCCATGGTGATGTCCACGGCAATAGGGAGGAGCCCTAGAGCCTACTTAGGATAGATCTTCCTGGGGTCGAGTTATTGATTTTGCCACGATTGTTCGTGCTATTCTGTAGAGGAATCACTTCCGACGATGGGATCAAGGCACGGGCGTAAGCCCAGCCCAGCCCAACCCATATAATCATAACCCTAACCCCCCCCCCAGCCATAACCTTGACCCCAACCTTTCGTTTTTTGTAATTGTTCAGACCTGTGGACCACGATCTCCGAAATGCACAATTGGCCTCCCTCACACTAATAGCGAGCAAAATGCTGGGTTGGGTTGGGTTGGGTTGGGTTGGGTTGGGTTGGGTTGGGTTGGGTTGGGTTGGGTTGGGTTGGGTTGGGTTGGGTTGGGTTGGGTTGGGTTGGGTTGGTTGGTTGGGGGGTTGGGTTGGGTTGGGTGGGGGGGTTGGGTTGGGTTGGGTTGGGTTGGTTGGGTGAAGGGTTGGGTTGGGTCGGGGGTTGGGTTGGGTCGGGTTGGGTGTGGACGTTCCTGCTTAAAATACTCCTAGAAATATTAATCTTGGTGGGAAATTCCCTCTCCTATTAATAGATCGTTTCTAGGCATATTGTGGCAATGACCACGGTGCTTCCCACGGGAAGATCCACGGTAGTATCCACAGTAATATCCACGGTAATGCCCACGGCGATGTCCGCGGCAATCACGGCAATGCCCACGGCAATACCCACGACAATGTCCGCGACAATACATCGCCGCAGAGTATCCACGAAGAGTCCCACGGTAATGTGCGCAGTCCACGGTACTGAAATCAAGCGACCTTAGGGTGTACCACGTTGCGTTAGGCCGCACGTGATGGCACCACGATAGACGCCTTCCACGATAGAGGCAGCACTTTTTGCCGATTTTTTTTCCGAAACACGGGACTCCTTAACCCAAAATTGTCGGAAAGACACATTGTTTTTTTGCATGATTCTCGGTTTGTGTACCTAAGCCATGGGGATTTTTTCATCCGGTAGCAGTTTTATTTTTCTCCAAATCCGTTATTGGGAGAGGTCTTAAGCTCCCAAATTAAGGGGTAGTATTGGAAAAAAACCGGTGCGCCTCTATCGTAGCATGGGTCCATATGGGCCGGTTTGATCTTCGCCTAACAAGATGGTGCAGCACTAAATATGTGTGCGCCGCGTATGGTGAGCAGTGTTGGTCCTGAAACTCCTCAAGATCGGAAACTAGATTGAATATTTCCACCCGAAAGGGTGATTTTCTACCGTGTCCTCACCAGCGATTGTGGCAAGGACAATCATTTCGTCTGCCTAAAGAGGCCGCACTACTGTGGCCCCAAACATATGTATACGATACTACCAGATGTACCCGCATGTAGGTCTATCTGTACAACAGCAGTCGCTGCGACTGTTCGTGGGACGTACATAGAAGACCCTCAACGGTTGGCATTACGTTTGACCCGCATCCTTCGCCACAATACTGTTAACGCCGCTGACATCTTGAGCATCACGCCAGTCTACGGCCGGCCGCTGGCGAAGCCCCTTGTAGGAAGTTCGGTTTGTGTGGGTTTGTGTGTTAGACTCAGGCTACGGTAGGGGGGTCCCCTTTTTGGCCTTGTATTTCAGTGGCTAGGGGCCACTCGCGCCAGTAACCCCTTTGTTTCTATGCAATCTTACGTTTTCTTCGTGTTTTACATTGATGAAATCAATCCGCAATGGCAAGGTGATCTAAGCTTCGCCAAAACAAGTGCCTCAACAATTTCCATCCGTGGGGTACGGAGCCACTCGTGCGATTGGCTCAAACACGCCATTGAAAATGGGGGTAACCCCCCTACCGTAGCCTTGGTCGTTAGCCACATGCTCCGGTAGAGGTGCGCCAATTATTTTCTGAGGATCCTCACTCCTCGGCGAGGGCTATAACTCATCACCCACAAAACTGATTCCACAAGAAGAGAAAACTGAAAACGCAAATCGACGCACAATCCCATGGCCTAGGGACACAGACAATTCATACTTTTCATACCTTATTGCGAAAGAAGTGACGCTATTCCCCTATCATTTTGGGTTAAGGAGCCCACCAGATTCGGACAATATTTCGGCCTAAAAGTGCAACCTCTATCGTAGCAGGCGTCGTGGTGGGACGTCTCGTGGAGTCTTGCCGTAGGTCCAGCTGTGGGTCTAGGCATGCGTCTTGCCTTGGTCTTCCCGTAGACGTCATACCGTGAGTTTTGCCGTGGACATTGCCGTGGGCCTTGCCGTCGACGCCACCGGAGAGGTAGCCGTGGGGCTTGCCGTAAAGAGCTTGCCGCGGGCCTTGCCGTGGACATCACCGTGAGTCTTGACGTGGATAGTATCGTGGGACTTGCCGTGGACTCCCTAGGGTTTCCCGCGGCTATTTGCTGCGGCTTTGGCCGCGGGTATGGCCGCGGGTATTGCTGCAGCTATTTGGCGTGGAAATTGCCGTGGCTATTTTCGTGGCATTGCCGTGGTTACTGCCGTCGCTAATACCGTGGGGCTTACCATGGATACCGCTGCGGACATGGATACAGCCGTGGACATTGCCGTGGATATAGCCGTGGCTGTTGCCACGGACGTTGCCGTGAACATTGATGTGGGGGTTTCCGCGGCTTGCCATGGCTTGCCACAGCAATGGTCGCGCACGCACCGCGACATCATGACGTGGTTGTTTGCCGTGGTGACTGCCGTGGCAAGCCCCAAAAAGTCAAATAGTGTGCATCCGGGCCAAGTTCGGACCCAAGGATTCTGCTGGTGTTGTTGGCGTTCGTTTCTCGCCATGTAGACTATGCTCCTAGACAAATTACTGGTCGAAGCCACAAAACGGTATAATAAATTGGGGATTGGAGCCCGTGTATTGTAGACACCGTAAAGGTTTCTTGGTTCCATTGAACCTTGAACTGGTTGTATTTCCCCCGTACACCGTTGCATGTCGTAGAAACCACCGGTAACCGCTTTATAGTTTACCGTTAGCAGTCATGCAGGCTGGATCTACTCCAACATCCTCCCGGTGATCATCACAACGCCGTCGCAACTAGGGCTCTTGCAGGAAATCAAACGGTTATTAGTGTCGCGAAATAGGGTCGAACAACGTGATGCTCAAGCAGCTGGATGAGAAGAAAGACCTCCGACATTACCACCATCATCGTTAAGGATTGCTGACGTTGCGGGATATCATCAATTTCACGACGATGATGATCGTTTGATTAAGGCAGAACCAAGGCAGAAGAATGTGCTGCTCAAGCAGCTGGGTGAGAAGCAAGTACCTCCAACGACATAACCCACCATCGTTTAGGAATGCTGGAGTTGCTGGACATCATGCATGCTGTCTAGCAACTTCAGTAGTCCTGAAGGATGATGGCTACGTTGTCGGAGGTATTTCATTACCATCCAAGTGCTTGAGCAGAAAGCTGTTCTGCGCCCTAATATATGATGACGATGGTGATGGTGATGGTGATGGTGATGGTGATGGTGATGGTAATGATGCTGTCGGAGTTTCTTCCTCCGTGCCTTGAGCTTGTGGAAGCATTAGGCAGTCGTGGAGAAGCTGAGGGGCTCAGTGGCGACGATGCTATGATGGAGGCACAGCCAACGGGATGACGAAGGAGTCGTAGTATACGTAGATTGCGAAGTAGCTGTATGTAGTCTAGTAGTTGCAGTAGTAGAATTTTACGTACGGGAGAAATTGTAGGTGGTCCGTTGCCGTATTATTGCTGCTGAACCAGGGGGTCCCTTTTGGGGTATTTTATTGTGCCCTGGCTCGATGTCACTCGCGCGAGTGACCCCCCTGACCCCCCTGTTTCCTTGTGGCTTTAAGCTTTCGTGTCGATAAAATCGCGGTATGAATCCGGAACGAATGGTAAGCTATGTACGTACGTTGCGCCGAAAAAAATAGAACCTTCAGACCGTGGTACTATAATATATTGTCCATGAGATACAGAGTCGAACTCGTTCGTGCGAGTGGCTCAAACCTGGTGGTGAACATGGGAGTATGATACTACGATGATGCGACAATACCGTAGCCTTGGTCTGCTTGAGACCCTCCATGTCCTTGCCAACGCTTTCCTCCAGAGAGCTGCCTCTGGTACTTTTCATGACTTCTCGGGGGGAAAGACTTTCGGATTTATCACAGAATTATCGCCACCTTCTCCCCCTTCGGAAGATGGTTATTAGACGTCGGGGATCTGCCCAAACTTGACGCGGGCTTTGATTTCGTGGCTTCCAAACCTGAGCCTCCTAGCGATGGGCGCTCGACACCACCCCGCATGCGAAACCTCCAGAATCCCGTCGGCCTCATGATTTCCCGTGGTCGTTGCGACCCCAGTCTCTGCGGCGGGCGTCTCTCCGGCGCCGCCTGCCTCCGAGGGCAGGGGAATGTTGCCGACTGGCGGTGGGGGCTGTTGTCCGTTTTGTCACTGACGTTTCCTCGGCGACTGTTGTCCATCGTGTGGCACTTGTCCTCCGTGCAGGTCACTGTTGATGAGTTGCTCGATGTTGAGTCTTGCCGTCTTTGGATTTTCGTCGGCCTTGTGAGGCTCCCAATAATGGGTGACCATCGATCGATTCTCCGAACAGTCCTACTGCTACTGTTGAAGGACCACCCGGCGGGTGGATTCGCCCGAGCCTGGCAACCGGCTTGGCTTGCCGCGCCTCCTCAGATGTCTCGTTGAAACCGATGGTAAACGCGGAGTCATCTGCAGCGGTCGTGATTGCCACGCACGAAAACCGCCCCTGCAAGCCCCTTGCCGCCCCGGCTCGCCTGCGTTGCTGTTGAACATTGACACCGTTGGTATGCTGGCAAGATGCTTTTCTTTTTTTTTTCTCGCACTTTTACTTTCCAGCTTCAGGACAAGCCGTGGTCACAGGCCCCCCGGTTCTTGCCTACAATTTTTATCGCGCATAGGGTTCAGCAATCCCACTGCTCGTCAATTTTTTATCGAGTGTTGCTAACTCACGCTCTCGCGCTTTCCGCAAGTCAAGATTTGTGCACAAGAAAAAGTCCCCACGAATTTATACGAGTATGCACTCGGCGGGGCGCGAACTCACAAAACTGACCTATACCAGGCTCGAGGGTAACCTGATACGCCACCGGGGCGATCGGCTTATGAAATGCTATTGCATGCCGACGACATTGGGGTGTTGGCACGGGTGCTGGGTATTGGCGACACTGATGCTGCCGTTGTTGGTCTGCTGCTGCTGCACTTTGCCCTCGGCGTCGCTGGGAGTCACGGACCTGTGATAAGAGCACCATTTAGTCCCACCTCCAGTTGTTTTTCTGCTTGTAGTCCGGGTCTTACTTTGGGCAGTCCTTTTATTAGTAATCTTGCTCTTGACGTATGCGGCAAATTATCCCGTTTAGGTGCCTTGGCACAGGCCTGACCAACCCACGGCCCGCAATAGACGGTGTGGTTGGAGGAGGGGCGAGGAGATTCGCGGACGTGTTTCGCATCGTCGACCTTATGTATTCTAGGTTGAAATCGCGATCCCTAACACTCGTGTGCTGCACGAACTCGTACTCCGAAAGAAGAGCGGTGGGGTTCATATCGCTGAAGGGGCCGTCAGTGATCTGCCCCCCCATCTCGTGCGTACAAGCGGTTCCGTGCGGTCTCCATGTTGTACAGGAATTCATCCGGGTCCTGACCCCTCTGTGGTTTTGTGCTATTCAAGCAGTCGTGAAGCTCCTGGCGAGTCGCATTGCTGCAGGCGTTGTAATTTTCCTCCAGCACCTTCCAAGCCTTCTGCCCGTTTCCGATCATCCCTCGCTGTACTGCCGGCACAGCGCTTTACCACCGTGACGGCTCCCCAGCTAGTAACCAGGAAGAGGTTGGTTTTGTTGCGCCCCCACCGCTCCAGGTTGCCTTCTGCCGTTGGGATCGGCTTCCCTTTCCTCGCTAGGACGTTGTGAATGGTGGGAGCTGCCAGGTTGGGGTGGCCTTGATCTCGCCCTCGAAACCGATGAACTTGTGCTTGTCCTGCTTGTCCTTCCCGTTGAAGCTTGGGAGACTTTTGGCTATCGTCTTTATTTTGTTGGATTCGTCCGTTTTTTTAGCGTTTCCTTCTTTTCTTTCTGTTAACCGCACGCAGCAGTATACTGCGGGTTTGTACTCAAATTCACCTTCAACTGGTAAATAGCGTACATTCTCGAAGTAGTTTTCCTTGCTACAGTTGGTGTTGGCGCCAACCGCAATTTCGTCTTTACGGTTTGTCTGTCTTTTACTACGGCAGCATACTGCGGGTTTGGATATCTTACCGCAACAGCATACATACTGCGGGTTTGTTGGATGAAGCGCAGTTTCTATTGCCTCGAGTGAATAGTTGTTACCAGATTTGTTAATACTCGACCCACCAGAAACACAAACGCAACCACAAGGACGCCCCGACGCAGTATGAATCGACGCGCTATGCACTGATATCCTGAGCGGTACACCGACTTGCAGACGCCTGACTCGTCGTCGCGTAGTGTCTAGGATTCATTGGTCAAGCAACTATTTTTTTGTTTTGACGCAAAAAAACTCACTTTCTCGTTTGAATTTTCAATCTTTTCCTGACCATCTCGGTTTGGATCTCTCGTGGTCGTCGTCTTGAGAACCCTCAGATACGTGCTCCTTGCTGTAGACCGTGGCTCATAACCTATTTAGGTGCAATTTGTTGCACCCTTGACAGATGGTCGCACAGGTGGGCGCGGGCAACACTATGCTGCCTTGCTGGTATCGGACAGATGATAGGCCGCAGATGGTACACCCCCAGAAGATTGATATTTGGTAGGAGGAGCCATTTTTTCGGGGCAATGCAAATGAAAGAACTAGACTATAGTCTATACCTCGGAGACTAGTTGGTGGCGCGAGAACTGGGATAGGGTGGGGCATGCGCGTGATCTCTCTCCTAGCTATTCGAACCCCGGTCCTTCGTTCGCAGCAACATATATGCCCGTAGGACCCTGCAACAGTCTGGGGTCCCTGCAAAACAAAGCTTGTCTCCTTGCAGTTTCCCCGCGTAGTGGTCGAAGCGCAACAAAGTACGTCGCATTCTTAGTTGCGCCGCGAACGCGTACGACTGTCACACATCACACATCCACGCGTTGCTCCCTACCGCCACCGATGCTGTTACTGCTGTTCTCGGTTACAGCAGCGTGCTACGGGTGCAATTACTTGCAGTGCTACCTGCAGCAGGTCTGCAATGACGATGAACATTTATCAGGGATGTAGTAGGTGTCCACACACCGTAACACCAGTATCTTCAACGAAAACCTCGAGGTCCTCTTGGGTACAGCGAAAGAACATAATCAATAATATGTTATAGCACTTCTTTACCGGACTGCAATTTGACATGTTGAGACAGTTTTTCCTTGGTAGAGACGTGCGTCCCTGATTCTAAAAGGGCTTTGAGAGCAACGTGCTCTCTAAGGGATACTTGCTGTTGCTCTTGCAGATAGATGCTATTCTTCAGATAGATAGGCCTTTTTTGTGATGTTCTGACGCGTGCTACGATAGCGGTGCACTGCTTTTTTTTTCGTAATACTACCCCTCAATTTGGGAGGCTTAAGACCACTCTCAAAAACTGATTTGGAGAAGGAAAAAAAAATGCTACCGGGTTAAAAAATCCCATGGCCTAGGGGTACACGACGATAATCACGCAAACAAAATCGCGTTTTCCCGACGATTTTGGGTTAAGGAGCCCCGTCATTCAGAAAAAAATTCAGACGAAAACTGATACCTCTATCGTAGCACGCGTCTTCTCTCGATTTGATGTGGCCCATTTCGGTATCAGAAGTATCCCTCCGTTCCCCTCATATCATGTTGATAGACGTCTTTAACTTGTTTAGAGAGGTTTGTCGCGCCGATGTCGCGGTTGGTTGTCTCTTGAGTAGAAAGAAAATGTTAGTCTATAGACTATATTACCAAAGCTCCGCATTCATTTGCATGCGAGCTGATCTGACCAAGGGACTGATTTTCATTCGATCGCCGCGTTCGTAGTCATTTCGGAATATATATGAGGATTCAAAACTTGGCAGTCAGCCGAGATAGTCCCGTCACGTACGGACATATATCGATACTAAAGTCTATGCAGAAGTTCGAAAACCCTGTGCTGCTGATGGCGCTGAAACTGCCTAAGTTGTGGCGAAAAGAGCGATGTCCTTGCTGTAACCGGATTCACTGTCTATGCGAAGAGATATTCTGGATATTATTATGGCGTGCATGCGACCCCCAATCAATACAGAGTAAAGAATATGACGACCAGCGTCACCAAATCCTGATTTCCGCGCCCAATTTCACATGTATACATGTTTGCCCCAAATTTTGACGCGCGTGATTTCGAAACCCTCTTGCGCAGGCATCTATGTAGTCTATGTGCCTCCGTTGATTTTGTTTTTTGCTTGTTGCAAGCTTTTCGGCAATATCTCGAGATTTTTTTTTATTTTTTTCGGAAAACGGTTATAACCCTCCCCCCCTCCCCTAAAATATACATATAATAGTTAGGCTCGGTTGGCACCGACGCTGCAGAACAATATATGTATATTGGAGTTGGGATTGGTTGGCAACGACGCTGTGAAACATGCCAATCACTGCGTGAGCTAGACAACCAGGGTACCGTTTTGTTTTTGATTTTGATTTTTTTGGCGGTTACCATGATGGTTATCGAGTAAGGTCATATTGTGTGGGGTGGAGAACCCTGACTCCGCACAAGGGGAATGGTCGCATCACGTAGTGTGAATATGGTAAGGCACCCACGAGGCAGTTACACAGTAATGCCCATTGCTGTCTCTGGAGCGGCCACACCAGAAAACAAAGTATAACTCATTGGCGCTGTCATCCATAAACAAGAAAGTAGGCACAAGGTGCCAAAGTCCGTCCTACGAGCGGTTCTTGGCAGGATGCAGTTTACCCTTCATGCGACTCGCCGAACAACTCACGGCGCTTCGCGCTTGGTGCAAGCAATGTCTGCCTGGTTGGTGGAAACCCAACGTGCTTCGTCCGGGCATAGTAGGGATGCGAGGGTCTATGGTCATACATACGGCAACGGCCATGCACAAACTGAGTACACCCGCAAACAAACTAAATGAATGGAGCAAAAAAACGAATCTCTGTGGTACACTGAAGAAGCCCCGTACAATTTTTCCGTTCGAAACTCGAATTGGGCTCCAATAAACGCCGGCCAAAACTGTCTGCTCCTCTAGTTTGGACCAGCTCGTACCTATTTGGACTGTTTCGTAACAACATTCAGTCATTTTGCTACGTTTCTGTCCTCCGCTCTGTGCCCAGAATGTTCCGCATTCTTCAGGCTCAGGCTCGGACGATGTTGCGCTCCTCACGGTCAAAGTTGACAGCGCGTCAACAACCAGCGTCTGAAGCTTCAACGAGGCAAGGATCTTGGGCAGCTTCAGCAGCTTCAGGATCTTCAGGAGATTTGACAGTGTCACCGCGAGAACACCTTTACGACGAGTTCGTCGATCTAATAGATCGTCTCGAAATCCATCGGCGCACAAGTGAGTGTGTATTGTCTGGTGTGAGATAGGAAGAGGGCGGGGGAAAGGGCTTTCTCCATGTTATATACCACGCATGCACAATAAAGAACAACAGTAGGCAACAATCATCTCATCTCATTACACCCCGTTCCATCGTGCCGCCCGCTGATCGCTGCGGTTTCATAGGCTATCCTGTTCCTCACATCATCAACGCCGTCTTCTCGAACGCGCACACGGTACGCGGCCTCCGTCGCCTGATGTTCACAAGCGCTATCAACCAAAACGGCTTCTTCTGCGGATCCTCCCCGGGGGGGTCCATCTACTACAGAAGGTCTGCCCTGCACGTAAACGTCAGGTTCAAGACCATGGAAAAGTGCTCCAACTTTCTCAACTCCCTGATGGAATTAGAGCACGCCAACCGCGGAAACGTCGTGCTAGCGTACACGACGCGCGAGACGCAAGACTACCCCGAAGAGTATTGGAGCATCGACTATATGTTCAACCTGCGGCACTACCAAGTAGGACAGGGCGACCCCCCCGTGATGGAGGTGTCAAGGACATCACGGACTCCCCAGTAAGGCCGTGTGGTGTGCCCGAGCAACATGACCGCCTTATGTGGGGAAGCCGCCTTGTTCACTCCAGGTCAGGAGCGCAATTCCCCAGTCGCGCCAAGCAAGCGATTTTTTAATCGTTTTATATCGGGATAACGCAGCCATATTGGCGGAGCTATACTGTTGTTTTGAGCCTCTTTCATATGGATGGGTGCGGCCAAGCTTTAAAAGTGTTGCCTCCTATGTAGGGGAGTACGGGGGATTGAAGTAAGGCGACATAGGAAAGCAATGAGCCCAGTCTATCTCCCACGCTCCACAACACGTTGGACGGGAATTCCAAACCCCCTCCTGCTCTTTGTTTGTGTTGATGCCGCCACTAGAGCCGATGGTGGAAGCTATGCAACAGACTGCCATGCAGTGAGGGCGAAGACGGTAGAGTTCACGCTTACCTAAATCGCGTTCAGGAAACTACGGAAGTACTCAAGGCCAACTACAACAACAGTAGCCGGGCCACTTGTGGTGCCTCTTTGTGCTTCGGTTCCGCCATCATGCCGTCGTGCGGTATTGTTTTTTTTGTTGCGCCGCGCCACCAAATCATGTTCTTGCGCGAGGTTTTGAGTGTGGTACACAGCCTCTCGCGCGGGTGGTCAAAACTCAGCAGTGGTGGAAACGCGGGTATAACAGTAGTTAGTGCAATATACCCTCCTCAACCAGTAGTAGTGAAATTGGGGATACTCTCCTCACCCAGTAGTAGTGAAATTGGGGATATACTCTATACCCAGCAGTGAAATTGGGAATACTCTCCCTACCCAGTAGTAGTGAAAATGGGGATATACCCTCCCCATACCCAGTAGTGAAAACGGGGATACTCTCCCTACCCAGTAGTAGTTGTGAAAATGGGGATATATATACCCTCCCCATACCCAGCAGTGAAATTGGGGATACTCTCCATACCCAGTAGGAGTGAAAGTGGGGATATACCCTCCCCATACCCAGTAGTGAAATTGGGGATACTCTCCATACCCAGTAGTAGTGAAAATGGGGATATACCCTCCCCATACCCAGTAGTGAAATTGGGATACTCTCCCTACCCAGTAGTGAAAGTGGGGGTATACCCTCCCTATACCCAGTACCTGGTAGTGAAATTGGGGATACTCTCCCTACACAGTAATGAAAATGGGGGTATACCCTCCCTATACCCAGTAGTGAAATTGTGGATACTCTCCCTACACAGTATTGAAAGTGGGGGTATACCCTCCCTATATACCCAGTAGTAGTAAAATCGGGGATACTCTCCCTACTACCCAGTAGTGAAAATGGGTACCTCTCCCTACCCAGTTAGTGAAAATGGGGGTACTCTTCCTACCCAGGAGTGAAAATGTGGGTACCCTCCCTACTCAGTGGTGAAAATAGGGGGATACTCTCCCTACCCAGTAGTGAAAAAGGGGTTGCCCTCCCTACCCAGTAGTGAATATGAGGGTACTCCCCCCACCGTTGCCGCAATGTCTAAGACGGATTCTTCCATGGTTGTTTTTAAAGAGGGGCGGCGTGCATGCAAGGAGCCCCGAATAATCATAGCCAAGGGTTAATACGGGTGTTGATCCGTCCATCCAGCGGGTCGGATCAGGGTGTCCACAAAAGCCGGCGAGGAGGGTCGAGTCGGGTCCGGAGGTGTTCGAAATCTCAGGGGCCGGGTCAGGTCGTATCAAGAGTCTTTTAAATATCACGGGTTGCGTCGGGTCGGGTTGGGTCGGCTCACCCTGGACGCGTGCTACGATAGGAGGAGGAGGTACACGTTTTTCTTTTTGCGGAAAAAGTTTCTGAATCACGCGAGGCTCCTTAATCTATTATTATTAATAATAAAATCGTCGGAATTATATTTTCTTCTTTTTGCAACATATTTCTCGTGTACCCTGGTCCTGGTACGCCAAGGCCATATGGCGCTGCCCATCGGGGAGAACTTCTAGTGTGCTCCGAATCAGTGCTTAGATGAGGCATTATAGGGTAAAGAGCTCCACAAGGAAGAGAGGACCCCCCGAAGAAGGCGAAAGGGGCACCTCTACCGTGGCGTGTGTCTACCTTCATCCGGCACGATCCGCCAGAAGTGACCCAACCCGCTGATCGTAACGTCCGTGAGGCTTTGGGACTACGAGGGTGTTCGAGGAGTGTTTCGGGTGGAAGATAAATGGCACCCTTGCCAGGTGGCCTTGTAAAGGAGGCGCAGTTTTTTCTAATATTCCCCTCGTGTTTTGTTGTATCCCTGGAAGTGTGTGTGTGTGTGTGTGTTTTTTTTTTTCCTGGTCCATTGCTTTTGTGCCTGCCGCGACTACGCAACTGGTGTTTTGAACAAGTATTTAAGCTTATTGTCAATGCTTTGGGTGGCACACACTCCTGATAACGCCGAACATTGCGGACGAGAAAGCACCACGCGATGCATAATATATATGCTGCATGGTGTTACAGTCTCATGCGGACGGGGTTTTGATTGGTAGGTCATCATGGGTTTACTCGCGTACAAAGGGAGCTTTGCGAAGGACGCTCAAAATCACACGTGTTCACTCAGAATCATACATACAGCCGTGATCCCTCTGTAGTGCCGCGGTATGTGCACTATAGAGGGAAGCACCGGCATTATAGCGGCAACCGGCGCTACTCTCCATACTGCTACTGGTGTGTTCCCATCAGTTCCAAGCGATTTCACATGCACCACAGCGGGCAACCGGCACTATATAGATATTTGGCAGACACTAGACGTATTTAACAGGCACTCTGGAGGAACCCCTAATGTACCAGTATCGTAGAGAGCTCTATGCAGCCGTCGACAAAAACGAGGGCCCAGCCTTCCGCGGGGTGGATATCGGTAGATCATTATACGCTTAGCACTCGCCTAGAGCATTGATGCGGACACTCAAAACATGTTCTAACTCACAAAATTACATACAGACCACGTATCACACGAGAGAGCTCTGTACAGCTCGTAAGAAGCACACGAGGGTCCAATCGAGATGGTGCTGCGTGTGTTGACCCTTTATACCTATTTTTTTAGGGGCAAATTACTTGAAAGCAGTGCGGGATACGTTTTGCAGTAGGGAAAAGTTTAACCTGTGGATTTTCGCCGTTCGTCGCAATTTTTTCATGCAGCACACCCGCCGCAGATCCCTCTATATCATATAGCGTCGATGCTCTGATGCGCCAAGTCGAGTAAGGAGGACCGTGGCGGTTTTCCCCGTCTTCCTACCACCGGCAGCGCTGACACAACCGCCTCACCGACATCGCCCTTTCCCCCATCCACCCCCTCCACCACGGCGGCGCAAACGTTACCGCCAACACCATCACCGATCATCCCACTTTCCCTGAACGTAACACCGCCACTACTGGTGTTGCTGGTTCCATCCATACCACTTTCCATTAGCGCAACACTTCCACTGTTGCCGCAGTGGTCACCCCTTCTACTTGCACGGTCGTCTCTGCCATCACCAGTATCGATACCCTCCAACTGTAAACAAGACTCCAATGTCTTCTTAGACGAAGGGCTGGCGGCCGCCCTCGTCAAAGGATCAGTGCTAAGCTCAGCGTTGCCACTGTTGCCAGAACATTGATGCACGCCGGGCACGCGTCGCCGATAAAACGTTTGCGATACAGCTCCATCGGAGGTGCTCTTCGGAGGGTGTCTTGCAGATGACGCATCGCAGACTTCGAGCCGATCTTGTGCCGCCGACGCAGCAGCTGAAACGCCGGGCTCGTGGCCCTTCTTGCTGACCGAGCGCGGGAGACGACCGCAAGAAGGTTTACGGAGTTTAGAGGTCTGTGTCGCTGTACGTGTTTCCCTCGGAGCTAGCATCACCGAGGAGGAGGTATTCCCATTAGCCTTACCCAAGGTCACGCTTTTTTCTTTCGCTTTCGCTCCACACACATCGCCCGTTGCAAGCACATCGCCCGTTGGCACCGACGGCGGCACTTGACCCTCCCGTGTAGGGATATCCAAGCGATCGGCGATCGTCGCGGCTGCCGCAGGATCCCCGCCCCCGCCACCCGAACGGGCGGGATCACGTATGTCTTGGGTGTGGGTGTGTGCGGCGGAGCTTCGTCGTGAGATTTCGTCCATCGAGTCGGCTACCACCTTCGGAGGCGGCAACGGCGGCGGTGGCGGCGGTGATTTCGGCTGCTCAATTGGCGTTGACCTTTGCACGTATCGCGTAGCATCTGCACCATCGCTCCTTCCGTTAGCGGCAAAAGGTATCTCCGGGGGCAAGGGCACAGGTGACAACGATCGTACAGACGACGGCGACGACGACGAAAACGACAACGACGATGATCGTTCCTCGTCCCAGTCGCTGAGGAACTGCTCTGCACCTTCCTTGCCGAGATAATCCTGCACCAGGGTGGCTCGTGGCCTAATGTTCCGCGAAGTAGGCGTAGGATCATCATCCTGCCGGCGAGGAACAAACGGGCGGAGGAAAATGTGCATGCATTAGCTGGGGGGGGGGGGGGGGACAGAGCCGCCGAGTCATGGCACGCTCCTGGACGTTGCGGAAGACATTGGCGAGCCGAGAACGAAGATGGGGCGGAAATATAATGTCAGAGGACAGAGCCAAACACCACGGGAGCACCGTTGTTTAGCCAACCGATCAAAGTTGACAAACGGCACATACAGGGAAGTATGGTGAGCTTATGCTCCATTTTCATCCAGCCGCCGGAGGATAAAAAAACAAAAACAAGCGCCCGAGCGAAGTTCGTCGGAATCTTCTCGAGAGAGGGGTGGAGAGAAAAAGCAAGTGCCAGAACTGAACTTGGTCCCTCGTGAGAGGTGCCATAGGAGGAACACGATACAGCCGGACGGCAGAAGCGTCCGCCACAATTAACCACGAGGAAAACCCGACCCTTGGCCGAACGGAAGGCACGAGTCCATTCACATCGACTTGCCTGTAAAAATGTGGAGTCGTCTTCATCGCTTTCGACAAGCTTCTCTGAATGAGAGCGCGCTCGACCATTCGATGATGCCGTCGCTGCGCCAGTGAGCCTACATATCACCAAAGGCACGGGTCGCGCATGGTCCAAGGAATGGGCAATTCAAGGTAAGTCAACGAAGCGCTTAAGGGGAGGGTTACCAGCGGCGGGTGGGTACCACCTAGACTGGACGGTGAACAGAAGTTGACATCGGCGACAAACGCGCTGCTGAAATGTCTACAAGTACGAAGTTGTGAGGAATGTTCAGGGCTTGTCCCGGGTCATGACCAGACCCGAGAGTCGGATGAGGAGAGGTTTTCAAAACCTCGCCGGCCGAGTCTAACCCGGTCAGGAGGTTTTCGGAATCTCACGGGCCGGCTCCGGTTAGTTCAGGACGTTTTCAACTATCACGGATCGGGTCCGGTCACCGTGAAAAACCGGGGGGATTTTGACGGCGCAAGTCAGCTCTGGCTTTACCCGGAAAGACACGCCGAATCAACGTCCCCTGTCAACGACCCGAACACGGAGCCCCTTTTTCACGCCTCAACAACAAAAGAAAGCCAAACTGTCGCCGCTCGCACGACCACAGCCGTTGGAGCGTTTCCTTGCACGGCGTCAGTGTGGTGAAGGTGGTTACTCCCAAGTTGCGGTGCCATACCACCGTATCGTAGCTCCGTAGCTCGTGTCACACAAAAACCCGTGGCGTGACACTGCAACCAAGTTAAATCAACACACCACGCAGGCGGGGAACTGTCGTGTGGAAGAACTTAAGCACTGCTTTTTTTGCGGCCAGGCGGACAATCTAAATAACATAAAGCACACGGTCGCCTTACGTGCTCAGTGCCGCTTCTGCCTCCTCCCTTCTCTCTCTTTCCTCTCGGAGTCCAGCGCGAGCAGCAGAGATCTGTTCCAGCAAAGCTCGCTGGAGCGCAAGCTGTGGAAGGTGGCGTGGGGAGGGGGGGGGGGGCGGGGGGGGGGGTTAGGAAGCATGAAGATGCTATCGAGTACCACAGGTGCTTCCTGCTCTGGCAATTTGGAGGAGAAAGAGGGCATCGCTGGATTGTGCGCGATCTTCCACATGCGTAATAAGAGGAAGCCCTCACCCGCTGCGCGTCCCAGATTATTTAACAGGGGCTCTGGCATGGTAGGCGTATGGAACATGTGACAGCACAGCACACACAACGTTGGAGTCCCTGTTCTTGCATGTTCGCCGTTCGTCAATCGTGAAACGCGGCCCAAGCGTCGGCGTTATCGGCTCAAGCACAGAGAACAGGACCCTGGCAAGATTGCTCGTGAAGCCCTGTGTTCCACCCCCGGTATATAGAACCGAGTTCGCCCGTGGCGGCGAATAAAAATGTCCATTTAGGAACAAAACGCGCACCTTCCCCTCTTTCACGTCGGCGTACCGAGCGCAGGCTTCTCGCTCTCGTTCCTCCGCCTTCTCCTTTACCTACCGGTACAGGCATATAGGGTTAGCACAGTGGAATATATGTAAGGTTCGTCCATGGACAAGGGAGAGTGACACCACGAGGTACTGTGGTTGAAAAAAAATGATGAGCAGGCCGTGGCTTGCATTGCAGCAAGCAAAACATGATTAAAAGAGTAATAAACAGGGCTCAACAGCCCATTGCCAGCAATAGTCGTGTAAGTTCCCATCGCACGAGGTCTCGAGAAGTTAGTCGATCACACCGCAGCGTGTAAACGCGCCAGGGAGCCCTCTGGCAAAAGCATGAAACCAGACAAACAATGTGAGGGAGATTAAATCTACGGCAGACGTTCGGAACCAAGCGACGATGATACCTCAGTCCGGTTGATTTCTACAATAGAAAGACAGATAGATGACGAGCTATGAAGTCCGTGGCCGTCGACCTCCGCGAGAGATTCGACGATGCTGTTGTGGGCGGCATCCAACCGAACCGCCTTTTAGGTCGTAACTTCGCCCTAGGATTTTGCAGTAAAACAGCTGTCGCAAGTTAATTTGTCCCACTGCAAGGTTTCCACGTCACCTTCCAAGCAATATGTCTCACATCGTGGGTGCACCTCTAAAAGGGTTGAGCTCGGCGTCTCTGCACCTACAGTCGACTAACCTTGGCGAGCTCGTCGTTGAAAACCCTCGCCTGTCGCAGCCCCCGCACAAGCTCCGCCCTCTCCTCAAGCGCTTGACGGAGCTCCTGGCGATGAGAGAGCCGAAAGGTGGGAAACGATAACCGTGACAACCTCATGGGCGAGGAACGGGGTCTTCTTGGATGTGGGCATTTGAGGCTGCACCAATCGAGCTCTCTTGCTAACAGCAAAACAAGGTGCGGACGAACGCTTGCTCAAAAAAAAAAAAAAAACTTGTATTCGAAATATCACATGAGACAGGAGGCCGGTCTTGCGGGCCTTATTCCTCCACTACCACCCACGCTACCCCTCTCCGTGATTGCTCCTGCCTCACGGAGCACAATGCAATTGCCATGCCTTACGAATAAATTTTACAGTAGGTAATGAATGGGCTGCTGGGAGGGTCTTCGAAAGCCAACGCGGGCGTTTCAAGGCTACTGCTCGAGCCACTGTCACCACACGGAGAAAATGTCTCACAATCCACGACACATCCAAATATCAGTGTAGTCAGTACCCACGCACGAAAGGCCTCCGCGTGCATTGGATCACACAAGAGGTTCACTTCGAGCGACACCTCCACTTTCACACACACCTCTCTTGCGGCAGTCGCATCCCCTCGCAACGCGTTCTGCAACGCCCCTCCCTCCTCCAGAAGGCCGGCAAGGCGCCGCCCCTCACGCTCGGCTCCCTCTAGCACCTCGAGCCTCTGGGAAGCAAACATTTCAGAAGACGGCACTTTTAGGAGTTGTCAAACAAACTTTTTGGTTCTCTCACACTAAAACTAGTGTGTTACCTTTGGACGGCCGGTCGTCGCAGACCTTAACTGTCGTCCGCTGACATCTTTGCTGCTCAGCAATCGAATACCATCAGTCGGGAGAACGAAAAACGTGTGCGATACATGCGCTCAAGAGGTTCCGGGATCAACTCCGTTTCGACGCAACAACGAGGCCACCCACACCGCGTTGGCGTTGTACCACATTCCATCGGCCACCCCCCGGCGTGCTCATGACACCGCCCGCACCTGCCGGAGAACATGTGTATTTTCCTCGGAAGCGCGCAGGTTGGACGATAGCTGCTGATTTCGATCGTTCTCCGCTGTAAGGGCAGCTTCGCACACCTATCATAGTTCGCAGCAAAGGAGGAAGCGACGTTGCAGGAAGGAGAAGGGGATGGATACGACGCGCATAATAAAAGCGGCAGTGGTGGCGGCGGTGGTGACAATTGTCACAGCGACAAACCCGATGGAGTCGAAGTCGCCCAGCTCGGAGTCGAAGGTCTCCACCTGCCGCACCAAGCATACCCTCCTGCCGAGTGCCGAGGGCGTGCGTGCCCACGAGTTTTTTGCGTGGCTTCCCGACGGCTTCCCGTCACGGACTGATTCGTCCCAGACTCAAGGGACGCGCGCATGCACGCACAGGCGTATTAATTTTTCTCACGTTGAGGTCTTCTCGCATCTTTTCCAACTTCGCACACGTGGCCTCGCCACGCTCTGCGACCTTCGAGAGCGCCGCCAGCTCGCTCTTCAGGCTCTCGCAGCGACTGCAGACAAAGAGCGTCGACAGCAAGTTATTTGTAGCACAAAGCCGTCTGAAATCAAGCGTGAGGCGTTTTGTTTTTTGCTCTTGACGATTCCGGGGGAGCGGGCGACGAGATATAATATTAACTACTCCGGCGTATAAAAAAGATGGAAAATAAGACAGACTATACCTGGTAGGTAGCAGGGTGAGGGTGACATAATGAATTAATTTCCAAACTGGAAAGAGACGGTATCGGATTGGACTGTTGCAGGCGTACTGCTCGGGCGGGTGGACCACAACGAAAACCAAAACGTCGGAGAAGAGGACGAAGAGATCGCACATAAGTGTTGGAGGATGCAACAAATTGGAGCGTGTTGAAGATCGAGGAGTCCCAACTATCATAACGCTGCTACGCCGAGGGTGGTCGCTAGCGACGCTAATTATCGCGTCGCGAGCCTTGCTCTGCGCA
Organism: Undaria pinnatifida; assembly: GCA_012845835.1. Lineage (NCBI taxonomy): Eukaryota > Phaeophyceae > Laminariales > Alariaceae > Undaria > Undaria pinnatifida. The sequence continues at coordinate 10,107,936 of JABAKD010000010.1, forward strand.
GCGTGTCACCTTCTGACCGTGTCAACGTTGGCGAGTAGCTCCTTCTCCCTCAATCGCAACGCCTCCACGAGCTCTTTAGCCTCCCTATTGCGCAAAGCGAACGGCAGGCGGGGAGCCCACATCCCAAACACACGGTTGGCGAAGTTGCGGCTGGAGCAAAGGTGGTCAGAAACGTGCGGGGGAAAGATTGGTGTAATTATCTATCGACATCGTATTTCCGTCCCGCGACTAAACCTTCGGGTGCACGCGACCCATCGACATTAGCTCAGCAACTAAGTCCACGCAGATATACGCACGATGCGCCCCGTAGATAGCCGCCCCTTGAAAAGCGAGGACGCTGCGAAAGCGTGGTAGGAAAAAGTAGAACGTCGTCAGTGTGGAAGAGCCAGGGTTGGGGAGGGCAAGGTGTTTAGCCTCTATGCCTCACCTGGTAGAAGTGCTTTCCCTTGACAGCTCGATACGGTGCGCGTCTGTCGCTTCCCGTTGCTGGTCGAGCGCTCCCTGAAGCGCCGCAATCTCAACTTGGTATGTCTTCACCTTGTCTGATTCTTGCGACAGCCGTTTTTCCAACTCCTGCTTTGGCACACAACGTACAAATGTAGGGTTAGGAGCATATCCCTGAAAATATGTTGCCACCAGAAACCGCCCCGGGCGTGTTCGTGAGGGGAGTGTGGGGAGCTCGTACGGTGTGGCGCATGTTGTGGAAATTGCAGTGACTTTGCGCGTCGCGTCTGGGTGCTGTTCGACTGCAGCACGCAATCTACCAGCGGTGGAGCACACAGCGTAAGCAGACAATTGGCCAGGACGCCGTCTTGTCGCTCAACGCCCCCTCGCCTCTGCCACGCCCAGTCTGCGATTGCTTCCTGTCGGCTCAAGCGTAGGTGCCAGCAATCTGAGAGTTGACACATTTGCTAGGAGCTCCGCTAATTCATGCTTGCGATCCTCGTGCTTCGTCCCCACGCTCTTTATCGACAGCAGCTCCAGTCGTTTTTGTTAAGTGCAGGCCGTAAGCGCACGTTAGCCGCCCTCTACACCCAGTGACGCTGAACTGTTCTACTACAAAAAATGTGACTCTTACCGTTATCAGAATCAAGAACAAGGTATGCATCACCACCACTACCACCACCACTAGCACCACCACCACCCTCACTACCACCACCATCACCACCACCCTCACTACCACCACCATCACCACCATTACCACCACCACCACCACCACCACCACCACCACCACCACCACCACCACCACCACCACCACCACCACCACCACTACCACCACCACCACCACCACCACTACCACCACCAACCACAACAATAACAGCATTGATTGGAACACGGTCAAGGCGAACCAAACTTGCTTGCACCTCCTTGTCGGAAGCGAGTCTCCCCGACATCTCAGACATGTAGGCCAGCTCCAAAGCAAGGTCGTGGTTTGCCAATCTCGCCCTGCCAACCTCCAACAGCTCGCCCGCTGTCACAGGTCTCTGCGGACAACAGCAGTTGCGGCCGCGATCGAGCGCACATTGAGGGAGGTCGAGGGAGGGAAGTTTCAGGAACCGGTGATCACACAAACGTTCGCACTAGGATATATAGAGAAACTTATTTTTGATCCTCCGCGATCCGGCTGCAGAATCCGAATAAAAAAATGCCTCGGTAAGCCACCAAATTAACGCATGGGGTGGTTCGCTGTCTAGACTCGAAGCATTTGATCCAGGCGCACACATTCAAGGTTTCGCTGACGGCGCGAGTTGCCCCTCGCGACTCCAGATGTTGCCCAGCTGAGGATACACGACGCTGGCGCAAGGTTGCCAGCACCGCAACGTAGAGTCATCTATCAGGAAAAACGCGCGTTTTCTTTTGCGACGGGCGGAGCGGGTGCCACCAAAGCAGCATACGATGGAGGGTTCAAAGCGCAACATTACAGAAAAGTTGCGAGCGAAAGTGAGAGCGGACAACACCTCGGAAGATCTTTCAACCGGGCTTCCTGCAGCTTATAACGCCCCATGTCGTGGATACCGAGGTAGGATCGAAAGGGTATGGAAATAAGCCAGTGACGCAATTGCCACCGCGACTGCCGTACCCGGCATTACCTTTCGTAGACTCACTTCGGTCCCTTTGGTGGGCGAGTCCTCCGTTTTGACGCCTAGGGCGGTCGTCAGTGCGCGCAAATCTCTTCTTGCCATCTCAAGATCAGCCGTCTTTGCGTTAAGTTCCAACGCCTGGTCGTTCAACTGAGAAAGGTCAGCGTCGGGGGGGGGAAGCGGAGGTAAGGGTGGCAGGAAGAAGAGAGTCGGGAAAAGGTTGCCGCCTCACCGAGAAATTATCTTTTCTCAAGCAGAACAGGTCCGACATGCTGTGCTATCCTGTCGTGTCGCGATTGTTTCAGTATAATCGGGAGGGGGAGACACGCTCAAGACCAAAAATCGACAAGGAGCCATCACGTCGCGAAAGAGATGGGGACGAGTGGAGCGGAGGGAGAAAGAGACAGAGGGAAGGAGCGGGGGGGGGGGATATGGTTCGCTGATGTGTTGCTTGCTTCACGCACACGCCTTCACGAAGACCAACAAGGCACTACGCCGCCCCTAGGACAGAACAGCTCCGAAGCCGGTAACCGTGTGAGCTCCATGAGTCTGTTGCCGTACTCTGTTGATCGACGGGTTTGCAAAGCTGCTGCGGGCACCCCCTGTCCCTAAGGGTGGCGGTGCAAGCCGGTACGACAGCCGAGGGCGCGTCGTTGGAGGCATTAACATAAAGCTCACTTTGACAAACCCCATACGTTACGGAGGTACACGACAAGCTCTACGTTCTCGCTGCTTAGGGAAATTCGCGTGGGCGTTACGGCAAGCCCTTCTGTGGAGAACATGCGCTCGGATTGCGCTTGTGATGCTGGAAGGGCAAGCATACGAAGAGCTAGTGCGGCAATCAGGGGGCAGTCTCGAGTTGCTTGCTTCGTCACCGCTTAAGCGGGTCGTTGTAGACCTTCCCACCCGGTACAAAACCCATACACAAAAATATCGGCAAAAATATCGCCTCGACTTCCCGATATAAGGTATATATTGGATCGGCCGATATATCGGAAAATATCGGTACCGATACACAGCTCAGCTCTAGAAAATTTCCATACCCGCTCGTGGGATAACCGCCAAGGTTCGAACTGGCGTGAATGTCTCTACTATACTGCAAACTATATTCCACGCTCATTCCAAGTATGTCGTTCTCAAAAACGTGGGTGCAGTTGTAGAGGAGCTTAGAAAGCATGAAACAAATTTCCGAAACGGCAACGAGAAACCTCCTGGGGACATCTAATCGCTTCATTCATGGACACGGCAGGTAGCAGACAAAACGCAATCACACCTCCTGCGACTACGCTGCTTGGCACATGCGTCCCATTCGATTTCTAAATCTAGCCGGTCACCTTTTTCTTCAGCCCATCTGCTGTGTGCTTGAGGCAGCGCGCTCGCTCGAGGAGGCGGGAGCTCGGTGCCCCCTTCGAGATCTGCGCCTGAAGGCTTTTCGTTTTTACACACGGGGGGGTGGGGGGGGATCGGGACAAGGAATACGCCAAAGACGCCGACCGAGAACACGCAGGGGGATAATGAACGGAGGCGATCAGAGTGTGGCGACCATACTCACGTAGACACCGAGCTAGAGGGGGACAGGCCCCGCCACAGGCGATGGTCAGCCGGTGGTGTCTTGCATGCAGGGTGTGAGAGCCTTAACCTGTAGTTAAGCTGCTGGTTGTCGTAGAATTATCTGTGGTTTACTGCACTCTGATGGCTCGGCTACAGGTGTGGTATATGGGTAACTGGTACCTGATACCTGGTACCAGGTTTCCGGTAGAGCTCTACACGCCGCCGGTGATGGCACTCTTGTATTTGGGGTGGGTGTTGTATCGCGTGTTTCGCACCTTGCGATGGTTTTCTTGTCCACGGCCGCCGCCTCCTGCAACAACGTTCTGGCCCTCCGCAGCTCAGCGCCGGTTCGCTGCTCCGCCTCTAGCTCCTTCCGCGCAGCATCAGCGCCCTTCCTTGCAATGATTACCTGGAAGTAGTAGGTGTCCGCAAGCAAAGGGCGACGTCGGAATTTGATCCGCAATGATGAGAGCTCGCAGCAGCACCCTGACATGACTATTCCACGCTTGTTTGCGGTTCGACGATGTTTACGAGCGCACTCGACGAGCAAAAGGCGAAGCGCGGCTCGGTCAACTCGCTTGCGCTGGCGTTGTTGCCACGGTGAGCACCGCTACTTCGGCATCCGACTTAAATTGACACACGACGCATACGCGGAAGTGTGGTGAGCTTACGCTTCAGTTTTACCCTACCCGTCGGAGAATAAAAAAAATATATAGAAAAGGTAGCTACGTCGACCTCAATCAGTGTTGTCACGCGGTATTATAGCGTCAACGCGACGGGTCACCTCAGCCCTGCCGGCATCCGCGGCAGATTTCAGCTCCATGTTGCTGTTGGAGAGACGCTGACATTGAAACCTCAAGTCTCGTAAGTTCCTGCAGGGTACCGCAGAAAGAGGGAGGTGAGAGGATGGGAGTCATCAGTGCAACATAGCGAGAACCGGCGACTCTGGAGCGACTACCAAGGCACGCGGGCCGTACGAGTGTATACGGCTATGGCGGCGAGTGCCCTCACGGGCAAACCCTTCAACTATACTTCAAGTATTATTTTACGTCGTACCGGTATACCCTGATGATAGTCCGCGAGGACAATATATCCATCAAAGTTTCGGCTCGTAGCTTTTGAAGCACGACTATTAGAATTGCATGACGGGACGACCATAGTCGTGATCACCAGGGTAGAGTGGAAAATTGTTGTTTTAACAAAAAAAGAGAATACCCACTCCAAAATCAAGTAACTTACTGCTTGTCGAGGGGCCAAAAGCAGCAAACTATCACAAAATCATTAATCATATCTCGCAGAATTTCGCTTTCCTTGAAAAACAGAGAGCCACTGAGTAATAAGAGATATGCGAGAGGAAGGGTTTCCCGGTCTCTTTTTTGTACCCCTATGGGTGGGTTCCATGCACAAATACTCTTTCGTTCACCTCTCAAATCCGGTTTTGGGCCTCTTTCTTGGCCATTGTTCTTTTTTAAAATCGTGTTACACGTACACCTGGCGCATCCCGAGAGCTTCTAAATCCGCCGTAAAACACTGTTGTGTTATGGCATCCCCTCTACCACGTTGGAACGTTTGGAACGTTATGATGTATAGCAGTTGTCCTCTTTATAGCTGGTTTGCGTGCCTTAGCTACGAAATATTGCGCCTTCTCCTATTCCCCTTGTTGAGATTGACGGAACTTTTCGTTACGCCTTCGTGTTCCCTTCGTACGAGCTCCGTCGACCCTTCCAGGATCGGCGATATCGCTCGTACCCTGTTTGCTTCTCTTCTTGTTTCTTCTGCTCTTCTCCACCTCAGTGTGGCCGATTAAACGCAATGTCAGATACGCATACTGCTGTACGGTTTGCCCGTTGTTTAGGTCTATGCGCGGCATCGTCCTTGCGTTCTCTTTCTGCCTTATTGCAATGTCTATCTGGGGCCGAGGTTACAGACTTCGTCTCTCAACGACCGTTTGCCGATTCAGCGTCGGCCGAACTGGTCGGGTTTTTTGGCGCCCCGCCTTCCTGCCCACCATTACGTAGATTGTGACGATGTCTGCTAGTTTCTACGTTCTCTATGTTACCTTTTGCGCGTTCAGAGTAGGCCAAAATTCCGCTTACTTCTGTTCCGTCCCCGTGATCGCGCGACCGAATGTTTGGTCGTTTTCTGCCTTGAGTTTATCAGTTTATATCCTCATTAATATAAATAGAGTGAGCTGCGTCGCGAAAGTACGTGTTCAACTTTCTGCCCCCCTTCGTCGTCCTGACTCGAAATGCTTCGCGCCTTCGCCGTGGGTCGGGTAGCAGGGTTTTGCGTTTTGCCATTAGATTTTCAGTAGCAGACCTGTATTCCGTTGCCCTTGCTCCAAGCGCTTGCCGCCTTTGCCAGGGATTGCTCGGGTTTGAAGTGCTTCGCGCCTTCGCCGTGGGTCGGGTTGGTTTTTGTTATATATACATGGATCCTCAGTAGCAGAACCGTGTTTCGCCTGACTAGTCATAGCTCATGTTATTGCTAGTTATACAAGCGACGCCGCTCCCCCAAGTATGGTTGTTCGTTTTCAGATTTCCGGTGATTCTGGCTTGCTCTTTTGGCTTTCACGTGCCGGTATGTTCAGACTTTTTGGTGTCTCATTTGCCTTGTTCGCGCTCCATTGACTTTAACGTACCAGTATGTTCAGACTTTTGGTGTCTGATCGCCTAATACGCGTTCCGTTGGCTTTAATGTTCCGGCATGTTGGGACTTTTGACGTCTGCTTCGCATTTTACAAGTTTCAGTGACTTTCACGTACCGATATGTTCGGTGTTTTGATGTCTGCTTCGCAGCATATGCGTTCTATTGACTTTCACGAACTGGTAAGTGGGACGTTTTGTGCCTGCTTTACTTTGCACCCGTCCATTGGGTTGCTGCCTTGCAAGTTAGAGGTGTGGGATTGGGTTGTGAAGCGCCGCGTCTTCGATCCATTTTCCGAATCCTCCGGATGGATTTAGTTCCACCTGATCCTTCTATGAATCTGCACGTGCGGCCCTTCAGGGTGGGCTAGTGTTATGGTATCCCCTCTACCCCGTTGGGACGTTCTGATTTCTAGCAGCTGTCCCCTTTGTGTCTGGCAGGCGTTATCGCCTGCCTGAACGAACGGCTCCGCCCCCCCTTCTGTCAGAAAGTATCCGGAGGACAGCACGCAACTAATGCCAGAGATTAAACATCCAAGAAACCTTCGTGAGTGACCATTATCATACAGAGGCAGAGCACCCCTGCACAGCAGTAGTCGGTCCCTTGGTCCATATTGCCTCTAATATTACAGTTGTGAATAGAGTACCGCGAATGTCAAAATAAATGCATTTCTCTGGATTTTTTTAGTGAAGAGCCGAAAAACATCCGGGGGAAAAAACAAATCCAGCATGTGTGCATTTTGCTTTCGGAGTTTTGCATCGTAATAATGCGGGCACCCCCGCTCGGAGACAAGGGGGGCAGAGAGAAGGGCAAGCCCCTCAGGTCGATCCAACAGCAACCCCACGATAGTGCATCACACGTTGTATATCAGGCCACCGCGTTATCATACAGCAGCGTGTACCCTGCTTTAAAAGCACCCCGTGACAAGCCAAAGCAGGCGCTCTTAATTACGCATTGTCTTAATTACTGTCTGTGGTGGGTGGTGGGCAATATATGGCTTTTTGTATGGCGGGACATGCCGAGTTGACCAAACGCTCCTATGTTGGGGGGTAATTACTGCTGTACCCGTGGTACTACTGCTGTATGGACGTCAACCAAAAGCAACGTATATATGCCAACATACTCCGCATTTTCCTGCAAACAATTACAACGCAACCGCACAACCATAACGCTCAGGGGCGAGTACGAGTTATTAGGTTCGAAGCACCATTGCACACTGGGTCGAAGCTTCCACCGCAATGTTTGCGTTAGCACGTTATCCCAGCTGGAGCTCAGCTGGATCGGCGGATCTTCTCCCACACGGAACAATGGCTCCTGCTATTGTCATTGCGGCACCACTCTGAACTTAAACATAACAAATGTTTACAATTTGTATTAATATCACAATGGTCCTTAAAATTCCGTCTGTAGTCTTACCTATTTGGAGGTAAAATGTAAGTGTTGTTTGATATTGTAACTATAACACACAACGGGCATTAAATTTACAACTATAGACTATTGGGTAGGATTTTGCCGTCACACCTTCGACAGGAGGCATCGGCTCCGGCGAGGATCGAGCTGCTGTGTTGCTGCTGCGTCTTGGCCTTCATCTGGGAACACACGCGGATACACCTAGCACCTTAAAACGACAGGCGAGGATCTGAATGTGCGGTCACTCCCATTAATAGCTGTACGGCTCCTGCGCGTGATCTTTGTCGGCTTGGCTGCGAGAGCAGCAAGCAGCAAGCGGGATCCTAAAACGCTCTCACACGTTGATAGGTTTCATGTAGTATTTAAAGTGTTTTCGTGTGAAGGGGTTTCGAAGTTTTCTTCCCCGCCCGGGAATCTTAATCTTCCGTATACTACTACTTGTCAGTTGAAAGTTTCCACACGTCGGGCAGAACACCGATCCCCACGTGATGATCTCGATCTTTCAGGGGGGAATATTTGTGTGGTTTTCTAGCTCATGGTACGGAGTGGGAGCCGTACGGTCTGCATGATCTAGCCAGAGTTTCTAGGGTTGGATCTGCCCTCACTCACTCTGCACTCACTCACTAATGTGTACCAGGGGTACGTACTGTACCTGGTATGTACAGATCTTTCCAAACATACAGAATCCACTGTAGATTATCTACAGCCAGTAGTGTACTAGATCGTGGTCTGACCGACGTGCGCAAAGTTTCGAATATCGAAGTACCCGAACGCGCGCGATCCCTCATTATCACGTCGTCTGTTGTCCACACATGGTAGTCTAGACTATAGACTAGATAGACTAGGCTATACGTTGATTTCCTCGGTACAGTATAATAGTAGACTAAGCTTATTAGTCGAATCGATGGCAATGGAGGAAGGGGTATTATTATTGTGCTTGCCCTTCCCGTCACACCTCTCTCTGCAGCAAGCAGTGAATCTAACGTTAAAAAGACGCCGGTGGACGAGGATACACAGGAGCTACCGGTCACAACGCCGTTACATATATATAATCTACGTTCTACAGAAGATAGATGGATGTCTGGTTTAGTCCCCCTCACTCGGGTTATACAGTTTCCGTGCGCAGGACAAGGCTGAAAGTCTTAGTCCTGTTGACCCTGGCATTAGCAGGGGAGTCACCGACCTGTATCCTTCACGAGGGTACACGCTCCGTAATACGCGCGATCGAAGAATCACACGCAGCTTGCAAAGCTGAGTTTTGATTAAGAAAACATTTTTGGGATCTCACAGCTGAAGTTTATTTTTCATTTTAAAAAATAGACTAGTCTAATAGACTAGACTACCACATGTTTAGAATAAAGTCTAATAGACTAGACTACATGTTTAGACTAAGGGGTCATTGTACATCATACTATTTCAGATGTTTTATCGTGCGTATTATGTATCACAAGGAATGGCGCTCTCACCCCATCGAGCTGACCTGCTCGTCTTCCTACCGCCATCGAGGTGCTGACGACCACGAAAGCGACATGCCTTGCGAGCTCTTTACAACAACAACAGTTTCGTGCTACGTATCATTGTCATCGTTAGCGTAAAACTGTAAAACTGCTTGGCTTTCTGGTCCCAATTGAAGCACAACCAGGTGTCACCTGTACTGCTGCTGCTGCTGCACGCCGCTGTCACGTGACTCAACGCACTCACTCAATATAATACGCTGAAAGTTCTGGCGCCGGTCGCTCTTCTTCTGGTGGCTATGCCAACCGTCGATGTCCGTCCCGGGATAACACGGGCGTCAGCCAGCAGTTGAGATTCTCGGAGGGGAAAATGTGCGAGTCACGCCTAGAAAGTGATTCGATCGGAACGGTGAGACGGACGGACAAAAGAGCGGATTTCCGTTTCAAACACCCCACCCAGTTGACACGTATGTTGGGGAGGTACATTTGTATTTGAAATGCCCGCCAAAACGCGAAATCCCTGTTGGTTAGAGTCATCTGCCCCCCCGCATCCCCTACGACATGACCACACACATCGCTCAGCCTCTCCTGCAATCCACGAGGTACGACTACACTGCCGACGCTACTTCCCCGAGCTCCGAGCCCTGAACGCCTGCATCCATCTCCCCTGTCGTTGCTATCGGCTACCACTCCCTCCCTGTTGTGATAATTCTTCTACTTGCGCTACTTCGCCCTCCACGCCTGCCAACCACTTTCCCTAACTGCAACTACGCTGCATAATAAACAAAAAAAAACGACAGCCTTCCGAGGAGCGAAAAAAAGTTGCGATAATAGATACGTATACAAGGTTCGCCTTCGGTACGTATGTGCTTGGCTTAAAATCCCGGGGGCGTCGCAAGTGCAAAAGAAAGGGCGTTTCTATGACCGATACCCGGATATCATATTAAAAAGAAAAAAAAAGAAAAAAAGAAAAAGAAAAAAAAAGTGACCACTTCGCAAGTAACACCGACGCGTGTATAGTTTTCAATAAATACACTGTTACCAAGAATACCACCACCCCATCGTAGGCCCGGATCGTCGCATACACGAGTACGATTAAAAAAAAAGCTACGAGCAAATGCGATTTTCCAACTTGCACCGCGCCGAAAAAAAAGGACCGCTTCCTAGATGGCCTTTCGAAAGGCGTATTATGAAAAAGACTTCCGTTAACGTGTGTGACGTCTGCTTTGTTGGATTCAAAAAACAAAAGACGGCCGGTCTTCCGAAAAAAATTGACCGCAGCAGCAGCAGCAGCAGCAGCAGCAGCAGCAGCAGCGGCGGCGGCAATTTTCGGACCGCCTGCAATAAAAACGCTCCGAAGTCGTTCGCCGTAAAATACATATCAGGTACACATATAAAAAAAAATGGGTCGTGTTTTGCTTTTACGATCGCCGACCACCGGCAACCAACAACGCCTCGGGAGTTCACGCTAGCTACAAATGTCCTGATGCGCGAGTTCCTATATACAGCATATACAGCACTATATAGGGGTCCCCCAGTAAGGCGGCGGTGGTGTGCCCGAGCAATATGATTCCCTTACTGGGGGAAGCCGCCTTATTCACTCCAGGTTACGAGTGCAATTATTCCCCAGTCGCGCCAAGCCATTTTGACCGCCGTACATCGGGATACCGCCTTATTCAGACCGCCTTATTGCGGAACCCATACAGTAGCGACAGCTACAATATCTGTTAGGGCACGGAGGGGATCCAACGCCTGACCACGGCGATATCGTTTTCTCGCGCCCGGTCCATGCCCTTTGCAACCCGCAGGTTTCTCAAGCGTTGTCTCTTTCGGGGGGACGCGATCAACCCATCGCCCACTCCGACCCCCCCGTCCCCAACGCCACCCTCTTGCTGCGTGTCGACCTCTAGCTGTTCGTCACCCCCACTGGTAGCACCCTTACGGCAATTGCCATCGATACTCTCGTCGGGGTCGGCTTCGGAGCTTTCCCGACCAAGGAAAAAGCCTCCGCCTTTTTGCGCTGAATCCTCGTCGACGGCCTGATCGCGCCGCCGCCTCAGCCGTTGCTGTGAAGATGGCGCGTCCACCTTTTCCTCGAATACCTGCCTAGCGACAGTCGCCCCCTGCCCTGCCTCCATCATGTCTTCGATGAGACGCCGGAGGATGATGAGAGCTGCGCGCTTGTCGATTATCTGTTCCGGATGGTGGGTTGGTTTTTCATTTCCATAGCCCGAAACGTAAAAAGCGCGGAACGCAATGTTGGGGCAGAGAGGGGGATCGCCGGTATGCATTTCGCGGGTCAAGGAAGTGCGGGCGGGGGGGGGGTTCAGATAAAAACGTAAAACCTCCATAGCAACGATTTTCGGGGGTGGCATCGGTAGCTGGAGGCTAATTTTCTTCCACGAACGAGATTTGTCTTTCATGAACGGCGTGAATGCCGAGCAGAAGACGCCGAAAACGGCCCGTTTGAGCCGCTGGCGCCCAGGTTCACAATATTGAGCGAAAAAGGGACGACGACAGCAACAAACCCGTGCTTCTCGTGGAGCCATGATTTGTGCGGTACTTGCCGAATTGTAACCCGTGCAACCGTGGTCGTGGATGCATGCGAGGCAACCGTCGGGGCAAGGACAACCCTCCACCAGCTCCAGAGCCTTGCACATCACGGCCCTGCCGGAGTGGATCATGCGGGGAGTAGAGCGTCGCGCAAAGAAACGGACGTACAGCGTGGGGGAGGCAAACGGTGGGCGGTGATGACGCGAACTACAACAGGGTTATATACCACTTTCGGCCTAAAACACTTCCGACTGACCCATGGGGCTCCTCAAGCAAGACACCATCCAATATCGTTGGAACACCGTTTTTGTTATATAGAACATTATTCCTTGTATACCCAGGCCAATAGATTGCTAATCGAGTCCCATTTCATTTTTTCCTCAAAAGTAAGTTTTTTGGGCGAGCCATAGTGCTCGTCAGGTGAGGGGGAAGCCTCAGAGATATTTTAGGTGCACCCCTACCCTAGCATGCGTAGCATCTTGGCTACTACCACTCGCGTACCGCACACATAATGCTGTCGTTCGCCCACTACCTGTGCGATCGATGCCAAGGAGGTTAAGCCACTGCGCCGGGAAAACCGCATGCCACTTGCTAACATCCTTCAATAAACAACGGGATATGCGTCTAAGGCAAAATGAAAGGGTGGGGCACGCCCATCGTCGCGCTCGGCCGCCCTCCATGAAACATGCAATACATGTTTGAGAGTATTTTCCGTAAACTAGCCACAAGTGGTCAAGCACCTGCACCCACGCCGTGAATGACACCGGAGGTAAGCTTTCGATCGACATTTTCGTACCCCACCCCTCCCGGAGTCTATGTGCCGAAAACAATAACTCCGGTCGGTCAGTAAATCCTTCGTACGGCAAATGCTAGAAGCAGCAGCGAGAATGTCGAGCACAATTGCGCTTTTTTGTGTTGTCTTCGGTCCTAACATCGGACTTATTGAGTCTCGTCATACCAAATAATTATATCGAAAGCACGTCCGGGACAAAAAAAAAAAATGCCGGGATGAGTCTATGGATGTATCGGGATGTTGCCCACGTGATTAAAATGCCGGAACGACGAAGTCTCTCTACGCTGTAAACCCCTCTACATTTTCGCATGAGGGCAGGGGTGTCAAGCCGCGTACAAGGTATTCCACCTGACGATTAGTTCTACAAATCATCCGGCGTTGAACGAAGTTATCTATTTAAAGCATCTGCCAACAAAGATGCCAAAACACATACCGAAAAAAACGACAACCACGACATCGAACACACACGTAACGGCTACACACACCTTTACAGGTGACACCCACACACTATTGGGTTGTGGACTTTGAGGTCCATGCGTATCTGTGCGATGCGCAGTTGCTCAAAATAGCTCTGCAAGCAAAATGTCGACGGGGAAATCGCCTTTTCCTGCACACAAGTACTCTTGGTGTAGCCTGCCCACACACGTACCGGTGACATCCGAACATGGCGTCCGACACCCCGACGCCGCCGGGGCGCTTGTCGTACACTAGGATGCGCTGTGGCTGTGGGCGGTCATGGTAAGGCCTGGCGTGCTCGCAGTCAACATCTTCCGCGTCGCACAAAAGGAAAAGCGGTACCACGGCAAGGAGGGCGTGTCCCACCGCGTGTACGCCGCCCTGTTCGTAGAGAAAAAAAAAAAAGTCAGCTGTGAGATCGATTACTGGGAAGCCAAATCTGCAAACTGCGCGTAATGATATTTCGGTCGTGTGTACTACGTAGGGCTACGACCCCGCGTGAAGGATATAGGTTGGGGCGCCCTGGGTGATAGTGCTAGGAGATAAATACGAGATCGACCGGGGTGAGAACAACATGTCGGTGGTGAGTTGTTCACTGAAACAGGGCGCAAAAACCTGTACAATATTATCGGTCGTGAAAGAGTTAAGAGACGAGGTTAAGCAGCCGAGGGCGGGACGAGCGGGGATTGGAGGGAGGGATGCCACTCACTCGTGTACCACACGACCAGCAGTTGGAGTTCGCGATTTTCACCGCGATTGCAGCTCGCGATCTCTTATACGTACGCAAGCAGGGTCTGTCTTTCGATCGTCGACCGTTTCCCGCGTCATAACGTTAAAATGGTCGAAGCGTTTCTGTGGGATTTGTGCACGTACCTCGAAATCACACCCTTCTTCCTGCACTTTCCGCTTCGCGGTGACGCCAACGTCCAGCCAGAACGCGCGGGTGGCGTACTGCAGAGGCGGTAGAGTGCACTCGCCCTTCTCTATCGTCCTCCCCGTGCCTAACTGCTTCTTTTCGAAGCCATACACGGTGCAGACAATGTCAACGCAACCCCTGCGTCGCCAAAGACAACGTGAACGCAGGTTCGCGCGCAGTGTTAAGAAACACCCGGTAGGTCACAGCAGCCTGTTGTCGTTATCAATGCTCACTAGCGGCTGCACATGTAGGCATTTTGCTACAGCGTAACAGCAGTAGCCCGTAGCCTACCGAGTCTCTCATCAATATGATAACGCCGTCTTACCGTAGCGGATTTGGCGCACTGCACAGTCTACGTAACCAGTGACTGCAGGCTCAGTGGTTACGGTGTATGTCTAACACGCAGAGAGTGCAAGAAGCGAGGCAGGGGGGGGTTCGGCATACCACAATCAGGGCCACGCGGCATGATGCAATGACAGCAGGTAATACGACACCAGAGGCGTCTCCAATTGCCGAGAGCAGCCCACGGCACGGTAAACAACGTTATCGCACAAAGCAGAGCGCGCTGTAGCACGCTGTCGGCGCCAACCAGGCAGCCGAAAAAGATGGAAGAAGGTAGCGAAACGGCAACGATTATACTAGCCGGGGACGACGCGAGAAAAATAACGCGCATTGTGAAAGGCCCCTGCTGCAACAATTCCCGGCTGTGCGTGTGGCGCTGCTCGCCGGGGGGCGTCCCATCCAGCGGCACGGGCGGTGCTTCGCTCCGCCGTACAGCCGGCAGGCAGGCAGGCAGCTGTTGGCATAAGAATACGTGCATGCAGTGGAACTCACGTGTGCGCGTGATTGTCTTCGCTGACTTCGAGCCGCTTTGTCACGTTCACGTCCACGTTGTTCCTGGCGGCGGTGTAGTAGTTCACCTTCACGGGGATAGTGTGCGCCACGTGCCTCGCGAAGTCAAGCTTGGTCACCAAGTACTGGCGAGCCTAAGTGGGTGCGAAGCAGCCGCGAGGGAGGGTGGGCGGGGAAACACAGGCGGGGTTAAGAAGAAAAAAGTCATTGTAGCTTGCTCTGGCGGCCAAGCTCCCTCCTTTACCGCGGTCTATATACGTTATCGACAATGTATTTACAGGGGCGCTATGTTCACGCTGCTTCCCGGTCTAACAGTGCTAATCGTCGGACGTAAAGCGGACCATAGATAATGTCCTCCGGATCGAGGGTTGGCGGAACAAGACCACGACGCTTTAGGTTGGCGCGTCTTGGACCGAGGTACCCTGAGCATAGCGTGGAACTTCAAACCCTTGGAGTGCACATCGGGCTCGAGAGGGTTACGAAGAGGGCGGAAAAGAAAAGAAGGGCTGCTTGAGGCCCTGGCGCTTTTCTCAAGGTACGGCGGAATGCCACGTTGTTTATCTGGGACAGAAACAAAAAATGCCGTCACATCGTTGCGTATGACATATATTATACATGTCACTACGTCGGCGTCGTTTCTTACCTGGTGCAAGTAGATGGCACCCTCGAAGAGGGAGAAAAACGCCCTGCTGTACTCCACAGTGTCGTACGGCTCGCCCCCCTTGATGTCGTCCACGACGCTGAAGCTGCACCCCCATTCATTGGAGAGACATCGGGCGGACAAAAGGCGCAAGTCATTACGCCACACGCAGATGCATGGGGCGGGCAAAATACGCGAGTCACAACACCACATAAAATTGCACGTATGGAAAAGGGTGGCGTCTGTCGCGATCGGATGCACCTGCAAGCGGTTGGGTGCGGTATTCACGGCTGTCGTTTTCAGCATGTCCAATCGGTGGCTCAAGAAAAAAACAGTAACCCAACCGTTACCTCGAAGGTAGGCCAGCACATCGAACGCAATGAAACCAACAATCTAACGTGTACTGCGCAGGCATTTCAACGCATCAATATTAGAGTCTGCATGAACTGCGCGAGAGGCCCGTCTTATCGTTGCGGAATACCCAAGAACCCGTCAGAACCGCATGATTATATCATGCCGGCCCGGCTCTTGCGCCAAAATTCAGTCGCGTGTAAAAGCAGCATCAAGCAGAACTGGGTTTTCGGAACAATCCGTGTCCGCCCCGACCGTGCCCGCCGCTCCCACTTCCCCATTCCCAAACATGTTTCTTGCCAGGAAGATCTGTTTTCTCCAACGCCACGGCGGCATCGGGCCAGAAAAATCACAGTACATCATGTGGGACCGCTGCCACCGCCCCCGCCTCCGCCGACGGCATCGCTTTCCATGCTCGCACACAAGCAAGTTGATCTCGGTTTCATTCACCTCACGGGATCGATCATGCGCAGCCCGACCCTGCGGCAGGGTACGGGATCGAGCCCTGGGTTGGATTTCCAGCCCAAGTTCCCCGTGGCTGGCACGAGGCGAGGAAAATCGCCGCCCGTCAGCATGTTGATAACCTTGCTCCGACCGAAAAACAAACAAAGAAGGCGACCAAACCAACAACAAGGGCCATGCATAGCATGCATAGTAACGCATAGAGGGGGAAGGGGGGGCGTACTCATTTGTTGCTTGCCTTCGTCGTTTGACCATTGACCACGCATCCCTTTCGAGACGGAGCATAGGGGGCGGGGGAACAGGGTAGCGAGGAGTTGGGACACGACAAAAAAAAGGCGCAGATGCAAACGAGACTGCGCACTCAAGCCTCGATGTACGCGCTGACGCACACAAAAATGAGCAAAAGGCACTCTACTGCGGCTGCCAACAATATAAGGCACATTTGCGTTGGAGGGGAGAGCGGGGGGGGGGGGGGGGGGACGCGCACACGCATGACAGGATGGCGGGCTGGGCTCTGCCCGTGAAATCGCCACGGTAACCACGCACGGGTACTGCACGGCTCACTCCGAATGCGCCACAACCCACACACTGCACCAAACGTGCCCCCCCATTGCCCTCATGACATGAACCCTTTTACCTTTTCCAATTCCAAAAATGATACTAGCCAAATTCCAAGTGTTTTTTCTCACGTACGGAGTGCAGGGCTGAAAGAGTTGGGCCTTCTCTTCGGCCCACGCTAGCAGCTACGCCCATCACGAGGGAGAGGGCATCGGGAACACTTTCGGCGGGTCAGTCTCACCTCTTGAAGGCGTTTCTCCCCGCCGAAGAGGGCCGCATCAGTGACGTCCCCCAACGAGGGCACGCCCAAGGGACACTCGGCTGCCGCGCACAATACATGCGCCCTCAGCACCTGCGTTCGTTAGGTGCGTGCAACAAGGAAGCAACATAACCTAAAGGCAAGCGCGGGCATGGCGAATTGGAGGGGAGACAGAGCTAGCAACATTCCTTGTTTACTTTCCAAGCTGCGATTGTTGCGTAACTGCCGTCTCGCCCCTCTTCCGGACTCAGGACGGAAATTTAAAGATCTTTTGGGTATGGATGGATGTGTCCTTACAATTTCGGTCAAGGGTGGTATTTAATAGAGAACGCTTGGTTAATACCGACAGCACGATATACCACAGCTCTACCAGTAGTTATCTCATGGGTACAGCCCGTACAAGAAGCCAGCGCGAACTCGCGTCCCCGTCGCGCCTCTCACCATCGTTGCACACCACAGCAGCAGGCTGCGAGCGCCGAAACAGCCATGGTTCAGCCACACAATTGTTCTCTGCTGATCTTAAAGCACATACCTGCGCTCGACGGACCAGCGCGGGTCTTGAGGTAATGGCAACGCTACCGCATACCACCCAGGGTTGTATCCCGTTTCACACGCACCAGCTCATTCGTGGAGTCGAGGACGGCAGCTTCGGGTTCCTTGTGAAACAGCTCCCTGGGGTTGCGCACGAAGAACTGAGATATCGGATCCTGCCCATCAAATACAGCGAAAGCGAGAACGCAAAAGGAAGACGATATTTGGTGCGCGATATCAGGGGGAGGGAAGGCCGAGCGAGCTGTTTGTATAAAACACATTCATGAACGTAAGTTATCCCACGTCGGCTCTACTTCCCCTGTAACCTTACGCCAACGTTGAGCGCGGAGAACATGAGTGCGGGATACTTCTACGCACTATCGAGAAGGGGGGCAACAAAACGCACACAGGTGGCCGCCTTCGCCGCGTGTTATTCACGCTCAGAGCACGAGTAGCACTTTCATACGAAACGATGCAGTGCGGTATTATAGCGGCACCATCACCCTTGGCGCAAGAAACAAGGGCGCGCAAGACACCACACAATCCTTACCTGAAAGATGACCATTATGGCCAACGAGTCTGTCCCGCCCCTCCCCGCTCTGCCTGCTTGCTGTCTCAGGCTAGACACGCTACCTGGTGTGGGGGTCATGGCGTGGGGGTGGAGGTACCGGGTGGCGTTAGTCCGTCTCCAAAGGCGAGAATGTTTTGCATGTTAATCTTCTCACCACTGCAAAAATGGAACAACAACAATGCCAAGTACTTTGTCCCCAAAACGTGGGTGCCCTTGTAACGGGGTAAACCTTCGTGTGATCGCCCCGGACCTTGTCACGCAAACGATACACAGACGACACCAGAATTTGGGGCAGCAGAACGGTGTCTGTGTTGTGCAACACTACCCACGATTTTTCGAAGGGGGGGCGGTAGCAAGGTGAGGTGTGACATTAAACAGGGCAGTGAGCGCCCTAACTCGGCGCTACACTAACGACAAATAAGAGTTCAGATGGAGATGGTTCGAGAGATGAGCGCATGGCCTCTGTCATCACATCGATCACTCGACAACAGCAACAACAACAGCAACGACGACGACGACGACAACGATGACGACGACGACGACAACGATGACGACGACGACAACGATGACGACGACGACGACAACGGCAACGGCAACGACAAAAGCTCTCGTCACCAACCTGGAAAACCCAAATGAAGCGTCACGTCCAATTCGCCAATGTCCACCCCGAGCTCTAGGGCACAGGTTGCAGTAACGCCCAACAGCTGCGCAAAGGAATCAGCAAGAGACAAAACCATAGCGAGCGCGCGCGTGAGAAGACATGAAACAAATATCAACACACGGAAAATGTAGCATGGATCTCAAAAGCGTGACCCTCATCCCCAGCAGACAGGGGCGAGAAAGAAGAGTCTGTCAACGCCATACTGTTTGCACGCATATCAAAACTACTGCAGCGGTGGCCCCCAGCGCTCCCTGGTCACAAAGGTTCTAGTCTACAACATGATCCCCTTCAGCACCATGCGGGGGTCGATACCGATGAACAGAGGCTACGATGCCTACAAACCCGAAACGAGGTCGAGCCTGAAAGGAATAATATTTCGGGAACGTTCAATAATCCGCGATCTAGTAGGTCTGGTCGTCGAATGCTCGGATGTTTTGTTACTGGCGGCCGGACTGCAGCTAGAGAACCAGAAAAAAAGGGTTGCTGCGACTGACTACAGACGCGGCATGTGTCTTCAAGACCATGCTGTTCAATTTTCGCGACGAAGGCCATTTCCTCAGCGCGTGAACCCTTCTGAAACTGCAAAAACAAAACATCAAACTCTAACTCCAAGTAGTTTATCTCCAAAAGCATGGATGCAGGTCAACGGCAGTCAGTAAAATCTGCCGGGGCTACCGCCCTCTCCATCCCTGCGTTCCGACAACTTCGTCATCCAGAAGCGCACACCTTGTTCGCGAACAGGCGCCCCTCAATCTTCCGTCTTTCATCTTTGGTGTACCCGCCTCGGTAGCCTTGAACCAAGGACACCATATGTGGCGCCGTCTTTTCTAGGTCCTGGAATGTAAAGCACATAGAGAGCATGTGATTGGCGCGGCCAATACGTTCAGCAGGAGCCCGCGGACCGGAAAACCAAGATGAGCCGGCAGCGAGCTGAGCGGGTCCACAGAGACAGGAAATATTTTTCTGACACCAGCTTTCCGTAATCAGCGCAATTTCATGTCGCACTCGATACAATCGTTACATTTCGGATACCTCTAAGGACAAAAAGAAAAAAACGCTCGATGTGGCAGCCGTATCGAAAGCACCAGCGGCCCTCACTTCGCTGGGCACCGTTAAAAAAGCAAGCAGCCATTGTCCCTACGCCTGACAAGGCATGGACCTTTGTCCAGGCAACACATATCCTCATGGGATATCTGAGTACCTGGATCCCGTAGCGTAGCGTCAGTTCAGTCAGCTTCCGCGTGCGGCAGAACGCCAGCGTCCTGACCCTTTGCTTCACCAGACCCGCCAAAATTTGCGCCGTTTCGCAGATTGGGCTGCGTCGCCGACCATCCTCCCACCCAGGCTCGTCCTTCCCCTGCCTTCCCCCCTCCCCCTCTCCTGCTGAGCCGCCTTCCTTCCGCTCTGTTGCTGTTATGACGCCGGCACTCCACCGCGCCTCTGCACCTTCCAACGCCGCCAGTTCCATCACTCCTTTCATATCAGCCTCTTGAGCGACAGCGTTCGATTCGAGTTCTTCGGCCTGTGAATCTCTCACATGCCTGCTGATCCTTCCTACTCCCACACCTTCGAAATTTGCGCCAGGGTTGCCGCGTGTCGCACGCATTGTGGACCTAGGTGTCGCTGGTGCCCTTTCTGCATCGCTGCCCGTTTCATCGCCGCCGAGCCCAAGGCGGGGAAGATCTCCGCTGTTAACAGGTCCATGTCGCGCGAAAGCAGTTCCACCGTCTTCAGCACCTTCTGAAGTTTCTTTCTCCACAGAACTCACCGTTGGCGTCGCATGGGGGGTCTTCGCAACTACCGTACCACCCTCTGGGCTCCCTGCCGTTCTCGCGGATGATCGCCCTGGAAGCTCAGCCCCCATGAGCTTCATGTACTCCTTGTTGTAGAAGTTGTCGGTCGGCCCCTTCCGCCATGCGTCCAGACCGCGCAGAGCAGCTATGCCGGACGAGCAGCCATCGCCAGCGCCGCCGTCCTCCGCACTTCCTTCCGTCGTCGCCGTCATCGAAGCGGACGCACCTGATTGTGGACGTTCACCCGTTGCCGTGGTAGCCCCCGACCCTGCCTTGTCCACCGGATCAGCAGTAGCAGGAGAGACAGTATCCGTGGCCCCTTTCCGACCCCGACGGGGTCGCCCAGCGGTAATCGGGCTTGCCGTTGTTATGCGCGCCGCGGTAGTAGCCCCACCGCTTCGGCCACGGCGCAACGCTGCCGCAGACGATACTTTTCTGTTCGCTGCTTCTGGAGGCATGTACCACTCGGCAACGATCGGCGGTCGCCACAGGACGACCGTCTTGCGGCCTGTAGGGGCCGTATCGGTGCTGCCGAAATAGAGGTTTTGCCGCCCGCCGAGGCACTCGTCCAGTGGCAACAAAGAAGCGAAGTGCGATGTGGCTGCGCGCATGGTGGCCGAGCAGCAAATGAACTGTCGCGCATTGGAGCCGGTGCGGAGACGCGCGTATATTTAATGAATGAGGCGCGATTACGCGAGTCTCAGAATCAAACAGACCTGTGCTGGCAATTCAGTGCGATGAAGTAAATTCAGAAAAAAACATTATTTTCGCAATAACCGCGGAACGCGAGAGCCCTACCCAGGGCGAACACGTTCCCGCGGCCGTGGACGGAAACACAGAACACAAACCTGAGCATCCGAGCGCCACTACAAAGTTCAACCGACCGCGAACTCGGTCATCTATATATGCCCCGCCGTCCACGAAAACGACGCACGCCCCACGAGCGGCAAACATCTGCTCTGCCCTGGGCAAGCCCGATGCACGACGATTCCATTCCATCGAGTGCAAACCAACACGGACCATTTGTATCGCTGGGTTTTTCCTCTTTCGACGCTTTCTACGGCGGCTCATTTTGGAATGTATTCGGCCGCACGGTAACAAACCTGCGGCGGTGGACCAGGGTGAGCGTTGACCGACCAGAGGCGCAGCAGACGCCGTAGCACCATGGAGACGTGGGCCCCAAAGGCCCCACGGTAAACGTGAGCCTGTCGGGACACGGTTTGGGCTTTTTTTACTGGTGCTTCGTCACGCGTGCCGCATGAACAGTCAGTCACGCAATCAACCTTAAGTACAGTATCACGTCTTGAGTCTGAAGCCGTGACCATGGAAAGTCTCGAACGAATAAATACCACATAGTAACAGCAAGCAAGGTGTGGAAAGCGAGGGGTACGTTTCAAGACCTTTCCTGCCCGACCCTACAGCAGCAGATTCTTCCCATTCCCCCTTCTTACCTCGTCGATAACAACGTGAGACAGGTTGGCCAGAATGCGGCGGAATCTCTTGTGCCCCGGAAGTACAGAGGCGTGCAGCATGTCAGGGTTGGTGAGAATGATGTTCGCCTCCTCTGTCACAATCCCTCGCTACACAAACACGCAAAAAAAAACGAGAATGGTACAATTCTCAAAGCCATCACAAGCGGGCGGTGAGTGAAAGAGACGGAAACGGATCAGATGATGATGGTGGGGTAGCCAGGAGCCATCAAAAACACGGCACATGCTGCAACCTACGCAGGCGGCAACGATCCGAGTCGTCTGCCGCAAGTAGCTCAACCTTGGAACCCCCATGAACGTTAGCACACTGAACAAACGCCGCGCAGAAGGGGTTCGGGCGAAGCGCTTACAAACAAGCGATAGAGGAGAAAATGCGACGAACGCATGGAGAAGCAGTGTCTTGTACCCTTATGAAGCGCTCTAACCTACCAGGTATTAGAAGCGATGGGGGGGATGTATACAAACGTGCGAGGACGAAGTAAGCAAAGTGTCCATATCGGTTTAAGAATCGTGAGACACGCAGGGCGTTATCAAACAATGGGCAACATATGAATAGCTCGGAGAGTAGCATACTACTGTTGTAGCGTAAGTTCAAGAAATAACACTTTGTAGAAGCGCCGTGGTATAGCATACCGCATATTCACGATGCAGCAGCCTACATTTGCCCCGTTGGTGGCGCTGAGCTTCGTTTGAACCGCGACGACACGCATCGTAAATCATTGTTGCTCACTTCTTTAAATGGTGTGTCCCCGTCGAGCGTCATCGGTCGCACACGCTGGTTGAGGTAGGCAGATGCACTGACCAGGCCCTTCAACGACCTAAGGGTAGCGTGGCAGCAATCCAAGGCAGCACAATGCGCGATCCAATAAAACGAAAAATTGGCTATCATATGATTGCGAGGGCATAGCCACTATTTCAAGCCATTCGCCGGATGGTGCAACGTAAGAGAGATAACGGTGGGGGTAGCCCCGGTATGATTTCCGTCCTCCAGCACGGGGTCGCCCGAAAAACCGGGAGAGTCCTTCATACTATGATACGCGTACACAAGAGGGGTGTTATTGCCCGGTGAACATACTGCCGCGGTCGTCAGCGCTTCCACATGATATGCACGAGTGCATGAAATGTGTTGAACACCATATTTGGTAGCATTATATGAGTAAGCACTTCGACTATGCTGAGAGGAGGGGGGGGGGGCGGTCAATCACCCACCAGCAAGGCGTTCGCGATAGAGGTTCAAGAGAATAGAACATCAATTTAATGCCCGGATATTCATGTCGACCGCGCGATCGTGGCTGCGAGTAAAATAAAAAACTACCTCGAGCTAGCTTCCTGTGCGGCAATCACAATGACCACACTCGAAGCGGTGTCACACTACGACCAGCTATCAGCAGGGGCTCTGATTTCGCAGCAAAACCTCCTACCGCGGTATTGGGATGTCAAGTGGCGCCGTTACCCACCCTGACTGCCGCAACATTACTGCTGGGTCGCAAGGGTGCGCACCTCAGTTGGTCCTGTGCGAGGGCCTTAGTAGGGAAGAGGTAGAGCGCGACAGCGTCCGGGCGGGGTCCAAGGATGGCCTCTATGACGGACACGTTGAACACGACAGATTTTCCGGAGGACGTGGCCGTAGAAAGGGCCACGTGCTGGCCTGCAATAGCCGCGTCGATGGCGAGCGCCTGATGCTTAAACAACCTATCCATCCGGCGCGATAAAGGAGTCGGGGCAGTGGGTACACATTTCACGTCATGCGGCGAATAATCCGTGACGCTGTGCTATTTGTTCGGGTCATTCAAGCGCGTTGCCCTAATCCGATCAGAAACTTCGACTGCAAGCAACACACGACGTGGTGCAGCCTGCTTGTTTAGTCTTTGTTGGGACGCAGCACTTGCGCGCAATGCGCACAAAGCAGCTGTGTGCAAACCGCAGTGTGGGGGCGCGGTTGGTAGTCATGTGGCTGAGGCAGCTCAGCGAGCCTTTCCTGGTATCCAACTGGTATAAACCAGACATCTCCGTGCTGAGCGCAAAGTCCAGAGAGCATGGCAAGCCACGGCACGGGGCCAGTGACGACCACGGCGGCGGGCGTTTCGGAATAGAGTACAAACGCACAAGTGCGCACGCCAAATAAAAAGCTAGGAAAAATACTTACACAAACAAAACAATCGGCGTCGCCGTCGTACACGCTATTCCTCACCTCGTCACTCCCTTCGACGCGGCAAGCGCAGCCGTCACTTCGGGGTGTAGGGCATGCGCCGTCTCGGCATACTCTCCTTCCCTGCCTGGAAAGGTCTCAGTGTAGACCACCTGCCTCTCATACATCGGGAGAGATTTGAGGTGGTCTAGCGCCAGGAGAGGGTCGAACCTGGACGCACGCGCGTACGCAATCGCCCATCAGCACGGCATCAGAGCGTTTGGGCAGTTGATTTTTAGCGAAACGGGAACCGAGGGGATAAAGTTAGTTGGAGTAAGCCATGATCAGCCACCGTCAGTGCACGAGGGTGGCGATGAAACACAGGCGCGGCAGGGCTGCAGCTTTCAGGTGGCATGACGCACGCTCATTGCGCTGGACGCCACCGAACAACCGCGCGCTTGCACTGACTCCCCCGTAATTGGTCATGCGAGGAGCCTCGGTCGGGTATTTGTCGCCCAGTAAAGACAGGTGAGTATCACAAAATCTCCGAAAACAAAAACACGCACCAGGTAAGACAGATAGCTAAACGGGAAGGACTTCCGAGCGTACGCGTTTTCTCCACCTGAGGATGGAAACATATTCGCAACTGACCAAGTTTGGCCCGAGGAAGCGTACTACATCAGAGCGCGTTTAGAACCAACAATAAGCGTCCGGGAAATTAGGCTCAGAAAGAGGCATGGCAGCGCGGCGTGCCGGTAACGCTCTCAATTGCCTACGCAGGGATGAATGTGCCTTACCGTAGCTCGTATCCCTCCCATAGATGCTTCCGGCAGGACGTAACAGGGCTAACATGCCACGCTGAACTTAATTCACCAAAATATACTCAAGTCGGCCGTTGTCGAATTCCAAACGCCAAAACGTACCTAAGCCGGCAGTCGTCGCCATTCTTCACGTGAGGCGGGGCGCATCTTTTCCCCTTTCCCTTTGCCTTTCCGCCAGCGCTTCTCCGATTTCCCGGCGAGGCCTCTTCCTTCGAAGTCGAGCCCGTCTGCTGCTCACCTTCGCCTCCTTCCCTCATGCCAGCACCCTCGTCGCGCCCGTACGCTACGTAGGCAGGGCTCCGACTTAGCGAATCAGAAAGTAAGAGGGCGGTTCCAGTTGCCGGAGGACGACAGTCCCGCCCCGTCGTTGCGTTTGATGCGCCCCCCTCCTCAACGCCGCTTCGAGCAGTTTTTTTTCCGGTTTTCGGAAGCGATGTTTTCGTGCCTTTATAATTGCTTCGTTTCCCGTTGTCGGCACTGGCGACTCCGCGACCGCCGCCACAATCATCACCACGTGGTCGTCCCGGTCTCTTTCCGCTTCCACTCCGGGTAAAAATGCCCTCGCCGCTGCCGCCATCGCCACCAGAATGCGAGCGCGCGTCCGAACTTGACGACCCCTCTTTATCTTTCGTAGCCACCCTTGCGTTTCCCTCGCCTCCTGCTGTTTCGCTGCCGTCATCGCCGCCGCTGCCGTCGACATTGCCACTAGCATTCGCGTCGTCATCTGTCGGTTTACCCTCGGCGTGCTTCAGGAGGGCCTGGCACACGAGCTGCTGCCGCTTCGAGACTTTGGCTTTTCCGGTGCCTGCCGTGTTCTTCTGGTGGAAGAACAACTCCAGCCGCTGGGCCTGCCAAGCGCGTTCGTGAGGAGTGAGTTATCGGATCGGACGGGTCGATTGCACCCGAAAACACCCAGTCACCATATTGTGGTGGAAGCGATGAAACTCGAGTCCAGTCACACATTTCTATCCGGGCTGCGAACCGCGACCACTGCTCCTCCGGCTCCTCCCACAAACCAGATAACCCATCACCACGACGGCTGCCATAACGCCTCCCTCCCGTTGCAACCACTGAAATCTCCAAACTCCGTCGGTATTGCACGCAGCGTAAGTAGCATCCGCTCACCTCCGTCTGGACTCCTCTCGGCGCGAACTCCCCGTCGACCTCGCCGGCGGGGGGCTCGTCCAGCACGAGCACCGAGCGAGCGGCATCGGCGAGTCTCCGCAACCGCGGCAGGAACGATTCCTCGTCGCCGAACCGCCCGGGAAATAGGCGCCACACCATGCTCTGCCGCCGGGGGAAGGGGGCGCACCATAAATTCATGTTGTCGATGTTTCTGGGGAATTTCAATAGGGTGTCGCTCTTTTAGAAAACACCTTCCATTTTTCAAGTACTTCAACCTACAAAATAAAACCCGAATTTACTCAATTAACGACGACCCAAGCGCTACGGAGCAATGCTGGTCCTTGGCCCGGCAACAGCTACACAGATGTGCGCAGCGTCGCGTGCAGACGTCGCCCATTCCTCGGCAGTGGCATGCAGCGTGTGCAGCGAAACGGCTGGGATCTGCAAGCGCGTTTTTGGGACCGGCGAGCTGCCAGCTGAAACAAACAAAATCAAGCAGGACGATCTGCGCGGCAAGCTTTTCATGGCCAGGTGCCTCTTCACACGAGGAACTGCCAGAGAGCGGGGAACCTACCTGCACTCACCTGCGTGTGCAGAAAAACTTGTGTCCACAGCAAATTGCATTCGGACGAGCCACCGCCCACGCGTAACTTCACTACGCTTATCGTTCTACTCCTGCAATAATCAATCCACACTACTCCCAAGATGTTTGTGCCCCAAAAAGTGGGCGCAGTTCGCTCACCCCGAGCTATTCCGCTTTCGATCGGAAGGCGTGAGGGCAGCCAGCGCTCGCACCTACTGTAGGCGCGTTCTACTGGCCACCACTGCGAAGTTACTGCCACCGCCAACGGTAAGTGAGTCGATGTGTGAACCGCACCTGGAGGCTCGACACGCGGGGGGGGATGGAATTCTTCACCAGGAAGCAGTAGGCGTGGTCAGTCGCCGTGAACAGGTCGAGCAGCTGCCGGTACGCCTCCGGCAGGGGGCAGTTGGTTTCGACCGTGTTGCCCTTCCCTCCTTACGCACGCGAGAGGACATTTGACGAAAATGAGGGAAACGTGCAAAAAGGCGGGAAAGACTGGGTATAGCAATCGTTGATGGTCACACTGCAGTCGGCACTTTTGCCGCTTTTGCATGCGCAGGAGGGGTCAGTTTGGACGCGCAAGTGGGTGTAAGATGAACAGCCAACATGTACTGCTCTAGGTTTGCAACGTGTTCAAAATAACGGGTTGGTTGATTGCTTTGCTTGCTGTCGAGCTTGCATTCAAATCACCGAGCAGTCTCATAGGCCCCATACCGACGGCGATGACGACAAGTACGCGGAACACATCTTACATCAGCCGCGCAAGGTAGGGATAGCGTGGGTACAAGCTGGATTTGGTGCGAGCAAAACAGATCGGGAGGGCAGGTGCAAGCTTAAGATTTTGTACCCTTCACATACTGGCGGAGTTCTTCGTCCAAGCTGCGTGCGTCGTGGCTGGCCCGAACCACTCCAAGACAAGAAGAACGCGCGAGACATGCCTCCTTCTTGGAAACTACGGGGGCGTAAGCTAGGTAGAACCAAGGGTCTTGTTCGCTTCACGCTTCTCTCAGGGCTTAGGCGCGAAGATCGGTCTGTTCCGAACGGTTGCATGATCATATTATATCTGTAGTCAATAGTGTTTTAGTGTGTAGTCGGCGAAGTAGTTTGGAGAACTTGTTGGTGCTAACCCTCTTACCACTGCGACATAAAACTCATGAGGGGATACGTCCCCTGTGGCTGTGTGCGGTGGCTATGGGACATGCCAGATCTCGCACGAGAGGCAAGCACTCAGCAGATGTTAGTCTGCTGCTGCGATCAAATTCCAAGCTCCGCAGATGTGATGACAAAAACATGCCCCAAGGGCGGTGATATGGTTATTATCAGCGCTCTTGAAGAAGAGACAAAGAGGGAAGAGTGGTGCTGTTAAGCTGTGCGAGAATGGGCATGGCGCATGCTCGATCGATCACAGCTTTGTGCACGAGCCACACACATACACCGTGACTACTGGCACAAAGGCGAGAGCTTGGAGAACGGCTGCGGTTGTATCGCTGATGCTGTAGTGTTGTCTGTTGATTTTGTGGCTGTAAGGCTGAGCGGCTGTTTTTGAAAAAAAAACACACCGCATTTTTTGATCGTCTTGCGTGCCTGTGACAACAAACTCTCCACGTACAGAAGCACACATACAATACACTAACAGAAGCACAGAAGCACCGTCCGTGGATGTCACAAAAGAGTGCTGCTACTGCGTAGCAGACAGCAGAGAAGGTACACACAATTGGACTGATGATTCTGCATAGCGGGCAGGCGAGCAGAGCGAAAGCAAACATAACATATGAGGGGAGCGGACTACTTGAAAATATCCAAAAAAAATTGGGGTTTTCCATGCACCTGCTCGGGTCAGCGAGGCGGAACGTAACCCCTGGAAAAAAAGAGCCTGCTCAGCGACGTTGAACGCTCAGAGCACCGCCACGCAGCTCGGCCGGGATCCAGATATGCGTCGTAATGTGCCGATGGGCGCCTTGATTGCGCCGCAGCCGAAAGCGTGAGAAAAACCTCGGCCACCGGAGAACAGCATGCCAGACGAAAAAACGCGTATTTTACATAGATTTATACATATAACACTGAGAATGTCAGTGATACGGACCATCGACTGATTCATACATTTTTCAGGCAATGTGTGCTTGCTGTACGATACTCGCTTAGAGGTAACAAAGCTTCTAATCGTGCAGCAGTATGACGCACCAGGTGTGACTTGGTGTGTCTGTCATTTGTCAAGTTCGTACAGCTGCCCCGCAGGTTCTAATGCATTAGTTCCTTCTAACGGACAGCGTAGGCTGATTGCCGCAGAACAACTTACCGGACTATGACGTTCAACAGGACAGGAGCTCTGCATCCGCACCGCTGCCCGCCTTACGGCTGCTCTGTGCAGCTTGTATCTGTTTTAATAGTATTAAAGCACGTTACGTATTGGCCACAAAGATGACTTGCAAAACCGCCCGAGCCATCCATAGCACGGTCTGTCTGCTGCACCTTCTTCCGCTCACGTCATATGTGCGTAGCTGCCGGAGAGCTCTTCGGGCGAACCGTGCCTCTTTGGACCGTTCAGCGTTTGGCTTTCAGACGGCGCCAAGGCTTGCCGTGCCATGCCCCTGACACCGCGCTGGTCCCTAACCTCTCTCTCGTCGGCGTCCAATGCAACAGAGGTTAAACGTAGATCGTCGGACCTCATACCGTGTCTATTAAGCATACAGCAGCAACAATACTGCTGAGTAGCTCAGACCTGTACATGTCATTGGAACGTGTTCCCCCTTTTCGACTTGCAACACCCCCGGGATATCAAGTCAAATCCATCCCGAAGAGGAACCTTTACCTGGTATAATATTTATCCAACCGATCTACAGATCGAGCGGCGAGAAGAGGAGTCAAGGAGAAGACCACGTGTTATACTGGCGTGTCTTGTGCCGTCAGCACAGGCTACATGTAGATGCCGTCGGCACTCAGCACAGGCTGCGCGCGCTCACAAAGCGGGAAGAGACTGGGTCAGGAACACTCGCCAGCTATTTTATATTTCAGGACGACACTGACAACGATAGCGAGCACGGCAAAAGCAAAGTTCAATGCAGTCAGTACAGGACGACGCCAATTTACAGCCTATGGACTGCGGAATTCAAGTACAGCCCACACGCTACTATTGTGTTTTTGTGTTAGAGGTCAGAGGGTTGAAACGGTTGAACGCGGGTGCTTAGTAGACCACGCCCCCATTTTAATTTGTATTCGGTCAACACCTCGACTTTCATTCCGCCAGGACCGGATCCCATTTGACGAGAGCACCTTACCGCTTTTTCGACAACATGGTTAACATATTCTTTAAATTGTATATACCCTAACCCTAACCCTAACCCAATGAACCTCAACAACCAACCCATGTACGGTGAAACCCCCTTCGTCTCGTACACAGTGTGCGTCAACCATGTCGTCGAAAAAGTGGCAAGCGCTACGACTGCTGTATTTGACACCTTGCTCCCACTAGGTAGGTGCAGAAGTATGGGTTGGGGTTAGGGTTAGGGTTAGGTTAGGGTCAGTGGGGTAGCGTATGGACTGCATATAAGAGCTGCAGTCCATGGACTGTACATACCGTAAACTACACAAGATAACACACCCCCGGTGACACATTTGAGCGCTTGAAAATATTATCACCGGGTGTGGTATCCTGTGGGGGGTGTGGTATCTTGTGTAGCCCCGGTGATAGAGTGCTGGTCGCGGCGGCCCCCAGGGGGTGTGATAAACCAGGGGGTGTGATAGCACGTCCGACCACCCACAGGGTACGTTTGGGGGTGTGATAAACCAGGGGGTGTGATAGCACGTCCGAACACCCACAGGATGTGTTTGGGGGTGTGATAAATGAGGAGGTGTGATAAACCAGGGGGTGTGATAACCGGGGATACCGAAACACACCTTGTAGAGTTGAGCCGCTGCTGGTGAGGCGATGCGGGGGCTGTCATGTTGGTGCCTGCTGCTGCTGCTGGCAGATCAGCAGCAGCAGCAGGACTCGTGGCAGGAGTCGCTTGTGTAGGAGAAGTGCGCTCGAGTTGAAAGAATGACGTGATCTGTGGCGCCTGCTGTACTGCTGCGTTCGAAGCAGTTGTCGCAGAAGCGGGGGCACTTGCAGAGGCATTCTGCTCTCCCTCAACGTTCATGTTATTGGAGGTCTCCAAACGGGGTGTTCCCCCCGCACACAGGGTGTGGTGTTGTTTGCCCACGGGGCAGATGTTCTATGACCCCGATGGTAGAAAGGAGGGGCCCCGTGAATGTATGCGGCGTAGCTAAAATTATCACCGGGGTGTGGTATCTTGTGTAGCCCCGGTGGTAAATCGATGGTTGCAAAAATGCGCCCAAAATTATCACCGGGGTGTCGTATTCTGTGGGGGGGGTGGTATCCTATGTGGGTGTGTTATCTTGTGTAGTTTACGGTAGTCAGTTGCTCTCGTCAGTACCGCAGTAGCTCAATCCCCAATCGACTATCGTTGCTGCTGTGTGTCGCTGGGTGTCAAAAGTCAAAAGGTTCAAATCTGATATTGCGACGCAAACAAGAAATTCCAACCATTCCACTTAGCAAAGATGCGGCCTAACTTCTACCACAAGCCTCCACATGTCTCTTCACGGTCGCGACCATAGCCCTGCTCCTTCGTTTGGAATGCGTCACGTATAGGCACGAGTACAGCCTTAAGCGATCTGACCTCTGCTGTAGACTGTGTAGACTTTACAAGGGGTACCGGCAGCTCGTACCCGAGGTACTGCTGCTGGGCACGGCCTGCTGGAAGTTTGCAACTTTGTGTGGATCACTGCAAATTTGTTTGAAGATCGCGGTTGGGATTCGAACCACATAATGCTTTTAGCATTCACCTTTGCTGCTCGTTCGCTTCTTCTTCGGCCGCTTTGCTTCATGCTTGGCCGCGGGTGAGGACTCCCCCGCGTGATCTTCACCCACGGCAGCCTCATTGTCCATGGCAGCAGCACTTGTTGTCACAGGTACACGGCCCAAAACACTTGAATTTGAGTTTGTACTGAAATATTGGTTTTAGTATGCGTGGCAAGAGCGTTTTTGTATGCGGGGATTCACAGTTTTTACCCCCGTATGACAATCTGCTGAATGCTGAATGCTGAACCACACCAACACGCAGACAGCAGCGCGTAGCACCCTGCCCCAACGTAACGACACCACTTATTTGCGCCGACCAATTGCTGCCGCGGCGTGACTCCTTCTACCGCTCCTCCCACCCCGGCCAACTGGTTAACGGACCCCAGAGTGCGAGCTACTACACACATACTCCTCCTGGGAGACTGCTGCTACTTGCTGGTGCTCCTCCTACCGCCGCTGCAACTACAGCAGTACGTGCGAAAACCTCCGAGGACCAATTGAATTGCACTTCGTTCAAGCACAACATGGCCGGAATTGTGCAGGTACTACCCTGTGTGTTATGAGGTGTTGCAGTGTTGCAAAGGCATGCGCCATGAAAGTGCAGCAGATAGCTATACAGCCAGTATGATGTACGTACAGCAGTACTAGTATTAATGGTAGGTCGTTCCTACCCTTAGCGATGATAAATGCGGCATGCCAGTCGTCCCGTTCCTTTGACGCATGCATCGGCCGGGGAGGATGCGGAAGGTGAAGAGCTGCCGAGAACACATTTATACCTACCATGCTAGCTATACGCCCAGGGGTTTGTCTTTTGCCGTGGAAGAGGGCGGGCGTTGTCGGCGTTTCCGGTACTTACTTCGTGCAGAGCAAAGAGTCAGTTATTAATAGGTAACAGGTCAAGCCCTACCAGCTCCATGTTATTGCCAGTATGGTATGATTTGATGTAATGGTTTGATGTAATGCGCACCTGGTACCTTGTATCATAGATGAGTACCAGCAGGTACCAGCAGGTACGATACAAGAGTACAGGTAGTCCGGTATACATATTTTGTCTATCATACTGCTTTGTCTGTAGAAGAGTCTGGAAGAATACTTTTTTTTTTTGCTTTTTCCCATCTATTATCTTCGCACTTCTGTCTCCTCCTCCCTCCTTAGACGTACAACGGTAGCTCAGATCCGGGTCTCTAATGGTGTGCCGTAACAGACTTTTAATGAACCGATCTCGACGGTTGTTACGACGGTTGGAATGGAACGAGGCTGTTCGCATTCGTTCGTTCCATTCCAACCTGTTCGCGTCCGATGTGAACTGGTGAATTCTGGGCAAGCGGCCTGAACAGATAATAGCTCAACTGACTTTTGCGGCGGGACCGTGCAGCTCGATCGACTCTAACAATAGGGCAGGGGTACCGTCACTTGGGCAGCGATTTCTCCTGGCACAGAGAACAGCTTTAGACGCAAATATATCGCAAGCAAGCCTCACAGAAGACGGTGCTAGCCATCCAAGTTGCGCGCACCTTCGGGACAAATCTAGAAGTGGTGATATTGCCGCCGTGGCTCGACGAGACTACTGAAACTTGTGCAAACATCGATGCCACACTTTTGCCAGAAAATGTATCGCCAGGGCTCCGTTCGCAACCCGGTACTTTGCCTCGTGAGCGTCCTGGTAAGGCCATGGTGGTACCGCGTGCCTCCTGCCGTGGGTGAGCCCTACGGCATCCACATATGCTCCGCCCCGTGATTCCTATGTCATCCCATATGCAACCATGCCCTCGTGGGCCTCCAGCGTATGAAGCAACACTCCCATTTATGAAACACTCCCAGCACCAATCAGTTGCCGCAAATATCGTTCCAATTAGGCTGTTCGGCTTTGCTGCACAAGATTAACTACTCTGGGACATAATCTTCCGAAATTCACGGTCAGGGTGGGAAAGCTAGAAATCTAATCGATTTGATAACCAGTCAACAGCAAGCCCAACTATTTCCCGTTCCAGTATCCAAGCGTTCCAATGCCTTTTGGGGGGGAGTTAAGACACCCACTGGGAAGGCTCTTCTCCCCCCTCCCCACTGCGGTACGCGCCTTCTTTTTTTTCGCGACAAGAAGTCAGCACATTGTTCCCTCGTCGACTCGCGTCGAACTGGTAAAGTTCAAAGCAGTCGTCGAAAAAAGGTAGTCCGTGATCACATCACTATGCAGCATATCATACCTGGAACCTGGCACTGCTGTACCGTACCGGCCAACTACTGCCGTACCTTTGGGCACGAGAACAATGAACAGGTGAGGAACCTGGCAGATCGTAATGGGGTTGCTTATTCTTTTGTTTTTTGTTCCAATTGGAGCGCGCGCTGACGGTTCACACCACCTTATATTATAAAAATTAAAATACACTCCAGCTGTGAGATCGAAGATTTCGTCGAAACTCATCTTTGCAAGCTGTGTGTGATACTCCGATCGCGCGCATTACGAGTTGTGTGTCCTCATTAAGGATATAGGTCGGCGACTCCCCTTACAACTACAGTGTAGCTATCAGGGTCAACAGGATGATTTTAGTCCGTCTGTGCGCGGAAACTATAAAACCCGTTTCTGAGGGGGACAAAATCTGACAGCTGTGAAGGGAAACCTTATATATACGAGCATGACACACATGTATCGAGCGCTTTAGTTTGCTTTGCGCCACCGTGTAGTATTATGCCTCGGCCGCAGCCGGAGAAGATCAACAAGCAGATTCGCCGCCGCCGACACCGCTGCTGCTACTGCAACCGCTCCTCCCTCTCTCTCTTGCCCCCCCCGCCCCTCCTACCTCCCGCAACGAATGAACGGGAACACAGCAATCGAAAAG
Organism: Undaria pinnatifida; assembly: GCA_012845835.1. Taxonomy (NCBI): domain Eukaryota; class Phaeophyceae; order Laminariales; family Alariaceae; genus Undaria; species Undaria pinnatifida. Next base: position 10,142,316 of record JABAKD010000010.1, read on the forward strand.
CCATGCCAGGTTCGAGGTGAAGGCGGCGGGCTGGGATGACAAGCCGGTCGTCCGCGGCATCACTTCCATGCTCGAGACCTGGATCACCTCCCAGGTTGGTTATTGATATCATTTTTGGTGAGTTGGTGATACTGGCAAGATTACGGTAAAGGCCCCACTATGGCGCCGGTTGAGTAGTACCGATCGCCCGTTGTAGTGCCTGTGAAATCGCTTGGCACAGATGGGAACACACCAGTAGTGGGAGTAGGCGGAGTAGTGCATGTTGCCGCTACAGTGCGTGTATTTCCCTCTATAGTGCACATACCGCGGCACTATAGAGGAACCGCTACTAACTGTACTGGTAAGCGCGATTCGTTGTGCGTGTGAGATGTTTGCGCTTCCAAAGGAGTCAAGGCTTTTCGCAACTGACACGGCTCGGGGTTCACATCTATCAGCCCCTTAGACCCAGATATGGCAACCTTACATTTTGTGTGGATAGGTAGGAAAATATCAGTTTGATGTAAAGAACACACGAATAGTAAAAGCGGCAAGTGTGGCCCCTATTAAAATGCGCGTGCAACAGCAGTGTCATAGTGCAAGTATCGCCATGCTGCGCGCGTGCCGTTACGTTTCCTTCTGTTGCACCTCGGACACAATCTCCACCCCTACCCCATCTGGCCGATGCTGCAATCGCCACTGTCTGTTTTCGATGCAGTATTACACCAACATATTTATACATGTATCTATCAAGGCCGATAAAGACGATTGTGTTAGGGGGGCGACTGCATATAGGGCGGTTGAAAGCTGAAATCGGTTGGCAGGATTGTGACCCTGGATACAAGTGCCTAGACGAATAGGGCGGTCTCTCAATATAGAGCGGCCAAAGTTCCTTCGCACTACACCGCCTTTAAATAGGCCCCACTGCTGCACTAAACTACACTATTACGCGTTGTGTAACTCACATATCCTCCAAGCATTGTTCTAGTATAAATAAATCTACTGCTCGCTGTACGTAGTACAAGAGGGTGATATATGTATGTACCCCCCCTCCCTCCTACTCTGTTCTGAAGAATGCAGCAGGGGTAGAGTTGCTGCTGCTGTCGCCGCCACAGCTTGCAGGTGCCCCTCTCGCCCGCCTCGTGTGTTACATCTGCCCGGGAAGCTGTATGCGTGGTATATATTTTCAGAGTCGTTTTTTGGGTGCTTCAGTTTGAACGCTGCTGTTGAACGACTGAATACGTTTGAGCGGCAGCCTCGAACAAACGTGAAACTCCATCGGCTTGCTTGACTTGTCTGGCGTATATTGCATGTTCCGGGTGTCTTGTTTGCTGGTTCGCTTGCTTGTTTGCTTACCTTCTTCCTTGCTGAACTGGCGAGGCGGCGGAACTTGGCCGGCTCCGCCCTGCCCGCCCATCCCCCCTGCCCGCTTTCCACCCTCCTCCGGTCTTGCGGAGCTTCTTTCCTGTTTGTTTTAGCTGGTTCAGCAGTACCCGCAGCAGTAGTGACCAATGACACTGAAAACCGTTTTTTTTTTTCGAAAGAGAAATATGTTCCTGAGTCAAGTTTGTGCACGAGGAAATACACTTACTGGCTTGCCGATCGCACAAAACAGTAATCGAAATCAGCGTCGACAGTGCCGAGAAACAGGTGATGTAAGCATTTTGATTCTGGGGGGAGGTGCCCCTCGCATAAGTGCCAATTTCTTCCTTGTATCGTCTATTTCTTGAGACTACCGCAAGCCTAGTGCCGTTTTGTTAATTGTGCGGTCGATAGTTGTTGGCAATACCTGTAATTTCGAATATAAAAAATTGTCCACCAGGAAAATAATTATCGTTCGAAAGAAAAGAATTTCGACTTTACTCTCGATCTCACAGCTGTAGGTGCATTTTAATTTTCAAGAAAAATCTAGAAAAGTTGTCCATTCTCATCGGAAAGGCCAGTCTCAAATTAGAAAATCGGCTGTTCCTTGACATGCAGCAGAGTTCCCTTGGTTTGCCTTGACTGGCACTGCACTACTAGGTTTTAGTGGAGGGCACTCGGCCCTGTTATACAGCTTGCGTTTTCCCTCAAGGGACATGTCTCCTGACGTAGTTGAATATACGAGCCAACACAGTAACCAACCAACCAACCAACCAACCAACTACCCAACTAGCCAACCAACGAACCGACAAACTATCGACACAACCAACAAGCTGGCCAACCAACCAACCAGGCAACCACCCAATCAATCAATCGAACGACCAGCCAACCAACCAACCTACCAATCAACTACGGTAAACCAACCAACATACCAATTATCGAACTAACTAACTAACTAACTAGCTAACTAACTAGCTAACTAACTAGCTAACTAACTAACTAACTAACTAACTAACCAACCAACCAACTAACTAACGAATTAACCAAACCAACCAACTTAACGATTGAACGGATGGGGACAGGCGTGGTGGAAGCCGCCCGTGGACGGACCCACCCTGGACTTCGGCTGCGGCACCGGCTGCCTCACCATGGCCCTCCGCGATGGTCTCGGCGAGAAGGTTACGGCCGTCGACACGAGCAGGGCGATGCTGGAGCAGCTGGACACTAAGGCTAAAGGCCGAGGCGTCACCACCGTCGCCGTAGAGGTGAGAGACCACTTTGGAAAAATTGAAATTTCGATATTTTTCGAAAAGAAAATTACACAAACGCTTGCGAACAACATGTGCACAGTTTTATTTTTTCTCATTTTTTATCATTATTATTACTTTTGGCAAGCTAGATTTGCACGTAAAAGTGCGATAAAAAGTTGCCCATTAATTATTCTCATGATATTTTTCCTCTCCCGATGCTGTGCTGGGATACCCCCTAGTACTTGTATACTCTCAAGGTCGTAGGCTTTTTATGGTATGTAGATTTCGCCTTAAATTCTAGTAGGATTAGGTATTAATAGTATGGATCTAGGGACAGACTACTGTTACGGTATTCCCCTGGGAGCGTAAAACAAGGCGTAAGATATGGGATACGATTGGATGTTTAAGGATTTCACATGCCTTTGAAGGCATGTGCGTATAGGAAAAAGGGGATGATGCTTTTGCCTCGCGGAATTGAACGTTATTCAGTTCGTCCGTGGCGTGTGTGGAACTAATACAAGAGCTTATCTAGTAAAAGTGAGGGACCAACGTGGAACCTGCCTAGTAGAGAAATCTACAAAGGGTGGCCTGTGTCTGTAACACCCCCTTAATCTCATTATACTAGTGCTATGCAAGGGTTCCTCTGGCTGTTTACTGTTGGTCACTGACACAGAGGGTTGCTTGGATGGATGTTGCATATCTGGTATTAATTGCTTGCTGTCAGTCGGATGCCCTCTGACAACAAGGGGGCGGGTTCATGTCATTCAGGCAGGCGATAACGCCTTCCTGCCAGGAAATGAGGGGACGCTTACTATAAATCATAGCCCCGCAACGGGGGAGAGGGGACTCCGTAACGAAATCATACCAGGTACTATTTTATAATAATATTTCAAGGACGTCAGCCGTGAGTTCGACGAATTTCGGGTCAATACTCATATTTGCAAGCTGCGTTGTTGGTACTTGTAATATACTATGTGGGTGAGTTTTTTCATAATGGGAGGGGTCATATTGTTCTGTTAAAAAACAAACACATATATATATACGAGTATATACATATTTTATAAAAACATTTCAAGAACGTCAGCCGTGAGTTCGACGAATTTCAGGTCAACATTCATATTTGCAAGCTGCGTTGTTGGTAGTTGTAATATACCAAATGAGTGAGTTTTTATTCGGAGGGGTCCTATTTCTTGTTCACTATAGTGGTAAGTGTTGGTATTTTTAATTTAGGTGGGGAATTTCGAGCTAGATCTAACATCACATCTATTTTATAAATTTATTACTGTAGTTTCCAGTATACTTCTCTATCATATGTATGGTAGGCGGTTTATTTTGTTTTTTCTCCCCCCCGGCTATAATATCGGGAGGAGTACGAATACCGAATATTATTAGTTATGTTATATGTTACTCTTAATACAGCATCCGAGAATGAAAGTCGGCTACTCCCCCCTCCCAAATATATATAGACTATAGTCTATACTAAAAAAAACTCTGTGGGACACCAAATTGATACGCTATCACTCTAACATTTTATTAGGTGTGAGTTCTACTATTTATTAGGGTAACAAACAGCCTCAACTGACCGAGCCGCCAAGGAAAATATCTGTACATCGCTCCGCTCCTCCTCCGAACAACGCCTCCTCATCCAAACAACACCGCCGCGTCGAAGCCTCGTGAAAACCAAAGTATCATGTGTTCTTTTTATCATCAACAGCTGCTAAAATACAAGACCCCCCCCCCCCAAAAAAAAAAGTGACCTCTCCCCCCTGAAGAAAGGCAAAAGGAACCAAAAATCGAAACTGTTGTAATCTAAAACTAGTAAGAAAACTAAAACTGCAGTAAGAAAAAAACTAGAACAGCTAAGGGTAAAAATAAGACTACACTAACCCTAAGAGACTTACAAGTAAAACTACAACTGCTGTAAAACTAACCATTAATAAAACTATCGTTAAAACTACAACACGCACGTTTCATTAATAACAGCTTACGGGCCCGGGACAGCTCGGCGGGGGCGCGGACGAATCCTTCGCCCTGGCCTACACCAGCCTCACTCTACACCACATTCAAGAGTGCGCGCGTGCCGTGTCGACGCTGGCGGGCTACCTCCGCCCGGGCGGGCGGCTGCTGATCTTCGACATCGAGGCAACCGATGATGCGCACATGTTTCACCCAGCGGAGTTCGAGGTGAAAAAAAGAGGCGTGTGCGAAGAGGGTGGATTGGTAGTGGTGGTGGTGGGGAGAGCGGGGGTGGGAGGGAGGTGTGTTTGTTGTTGGTGGGGGGCGGGGGGTGTACTCAGTTTGTGCATGGCCGTAGTCGTATGGCCATGGACCCTCGCATCCCTACTATGCCGGGACGGGGCACGTCGGGTTTTCACCAACTAGGCAGAGAGGGGGGGGGGGGGCGGAATAAGGATTTTCGGTGTTTCCGCCTGAATACTCGGTCGGTTTTTGTATCAGTAAGAGGCATGTGGGCCAGGGGGATAAGAAAAGGGGCGGGCGGAGGGATGCATTCGTAGGAGACCATGCTTTAGAGGAAGAGGACAAGTAAAGTAGAGTTGGGGAGGGGAGGGGGGGGGGGTGTGATCGTGTCCGTTTTGCGTACTGTGATAGGATGTAAGTTGCGAGACACAGGGGGTAGGGAGGCCACTTGACGTTACCCGCTGTGCTGGGGACAAGCTCTTGCGAACCTTCCGAGACGATGGCGATGCGCGTGTGAAACCCGCCCTTGCCGGTGTAGAGAGTGATATTGACCGATGTCTATAAATACAAACATGATGCCTTTTCATTCTGCCGGAGTGGTCCGTTCCGCAATGTCTCAAAGAGTATCCCCCCCCCCCTTCCCTCCATCCCCCTCCCCCTCCCCCCTCTCCCTCGCCTGCGCTTACCCCATGTTCTCCCCCTCCCCTCCCCTATCCCCTCTCCCCTCTGCCGTCTCATTTCCTCTCTCTCTTCACCGCCCTCTCCCGTTTCGTCCAATGAACGAACGAAGCAGCTGGGCAACCAGCTCGAGCACCACGGCATCCGCGAGAAAGACCTTCGGGCTTGGTGCGACAGTACGGGGACGCTAGAGAATGTCGTTGTGGACCGCCTTAAGTTTAGGAAGGGGGATGGGGAGGACGCGGAGTTCGGCACGGGCAAGGAGTTCACTTTGCTGGCGTTATCATGTGTTAAGAAGGTGGAGGGGGCGGGGGCGAGAGCCGCGCGGAATAGCGCTGCTGGTGAGTTTTGTGCTCGTAAGGTGGAGGTTGGGGGGCGTGGTGGTTGCGTTGGTGGTGGTGGTGGTGGTCATGGCGGTGGTGGTAGTGTTTTTGTGTGTGTGTTTTCTTTGTTACTTCTACAGTGAATGGGTAGCAATCAAGCGTGAGCTCATCACGCTTCCACCTATGTGTGGTAGGAAGAATGCCAACACAGCGTAGTGTGCTGGCGCTGGTGGTGGTGGTGAAAAGGCCATGACATTCCGTCGGTTGCAATGCTGCCAGTAGACAAAGCAACAGCAATCATGCCGTGCCAGCAGTAGTGGCCATACCTTGCCATCAATAGCCATGCCATGCCAACGGTACGCATACCATGCCGTCAGTAGGCATGAAGGTTGCCATACCAGCAGCAGACATGCCATGCCGTCAATAGATATTCCGCGCATGCCATCCCGTGACATGCCGTTCCGTGACTGGTGACGCAACTGCAGTACAGGACACCAAGTAATAAATTGGGTGACAAGAATGGGAAGCTGATTTTTACAGGAAATACGTGAAGTTAGGGAGCCGGTATGCTGAAGTTAGCGCCTCCCCTCGCTAAGTTAGAAAACCCAGGCTGGGTCAAGATTTTATTCATGTTTCTTACAAAATGTTCTGCGCTGCACTCCTTGGTTCCCCCCCCCCCCCCCCCCCCAATATATACAAGGAGGAACGAAATGCGTCAAGAGGAGATGAGGAAGTTAGACCAATGTGACATAGAAGAGTTTGGTAGACTAGAGAGCAGCGAGAAAACGATCGCTTTCCAAGGAGATAAATGGTGGCCGCAGACGGCGAAAGAGAACGGGGATAGGATAAGCAAACAGCTCTTATGTAATATATGGAAAAGGCGTAATGAGCACCGAAACGTTGGAGGTGTCTCTATTAGGAGTAGGAACGGTGTTCCTTCCCGAAAGGGATGCGTGGTGAATGGTCAAATGACTAAGGCAACCAACAAATGAGTACCCCCCCCCCCCCCCCCTGTGTTCGCGCGTTCTTCGCGGACGGGGCACACAACGGCAGAACAAGAAAGGACCGAGAACTGCCTGGCCTGCAAGCGGCGCGAGGTGGTGTACGAGTGCGTGCCGTGCGGCTGCCACGCGTTTTGCAAGGGCTGTGCGATGAAGGTCGCCACGGGCGGGCGGTAAGGAAGCAAGAGTACGGAGGCGTTTTTGTTTGTTTTTGTTTCGTTGAGGAGGAAGGTGGGGAGAGGGTGGGGGGGGGGAGGGGAGGGAGAGGGGTTGGGAATCGGTGTCGGCGGTGTAGCGCTACGTATATGTTGTGGGGGATTTGGTGTTGCAGGTTGCATCGCGTCAGGTGGAGGGGTGCATGATCATACCTGGTAGGTGGTGGGGTGGTAACGGTGGTGGTGTGGGTAGAATTAGAGCTAGAGCTAGAGATAGCATCTCGGTGGTAAGAGACAGTGGTAGCAGTGGAGCTGGTGGTAGTTGTGGTGGAGCGGTAGCGTAAGTGGTGCCCCCCTGCCCCCCTCTTCACCCCTTCCTTGTCTTTTGTCTTATCCCGGCTTCGCGATCAGCAGGCGCAACCAAATCTTGGACGTCTTTCGCTTGCCGTGTCGTTATGGCGCGGCCTTGCTATTTTTCGCGAGATGTCTTGTTGTACGCGTTGTGTCGTATCCCGCTGTGCACCTACCTCTGTATGCGTGCCGCGTCTTTTGTTCTGTACGCTCTTTCAGACGTCGTCCGCACGTGCCTGTTTTCTGACGACCGGCTGTTTTGTGAACCGCGGTTTTTGATGTCGTCACGACAGGTGCAAGCGATGCAAGATGATGTTCACAGACCTCAAGCGGCTGCGGTGATGGAGGTCAACCCGCCCCCCCCCCTGCCCACGACGATTTGAAGCGGCTGCCGGGATGAGGGTCATCCCTCTCCACACACACCCGTGCGCGCGTTGACAGCGACGACATTAATACGAACGCGTGTTGGAGAGGGGGGGGGAGGGGGGAGGAGGGGAGGGCACAAGGGGGGAGAGGAGGGGGGCGGGGGGAGGGGCGACCTCTTCGCGGGAGTGTATATTGTTTTCGAGGGTCAGGTGGCGTTTTCGCAGGGAGTTACTTAGAGAAGAGAGAGAGGGGGCGGCGATGCTGGGAGGGGTCGGGTATTGAAAGGAAATGTGAAAGGAAAGGTAGATTGATAGGCTTGTATTGTATTTAAACCTATAATCTCTGGCGAATGGGGGCATGGTACAAAACCGTTCGCCGTTGTTTTCTTGCTTATTGTTTCATGGGACGTTTCGTTTTTGTGCTATTGGCACAAGGTCGGGGTTTTAATTCTCTCTGTAAGATGTCTTTTGTTCGTACTTTTTTTTCGATTTTTTGTCCCTTCATGTATGTTACCCGTAGTTTTCTTTGGTTCTTTAGATTGTGTTTCAGAGTGCGTTGTCGTTCATTTTTTTTTTTATAATTTCATGATCCTCCTCTGTTTTTTTATTTTCATCAAACGCCTTTTTAGTGCGACAGTTTCAGTGTGTTCTGCGTGCTACATACGTATATATGGACACTGCAAATAGAAAGCACCAAGCGAAAAGAGACCCGTTTTGTCCTCGTTTTTCGTTTTTTTGCCCCGGCCTGCAAGCTTCTTATTATGGAATCAGCGCTAGTCTATAGTCCTTCCTTCAGCGCTAGGGATAAGGGGTGTTGTCGGCGCTAGTCTGTTATCTTGAGCTAGGGACTAAGGGCTTCGTCATGGCAATGGCGTAGTCTTGAAGGGGTGAGGGTGATCGGAGTTGGTAGGAAGGAGAGGCAGAGCGAGTAGAGAGGGGAAAAGAGGGTGCCATCGTCGGGTAGAGAAGTCTATTGTCTTGAGCTAGCGATTAAGGGTTTCGCCATGGCAACGGCGTAGTCTTGAAGGGGCGAGGGTGATCGGAGATGGTAGGAAGAAGTAACAGAGAGAGTAGAGAGGGGGCATGAGGGTGAGGGGAGATGAGGGTGTTATCGTTGGATAGGGGAATATAGACGAAGCTATGAACTCGTCTGGGCTGGTCAGTGTTACTTGCCCGGTTTTTACCAGAGTTTTGTTCCCCTTTTTCAACTTGCGACACCCCACGGGAACATCGAAGGGGAACCTTGTAAAAAAGAAACTACGCCGCGAGGAACACTCATCTTCCAAGCGGCGTTGCTGCTGCTGAAGATGATGATATTGCTGCTGATGTTGCTACTGCTGCTGCTGCTGCTGTATGTCAAAGTTGAACTTGTCTCTGGCTTGTGTTGGGCGTTTGTCGGACGTCTGCGTACCTTCATTCATATACACCAGACAGAGCTGATTTTTGCGCGATGTACAGCAGCACCGTCACCGATATAGCAGTGGCAGCGGTAGCAGCAGCAGTAGTAGCAGCAGCAGACTCGAACGTGTTCGCAGACGTATGGTATCGCAATGCTTAATAGACGTGAGGCTTGGTGGACGTGCGCGTTGTTACTAATTGATACACTGAATTGACACCCAGGAGGCCCAGAAGCGCAGGTGCGGTTGCATAGCCGGGTCTTCGAGCTCTCGATGTGGGCTGGGTGCTGTAGGTTGTTGGCGGGAGCTTAGATAGGTCTACCGTTCGTTGCCGTTAATTTTAATTCGTATTGCAAGCACACGGGGTTTATTTACCGTAGGTACTTGTATTGGCACATAGCAAGAAGCAACTTTTAGATAGATGGCGAGCGATCCGAAAATGAAGCCTTAGTTAGTTGTCTAGGCGTCGGCGGCTGGCTGACGTTATACCGTTTGCGTATTGATAGAGCAGCGTTTTTTACGCAGGTGGGTGTGCACCCCCCCCCCCCCCCCCCCCCCCCGCCCATTCCCCCCCTGCCGCTTTCGCCCCTCCGCGGGTGCTTACTACACGGATTCCATGTTCCTTGCTCATCGTAGCCGACGTTCGACGAGTCCTCGGGCTGTTCTAGACCTTGGCTCTCCTTCGACACAATAGTTGACGAATATTTGGCTGCTCTAAAACCGTATGATCTGACATGCTAGCCCTAACCCCGGCCGTCCCGAGGATTTTCCCGGGAATTTTCCGGGAGTGAGACTGCCCGGGGGTTTCCTCGGCATGACTTTTGTAATACCAACTATGTTACGGCTGAAAAATGCTACCAGGTATTGATAGTCTACCAGCTCTACACCTCAACCGCCCGAGATATCTTGTGGGGAAAATTGTTCGGCATATTGGAGATGAAAGTATAAAAGCCTAACCTAACCCTACCTACCACCCCCGGCCTCCCGCGATTTTTTTCTTATCGGGATGGCCCCGACCTTCAACGCGTGTTTTTTTTTTCACCGCTACAGCAGTAACTGTAGTACATCTTTTTCTGGATTTCAAAATGCCAGGAATCGTGACATTTTTGCCGGGAGGAATGATTGATGTTAGACTATAACGCTTCAGAATTTCAAGATGTCAGGAATCGTGACATTTTGCCCGAGGAATGATTTAGATCGTGTTTTTTTTTTTTTGCGCACGTTCGTTAGTAACGACCCTTCCCAACAACGTCCTTCCGAGCGACCCGCAAACATGACCAACTACATGCTAATAGTCACAGAGTATTGCGGACCGAAATCGCCCTTCTATACAAAATCCAGGGGATTCACGTATCTTCAAGAAGTATAAAAACAAACGCGCGACCGGAATATCACGCAGCTTGCAAAGTAGAGTAGTAGTAGTAGTACGTAGCATCGACCCTTGAAATTGATCGAACTCACAGCTAACAACGCCTTTAAAACATTAGAAAAGAAAAAGAGGTATATTAACGCTCTGCCATGAACGCTCCAATGTTCACTTGCTGCTTGACCGACCCCTCTTCTGATAAGTCCTAACAACATCCAAAGCAACCCTCGCGTGATCGACCACAGAACAGAGCCAGAGGCTTCCGCTGCATCTGGCAGCAGCAGTAGTAGTAGTAGCAGTAGTGATGCAGCGGAAGCAGCAGTAGTAGTAGCAGTAGTGATGCAGCGGAAGTAGCAGTAGTAGTAGTGGTAGTGGTAATGGTAGTAGTAGTAGTAGTAGTAGTAGTAGTAGTAGTAGTAGTCGGTCCCTAGGACCATACAGCCTTGCTTACTTACACCTTCACAACACCTACCTTCGCACACTGCACTCTCAGCACATCATGATTGATTGGGGACAGACACTTTCCCGGTCATGTTTTTCGAAATGACGCGTACATCGACCTCGGCGCACGGCCTATTTCACCGAGAGGGCTGCCGCAGTTGCAAAAACATTTGCTGGGGTGGTGTTGCGTGGCCACGGGGGGACGGGGGAGGGGGGCGGCGCAATTATTGTGTTCTGTGTCGGAGTCGTCTAAATAAGACGACGACCCGCTGTAAATCTAGGTAATACTCCTATTATGTTAATAGTACCTATAGATTATATGGCGACATATGGGGCAACTCGCCCTCTTATATAGGTACCGTACCTATAATAACAGATATGTATGTACATACGGTATTCCTATATTAGACGACTCGCCTTGTATAAGCTCCTCGTATAAATAGTCGTGCCAAGCCAATTTAGGTCGCCTTATAGTCGTACACCCCTAATAAAGTATGTCGTGCGTATGAAAATACGTGGAAGTGTGGTGAGCTAAAGCTTTATTTTTCCCCATCCGCCGGAGGATTAAAAAAAAAAAAAAACAAGTCTTGATGTTACTACGGGACCACCACTGTACTTGAACCAAAATAAATTACTGTACGCGCGTTAATATCTGGTACATGCTTTCATAAAACGATTTGTGCCCCCCAAAAGCACATACATGCTGTTTTTTTTTTTTTTTAATCCTCCGGCGGATGGGGAAAAATAAAGCTTTAGCTCACCACACTTCCACGTATTTTCATACGCGTCGTGTGTCGATTTAACTCAGCTGCTTTCGCAGCCCAACGCTAGCTGGCGCACCCTTCGGGTCCCATTGTAGGTATAGCGTAAGCTGTCCCTATCAGTGGTCTTCGTTGTTGGTATACTTCAATTATACTGGTACGAGATTAGGACAGGTGGTGAGTGAGTGTGAGTGCCGAACAATGACACAATTGTCAACGTGGCTAGATGTCATTGAACATCGAAAAAGAAGGTGGACGGGGTCCGGCGAGCATACTAGAAATTCGTCGAACCCACGGAACTGACGTCCCGAAAATATTTTTATAAAATAACCTCTATTATACCAGGTGTTGAGGAATTAGTGGGGTATTAGTCTGTTTGTCCACTTGCAAAAGGTTAACCAATAGCTTACCCAAACTAAGCCTTATAACACTCTCCCCCCCTGAAACGGCGGGACAGCAGGTCGGCCGGATATACGGGCGGACCTGTCAATTATCCAAGCCGTTTCATTTCCTGGGCATACCGGGGAGAGTATTTTTCAAGTTCGACATGGGGAAAATCTGAAAAGCTTATTATTGTGGATGGTGGGGATCGAACCCACGACCCAAAAAAACCATGGTCTGTCGACGACGCCATTTGTTAAGGAATTAGTGGGGTATTAGTCTGTTTGACCACTTACTTGCAAAAGGTTAACCAATAGCTTACCCAAACTAAGCCTTAAACACAGGCAAGAAATACCTGTGGGTACGTATAGTCTACATACACCTGGCATGTTTCTTTTATAACAATATTTCAAGGACGTCAGCCGTTAATTCGACGAATTTCGGGTCAATACTCATCTTTGCAAGCTGCGTTGTTGGTACCTTGTAATATACTATGTGGGTGAGTCTTTTCATAATGGGAGGGGTCATATTGTTCTGTTAAAAAACAAACACATACGGAGTATATATACGAGTAGTCTAGTCTATACCTATATATCTATTTTATAAATTTATTACTGTAGAGTTTCCATTATACTTCTCTATCATATGTATAGTGGGCGGTTTATTTTGTTTTTTCTCCCCCCCGGCTTTAATATCGGGAGGAGTACGAATCAATACAGAATCCCTGCATCAGAGTTCGTGACTGCGGGGAAAAGATTTCTGGGGATAGAGGAATTCCTCGCGGCGAGATGCCCATGCTGCGGTGAAGCGGAGGTTAATACGCGGCATGCGCGATTGTGTCACCGAGCGGGCGCGCAAGTGAACCAGCACCAACCCCTCGTGCACGCGCTCTCCCGCACCCTTGAGAGCACGTCCGTCCGCCACCAAGTGGAAAGCGGAGCCCCGTTCCACGCAGACAGGGATTTGCGAATGGACATCGTGATTGAGGCAGGTGGACTAAGATGCTATGGCACCGGAGTATCGCGACAAGTCGATACTCCTCGACGTAACGTATGTGGACCCGCAAGCAGGGGTCCACATGCGGGCAGGAAGCGCGGATCGAAACGGATCAGCGGCTTCCACTTCCGAGGCGCGCAAGCGTAACCACTACGCTCGTCCGGGACAGGTGTCCTTCGACGAACGCAGCTACAAACTCGCCACCCTCGCGGTGGAAAGCTTTGGGCGCCTCGGTAAAGAAGGCAGCGACCTGATAGATCAGGTAGCGGCAAGCATCGTTGGAGGGACGGACGCATCGTCCCTAGCGCGGAAAGGCGTGTGCAAGGAGCGACTATTCCAAATCATTTCTGTGACCACTCAGGTCGCGATTTCGCGCAGAGTTCATCGATATAGACTATATCTGAGAGATCGTCAGGCCGCGAGGGGAAGGGAGGAAGAATCGGAAGGACTAAGGCCACTGGCCTGGGGTGGCAATGTTGATGAGGATTAAGGTAGACTCTCAGCTATAACATACCAGGTATATATAGGGAAAGGAAATAGTAGATAAAAGGAGAAGATGTGGGGAAAGGAAATGGGCGAATGGTTGGCGGAAGATACCACTGCATTATGGTGTGCGATCATTCGACTTCATATTAGGTGCTACTGCTGGTAGGATATTCGATTTATATCGGAAAGGCATCTACGCTACATTGTCGGAGGGCAAAAATAATAACAATACGTACAGAATATTATTAGTTATATTATATGTTACTCTTAATATAGCATTCGAGAATGAAAGTCGGCTACTTTCGTACCGTTCTCCTTCGGCCTGCCCCGTCCTTGGGGTGGGCCGAGGAAGCCCGCGAGGACCTGCAGCGGTCTAGCGGCAGTCACACGGGCATCGAGCCTCGGGCTGGGTAGAGAGGGAACCTTGCGCGGTCTGGCTAGTGAACTGCTCACTCTAAGGACCGCGTGGGGTGGTGGTGATGGGTTTTCTTTTTAACCCCGACGCCGAGGAGTTCATCCCCGGGGCAGGACGGGTACATCACCACAGCAGAGAGCGCAGCGTGGGCAGCTTGGGGAGTGGAGAGGCTGGCCACCGCGTGGGTACGCATGCACGACAGGAAGGATGGGAGTGTCGGCGTTGGCTGGGACGGCTGCACCCAGCCAGCGGAAACCAAGGCGCGAACCGGGCTACGAAACGGAGAGTCACAATCATCACATTAATAGAGAGAAAAAAGAAACAACAGAAACAGAAACGGAGGAGGGGACGAGCCTCTCGTCGGCTGGCTGAGAAAGCAGCACGCGAGACTCGTAAGAGACGGAAGGCGGCACTTGTGGCGGTAGCGACCTACAACGTGCGTACCCTGGCCGTAAAGGGGAAGAACGGGTATGGGCATGACGAGCGTGTACTGGCGAAAGGCCAGCAACTCGACTGTGACTTCATTGGCCTGCAGGAAACTCGACGGCCCGGCAACAACACGAGATTCAGTGCAGCTGGATACCAAGTTTTTTGCTCAGGTATTTTGGCTTAATGAGAAGAACACAAAGGGGGGAGGGGGGGAAACAGGAGGAGTAGAAGGAAAGCCGTCCAAGGGAATGGGGGCAGGGGGGGCAACAGGAGGAATAGAAGGGAGACCGCGGTGGACGAAGGCAGGAAGGAGATGGCAGACAGGGTAGCAAGGTACCAGGCCGACTAGTAGGTACATAGCACTTTTCGTCTTTTTCTGGGGTATTTTTTTCCCCTTTGTTCCCTCCTTCCGTGTCCAGGTTTTTGGCTCGTGTTCGGAGTATCTTATTTTGGTTTTACTTTACTTTATTTTATTTCATTTTATTATGTTTCTTTTCCGAGCTTTGGCTCTCCTTTCCGGCTGGGTTGTTTCTTCGATTTCCCCTTCATTTTGTTTGTTTCATTTTTTGTTTTATTTTTATCTTTGTTTTTATTTGTTTTCTTATTTTGTTCTTGTTTTTTGTTTTTGTTTTTGTTTTTGTTTATTTCGTATTTCTCTCTTCCAATGTATTTCTGTTGCTGACGTATGTATGTTGTGCCTGTCGTACCCAGTACTAGGGCATGACATTGCGTTGTCGAATGCATTACGATGCATTATCTCTGTGTCGTAGCTTGTGACCACAGAGCTGATCTTTCTAGGGTGAAGAATCAGCACGGACACTGGGTGTGCTGGATGTCGACGAGTAGAAGAACGGTTTCATGTGAAGAACACACACACACACACTCCCCCCCCCCAAAAAAATATATATATATATATATATATTGTCCGCACACTGACATGTCTGCATGTGTGCACGCGTGTCTGCGGGGCAGGCGAAGGGAAGCTCGGAAATTTTACTTTGGGGCTGGTTGGATTGATTGAGCAATATGCACCCTGTATGCAGGGTGTCGCGTGAGTGTAATACAACACGTGCCTACAGGGTGAATCGCGTGAGTATATTACAACACGTACCTACAGCTCCACCAGGGTATGCTTGTATGTACCAGGGTATGCCAGGTATGACATGCAGTATGCAGGCACATTGGCATACATACATGCGTATTACATACATGCGTATTACCTGAACCTGTATGTATGCAGGCGTGCCTTTCTGGGCATACATACATGCGTATTACCTGAACCTGTTATGTATGCAGGCGTGCCTTTAGGCAGGCATGGGATGGCTGCCAGCAGGAAGGGGCGCGTGGTGATATTTTGCGCTTGTGGTGCTATTATTTATCGTTGATCGACCACCAAAATGTTTGATAATTTGTTTTATATTTGATGTCCTCATCATCATTAGCGCGCGTTTCTCCTCTTCTTCTTGCTGCTGGAGTTATACTCCGAGTGCACTACAAACAGGACTTGAGTGTCCCTACTTTCACCTTGCGTACCTCACCGGACCGGACTGTAAGCAACCAAAAGCCAAGTAAAATCCGATTACCGCATATACCGTCACAACGCCCCCCCCCCCCTCGTGTGCGGCGAATGGATAACAAAACATTAATGGGTAGCATATGATACACCATGTAGCTACATAACAGTAAGCTTCACACTGCTTGCTGCGTGTGCGGTATACTTCCTCACTACTTAGTGCCGGGCCTTTCCCGTATGCAGCCGGTAAGCAAAGCGTAAAAAACATGCGACTAAATGGAAAACAAAGAATAGCTAGGGCCGTCTTCTTATGTTTTGGGCACAACCATCATTCACCTATACTAAACTACAACCAGCAGTTCGTGCAGCTGCGCGTAAGCCCCTCTTGCCGTCTCTCTATTTGTATGCCTCTCTCCCTGGCACCAACGTGGCATGGAAAATGGTACTCGTGCGCTGCGCACAAGCAACAACCGTACTTTTTTTCGTGACACAGCTAAGCAGCTACGAAAATCCGATGCAACATGGACACCCCGCCCCCCCCCCCAACCCGACTCCTCATTCAACCAAACAAACCCTTCTCCCCCAACCCCCCCTCCCTCCCTCCCTCCCTCCCTCTTCCTCCCGACATGAATAAATATTCAAGGAGAACCAAAAAAAAAAGTCGAACCCAGAGCAAGCCGAAAAAATACAAAATAATACCGGTATTTTTAATACCGGCTTATCGGTTGCCAAAAATATATCTCCGACCACAAAAAGTAAAACTAAGGTAAAAACTTGATCCTCATCATGCCAATCAATCATACACCAACGGCGAACGGATCAAATTTGGAAGAACGCAAAAAAAGCAGAAGTGTACCACTATTAAAGTGGTAGGTCAGGAAAATATTGATGCTACCGTCACAACCAAGCTAACACCTACTGCCTTTACTCACCGCCCCCTCCCTTACGCAAGAAAAAAAAAAGCAACGCAGTGGTGGTTGGATTATTGGGTGGAATGCTCAACATGTCCACCAATCAAATCAATCCGAATCCACGTGCAGCGCAAAAAATACCATGCTACCTCAACTATAGAGAAGACGAACAGCGAACTCTAAAAAAACTACCACCCCTCCCACCTTTCCACTTTTGATTCGTGAATGGACGGGTGGATGGATAATTTCGAAGGAAGACTACAAATAGTTTACGCAAGCGAATACCGACAGATTACGACGTCAAAAGTTGGAGGGGGGGGGGGGCTTAAGCACAGCCTTGTCAAGCACAAGCAGCGCCGCCAACTCGCACCTTGTGCGGCCAATGGGTCTGACGGATGGACAAGACAATAAATAACAAGAGCTCCATCGCTTTTTCTCTTCCCCTGCCCCGCTAGAACTACCACGACTATAATAATACCTTACCTTGATCTGGTAGTACTGGTATAATCGGTACTGGTATAATCGTATACTACTTACTTACTGGCGGCCGCCACCCATCCCGACCGAGACGTAGCAGTAGCATATAGTACTGAGAACTAACTTAACTCTCTCGCAGCCGCGTAGGCTTCTGGTCCCCCATATATCCGTCCCCCCTACAACGCAAATAGCATGTAGCACACCAAGAACAATCGCCAGGCTTTCTTTTACGGTATACTACGCGCACAAAAAACGCGCCCTCGCAATGCACCAGGTCAGGTCGCACGAACGAACGCACGCACGCACGTCCTACAAGGCAAAACAATACCCATTTCGTCGTTACTACGACTGACAAATTCAACAGCGTTGGTTGTCGTAACTATGTCAAATTCCAGTGTCACCTATACATACCGCTCACAGTACCCCGACTATTATGGTAAGTCATCGGAACTACCGTGTTCTCTTATGCGCGAGGTATTCAATATCTATCGCTATCCCCTCTTGACCCTCTCCGCTTCCCGTCCCCTCTCTCGACGCGCCCGATCGCTCCTGCTCTTTCTACCTGAGCCTTCCCCCCCCCCCCCGACACCCCCCACCCCCGTACACCCCCCGCCCCCCGTTCTCCGCTAAAAGCGTTGCTTGCTGGCCGGTAAAGTCACAAAACTAGCAAGGGCAAAAAACCACGAGGCAAACAAGATGCCGAATGATGCTACCCGCCACCATCCAACCTATACATCACCCGCAAAAATAACTGGGGACGACAAACAACGAAACGAACAAGGTACCAGGTATCGTATCAAAATAAAAAGAGAGCTACCTGGTAAAAGCAGTAGCTCTATTATAGCTTTCAATCCGTCGATGTCGCTATACCCCCCCCCCACGAACCATTTCACGCATCATCCTGTTGGGTCCAGTCAAGTCAATCAGTCCGTCATACATCAGTCCGTCATACATCTCACGCCCCTCCCCGCCGCTCGCTACTTGTAGTCTGCAGCCAAAGGATCCTCGTTTATAATGCGCAACCCCTTCACGTACTTCGTGTACATATGCAATCAAGGAACGTTGTTGGGGATTTCGAAACATTTCATTCACCAGCACCGACGGCGAAGCCTAATCAATATGCGCTGTTGCCATGTATCATCATGCCATCTAAATGGACCAAAGTGTCCATCTACCCATCATCCATAGTGCCACTACGGCACCTCGTGGAATAAACAACCGTCCCACCATACTACTACTGGCTACCGCTGCTCAAGGCAACGGAACCACCCAAATACCTATTTTTACGGTAACCAATCCCACTCATCCCACCCACCCATCCATCCACCCCCAGATTCTAAACAAGACGAAACCCAGCGAATTGTATCCTCCGTAAAGTTTTCAGCACTTTCCTTTCTTTTCAGGTGACCCACCTCACGCTCTCCCAACGCACAAAACAAACACGCAACAAGTTTTCGAACCATCAATTCGTTTCCAACACGCATCGAACGATCAACTTGCTTGCCCAACATCAACAAGACACAAGATGGACTGACATGACAACTAAACAGACTGCTGCTGCTGTTGTTTGAATCAGGGCTAGAGAAATTATGCTAGGTAGGAACGATAGAAGCAAAAGGCAGCCAAGCCAAGCAAGTCGGCATTCCCCAATCGCAATTATCGATCGAAACTTTCCAACTGGTCCTCTCCCTCCGCCTGCGCTAGTCACACACACATAACCCCACAAATCACCGAATCAATCAACAAATCAACCACCAACCATTGTTTTCATTCTTCACCTCAACTGCCCCACCCCACACCCCGCACTGCACCCGCCGGCAGAGACAATATAGCGACGAGACAAAAAGGCCCCTTAGGCCCCCCCCTCCCCTACCTTCTGGCCCCTTAGGCCCCCCCTCCCCTACCTCCTTCCTCCCTCCGTCTCTACTACAAGGACTCACTCCCGCTCTCCTCAAACTCCCCCGATGCCACCCGGTGCAAGAACGGGGGCGGCCGAATCGCCGTGCCCGTAGAGTCGACGCTCTCATACGACGATCCCCTCATCTCGTCCGAGCCATCACCAGCACCACCGACACTCTTCGCCCCCATCGGGGGGGAGCCGCCCTGCCCCCCCTCCCCAGCCTTAGCCATCAGCTTCTTCGCCTCCGGCTCACCCGTCGGCATGTCCACCTCGCCGGAGAGTCGTCTCTTCGCGCCGCCAATGGCGCTGCTACTACCGCCCCCGCTAGAGCTACCCCCACCCACGCCGCCGCTTCCGCCGCCGTTACCGCCCCTTCCGGTAGCGGCCTTCGCCACCGAAGCGAGCGCCGCGGTAGCCGCCGCCACGCGGGGAAACCGACTGGTGCTCCCCACCCCGGCTGCACCCTTCACGCCCACCGGCAGCTGCCGCCGCTGCTCCTCCTCCTCATCTTCGGCTCCATCTTCAGGTTCACGCGGCTTCTCCTCAAGATCGCCCCTAACCTCCCCCCGACGGGAACGCCCCCGTCCCCCTCCTCCACCACCACCGCCTCGCGCGCTCCCGCCCCGGGACGAAGATTTTTTGCGCGAGGAGTGCTTGCGCCCGCCTCGCCCCGTGAGCCCGACACCCGCAGCCTTGCTAGAGCGCGCGCGACGCTGGTGCTCCACCTGGGCGGGAACCAGCACGAAGAGGCTGCCTCCTCCAGCGGCCCCCGAGGGGGTTATCGGCGAAGGCCCCGTAGCAGACGGCGCCTGGTGGATGAACGCCTGCTCTGGGTTCAGGAGGGCAACTTCGCGACTGGCCTGGGGGGCGAGTCTCGCCCCCCCCTTTGCCGGGGTCGTGGAATCCGTGGAGGAGCCCGTGTCCATTGAGATGGCCCCGGCGAGGCCGGTAAGTCCGCCTACGACTCTCGAAGGAGGAGATTTCTTCTTGTCCTCGGCCGGGATGCGTGCCTCCGAAGGCTTGGCAGCGGTAACCGTGCTCGTGGTGCTCACCTCGCCGCTGCTCTCGTTGTCGCTGAGTCCTCCCGCCCTGGCACCATCACCGCCACCGCCGGCTCCGCCACCGCCGCTACCGCCGCCGCTCATGCCCGACTCGTCCGTGAAGAACACGCCGCCCGGGCCGGTCGCCGACACTCCCTGGTCGCTGCTGTCGAAGCTGCTACTGATGCCGAAGCTCGGGTAGCTGCTGCCGCTAGAAGACTGTCGACGCGAACCGTACGCCCGGGCCCCGCCCCGGCTGAACAGGTAGGCACCGCCACCATCCGGCGATGGCGCGACTATAGATATAGACTTGGACGACGGCGCCTCGGTCGACTGCGAGGAGGCCGTGCGCAGCAGGCCGGGATTCTTGGCCTCCGCTTTGGACTCTGACCTTCGCGAATGCTGTTGCTGTTGCTGCTGCTGGCGCTGCCTCTGCTGGCGCTGTTGCTGGCGCTGCTGGTGGCGCTGCTGCTGCTCGGGAGAAGAGAACGCAGTCGAAGAGACCAAAGCCGTCGCGCCGGCCGCCGCGCCGGCCGCGGCCGCCGACCTCGCCATTGCCGACTGCGGCTGATTCTGCCGATGCTCGTGCCGCTGCTGTCTCTCCTGCCGTCGCTGTTGGTGCGAGCCCCAGATGTCGACGTGCGCGTGGCCCGCGGCCGTTCTCGCCGCGGAGGAAGCCAGCGCAGCCGCCGAAGCCGCCGCCGAGGCAGACGCAGATGCGGCCACAGAAGACGCAGAAGCTGACGCCGTCGAGGAGCCACCGCCCCCGGCGAGAGAGCTATCCGTTCGATGAGAGAACCCGCCGGGGGAGGCCGGGGGGGACGCGCCGCGCAACGACACATACTCCTCCGTGTCCCACACAGAAGAGCCTTGCCGAACGAAGCTCCCGCTGCTAGCCTCGCTGCCCGCGCGACGGTGACCGTGCCGTGGGGTTACCGCGTCCAATCGCGCTACCTCCGAAATCGTCGGGGGTACGCCAGTGACAACACCGGCACCAGCGGTGGTGGCGGCGGCCTCCTCCTGCCTGGCCACCGCGGAATCATACGAAGAGATCACCTCCGCGGAGCCTTCTTCGGCGCGCTTCGCGCCCACGCCGCGAGTCGCCGCGAAGTGTGCCGGGGAGCGGTAGGTCTTGGACAGCTGAGACCCCGACTCGGATGCGGTCTCTGTGGTGTGCGAGTCCGTGCGAGCGATTCGCGGGGTGGGAGCTCCGGTGGTGAACAACTTGGAATCCGCGAATAGCTTCGAATCCGCCACCTCTGCAGCCTCTCCGCGATGCTTTGAGACCCCCTCATCCGCGGAGGAGTCAGTCCTCATGAGCGGCGAGTACGCCGGAGGCGGCGAGTCGGATGGCTCGCGCAGGGGCGAGTACGCCGGCGCCGCCACCACCGTGACGACAACGGGCGGCAGATCGTCGGGGGCCGCCGCGGCCTCGACCTCGGTGGCGGACAGGCCGCTGTTTTTCCGCTGAGCCAGTTGGCTCACCTCCTCCGGCGCTGACGGTGTCTTCGGTGCCTCCTGTACCTCCGGTGCTGTTGCTGGTGCCGGTGCAGCCGTCGCTACCACCGCTGCTGCTGCCGCCGTCGCCGCCGCCGCTGCCGTTGCGGCCGCTACCGTACCCACCTTCTCCTCCGTAGCTTTCCGCTCCGCCGGCTCCGTAGCTGAATTCCGCTCCGGCGACTCTGGCGACATTTCGCCGGAAGATGTTGGCGCCTCTTGCACCGGCGGGAGGGAAGGGACTGGCGACCGGCGACGCCGCGGGGAAGACTCAGGAGATAGATCGAACGAGTCCGAGCTCGGCACGCCGCTGATGATCGCGAGCCCCATGAGGTTGGCGGACCCCGCGCTGCTGCTGGTGCTCAAGGTGGACCGCATGCTTTCGCGCTCGACGCCCTCGGCTCCCGCCGCACCGCCACCGTTGCCGCTGCCACTCGGCACCAGGATGGGCGGCACTCGCGGGGACCACTGCTGCGACTCGCTCGGGGATGGCACCGACTCCGACGACTCTGAAGATTCCGATCGATCCGTGGAGAGCATGGGCCTGTTGCGCACCGCACGCGTGGGCGTCCTTGGGGGGATGGATAACTTTGGGGTCAGGACTGCGGGAGCGCTTCGGCTGGTGGCGGAGTCGCCGCTCTCCTCTTCCGGCTCGAGGGCGAAGACACCGCGGCCCTCGGCGGCTTGAGCAGCTCCTGCGTTGTAGGCGTCCGCTGCAGCTGTTGCAGTTGGTGGGTCGGCGAAATACAACACGGGGATGAGATGGGTGGCGGGGGAGGGATGGGGGGGGGGGGGGGGGGTGAGCACAAAAGAGTTGGGGTTGGGCTAGGTTCGAGGCTAGGTTGAAGACTTCACGGCTCGGCCAGTCGTGCCACCCTACTGTATACACCTTCACTCATCTTATCCAAGAGGGGTGTATACTTTATTCACTCGTCCTATCTATCGTGTTGCGGTTTTGCATAAAACTTAATGATCCTATATCGCTTGCACCCCCACTCAACGTGTTGTTTCGTTTCTGGATAGGCACGCTATGCACACACTTAGTATGCATGCTATGCACCCACTTAGTATGCATGCTATGCACCCACTGTTGTTTCAGGGTATATGCATGCTATGCACCCACTGTGGTTTCAGCGTATGCATGCAATGCACCCCAAAAAACCTGCTGATTTCAGAACCTGCTTTTTCAGGGCATGATATGCATGCATGCATGCACTTCCTTCCCCCCGCTCATCCCAGGGTTTAACGGTGTGCACTCACTCGCCCCTCATTTCACGGTAGGCATTCGCACTGAGGAGCAAGCGTAAAGCCTCCACAATAACGCAGAGGGGAAACGGGGACAACAACGATATTAGCCCACACAGAGGGGTCATGAATTGCAAATGCATACCTGGTAGGAAAAACACAACAGAGTACAACATCAATCCGGAAAACTCGCAAAAGTAATCCAAGAAGATGCTGCGCTTCGCAATCCACACATTCACCTCCATTTGTTCACGGTACATAACATACTACAGTAAAAACAACAAGACATCCAATCCTCTCACTTGGGGTGGACTCGGTCGGGGATCCCTCCTCAATAACCGTGGATAGGGTGTGCATTCGAGCTCCCGTCGGGCTCTTCATGTCCGAAGTGCCGAGGAGGAAGTTGGACAACGCTAGTCTGTCGCGTTCCGATATCTCCTTCAGCGTCGCCTCGTCCGCCTGTCGAGCGGCTTCGTCCTCCTGTCGAGCGGCCTCCTCACTCTCCGCGCGTTTTGCCTGAGCAATGAAAACAACCGACGCCGACACAAGAGTCGTCGGTCACAAAAACGGGAGGGGGGGGGGGGGAAAGCGGGCGAGGTAAAGCCGAACAAAGAGAGGCAGACGAGTGCGAAGTGTGAGTGAGCGCGCGTGTGCGGGAAAAATATCACATCATCAAGACGAGCACATCATCATCGCTCATGTATCGGGCGGCCCGATCATATCGCAACTAATCACAATTGAGCGTACCACAAGCTCGACCCAACCAGAGTCGAGACATGAATGAAACAAAGCCAGAAATAACTGAAATTAGAAAGCAAAAACACAAAGACTCATTAAAAACATTTCTTACCTCTCCTGTTGCAGCAGTCGCTGCCGCCGACCCCACCGCCACGCCGGGCACAACTCCTCCGGGTTCGCCTTCTTCGTCCTTCACGTCCTTGACGATGACAGCCTCTTCCTTCTTCGGCTTGCTGTCCCAGGTCATAGCCGCCGCAAGCGCCGCCGTCGCCGTCGCCACCGCCGCGGCCGAAGGACCCGACGATGTCGCCTTTGTCGACGGTCCCGTCGACGTTACCCTTGCCCTCGTCCTCACCCCCGCCCCCGCCCCCGCTCCCGTTCCTGTCTCGACGGCAGCGGGCACGTTTTCGGGCCCGACTATGCTAGCCTCTCGCTCCTCGTTAACCTCATCCTTCTCCTGCCAGTCCTCGGGGGTGACCGCGGGTCCCCCAACCCTCGAACCGGCCTCGGACATCTCCGCGACGCCGGCCGGCGAGAGGGCGTAAGTCGCCCGCGAGCCAGGCCCGACGTCGTGCTTGGTCTCCATGGACACCGCCGAACCGGCGGTCGAGGCCGAGTTCCCGCCGCCGCTGCTGTCGACGCCGCCGCCGCTGCCGCCGCTACCGCCGCTACCGCCACCACCGCCGTGCCCACCAGTGCCGCCACTTCTGCTGCTGCCGGAAACCTCCATGCCGATGGTGTTCCGCCAGTCCCCCCTCACGGGCGACGGGAACGTATCACTGTCTACTCTCTTCACCGTCCCTCCTCCTCCCCCTCCTCGTTCTTGAGCTCCTGCCACAGCCGCCGCGCGCGGTGGGGTGCCCCGAGGCGCCTTCACCGATTGCCTCTGGGTAGCGCAGAAGAACTCGTCGTACGCCGACACGACACCGCTCGGGGATCCGAGGGTGATGTCTTCGAGTTCGGCGATTTCTGGAGTCTTTCCGGTGTCGCCGCCGCTGCCACCGCCGGACACCATGTCGCCGGAGAGACGAGGGCCGGATCTGGGGGGGTACGCGAATATTTGGTTCTCCGGGACCGCCGCCTTCGCCTTGGGCTCGCCACCTGCAGGTATGTGTAGGTTGCGTGTTGGAAATACACGAAAAAGGCGTTGAAGGGGGTGCATGGGGGTGGGCGTGCGAGTGGGGGATTGGGGGTTGGGGTGGTCACAGTTCGGCTGCTTTCAACTGGTAAGTCTCCTGTATAACCACACGGACGAAGCCGACCGCGTTGAACTCGATTGTAAATGTGTTAACGTGCATGCATATGCGCGCGCTGTGCGGGCTGTGATTGGCTGAACAATCGTGACGGTTCGGCCGTGTCTTCTGCAAAAGTTGGACGTTGTTCAAGTGTATGTAAAAAATAGTCTTTCGTACAAATTATACATCATTGAAACACCACAAACGAAACCGACCGTAGGCGTTGGTAGTGCCAGCGGGGAAAACACACGCACTCGCAGAAGTTAAGTACGACGTTTGAACTAAAAGCTATCAAACTAAAAGCTATTCCTCTTACCCTCGACGTCCTCAATTTTGTCGAGAGAAGGTCCCGTCGGGGAAGCGGACGCCATGAACCACGGGAGCACGCCGAAGGGCCAGCTGTTTTGCCGGGAGGGGGGCTTTTTCTTGCTGCCTTTGCCACCCGAAGGAGGAAGCTCGAACTGACAAGATAAAACGGGCATCGACAGAAGCGAACAGAGTGAGGGTTAGGGTTGATTGGGGGGGAGTTGGGTTAGGGTTGATTGGGGGGGAGGGAGGGACCAATCAGAATAACTGTTGCCAACGATGCTGCCAGTGAGTCGTTCCACGGTTTTGAAACCACCTCCCGCCCGCATCTCCTGAAACACGGTGATCATTGCCACCCCGACGTTATCGTTCGATAGTATTTTTTGCACAAACAAGAAAATATTTGAAGACATTTGTCTTTACAGCATTCTTCCTCGTGTCGAGCAGCCATGCAACGTTCTTTAAACAAAATCGTTGGTTTTGTGGGGGGGGGCTATCGTAGAATCAGTCCAATCAAATACTATGATTTGACGATGATAGCCGCGAGTGAGGAAAGTAAGTAAAGCAGGCCGCCGGAATAAGGCAACCCGACATATCATAACGCGTATGGCATGGAAATAAAAACAGAATCCACGGACTATTTATTCATGGTGTTTGGCATGGAAATAAAACGAAGGGCGGATGCTACTGGTGTACCGTACGTGCATACCCTTTCTCGAGCTCTCACGGTTGTGAGCTCCATCATAGGATTGTATATATTGCAATGAGGCATTTTAGCCTCATTATTACGAGGTGTGGGGGAATCTATAGCCTCATTTTCGTTTGTTTCGAATAGCCGCATCTTCGATCCCCTTTCCAATTCTGGATGTATTTATTGTTGACATCCTTCGATGGCCATGTGATCTGCATTTATGACTATTCAGGGTGGCCTAAGATAATGGAGTGCTCTCCGTAGAAGGGTAGTTTATAGATTCGACGTGAAACCATGTCATGGTTGAGGTGAAACCACGTGATATTAGATGTCACACTCACGTCAAGGTCATCATAGATGGGCGATAATGTACGTGACGATGATGGGAGAAGCAGGACGCCCCTCATCGCACTACCCTGCCCTACCCTGCCCTACCGTACCCTACCCTGCCTAGCTCTGTTATGTCTGTGTTTTAGCTTTCTCTGCAGGGAAATAATGCATATATAAGCTTCGAGCATTAGCCAGCGAGGCATGAGGAGAGACTATTCCAAAGACACCCCAGAGTCCACGGACTTTTCATGGTATTGGCATGAAAATATAAACAAGAGTCCACGGAGTCTTCGTGGTGTTGCTTTGTAGTTTTTATGGTGTTCCATACATTTTTATATAAGTATTTGAGACACGTCAGCTGTGAGTTCGAAACAATTAGGGTCGATACTCATCTTTGCAAGCTGCGTGATACGCTGGACGCTCATTTTCACAGACGTATTATGTATTATCCTTTGAACACATAATACAAAGACTCATAACTCCTATGGATGTTGCCAGGGTGAAAGAACATCAACAACAAAATGTTATCCATAATAAGAATTAATGGCATAACAGCTACTCGTACGATGTACTAGATGTATACGAAGGACATATTTGTATGTCAAAACGAAAGACATGATTAGAAAATGAAAGTAATGTTCCGAACCTCTTGTACACATACAATAAAAATACAGTCTCTCAAGACTTGTCGGCCCACTGGCTCACAAATCCTGACCCCTGCCTCCATCGCCACGAACGCCTCCGCCCACCATCTGCGGATCGGCTCCGATGCTGTAGCAGTAGGTGAAATAAAGCTCACCTCGTCTCCCCCGTAATCGAGGCAGGTTCTCTCCTCGTCGTCCTTTTCTACTTTCCCTTTCCCCATCGAGACCTTCCGTTTCTTCTCCTCTTTCTTCAGGGCGCAGCACAAGCAGCAGCACATGCACATTACCGTCAAGAGCGCCAGGATGAACTGCGGGGAGGAGAGGGAGGAAGGGAGGGAGGGAGGGAGGGAGGGAAGGAAGGAGGGAGGAAGGAAAGGACGGAGGGACAGAGCGAACGCGGAGGGAAACATAGACGAAACGAAAGATCGGGGAGGGGGGGGAGTCAGGGCCGAGGTTCGGGGTCAAGGTTAAGGTAGGATCGGGGGTTAGGATAGGGTCGAGGTCAGAGGTTAGCGTCAGGGTTAGGGTTGGCGAAAAACTATGTCAAAATTAGTTTTTCTTTTCTTTACGAGTTGAGCTGGGTCGTAGCAGCGACGATGAAAAAAGGTAGGAAAAGGGTTCGAGGCGTTTTCGTTTCTCTTGTCGGCACCGCTCCGGGCGGGCTCCACCATACAACAGCGCCCGCCGTCGCGGTATATCTTACCGCGCTCTTAGAAAAGCTCACATAAATTGATATCTCATATTTTTTTGCGGGAAAACGTTGAAGCACCATAAGCCACAAGACACAAAATATTGTATGATTGGACACAGAAGTGGAACACAAAAATATCGTCCTCCTCTTTGTGCGGGAAAACGTGGAAAACCCACAAGCCACACAACAAGCTTTTGTATACCAGGTATTAAATAGTTACAAAAGTAGAACACAAAACCGTACTTCCGCGTGGCTTCGTACTTCAACCCTCATTTACAAGGTAATATTAACAGCAAGCATGGTATTACAGCACACATGAACTTATTGAGAGACACTAACTATCAACACATGCTTCGACATATATTTGCCGACCTACATCCTTGATGAGGACACACACTCAGTAATACGGGCGATCGGAGTATCACTCACACACAGCTTGCAAAGATGAGTTTCGACAAAATCTTCGACCTCACAGCTGGAGTGTATTTTACTCTAACATTTTTGATAGTGCCAAAGTACACATATTAACGTAAATCTCGATCGTATCGTATACCTCGATCGTATCGTATACCTGGTATATGACGTGAAGGAACGGGTAGGCTCTACCTACCTGCCTACAATACTCACCCCACCAATTCGCTGCAAAGAATCGGACTGGGCGAGTTTTTAGCGGACGAAAGGTTTATATTATAGCCACAAACTGGTTGGAATGCCTTCAGCCGAACGATCAGTACGTTCCGCAAGAGTTTAGCCCAAAAAAAAGTTCGGGGCAAACAAAACAGACAGGGTCCGTTGTACGGAGTACAAGACGCGCAAGAATTTTCGCCACCAAAATTCGGGCGCAAGAAGGACAGACATTACTCTGGCTTGGCTCACTCACCAGTGCGAAGGCGAAGGCCACGTACGCCGAGGTGGACACCGAGCTATCCGTCAACAACGAAGCTAAAACGGTTTCCCAGTCCTCTCCGGAATCAGGGACTGCCCCAGCTGCAGAAGAAAAAGTCAAGACATAACAAACGCAAGGGCCGAGGACGGAGGGTGGGGGTGGGAAATAAACATTTTTTTTTTGTGATTTTTACAGGCGTAATTAATATCATCATGGGTCGCCGAGAGGTGGACGTAATAGCGAAAATACTACTCCTAGGCGAAAAGTGTAACTTTGTGCTCTCGAGTGTGAGCTTCGCACACTTCTCTCCTACCCTCCTCAAACGCTGTGAAGTAGACTGGACGTCGTGCGGTGGGATTCTTCGGCAGGATTCTTCCTTCATGCTTTTATTTACTTGTTAACAGTATTTCGGTCTCTCATCACGCGACGCATGTTGCGCGATTTGGTCTCGCGTCTCCGCTCGGGTCATCTCGCACATGTAAAGTTCACGTGCATGAAATATTCAACACATGTGCGCGAAAAAAAAAATCACACCCTGAGGGTCTCAGGTATTGTAGCAACATTATGTAAGCGGAAAGAGATTTACATGGTTACATACACTACACATACATCAAGACGCAGCAACTACATGAATATGGTCATCATAGGCGCTTAATAGTAGCTGCAGGCTGAACATACGAGTG
Organism: Undaria pinnatifida; assembly: GCA_012845835.1. Classification (NCBI taxonomy): domain Eukaryota; class Phaeophyceae; order Laminariales; family Alariaceae; genus Undaria; species Undaria pinnatifida. The sequence continues at coordinate 10,171,435 of JABAKD010000010.1, forward strand.
CGTCGGCAATGGTATGCAGGCGGATATACTTGCATGAGTATCCCCCGACCAAAACACCCGTTCCGAAGACAGACACACAAAAAAGAAATAATACACATGCAGCAGTACTAAAAAGGCAACACTTATGGTTAAAAAAAAAACGGCGAAGGAACAGCGCCTGCTCGTTCTTTAAGGAGCACTCTTTTTACCCTTACTTACTGCATTTATTTGGTGTTGTGCAGAAACACTATTATTAATAGTTTAACTGTCTAACTCTAGTTTTAAGTAATTCAGTTCCAAAACGGGGGTGGGGGGGTGGGTGCAGTCCTGACATCTCAAAACTCCTCGACAAATTAAATCCGAGACGCAGGGCAGGCAAGGCTTCTGACTTCCGACTTTTGAATCGGACAAGGTGAATGAAACAACAACCAGAACAGAACACAGCAGTACCAGCAACAAGACAGCATTAAGAATAATAGTCGAACCAGCAGTTACATCAGCAGTCAGTTGCAACCTTGCAACCCTGCCTCGACGCTACCATAAAAAGCAGCAGTAAAATCATGCACGCCACTGCTTTCTAAAACATCGATTCCCTACACTGTATATATCGCGAGTATATAGTATATCATGTTTGAGGAGCACTCACTTTCAACATATTTCAAGTCGAGAACGACGTCAGAGTCCGCCGGTAACCCAAGCTCCGCCAACAGGTCCGCCACTCCCCCATTCGCCAGGGCGTTGATCTCGAGGGCCGCTTGCTCCGCCGCCGTCGTCGGGTTAGCCGCTGCCGCCTCGTCGGGGCTCGAAACGAACTCGATCTCCGTCTCCGTCTGCCCTTCACCGTCGCTTTGCAGGCGTCTTTTTCCGGCGCGCAAGTAATAGTTACCGCTGTCACCGACACTTACTGTTGTCGTCGGGGTAGCGAAGAGCCACCTCCTCAAACCGTTACCACTGCCGGCCGCGACTGACGCAGCAGAATCAGAAGAAGTTACCGCGACGCTAGTCACGTTCACGGTTCCCCCGTTTTGCCCCAAGGTCTCCTCCAGGCTGGCCTCCGCCGCCTCCTCGCACGTGTCCGTCGCCGCGCAGTCAGGCTCGCCGTCGGAGACGATGGTGATGGTCCCCAACAGGCGTTGCTCCGACACATCCGCCACCGTCGGCCCCGGGGTCGGAACTGCGGTCGGAGACGCCGTGGGAGACGAGGTCGGCGCCGCAGAGGGAGCTGCGGAAGGCGCCGCCGACGGAGAACTAGTAGGGGCTATGGAAGGCACGAAAACAGTAGGCATCACGGTCGCGCCGAATATGGTAGGGGCTGGAGTAGTAGCCGGCGACAACGTGATCATCTCTCTCGGGAGGGTCGCACCTGGTGCAAGCGTCGCACCTGGTGCAAGCGTCGCACCTGGTGCAAGCGTCGCACCTGGCGCCAAAGTCGCGCCCGGTGCCAAAGTCGCGCCCGGTGCCAAAGTCGCGCCCGGTGCCACGGTCGCGCCCGGTGCCACGGTCGCGCCCGGTGCTACGGTCGCGCCCGGTGCCACGGTCGCGCCGGGTGCCACGGTCGCGCCGGGTGCCACGGTCGCGCCGGGTGCCACGGTCGCGCCGGGTGCCACGGTCGCGCCCGGTGCCACGGTCGCGCCGGGTGCCACGGTCGCGCCGGGTGCCACGGTCGCGCCGGGTGCCACGGTCGCGCCGGGTGCCACGGTCGCGCCGGGTGCCACGGTCGCGCCGGGTGCCACGGTCGCGGCCGGTGATGAGGTTGCTCCGGGCGCCAATGTCACTCCAGGAGCGATGGTTGAACCAGGAGCCGCCGTGGCGCCCGGCGCTTGGGTCACGGCACCGGGAGGAAGGGTCGTCGCCGGTGTCTGTGTTGCCATCTCGAATGGCGCCAGCGAGGATGCGACCACTGGTGTTGACGCCACAGACGGAGCAGGCGTCGTCTTCGTCTGGGGAAACATCTCTTGGATGAATTCTTCGACGTAGTCGGGGCAGTCCGGCAGGTAGGACACCCCCCCGCCGCTCGTCACGCATAACCGGCAGTTGTTCTTCTCCAGAACTGTTTCGTTGGTTGGTTGTTTTGCGCCAAAAGGTCAATCACGTCCCCGCACATGGAACGACGAACGGAACGCAAAAGAAGAAAAAAAACGCCGATCGCGAAAAACAAAAAACACAACGAATGATAAATTAGCTGTTAGCAATCTAGTTAGCAAACACAAGCGAAGCACGGGCAGACAGCTCCGGGCAGAAGGAAGCAAGCATCAACCAGTCAACACTTGTTCACGTATGCGTATGATATGGCATGACATTTAGAAGACGCACGTATCGTAGGTATGTATACATTTCACCCCCGACAAAGAAAGTGCAAGAAAGTCGTATGCTCAATGTGAGAACAGGACCAGGACCACGCGCGGTCAAGAGCAGACATTTCACAGAATCACGCAGGAGCCCGAAAGAGAAGACCACGACCCTCGTACGACCGATTTAATCGTCGAACTCAGCACTCACCTTAAGGCCGAGCTGTGAGTTCGGACGCGCACACGTGAGGTACTCGTGAGGTATCATAAAGAGGGCGCAGCAGCACCAGCAGCAGCACCAGCAGCCAAGCAGTCCCACGTCAGAGCCGTATGATGCAAGCAGTCATACCAACCACTACGCAAGAAACACACATAAGACAACGTGAAATGAAACTCTCCACACAAACAACAGGTAGTTACTTTTTTTTTTTACGTTTTCAAGTGAAAAATAAGGTGCTCTCGGATCTGTGCAGGGGGGGTGTAGGCATGTTGTATTCATATGGACTTACTTGCTGGTTGAGAGGGGGAAAGAACGTTGTGGGTTCCAAATAAAACTATTTAAGCGTTAATAATTACGACGTGGTGCAAGCAGCAGGCAAACAGGCACGCAAGCAAACACGGACGCCGTTTGCGCGCCGCCTTGCCACATGCACGAGATAACGACCCGGCGCAAGATGGGTTGGTTTGCTGATCATGATGCATGCTATGCGTGCATGCGTTGCATGCACAAGTAACGGAAGAGGATTAACGCCACAGGATATACGTTGTTCGTTTGTACACGGTTTTTCTCGAGATAAAAGTCGCACGATCCGAAACGTTTTCCTTCATCCAATGCAAGTTCTTCGCGACCCATTCAATTCCTCGAAAAATACATAAAACGCGAATCAAGAAACGGGGCGCGAGGTACGTCGTCTTGCCACAACCACGAGATACCGATACTGACCTAACGAAAGATGGGTGGGTGTGCTGATCATGGATGCAAGCATGCCTCTCGCGAGGCAACCAACCAGCAGGATACTGCTGCTGCTGCTGTGGAAACCACCGCCGGATGAGTTGTTCGTTCATGATTTTCTCGCAGAAAATCCGAAACGTTTGCAAGAGTTCCTACTTCCAATTCAAGTTGTTCGAAAAAAAATCAAGCAGAAAATTAAAACGGGAAAAAAGCAACGGGGCACAGCTTTGGCTGGACACAGATACTCAAGAGACAGAACAAACAGCAGTAATATCCTGCCGCTGCTGCTGCGAATTGATTGCACACGCCGCAAGCCCGGATTCACATCAGTCAACGCAAAGCGACAGCGCTACTGCTGCTGCTACTACTACTGAACTCACCGTTGCACCCCACCAGGGGACCCTCACGATCGCAGGCCTCTGGGTCCTCGTAAATCGCAATTCCCGCCTCAGCATCCCCGACCGACGTGTTGGCCGTGCACTCGTCGATGCCCCCCTGTAGTCGCCGCAAAGCAGCAGCGCCCTCTAATCGCCCCCTGAAACCCAGCGCAACGTCGTCCCCTACCAGACTTCGGCCATCTCGAGCAGGGAACGACGGTGCCATCCACTCATCCGTACTTGTTACCGAGGCTGGCAGGAGCACGGCGAGCGCAGCGAGGAATCGTGCCGCTCGTCGACTCGGGTCCGCGCCATGTTGGTGATGATGCAGCAGCATAGCGCTGCAAGATGGCCTTTTGCACTGCTGGGTGTTGCAGCTGCTGTGCTGCGACGTATAAATTCAGCAAAGCAAGCACACCCACCTACCTTACCACTACCACTACCTACCTAGCTACCGAGGGTAACCCACGGTTGCAGGGCAGTCTCTCCCTGGTTTGTTCTCCCTCGTGATGAGCTGAAAGCCGCTAGAAGCTCCGTTTAAGGCCTTGGAATGTTGGTGTGAGACCCAGGGGGGGTCGACCCCAGCAAGTCGGCACAACGAAAAACGAAAACAATTTTTTAATTTTTGAAGTTTCGCTGACCATTTTGGTTGGCCCACCCCGAAAAAACGGTGAAAACAGAATTTGGTCTTCCCGGATATGAAAAAGCGGGAATTTGGAACTCCAAGCAGTGCCCCTCCCCCCCTCCCCAGCAACCTCTTTCCCTCTCTGGGGACCATGGCATGATCTAAACATCTGCCGGCACGCACAGCAGTGATTGACGCATCTGGACACGTTTACCGATATAAATCCCACTCTACGCGGGTCGTGGGAAGCGCTTGCTCTGCTTATACGGTTGATAGTGGATCTATCTCCGAGTGGAGTTGCATTTTGCCTTTCGAGGGAGCGCGAAACCCACAGAAGGAAAGCTCTGCTTTGGTTTTTGTTTTCCTGCTGCTGTCGTCGCCTTGCTGAGCTGCTGCTGCTCATGCTGTTGTCTATGGTTTTTGTGTTGTAATACCGCAGCAATAGCATACAGCATCACAGACAGCACGACAGAAAGCTAGCAGCTAGTTAAGTTAGTCAATTACATCCGTTTACTCTACTCTAGAGCTCTGCTGTGGTGCGTCGGATGAATGATCGGACCGGAGCTGATGATGCAGCAGCAGCAGCTTTGCTGCAGAAAAAACACGAGGAAGAACATGTCGCAATCAAGGATCAGCTCGCAGGCTTGGAGGCGCAACGGGAGCAGCTTGCGTCACTACTCGGAGGCAATCCGCAGGGCCCACTGTTGCAGCTGCAGGTGTGCGTTGTTGTCTTCTTCCGTTTCAGATATTGTCTAATTGTGCTGCTTCTTCTCTGCTTCGTTCTGAACGCCTAGATTTTTATTTATTTATTTACAAGGGCTTCGCTCGCGGGCGGCTGGGCGCCGCCCGCTACGCTTGCGGAAGGAGCAATAGACATTCAGTAGAAAGGCGGAAAAGAAGCACAAATGGCGCAACTGGCGACTTGAAAATGCCAAGAGGTCCATATATAGTACAACGGTACAGGATAGAGACGATTATGATTATGAGTTTGTTATTATCATCCATTCGCCCAATCCATGATGGGCAAGTCGGAGGACTTCCTTGGCATATCCTTCCACCTCTCAGGTAGCGTCTATGTAGGTCCTGCACACTTCAATAGCTCTCTCTCTAAGTCGATCATCAACAATAAATTATCGCAGTGCATAAACACCAGGCACGCGCTTGTCAAGGATAGAGACAGGAAAACTACAACTTAAGATGTAAAGGAGCGCAGTGCCAAAAAAAACATGCTGGAAGCAGGAACTTGAACGCACACACCGCAAACATGTGAAGTACATTTGTATTCCTGAAAGACGAAGAGCACGCATTTAGGCATAGTTCTCAAAAAACGATGCTGGTATAATAAACCACAACTTAACGTTCTATAAAGAACGTGCTGTCAACATTGCTTCCGAAGGAGCATGCAGGCTTGCTTGGACTCTTCCTCCTCAGCGGAGGTACCCAGCACCTTGCACTCTTGTTTTTTGTCGATGGTCTTGTGGATCTGTCCACAAACGTTGAAGCAGGGCGGGAGAACGTCGATAAGTGTCAAGGAATTAGTGGGGTATTAGTCCGTTTGACCACTTGCACAGGTTAACCAATAGCTTACCCAAACTAAGCCTTATAACACTCTCCCCCCCATAAACTGCGGGATAGAAGGTCGGCCGTATATACGGGCGGACCTGTCATTTATCCAAGCCGTTTCATTTCCTGGGTAAGCCGGGGAGAGTATTTTTCAAGTTCGCCATGGGAAAATCTGAAAAAGTTTATTATGGTGGATGTGGGGATCGAACCCACGACCCAAAAACCCATGGTCTGTCGACGACGCCATTTGTTAAGGTATTAGTGGGGTACTTTTAGTCCGTTTGACCACTTGCACAGGTTAACCAATAGCTTACCCAAACTAAGCCTTATAACATAAGTATGTGTAAAAAAGTATTCGTACTTCTCTCCAGCAGACGTCGTAACCATCCAAATTATTGGAGCTCCTTACGCTGTTAGTAATTGTTGTGGTATTGTTGTACTTGCTCTTGGTACTTGGAAAAAGAGCCGCACTTCATAGACTATATCCGCACGCCATCCCCTAGTCTTGAGCAAGAGACATGGATGTCTCGACTCGTGACACACAGGACGCAAGATAAGAGTAGAACGTACCTCGATGTCGAACGCCCTCGTGGCACCGTGGGAATGGAATGCGGGATGTATATCGAGCAAGTGGTCGCCTGCCTTCTTCAGGAGGTCACCGACCTTGATGTCGCCGGTGCACGTCGTGTTTAGGTCCTCGCCGACTTGGCGGCCCTCGGCGGCTGCTTCGCAGGGATTCTGCAAACGACAACAACGGATGGGAATACCTTGCGTTCAGTGAATGTTCAAAATAGTAAGGCCACGTAGCTGTCGTCGATTTCCAAAGTTGGAAAGGAAGTCGTACAATTTAACACTGCTGTTGTAATGAAAGCGGTCGTTTATGGGCAAAGCCCTGCCTGGTACCACAACGTTGCTAACACCTATGAAACCACCACTGGGACAGGAACGAACGGGATTCACAGTCGCAACTGGTAAGCGTAAGCCCCGGTATATTGCTATATAAGGCCTACCGGCGGAATACCGACAACGAAGGGTAAGAGACAGTACCTGCTGTATATATTGTTCGGTACTACTCTATTACTGCTGCTATCAACACTATTACGACCGACGTGTACTGCGATTCCTGAAGAGGTTGCGCACCCTACTTGTACTCGTTAATACAAAGAGTTCATGTGGTTGTATGAAAAATGAGTAACAGTAGTAGTACACCGCGTCACTACATGAACAACTCGCTAACCCCAATCACGGGACTGCTCTCCAGCATCACCCAGGTTAACTTCAGCTTCTGTTTACTGCTATATATCAACCTCCAGTGTTTACTGCTATTGGAGCTCCTTTCGCTGTTAGTAATTGTTGTGGTATTGTTGTACTTGCTCTTGGTACTTGGAAAAAGAGCCGCACTTCATAGACTATATCCGCACGCCATCCCCTAGTCTTGAGCAAGAGACATGGATGTCTCGACTCGTGACACACAGGACGCAAGATAAGAGTGGAACGTACCTCGATGTCGAACGCCCTCGTGGCACCGTGGGAATGGAATGCGGGATGTATATCGAGCAAGTGGTCGCCTGCCTTCTCCAGGAGGTCACCGACCTTGATGTCGCCGGTGCACTTCGTGTTTATGTCCTCGCCGACTTGGCGGCCCTCGGCGGCTGCTTCGCAGGGATTCTGCAAACGACAACAACGGATGGGAATACCTTGCGTTCAGTGAATGTTCAAAATAGTAAGGCCACGTAGCTGTCGTCGATTTCCAAAGTTGGAAAGGAAGTCGTACAATTTAACACTGCTGTTGTAATGAAAGCGGTCGTTTATGGGCAAAGCCCTGCCTGGTACCACAACGTTGCTAACACCTATGAAACCACCACTGGGACAGGAACGAACGGGATTCACAGTCGCAACTGGTAAGCGTAAGCCCCGGTATACTGCTATATAAGGCCTACCGGCGGAATACCGACAACGAAGGGTAAGAGACAGTACCTGCTACATATATTGTTCGGTACTACTCTATTACTGCTGCTATCAACACTATTACGACCAACGTGTACTGCGATTCCTGAAGAGGTTGCGCACCCTACTTGCACTCGTTAATACAAAGAGTTCATGTGGTTGTATGAAAAATGAGTAACAGTAGTAGTACACCGCGTCACTACATGAACAACTCGCTAACCCCAATCACGGGACTGCTCTCCAGCATCACCCAGGTTAACTTCAGCTTCTGTTTACTGCTATATATCAACCTCCAGTGTGTACTGCGACTGGTGCTGAGGTATGATGCTGCTGTGTTATTTATTACTGCATGGGCCATTTTTACAACCCTGGCTGACCCCCGTGATGAGACTTGCCCGTTTTCATTGCGTCTTACATGTATAGATACCACGTAGTCGTAGTAGTACATCCAAAACGTGTGTTTATATCACAGCACAAAGCGTCACTGCATGAACCACTTGTTCAACCCCCGCTTACCCCGATGACGGGACTGCCCCGTACTCGTAGTCGTACATACATGAAGTAAGTGTGTTTGGCTGTACGTATGAAAAATAAATCGCATCACACAGCGTCACTGCAAAGCAGAAAGGTCTACTCGTAGACCTGAGTACTTGTACAATTCCCGCTTACACCGCGATGACGGGACTGCCCCGTACACGTATCATACTCGTACATGCAAAAGTGTGTTTGTACGCATGAAAAAGAAATCACAGCACAACAACAGAAGAAATGTAACTCACGTTTCGTCGAGCTCTCAGCTCCTTCGTTAGGGACGCCGATCGAAGGTGAATCACAGGTGTCCGCGTCACACCAGTCACACACACGAGGGTTGTCGCCGCTTCCCCAGTGCTTCTTGTTAAGGTTATGAAAAGCTTGGCACGTGGAAGGCTCGTCACTCCTGCAGGTGTCGCAGACAGCGTACTGGGAACTCCTGTTTCTCCTATTTCGTGCGATGAGGAAGCCGTCACAACCCTTGCTCGGGCACGGCCAATCAGGATTGCCAGAAGAAGCTGAGTCCCGTTCTTGCCCGACCAGCTTCCACACGCCTGATCCTGAACCTCCACCACCCCCACTGTTGGCGGAGCCTCCTCCCGCACTAGCCTTGGTCCGCTTCGCAAATTTCAACTTCAAATTGTTATTGCCGATCCGGCAAATTTCAAATTCAAATTGTTTGCAGCCGTCAACGGCAATTCCCTCCCAACAGCCAGCAATCGGCCAACTTCGAAAGTAAAAGTACAAAAAAGAAGTTGCTGAAAAAGCAAAATAAAAATATCAGAGAGCAAGCAGTAAAGATCAGAGAATGAGAGCTAAAAAGTAAGTAAGAATGAGACTAGGGAAAGCAAGGAAGGCAAGGAACTTCGGGACGGTTCTTTTCCCCAGCAACTAATTTCCTTTTCGGCAATTACGTGCTGAGAAGGGCTGAGAGGGGGGAGGATATGCCGAGCGAGACGTCCGAAGGGGGCGAGGTCTAGGTATATAGTTGTATTTATTTATTTTGTCTTGGTTTCTTTCGTTGTTTCTCTCTTTTACAAGGTATTTTGGTTTAATGAGAAGAACACAAAGGGGGGAGGGGGGGAAACAGGAGGAGTAGAAGGAAAGCCGTCCAAGGGAATGGGGGCCGGGGGGGCAACAGGAGGAATAGAAGGGAGACCGCGGTGGACAAAGGCAGGAAGGAGATGGCAGACAGGGTAGCAAGGTACCAGGCCGACTAGTAGGTACATAGCACTTTTCGTCTTTCTCTGGGGTATTTTTTTCCCCTTTGTTCCCTCCTTGCGTGTCCAGGTTTTTGGCTCGTGTTCGGATTATCTTATTTTGGTTTTACTTTACTTTATTTTATTTCATTTTATTATGTTTCTTTTCCGAGCTTTGGCTCTCCTTTGCGGTTGGGTTGTTTCTTCGATTTCCCCTTCATTTTGTTTGTTTCATTTTTTGTTTTATTTTTATCTTTGTTTTTTAGTTGTTTTCTTATTTTGTTTTTTGTTTTTTTGTTTTTGTTTTTGTTTTTGTTTTTGTTTATTTCGTATTTCTCTCTTCCAATGTATTTCTGTTGCTGACGTATGTATGTTGTGCCTGTCGTACCCAGTACTAGGGCATGACATTGCGTTGTCGAATGCATTACGATGCATTATCTCTGTGTCGTGGCTTGTGACCACAGAGCTGATCTTTCTAGGGTGAAGAATCAGTACGGACACTGGGTGTGCTGGATGTCGACGAGTAGAAGAACGGTTTAATGTGAAGAACACACACACACACACAGAGCGCTATATAGGACACGTTTCGTCGGGTCCGACGGGTCCGACGCTGCCTGTGGCTTGGGTACCTAACGAAGCTGATTGCTGGCTTTTGGGCATTTCATTTTATTTGAAGTACAAGCTATTTTATTAATAATATGTATACCTGGTGCAACATATTTGCGCTGCATCCACTCGCTTGATGCACACGTGGTACACAACCACAATCCCCTCCCCCATACCCCTTCCTCCCTCTCTCTCCGTTGCTTGTTGCGATATGACATTGATTTGATTCATGGGTTGGTTTCGTTATTTATTTTCTTCGTTTCGCTTTTGATTATTTAATATCCTGCCTGGTAGTACGTACTGGTACCAGGTACATTTATTGTATTTAAATGGTAGTACGTACAGTACCAGGTACATTTATTGTATTTAAAAGAAAAAATGAAACGGAATGGCCGAATCCATCGAGCCGTCACGTCTACCCCAGGTCCTCAAGAGACGGACGGACGGACGGCGACCGGCCCGTCGGCAGGAAGAGGAGGTGTAGCGTAAGGTTCTGTCCTCTCGTCCCCTCTCGCGTACGTTTTCACTCAAGTATCTCTATATCACGTACGACCAGTCCCGGGTACTATTTAATACATTATTATTAATAATCACAATGATACTCATGACAACGAGTTTATGGTTCGAGTGCCCCCGAGTGTAAAAATACTCTTCTTGCTGCTGCTGCTGTGACCACAGCAGTAGCAACAGCACGAATAGTACCGCCAGTAGCAGCAGCTGCGTAGAATGTACCACGCGTTTTTTTGTCTAGTTTTGTTTTTCACACTTTTACTTTCCAGCTTCTAGACAAGCCGCGGTCACAGGTGTCTTCCCTTCTTCCCCCCGGTTCTTGCCTTCAATTTTTATCGCGCATAGGGTCCAGCAATCCCGCTGCTGGTCGATTTGTCATCGAGTGTTGCTATCTCACGCTCTCGCGCTTTCCGCGAGTCAATTTGTGCACAAGAAAAACCCATATACGAGAGTGGGGGGCATGCACAACGACAACTAGGGGAAGTTCTGCCTCGGCTTTTCGGACAATCCGTCCGCAGTTTTTTTTTTCAACGAACGGACCAGTTGCCGCCCAGCAGCTACTGGAGCTACTCGTACGGTTGTGCAATTCTGCACGTAGAGCAAGCAGATTGTAGCAGCAGTATCATATCAGAGCAGTACGGCGGGTGTAAGGTACAGAGCCCGCATATAGAGCTGACGTTGCTGCTGTCTGTTGTCTTCTGCTGGAGATTTTTCACCCGCGCTCGCCATTACCACTCTCACATAACCAGGGCGGTGCATGTGTTTTTTTTTTTTTTTTTCACCAACGTCTACATTCCAGCTTCTGGACAAGCCGTGGTCATAGGTGTCGTCCCGTCTTCCCCCCGGTTCTTGCCTTCAACTGTTATCGCGCAGAGGGTTCAGCAATCCCATTACTCGTCGTTTTTCATGGAGTGTTGCTGACTCACGCTCTCGCGCTTTCCGCGAGTCAAGTTGTGCACAAGAAAAAGTCCCCACGAATTTATACGAGTATGCACTCGGGGAGGTTCGAACTCACGAAACTGACCTATACCAGGCTCGAAGATAACCTGATACGCCTAACCCTAACCCTAACGCCACCGGGGCGATTATTCGGACCCGACCTGACCCGACAGGTGATATCATCCCTTTCGAGCCATCGATGCAGCAGTAGCTCCATTTCATTTATACGGTCAAGTTCCAATTACCCCCCCGTTCCCCGCCGCCCCCAGTATCACCTCAGACCTGCAGTAGCACCAACGCCTGTAGTGTATACCTGAAGGTGGTAAGCTTGTGGTATTTTTTATGCAAGTTGAAAAATGAAAAATCCTCCCCTTCTCACCGGTCATACATATCGATATACTGCATCTATACGACTATTAATATAGTCTACATGTCTACATTTTGTCCCCCCCCTAAAACGGAATACACCAGAAATAATTTCCGTGCACAGATTGATTAACATCAATCACCCTGTGGACCCTGGTAAAAGCTACTAGTTCTCTGTACCGTGCGGTTCGTACGGTGCAGGCAGCCCAACCGCTGTAGTTTGTCGCCGCGAGTTGGTTAGTTGTGGGAACGGGGGAAAACTATGCCGTAGTTGAGTGGGTACCCGCGGCCATGTGAGTTCAGTTTGCACATAGGATCATTTCACTTGTGCGCCTTCTTCGTATCGTGCGTTTTTAGGCGGGAAAGCGTAGTATATTCCGGGCGAAGTTTGTTTTCTTTTGGTTTTTCGGATCTTCCTGGGGCTCCAGCACCTTTGGGTGACTACTAACTGTATGGACTCTGGATGTTTGGCAAGAGTCATACAACAAGGGAGTCGCCGACGTACGTATATCGGTAGCTGCGCTGCAACCTGTCAGATAATAACCCGGGGTGAGGATCACTGATATTTGTATGGTGTTTTTTGGTTCGGTTGCTCTTTTTTCACTGCATGCCCTCGGGTCGTCAATCTGACAGCACTCCAGACAGCAGGCGCGTTCGTCTGTGCTCACGATCACCGTGCGGTTCGTATGGTGCAGCAGCCCAACCGCTGTAGTTTGTAGCCGTGAGTTGGTTAGTTGTGGGAGCGGGGGGACTCTATCCTGCAGTTGAGTGGATACCCGCGGCCATGTGAGTTCAGTTTGCGCATTGGATCATTTCACTTGTGCGCCTTCTTCGTATCGTGCGTTTTTAGACAGGGACGAATTTTGATTTCATTTGGTTTTTCGGATCTTCCTAGGGCGCCAGCACCTTTGTGTGACCACAGACTCCATATGTTTGACAAGAGTTAATGTGAGACAAACAACAACAACAACAACAACAATAATCCTTAACCCCGGCCCTCCCCTCACCGTTCACACCACTCACTGCTGTATAACAGGGTACATAATAAATTGGTGCGTTCCACAGCCGTCAGATTTTATCCCCCTCCAAAACGGGTTTTAGTTTCCGTGCACAAATTGATTACCATCAATCACCACTCACCCTGTTGACCCTGGTACAAGCTACTGTGTAGTTTCTAAGGGGAGTCGCCGATCTATGGCACACACCCAGTAACACGCGCGATCGGAGTATCACAAAGCTTGCAAAGATGAGTTTCGACGAAATCTTTGGTCTCACAGCTGTACGTTGTGTATTATAATTTGACCGAGCTACAGCTGTTCCAGCTTGCAGGTCAAATTGACGTGCACCAGGTATATCTCGGGGGGCGATCGTCTTCCTGAAATTCGTATGTATGGTAGAGCTGGTCTGGTATCATGACTAGAGCCTGTCGTGTGACCGCAGACTTGATTATGCGAATTAGAACAAAACAACACCAACATACAATGCCTGAAATCCAGAGATGCCAATGCAGACATTTGTTATTCTTGTCCTCCCATTAACTCGCACAACCAAGTCCGTAGTCACAGGACAGGCTCCAGCCACCCAGGCTTCAGCCACCCTGGAGCGGACGGAGACCCCAGGGAAAATAATAAAACAAACCACAAGTGGTATACGTATACCAGCTACATCGCAGCTGAAGCAAGGGATACATCCACCGAGAAATATAAACATGAAATCGGAAGTCAGCGTACGTACGTACGTGCCAGGCCCATACTGGTACAAAACTCGCAGCTGAAACCGACCACACCGCATGCCACCCAGGGAACCAAACCAAAGAACAAATCCGAGGAGATAAAATAGTAACACCAAGTAAGGAAGAAAAAAAAGAAGACGAGATGAATAGAAAACGAAGGCCACGAAATAATACGTATCAGGTACGTAATAAGTTACGTAGACTCGCCAGCCGGGGGGGATGTAGGGAGGTAAGGCAGGCTAAACAGCTCTATGTCGTAGCCACGCGCATCACGGTGACCTTGAGCCCGTGAAAAATCGATGCCACCGCCTACCCTAACCTTAATTTTGTCTGGAACAAACACCTACTCGTATTATTAATCGCTACCTCGCCGTAACCGTTTGTGCGCACGTCCGAACGGTGTGGGATGAAAATGAAACACAACAACGCAGACATTGCACTCGCAGGAGTGCATCTCGAAACCGAAGGTGTAAACCTAGACTATAGAACAGCAAAGTGCACTCTTCCTCCGACCTCCGACAGGTATCCAAAGCTTGTTGCTAAGACGTTCGTTGCTGGTTTTAAAACTTCAACTTGCAAATGGGACGCGTTAGCCTTCTCTTTATCAAAACTCCGCTGTACGTGCAGAGGTAAAAGGTAAGGTTTCCAAACCTATACATGCTCAGTATCTGGATACCTTTCGGAGGAACAGCGGTGAATTAGCTTCTCCTCCTGAGGTCGGCGTCTTCGGGTTCAATTTGAGGCGAGACATGTCATGTGCATGATGTACAAGGGTACACCGCCGTATCACAGTTCTGTATGTATTGATAAAATACCCAGAAATGGCAATTTTTAATTTTGGACACAAGGGCCATGTCTTGAAACAGCGAATTCAGTTTTCACGATTTACCCTCCCAATGTGGAGGCTTGAGCATCTTCGCAGGCGTTTTCAGCATCTTCGAAGGCGTTTCTTTCCGCGAGCGGAACCTATCGCTGTTTTTTTTATGGCTGCGGCTTGATGATTTGTCAAACAGATACGGTAGGCAAGCCGCCCATTCCTTCCAAATCAGTTTCGAAAGCGATATTTCGAAGTACATCCGAAAAAGTCAGGGCTGGGTTCGGTTCAGATTTCGTCCTTTCGAAAGGTACGGCTTGATTGGGTCGGGGCCTGCCAAGTCCAAACTATTTCGGTTCGATTATTATGTAGGTCCCCGCAAAACCGAGCGAACCGAGCCGAACCGGCCCAACCCCGTACCTTGGTAATTGAATACGTCGAAGTATATGAGTAGTGTGGACGTATTTTTTTCGCTGTTCGGAACGATGGTCCTTTCTTTACTTTAGCAACGGGAACTATAACGAATGGTTTCGGTTCGGAACCGCACATGCAATATTCCTACTGTTCGGTTCGGTTCTTTGTACGACAACCGAAATCCTGCGATTTTGTTCGATTCCGCGGATCGATTCCGCGGCACAGGACCGAACCGAACCGAACCGAACCGAACCGAACCGAACCGAACCGAACCGAACCGAAAACGACCCTTGGCAAAGTAATGTATTTCGCTTTTTCAAGCGAATAGATAACGGCCTCTGGAAATCAACGACGGTTTTTATTGTCCGACAATACTAGAACAAAACCGTCAAAACTTCGAAGTTCGATAGTTCGATAGTTTACTGAAGGAAACAACAGGGAAACAACACGTCTACGAGTATCTCTCATCCAAAACAACGCCCGGCTATGATAGGCCGTTCTAAGGGCTCCGGGTCAAAAACGCGTGAAATCACGAGTAAAAAAACAGGATTTTGAGTTTCAGGTTTTGTTCGTGACAAATAAATGTACATACGAAAAAGAAAACAGGATTCCGAAGCTCAAAACCCGCGTGTTCTATGTCACCCTCGTGTGTGTTATGTGCTACCCGCGTGTTACGTGTGACCTGTGACGTTTAGCATTATTTGTTCTGCTGCCACTGCTACAGCAGCCATTGGCTCTTGCGCCCTTTGTTGGAAAGTGTTATCATGGTGTTTTTTTTTTGTTTTTTTTTCAGCACACTTTCACTTTCCAGCTTCTGGACAAGCCGTGGTCACAGGTGTCATCCCTTCTCCTCCCCGGTTCTTGCCTTCAATTTTTTTCGCGCATAGGGTTCAGCAATCCCACTGCTCGTCGATTGTACATCGAATGTTGCTAACTCACGCTCTCGCGCTTTCCGCAAGTCAATTTGTCCACAAGAAAAAGTCCCAACAAATTTATACGAGTATGCACTCGGCGGGGCTCGAACTCACGAAACTGACCTATACCAGGCTCGAGGATAACCTGATACGCCACCGGGGCGACCGGCTGTTAATAGGGTTCAGGGAACCGTTTCCGGGGACCTTTAGCATTCCCCCCCCCCCGCTCGCTCGTACGGACGCGGGGAGGGGGGGCGCGAGGGATTGGGGTCGGGGGCAACGGGGCCACTCTCGGGTGATGGTGCTCGCCCCCTTACGCGTTGATGAAGGACAACTGCCGATAGATAAGAGTTACACCTGTTCCCGCACCGTCCGTCAATCCAGCTGTATATTCAGAGTCCATTCTTCAATCTGCAGTAAGTTGGGGTGAACCAGTGGTCTCACCTATAGCGGCTGGTGATTCGACCCTCCCTTACAAACTCGGCCTCCTAGGCCTGAGCCTGTATATTTTCTAGCCTAGGGTATATGAAGGCCTTTCCTCCATCCCATATGGCACGCGGACGGATTACCAAATTCGTCTTCGTTACAACATAAGTTGGTTTCCGCAGCAGGCCTTCCAAGACTTGCCTTGGTCGCTGAGCGCGGAACTGATCGAGCTTCCTGTATTAGTACTGGGCTTGCGACCATACCCTCGCCTCCTTAGCTGGGCGCTACGACCTCCACCAGTGTCATGTAATGGTTGACTGACTGACCGGCTTGACTGACTGATGACGTAACTTGACTGACTAAGTGACTTGAGTGACTGACGATGACTTGACTGATTGACTTGACTGACTGACTCGACTGACTGGCCGACTCTGAACTCTGAACGGGGAGGTGCGGGAAAAACACGTATTATGCATTATCAGAACCGATGCAAATAATGATATCAGAATCCCTAGCCCCGGTTTTTCCCTAAAGTAGGCAGTACCTGGTATGTTGCAACGAGTCGGACCTCGCTCTTGCAGGCACAATGGAGTGTTTGCGTTAAAAAAAATCTCTAACAATCTTCCATCGGGCTTGGAAAAGGCCAGATTCACCCCGGCTTGCATTTGGCTGAGTTTGCGATAAAAATTCCACTGAAAAAACACACGAAGCACAAAAACGTGTCATGTGTACAGAATCCACGCACAGCAGCATCGATCTCCCGCAACAACGAACGCTGAACACTTTTGGAACACGTGCACGAGAGAGTGAGAACAGCCGCACAGCAGCAGCAGTAGCAGCACCGCAGCCGCAGCAGCGGCGGGGGCGGGGGCGGAGGTGGCGATGGCCCTGCAAGATGAATTGCGGCACAGCAGCTCGTCCTGGCTCGATCTCACCATGATCATAACACAACAGAACAGCCAGTTAGTTTTTTATGTTTAAAAGCAAACGCTGGAGACACCAACCACAGCAGCAGCACAACAGCCGCCGCACTACAGCAGCAGCAGTAGCGGCGGCGGTGCGGCTTGGGTGGCGGTGGCGGTGGAAGCTTTGACGACAGCGTTGTGGTATAGTGGCGGTGGTTGAAAAAATCAGCACAGAATACGACAACATGACGCAGCAGCAGAGATCGAGGTCATCGTAGAGAACGCGGGAGCGCTGGCTCACAAGCACCTACCCCTGAGGTAGCACGTACGCGCCATGCTTCCCCAGCTACCCTTTGGTGCCTCCCTCCGCATCAAGGTTGGGTTGTGTCTACCGCTGCCACGCGCAGCGCACAGCGAGCAGTGTGTGCTGTGTGCTACGGTGTGGGTTGTGCCCTCGTGCCCTCTGATTATTGTGCCGTTGTGCCTGGAGAGCGACGGTGTTGAGCTCGGTGTTTGTAGGCCAATCGTATGAGCTGGTCGAGATTGATGGTAAGTTCACTCTAAATCGTTCACTCAGATCAGAATGTTCACGCCGTTTTGGGGCAAATTCTTCCTTCAAAGTTCGCTCGGTGATTTGTTTGATGGAATTTGGATTGTATTTTTTAAAGGCAAACACTCGATCTATTGTAAGCTTCATCGAGAAAAGGAAAGAGCGAAGGGGGGAGAAGCTGGGGAGACGCCACCCACCCACCCACCCCAACAGCGTGGTAAGTTATTCTCACGAACCCATGTCGCAGAAGAGGGGCATGATCGTGTTCGTCAAAGCTTAAGAAAATGAATGAAGGAGCATTCCCTCCCTACTTCGTACTAGCGATGGGTGGCCCCACCAGCAAGCTCGCGGGAGGTGAGGCCAGTGGTTCATCCCACCCAGGCAATCAAAGCCAGTCAAGTCAGTCAGTCAATCAGGCCGTGATTTCGTCCGCCAGTCTGGCCGTGCAAGCTACCATTAATGGCATAAAGCTACCATTAATGGCACACAGTTATCATCGTGGGCAAGCGGCCAGTGCGAGTACAACGCGAATGGGGCGCAGGGGTTGGATGAATCGGTGGGAACATGTGGCATTTCTGCTTGGGCAACGGGCTCGCATCGCAAACGCTTGTCATAATTAACGTGTCACATGCTCCCACCGATTCCGTCGACCCCTGGGCCCCATCCACCGCGTACTCGCACTGGCCCCGTGCGTGCCCACTGTAATACAGTTTGCGCCGTTTGTGGTAGCTTACTTTTAGGTACAGATACAGGTAACTTCTTGCCGATCTCTCTACTAAGCAGGTCCCACGGGTGGTGTCACGCACTCGTGTATCCTTAGAGAAAAGGCACTTTGCATTACTAATTGTTTCACAGAACAACTGAACGCTACATAGGCGGAAGCAAATTGGTAGAAGCAATTGATTGCATTATCCCCTTTGTTCCTATACACACCTTCAAGGGCATGTGTAACCCTTTCATCCCACATATCCACTACACCCTGGATCCTAGGCCTTTGCCAGGCTCTCAGGGCAATACCATAACCGTAGCCCACCCAGATGAGCCGTATATGCAGAAATATAGAAGATTCGGGGAAGCTCCGGTTCTACGGTCTACAAAACATGACTCGAAAATGAAGCTCTTCAAAACCCCTCCCACACCTCTATCCTCTGAGGCTACGAAGCCTCAGGGAAAATGCTAAAGCAGAAAACGGAGAACGGAAAACGGAATACAGAAAACCCAGCGGCAAGGGCGGAATTGGCAGGCGCGAGAGCTATCGCCCTTTTCAGATGAACGCGGGGAATGGGAACAAGGGAAACAGCAAAAAAAAAAGGGAACCCGTCGGCAATGGCGGCAAAAGCGATCGCCTGGATCCGAGAGACGCGGGTATCTAACAAAAACAAAATCGAAAACGCCGGGGTTGGGAACCCGTCGGCGATGGCGGCAAAAGCGATCGCCTGGATCCGAGAGACGCGGGTATCTAACGAAAACATAATCGAAAACGCCGGGGTTGAAAACCTCGCCACGAAAACTCTGCGCGGTCGCAAAAACTTACCAGAACATCACGTAGGAAACTCTGCCCACGCACGGAATGGACATCGTTCTCAGCCCTGCGGGTAGACCGTCGCGTCCGTCTGTCCGTGCATGATTTTATTGGCCGCTTGGTGACAAACCTCGGTTTGTATCACTGCCCATCATACCTGCAGGTATTGGTCGTTGTCGATGTAGCTCTGCTTTATCGTTATTATTCAAGTAGGAGTCGTAAACACAAAATCAGACGCCGACATAAAAGTCAACAAACAAACTGAAGGCTTTTCAACAGCTCGTCCGCAACGTTTTATTTGCACCAGGTGCCGACCGCTATAAGTTCTTGGAGTGTAATGTATATAGCGAACAGCTCCCCGGGATGATAAAATCCAGGGCCATCGAGCAAACATAGGAGAGGGTATGTAGCAAAGGTATATTTTGACTTGCACGTGAGCAAATAAACTCAAGGATATGCTCTCGGATTTCCTGCCTTTTTTTAGGCCGCACGCACCGCTGCTGTACCTCTGTTCTTGTTTTTTGACCGGCACTTAGCTACCGGTAAGAATATCTGTTTTTATATATCGTTTTCGGTATAGAGTACCAGGTATAGTGTACCACGGCGTAAACAAGTACGAACATAAGCTGATAACTGTCAACTTGTGTGCGTTGGTTGATGTGGAGAATTTGAAGAATCGTAGATATGAATCCTCGGTCGGCGGTCGGTCGTAGAACCTTGATCGTAGAGACCGACTCTAGCCGGTTCGAAAGGGGTCCGTATTGGTCTGGCGAGGTTTGAATTAGATACTCGCACTCACTCCTAAATAGATGAAGTAATGACGCATGTATAGCTCTCTGTTTCGTATTTTGACCTGCGCTTGACTCAACTCTCGAGACCTCCTAATATTTATATACCGTTGTCGACGTAGCTCTCTCTGCCCTACATCATGTTTTTTAACTTGCAGCTTCTTGGCTCTTACTCTCGACGATCGTTCCTGTTTTGTCTTCCTGCCTCAACGCGTCACCCTTTCCCCCCTGCTACCCCCCCGTTTGTTTGTGTCGGTCTTGTCGTGCCCATCCGTTACAGGCAGAGTTAGGCGTTACCATCGCCGGCATCCATCAGAGGTTGCGACAAGGCCAGGCGACAACAACCTCGTCGCTCGCTGACGACCCCGATACCGACAGCGGGCAAGAATCTATCGCACCTGGATTGTTCGCAGCCGGTGACGTGTGCCTGGCTCCCCGGGTGTTCGACCGCCGACGCGCGCGCGCTGTGGTGGAGGCAGTGGACGACTCAAAGGGCACCTCTCTCGTCACCTGGGTGCACCCTCGGCAAAGGGGGGAGCTCGCCTGCCGCTACTGGAAGGAGGTGGGTGACAAGGGAGTGCCTTGTCTGCAAGCCTTTGCCTTTGCCTCTGCCTGCCCGGCCCCTGCCTGTTTGCTAGGTTGTGTCCTTTCCTCGCGCACGACGCTGTGCTTTGGTTGTGCCCCGCTAGTTACCCCGTTCATGAGTGCACCTATGCTTTTGGAGACAAATTGCTTAGAATGAATGTCTGATACTGTTTGCAGTACTGTAAGGGTTGGACGAACTGCGTGCGTGCGTGTGCAGTGAATGGTGGCTAAAATTGCAGTACATGGACGCCAGCCTAGCCGCACGACGGAATCGTGTGCGTCCATTGTTGCAACAGACGTTTGGCCATAGTTTTGGAGGGTACTCGCGGGTCCTGCGCGTGGTCAGGTCAAGTGCGGGGGCGTGACGCGTTTCCGTGTCCCGACAGGCACGTGACGCGTGTCCGTGCCCATGCTCCTGTTTGGTTACTTATGCTCCTGTTTGGTTGCTGTAAGTCTGATCCAGCAAGCAAGTCGCACGGAGGCTTGGAGCCTTTAGGATAAGCGGAAATGGCTATGATGCACACATTCACGCATCTTGTTATTTTGTATAGCCGTACACGCTCGGCGTCTTGTCCACTCTTATGAATACGCCCACCCCCCTCTCCTCGCTCGTCACTCCCCTGCCGTCGATGTCATCCGCCTGTGGAAACTCGCCTATGGAAAAAACAGGGAAGAAATTGCAAACACTCTGGCCCTGACTGCCCCTTTTCCCACGGCATCGAAGTTCCCTTGGCTGACCTGTTGCCTTTCAATCACGACGGGGCAAATCTCGCTGGCGACGCGTCAACGCTGGAAAAAAATAGGGGGGAGGTGGAGGGAAGGAAGGGGGTGGGACGGGGGGTAAAGAGTTGCCCTGAGAGCACAGATTTTGGGGACGACAACTGGCTTTCGAGTTTAAGCTTTGGACGTGGACATCGAGTTCTCGCGAAGTACCACGACCGCGTGTGGTATGAGGCCACCGTGGAAGGCGCTGCAGGCGAGGGATCGCTGAATGTGCGCTTCAAGGGTTTTGAAGACGACGGGTCGGTCTGCCTTCCCGCCGACCACTTCCACTTGGCGCCTGTCGAGGAGACCGCTGACGGGGCAGCGGTTTCATCTCGAGGCGGCGGTGGCGGCAGCGGCGGCGGAGCTTTGGGCGAGTCTCCCGCAAGCGACGGAGAGGAAAGCGAAATCGAAGACGCGTGGGCAGACGCGACTCCGACCAACAAAGGTGCTGACGGGGAGACGGGGAGTTTTTTCCAGGAGAGGGTACTGGGCGAGAGGGGGCGGGGCGGTGGCGGTGCAGGGCCGAATATCTGGGCGAGAAGCGCAGCAGCAGCAGCTGCAGGTCCGTCGTTCTCTGACGCGTATGTAGTCGGTGACTGGGAGCAGCACACCAAGGGCTTCGGCTCCCGCATGATGTCGCGAATGGGGTATCGGCGCGGGGAAGGGCTTGGTAAGGAGAAACAGGTGAGGCATGACCTGTACGTTTTGGCCGACTGGCTTTGCGGGATGAGGGCCGTCTTCTTATTTTTGTAAGGCCGGCCCAGCTCTAATTCCCCGTAAGCTATGCCGCGGCCGGCGGTCATGGCCACCCAGGCGACCCTTATGTTGAGAAAGCTCATCGCTATTAATATGTTATGCTTTTTGGAAGTGGATCAAGTACGAATAAGTTGATGTTGCGAACATGTGATGTTGCGAACATGTGATGTTGCGAGCATGTATCGCAGCCACCTACTACCCTCTTGCAGTCCGTTTTTCATCGTTTTAATTTGCTTCGTCTATACACACAGTCATTGGGCGACATCCATACACCGTATGTGCCGGTGGTCTCCCATTCTTATCAAAAATCGCCAGCCGACCTACCTCCTTCCGCCATTCCGATTTTTGTTACCCGTAAGTGTTATACCAGCCTCCACACCCAGGTAGTTCAACGCACCCGCTATCGTTATTGCTATCCTGCTTTGTGCTCGGGGTGTCTCCATGGACGATATCGTCATGTATATTTATCTCTGTATCTTCTTTTTTTCGTCTCATTTATTCTCCACACCCAGCTAGATCATCGCGTTCGCCATTATTATTTACCGTGCTCGCTGTCGATATTGCTATCCTGCTCTCTGCTCGAGGTCTCCACCGTGACGACATTGTTGTATTTCCCTCTGTTCTTCTGCCTCTCGTCTCATTCATGTGTGTAAATGAAACGAGACAGAAGAGCAGGCAGGGACAGATGTGACGGTATCGTCACGGAGGAGACCACGCCAAGCAAAAAAAAAAATAACAAGAAAATACACGAGAAGCAGGAGATACAGAGACAAACATGACGATGTTGTCATAGGGGAGACCCCGAGCAAGAGGCAGGATATCAATAGCGATAGCGAGCGCGGTGAGCTAGCTGGGTGTGGAGACTTGTGTTTGTACGGGTAACACAACTCGGAATCCCATTTGCTTTTTTAGAGGGGACGCTTTGCGTCCCCCCCCCACCGTCGCAGCCACTGCATTCCATACGCCGGACGTTACGCCCCAGCAACACACGTCTTCTCTCCTACCCCACCCGTCTCACCCGGTGACACCTAATTGCAAATTCGGTTAGCCAAAACACATGTACACCCCCCGGATGCTTCCCAAATTATCATGATTATTTAGTTGTCGTGTTCGTGTGTTTGGGGGGTTCCAGGCCTAGGTTTACGGATAGAGGGCACATATGTCACCCCCCATCACCCCCCGCCAAAAAAAGCTGACACTAAAAACAGTACCGACGTATGTACTACAGGGCGTGCAGATTTTTTGCAGACCCGATGTGCAATTTGGGGTGCCCCTCTCTCATCTTCCCGTCGACACGTCCACTTGGCCTCGACCAACACCCACTAACGCGCTCCCTGCCAACGCGCTTTGAACGCGCATTCGTCGTCGCCTTTGCAAATCCTGAAGGGCATCGCCCGGCCGGTGCCTATCCGCGTTCTGCCGGAGCGCCGGGCCTTGGACCACCTCAGAGTGGACGACGGCCCCGGGGCCCGAGCGAGCTCAGGCAATCACAAATTAAAATCGAAACCCAGGGGCTTTTCCTCCGCCTCGTCGAGCAACGGCGAGCCGCAAAAGGCCATGTTCGACTTTCTCAACGTCACCATCCATGCGTCGGTGAAAGGCAAGGCTACCGCCGGAGGTGTACCGCTTCCTGCCTCGGGTTTAGTTGCGAGGGACACCCACCGTGCTGGGCGCAGGCCCGTTTTCGATGCAGGTTCTTCGTCTTGTATATCTTCTTCTGTTTCTTCTCTTTCTACTTCTGGTGGTGCTGGTGGTTCTATGGTGGGTTCGGGCGAAGGCGCAGGCGCAGGCCGCGCAAAGGCGGGGGTGTCGGGGAGAAGAGCAGGAGACATGTCGCGTTCGGAGCTCCGTTCACACGTCGTCGAGGCGAGAGAGGCGGAGGTATCGCTAGCCACCAAAGTCGAGCGCTTAAAGGAGACAATCAAGCGCAACTCGGAGCGAGACCCCAGGGTAGCTGCGCAGGCGAAGCAAAAGCTCGAGGGGGTCCAAGCGCAGGCTCGAGAGATTCGCGCCAGCCGAGACCGGGCGGAGAGAGTATTGGGGAACAAGGGGGGTAAGGGCAAGGGTGATAAGGGCAAGAGCGGCCTGTTTTCGTTCTGAACCAAACCGCCCGGCGTTGATGCGCTGTTGGGTGGGTGGGTGGTTAGGTGGGTTTCTCTCTCGGGCACGTTTTTGCGTGTTGTAATAACTCTCTTTCCATTTGCGTAATGGTCCGGAACCCCAACTTTTGGGAGATCTCGGCGACGCTTGCTCTCCCCTTGACTCTCTTGCGCCATAATCCGACAATTTATCGGAACCCTTCCGCCACGAATGTCGCTTACTGCGTCGGGCGACGACCAGTTTGCAATCGACTAAATCCATTGGCCCATCGAGCATTTCGAAGAAACCTACGCCGTCCGTCCCCACTGCTTTTTTTGTTTTGCCATCGACCCAATTGAATCCTCCTCAGAAATTATTTTCAGCCATTGCTGCCTCTCTTTCTTTATGAGTTATTAGTTCATTTATTACTTGCGAAATTTGCAAGCCCGAAGATTTGCATAGATAGCAAAAAAACATTTTTTTCCCCTAAATGAACTGAAACACCCTTAGGAACATCGACTACCCTGCCACTGCGCGCTCGGAAAACCTTCGTGTGCACAGTTGCAATGCCTCACCTGCGGAGTTACGATCATAGTGTAATAACGTGTCGGAGCACTGCTACGAACATTAGGGGCGTGCTTAACCCTGCTATGGGCACGTTAAAAAGACTCGTCATTCAACGTGGCAGCAACGCATGTCTTCATCCCGCCGCGGACAGCACGAACGCCAGGTACAGCGCAACATTTCCGCGGCTGCTCCAATCGGCGTAGCACCTCCCGGGGACAGCACGAATGCGGCGACTCTGACAACTCTCGAGGTTTCCGTTGAAATACATACGCCGCCGACAACTAACGCGATCGGCAATCTCGCAACAACTCTTCCCGGCCCCAATAACTGCCCCCCCCGTCCCCAGGAACTCCCGACCAGCCCCTCCCTCCGCCCTCTGTGCCGCTCTATGGTAGACCCCTAACTTTTATTTCACGAAACCGCCGGTTTTGAAACCAATTCCAGGCCGTATCTCCTGGTTTCCGTTGCCACCGCGGCGTCATCGTTGGATAGTCATTTGCAGACAAGAAAATGTTTGAACATGTTTTTTCATATAGCGTCCTTCCTCGTGTCGAGCAGCCATGAACACGTTCGTTAAAGAAAAACGCTGGCTTTTGGGGGGGGGGGGTATGGTAGAATTAGTCCTCTACTGCAGATACCGCCCCAAACTCCGCGATCTCGACCACCCCTGCTTTGACCACAGCCAACATGCGCCCTCTCCCGGCGCGTTCGGCACCAACTAACTGACTGGCTTATGGTGGAAACCCTTGCGCAAATTTATTGGCAGCACGTCGTGCTATCGTGTCGAATACTTTGTAAGTTTCTTTTCCTCGGGCCTATGAACCGAGTTCTTCACCCGATCCTCTATGAGTTCACCCCCGCCCCACTGATCTATCTTCAACACTAACACAGCGACCCTCTGCAACTTGATAACCCCCCCCTACTAACCTATCTTCGACACTAACCGCTCAACCATGGACTCCAAGAGATTTATTTGAGGCGGGGGCAGGAAGAAATTACCCGAGTTCTTCCGGTACCATCCCCTCAATGTTTCCAGTCCGTGCACATTGCCGAAGTTCCCGCAGAGTTTGCCAATCTCGTGGGTAACCCAACAATGGCCGGCGACGGCCGTAACCCCCTCTCCGGCGCTACTGCCTCTACCGCAGGACCACCGACCCTTGAATTTCCTTTAATAACTGTTCCATGATCCTGGTCGCGTACGCCCACTCGCATCCGCCGGGCCCGCAGGGCAACATAACACGCGCGCCTTCTTCTACTTCCCGAACACCGAACTTACGGCTGACCGCCCCGTGTTTACCACAGTGCTCTCTTCCCAGACCCAACGGACGGCTTTCCCGCGGGATACTCCGCGGAAGGCTCAACCCCCTCGTCTACAAGAGCATGGCGCGAACCTCCTTCATCTCCACTTCTTCTCGGGTCGCGGATTACTGCAGGCACATCATCTTTCGAGTACGTTTCTCATTTATTGCGACGCTCGTGTGAAGATATCGAAGATATTGATGGCTCTTTGACGCGAGATTTTTCCGATCGTCACGGACATTCCGGCGGGGCCCCGGTACAACCGAGCAACCCAACCCGTCGATGATCTCGGGAACAGAAGCTTTCTACGGATTAGCTCCCGGACACGTCAGGTAGCCCCCCATTACTGCCGCCTCCCTCTTCGCCCTTACCCAAACTCTGAGCCAACCGCCACATAGACTTTGACCTGGAGCCGATAACCTGCTGTGGTGTTGGGAATCCTCGTCGCTTTGTTCCAGTAGTACCGTTCAATATTGCCGTTGATGAACACTACACCTGCGCTATATAGTGTATGCTGTCGGAGAAGGCCAAGATTTTCGGCGACAGACTTGCTGGACGATATGGCTTCCTCGGACCCCGCGCAAAATAAGCATATATCGGACGCACCGTCTCTGACTTTAGCCAATACCTGTAGGAACAATAAAACCGCGACGTCGTTTTCCAGGGAAGTCTCGCCAAACTCTCCGTTCGTCCTCTGTTGGTTATATAACACTACCCACTTGCCCACGTAGTCACGTGACTTCTTGGTTCAGTGGGTAGTGCTATATAACCAACAAATACATGTTTGCGTGTCCGCCATTTGACTCTCACTGATTTCGTAACGAGGATGTCCGGGGCTCTCCCCTTGCCATGCACTACCGTAGTACTCAGGAGCAAACTATAATAACCATTCACGTCTCCAGCGCGCACGCTCACAAATACGTTATTTCCTTCACCGCGGCACCGCCGCCGGCCCCTTTTCTGTGACCACCATCGCCGCCGCCGGCGAACATAACACGGCCGGCATGGCAAATATTGAGCCACTTCTTGCTTAGATAAAGTCGTTGATGCCGTTCTCGTACAGCCTTGATGATGTCGTCGCGGCCGAAATATCACGAAATGCAAGGTTCCTTGCCGCCACCTCGTATTCGGCAGGCAGAGCATCAATGAAAATTGTGTGCGGTGCATGTGATCATCTAGCTAGGGTCATTCCTGCTGCACGCATTTCTGCGGCAAGATCTTCGATCCTGCCCATCTCCTCGAGAGGGTTACTCCCTGACGCTATCTTGAAACTATTAAGGCGGCGGGAAAGGTCGGATTTTGGCCCCCGTTGTTTGAGGGCCGTACCACGCGAAAAGCGCGTCCTACGCTTCTCTCGGCGAGGTACATCTGTACAAGATACTCTTGTCGCTCTTGCTCTTTAGGGCCATCGACAGGAATTCCACACCAGTGCATGTATGTGTACACTTTTGCGGTTGTGCCCCCTTTCGACAAGTACCGCGTTTTCGGTATCCAATTCTCCTACGGGAATATTATGGGGTGGATCCGAGTTTCGCGTCGGATCCACCCCATGACATTCCCGTAGGAGAATTGGATACCGACAACTCGGTACTTATCGAAAGGGGGCACAACCACAAAAGTGTACACATACATGCACTGGCGTGGAATTTCCTGTCGACGGCTAAGAGCAAGAGCGACAAGAGTATCTTGCACAGGTGTACCTCGCCGAGATGAGCGTGGGACGCGCTCCTCTTGGCGATGATATACAACAGCAGCAAGAGAGACGATTTGTGTTAGAGGACAGAGATGAGAGAAGGAGCAGAGAGCGGAGTGCTGGAGCTCTCCTCTCATGAGAATGTGCATAAAACGCCTACGAATATATACGCAACCCTCTACAACTTTTGTAACTGTCGTGCTGTGACGATCCAAACTAACACCCTCCCTGGCTCTTCACAGCAGTGACGAGACCGAACGGGCATCCAAAACGACAAGCTAGGACCAAAGAACAGCCAACGACAGTCCCGTAGGAGGAAACCCGGCCACCAGGTCAAAACCCCCTTTATGTCTTACATCATCCAAACCATTGCGATTGTATCAATGGCCGCATTAAAACGATGACCATGGCCAGAAACTAAAATGCCAAATAACGCCCTACTCACCCATGACCCTCAAAGTGGCATGGGGTGGAGGCCTGACAAATTTTTCCTCGCATGACTCAAACAGGGTACTCATCGAATAACGCGAGCGTGCGCGCTGCAGACGTGAATAGTTATTATAGTTTTGCTCCTGAGTAATACGGTAGTGCGTGGCGAGGGAAGAGCCTTGTTGATTTGGGATTTTGAGTATGACAGTTACGTATCAGTTTCGTGCCTGTTCGGGCTTCTGGACTATTATTGGGTGCCTTGTAGTACCTGGTTGGCGTTCTTGATGGTAGACTGCTGTGCGCTCTCGCTCGGGAGCTCACTCTTCTCGGAAGTCTTACGCACGAGCTCTCTTCTCGGAGGTCTCACGCATGAGTTCTCTGCTCGACTTGCCTCAACCCTGTGGTTGGGAGACGTAATACAATGACTTGAAACTACCCGCTTGGAGCTAACAAACACTCTAGAGCGAACCAATTCGGTGTAGCCTCATGAGGGGTCTACGGGTCAGCAGTATTGGAACAGGACCGTGCTTTCATCGAAGCTTGGTGAGGAAGGAAGGGCCATGTTCGTTTGTAGAGCCAACCTTTTTGGAGACCAGCGGAGACGAGCAGCAAGACGCAAGGAGGAGTCCGGTGGGGAGAAGGAGAGAGCCACCGCTGGTATATCAGGGAGAGATGCTATAACGCCATCGTCGGGATTCTTCGATGGTGGAGAGGGAGGGCAGCTTGATAGTCGAGTTGTCTTCGGACCCAGAGATGATGTTTTTGTGGAGACGTCGTTTTTAGGGAGAAGCCACTGCTGCTGTAGACTACTTACAGCAGTAGTAGCTAAAGCCCTACGGTGGGGCATGACCGTAGGCAGGGAGTAGCAGCAGCTTACGTTCATGGTGATAGCGTAACCTAGGACACCCCCACCGTCTACAGCGGACAGGGAGGTTTACAGCAGCAGCTAAAAGCCCTATGGTGGAAGTACAGCCGTAGGCACCCTCGCCGTGTGTTGCGGGCGGGGGGATTTTAGCCGCGCGGCATTATTTTGTTATATGTTTGCCGTGCGCCCTCTACTTCAGGAAGTTGGTTGTGGAGGCAGCAAATATAGGGTTATCTGCATTTTTCCGCGAGAAGTCGCATGGCCGCCAGCCGTGTGCACCCTACCATGGTGAGTGATTGGGTAGAGCGACGTCGCGCGGCATAATAGCCGCGTGCTTCCTGCTGCTGGTAACAGTGGTAGGAAAGGACGTGGGGTATTCGTGGGCTGTCTGCAGCAGTACCAAATAACGATGGGGTTTCGTCCTGGCAACAAGTCGAGCGGCATGGCCGCACGCACTCCATGATACGCAACAGCAACAGCAGCAGCAGGAGAGGTCATGGAGGGAGCAGATCGGTTCATTATTTCGCCAGCCGGAGCTTCACGGTTCGGCAACATCGCGAGGCGGAGGGGGGGTACAGGTCTGGTCAAAGTGGTGAATTTATTTTTACGATGGATTCACATTTCGATCGAAGCATTGTTTTTGGTCAAATATGGCGTTTATTTATTTACGGCAAGAGTGAAGACCCGTTAAATAATAAGCGGTTTATTTGCGGTTAGGGTGAAGACCCGCAGATAGTACCATCTAAGATTCGTTCTGGATGATACGCGTAGCCCTTTTCGCCAGGTAGTTTTGAAGTGTTTTTCATGTTCAAATCAAACAATCTTTGTCCGAAAACTTGTACCTGGTAGTGTTTTTCTGGTGTAGACGGGACCAGAAGGGAACTGGTGAAGCTGATAAACATAACAATAATGCCTGGTAAATTTGCAAGTGTGTGTTTTTATGTTCAAATCCAACAGTCTTTGTAAAACCGAAAAACTTGTAGTATTTTTCTGGTGTAGACGGGACCAGAAGGGAACTGGTGGAGCTGATATTCATACAATAACGATTTGGAGAAAAGGGTACGTAGGTGCGCCAAATTGCGAGGTGTATCGCTGATGTATGGTATTGATGGTGGCACTGATTGTATTGAATTTTGCGGGTATCTTTTGTTTTGGCAGTAGTCTTCTGACTGATTGCAAAATAGAAGTGGGCATATTCATGATTGATTGGTTGTTTTACCAACAATATCATTGCGAATGCTTGTTCGGAAAGGAGGAGTGAAACACGAAATGTTTTTGCGATGGTCGAATACTTTGCGTACCTGAGAGGGCTTGAGCTGTTCGTATCGACAGTGGCGGCATTTTAATTGTTTATTTATTCGGTTATTTGGAGATATAGCAAACAAAAGCCAAAAGGAGAGTATTTTCGGTTTTAGGATGGTTTGTGAATGACCAATATTTCGGGTAATTGCGTTTGTTGGCGAGGATTGGTTACATTGGCTAATAGGTTTTGCTGGTGTCTCTAGTTTGTGGTTGCCTACGTGTGTTGATGAGATGGGATGGGGCACCCTTGTGACCGTACAGTACAGGACATACTGGTCTCAAATGAGAGAGGAGATGCAAAGTCACAATTAGTCATTGGATTACCGATGTTGATTTTCCGAACTTGATGGGTGGTTGCAATCTTGTTTGGGAATTCGAAGGATGATATACTTTGAAAATTTGATTATATTACAAGCAAGATGTTTAGCATTTGTTTTGCAATGAAAAACGGGGTGGCTTGTGGATGGTCAGATACTCTTTGTATCGGGGAGGGCGTAGGCTAATTTTTGCGTCAGATAAATTCTGTGTTTGCGGACAAGAAATTGTGCTATATTGTTTTACCGATATGATCTGTGTATCTATGGCGGTAGTAGGGGACAATGGGAGACCTTTGGCCGGGTGACTTTGCGATCTCTGGCGTTTTATCTGTCGCAGTAGTTTTTGCCCTGACGACGCGGCTGTTGCAATCTCTCATTGTGATTACAATGGTTGCAAGTGGGAGTATCGGAGAAGTTTTCACTCATGGGGATGAGTTTCCTCTTGCAATTTTTTTGTTTTAGGTGATGGAATTGAGTCAATTGTTAATTCGTCACTGTCTTGTGAAGAATCCGGGAGGGTGTTGATTTGGGATTTTCAGTATGACAGTTACGTATCAGTTTCGTGCCGGTTCGGGCTTCTGGACTATTATTGGGTGCCTAGTAGTACCTGGTTGGCGTTCTTGATGGTAGACTGCTGTGCGCTC
Organism: Undaria pinnatifida; assembly: GCA_012845835.1. NCBI lineage: Eukaryota > Phaeophyceae > Laminariales > Alariaceae > Undaria > Undaria pinnatifida. The sequence continues at coordinate 10,202,683 of JABAKD010000010.1, forward strand.
TCGCTCGGGAGCTCACTCTTCTCGGAGGTCTTACGCACGAGTTCTATTCTCGGAGGTCTCACGCATGAGTTCTCTGCTCGACTTGCCTCTACCCTGTGGTTGGGAGATGTAATACAATGACTTGAAACTACCCCGCTTGGAGCTAACGAACAAGCCCCGGAGATCCCTGTTACGGATTCGGTGAGAGTCAATTGACGGACTCGCAAACGTATTTTTTGTTGGTTATATAGCACTACCCACTGAACCACGCAGGCACGCGACTACGTGGGCCAGTGGATAGTGCTGTACAACCAACAAACATGTTGGTTATATAACACTCCTGTTAAGGTATTAGTGGGGTATTAGTCCGTTTGACCACTTGCAAAAGGTTAACCGATAGCTTACCCAAACTAAGCATTATAACACTCTCCCCCCCTGAAACGGCGGGATAGCAGGTCGGCCGGATATACGGCGGACCTCTGTCAATATCCAAGCTGTTTCATCTCCTGGGTATACCGGGGAGAGTATTTTTCAAGTTCGACATGGGGAAAATCTGAAAAGTTTATTATTGTGGATGGTGGGGATCGAACCCACGACCCAAAAAACCCATGGTCTGTCGACGATGCCATTGTTAAGGAATTAGTGGGGTATTAGTCCCTTTGACCACTTGCAAAAGGTTAACCGATAGCTTACCCAAACTAAGCCTTATAACACTCCCCACTGGCCAACGTCACGTGACTGCGTGGTTCAAAATGTTGATTATACAGCACTAACCACTGGCCGACGTAGTCACTTGACTGCGTGGTTCAGTGGGTAGTCACTTGACTGCGTGGTTCAGTGGGTAGTGCTATATAATGAACAAAAGATATGTTTGCGAGCCCGTCAATTGACTCTCACCGACTTCATGACAGGGATCTCCGGGGCTCTCCCCTCGCCACGCACTACCGTAGTACTCAGGAGCAAACTATCATAACCATTCGCGTCTCCAGCGCGCACGCTCGCAAAGACGTTATTTCCTTTCTTCTTTTCCCGGATAAAAGCGGAAATATGCAGTCGGTGGGATTCGAACCCACGACATATCTTTTGCTGGTTTTTTAGCACTATCCACTGAACCACGTAGTCACAAAGATATGTTTGCGAGTCCGTCAATTGACTCTCACCGACTTCGCTACAGGGATCTCCGGAGCTTTCCCCTCGCCACGCACTACCGTAGTACTCAGGAGCAAACTATCATAACCATTCGCGTCTCCAGCGCGCACGCTCGCAAAGACGTTATTTCCTTTCTTCTTTTCCCGGATAAAAGCGGAAATATGAAGTCGGTGGGATTCGAACCCACGACATATCTTTTGTTGGTTATATGGCACTATCCACTGGCCCACGTAGTGATTACGTGGTTCAGTGGGTAGTGCTATGTGACCAACAAAATATATGGCAAACTATCATAACCCTTCACGTCTCCAGCGCGCACGCTCGTTATGTATTGGGAACGCTCTACATCTGTTACGTTGCGGGGGTGGTTCTACATCTTCTGGAAAACCACTCGGCATGCATTCGTTCGACTCCCCTTTATTGTCGTCCATAGCAGGTTCTCCGGCCATCATGGCCATTGCGTCCTCCGTCGTCCAGGATGTACGCTGCAGTATACTCTCAAACTCCGTCCACCTTTGTACCGCCGCAGGCATCGCGTCCTTGATCACACGATGACGTTGAGCAGATTCACCCTGCAGGCGTTGGATCTGACTCCGGGTCCGGCCTCTTATTGTCGGGGGCAGCCGTCCCCAGCTACTGAGCTCGTGAGCTGCCCTCCCCGACAGGACCGCGGGGATCATCGCCGTTCCCTTGGTCGGTGCCGGAGGCTGCTGATGCGCCTGAGTCGCTTTCGTCCCTCCCTGCCGGGACCGAGGAGGCGTCCACCGCGCCCCCTTGAGACGAATCCATCGTCTCGACTGTTTCGACCCTCCCTGCCGGGACCGAGGAGGCGTCCACCGTGCCCCCTTGAGACGAGTCCATCGTATCGGCTGCTCCGTCTGCATCGCCGGCGACAGGTGCCTCATGTGAGCGCTCCTGTAAGCACGCATGCAGATCGCCAGCATCGCCGGCAGCAGGTGTCTCCTGTGAGCGCTCCCGAAAGAACGCGTGCAGATCAAACCCCCACGTCACGCCGAGGTCGGTCAGGCGATCCAGACCTTCGTCCTGCTCGTCCATCACGCCCCCCCCACCTCAACCTGACGTGCTCTCGACGTCGACCTCGGACCCCCCCTCCTCCTGGGACAGGGAGTCATATGCGCTCCTTACGCCAAACTAGCAATGCGAGGCGCGCATCTAGTCTGACGCGGTAGGTACTATGCAACACCACGTTTTACTTGGATGCGACCGCTGGATTCGACAGCAGGGCACTTACATCAGGTCGAATTCTTCTGTTGCACACCCAATCCCGACGGTGTTTCCACTGCCATCCATGACAACCGATCCACAGATAACATCTTCCGCCTCAGGTAGGCCGGCGCTCAAGCACTTTCGGTTTCTCGCCTACGACATCTCTCGCAAAGGCAGCTTGGTACGTTCTTCGGGCGTGTCAACTCTCACCGCTCACTACCTGGTCGACATGCTTCCCGCGACCATCATTCTCCGACGAAATTTTCGTCGCCGGTTGGCACAAGACTACACCACTTTCACGCTCCGCCGACCTCGAGCCAGGCGATCTCCTGGGTATTTCTTCTCCTCTAGTACGAATGACTGCCGCTATGCGCTGTTGAAGACTCTTTCAAGGAGGCATGACGCCATTACCGAATCCCCCTACTTTCGACGCCTACGCCGTACATGACAACATTCCCGCCAAAGACACTTTGCCCCAACCCCCTAAAGCACGAAGACGCCGATCGACGAATAACGTTTTTCTCCACCTCTGGGGCTGGCTCTGCGTGACATCGCGTTCTATCTTTTCTGTTCCTCCTGGTCTCCATCATTAATCACTTCTTCCGGCGACGTCCTCTGCTATTTACCCGACGCTTTCCCCACGCCCAAGCCCGACGTTGGCTCCTGTTCCTTATTTTGTTCAACATTCCCATTCCGCTAGAGCGCCCTCGTCATCTCTCGCCCGTACAGCGTCACCCCCACCATCGCGAAACAGCCTGCTGCCGTCCTGGACCGATAGCTGACCGCCGGCGTTATCCAGCCCCATGGTGTCGATTCCGTAGAAAAAGACGGAAACGTCTTGATTACGGTGCACTTCAAAAGCCTCAACTCCATCAACTAGCCCCCTCAGACAGCTCTCAATACCCGGCGTCGACGACTTCGATTCCCTAGGCAAAGGACGTACCGTCTCCCTGATTGATCTCGTGTGTTCGTTCCACCAAATCACCGCCGACAAGGAAACGGCCCCCGTCGCCGCGTTCTGCACCCCCACCCGACTTTTCGAATGGCTTGCCATTCAAGCGTTGCCCCCGGTTGGTTCGTTAATGACATGAGTGAGGTCACCGAAAGCCTCGACAGCGTTGCCGCCTACCTCGACGATGTCATTACCTTTGGTACCGACCTCACCGCCCACGCCGACCCCACCGCCCACGTCGACCGCGTTCGCGCCCTCTTCCAACCAGGGACAAAATAGGTGCTGCGCTGTTGCGCTCCCGCGCATTTTTTTTAGAAATCCCGATTTCCGCAACACCTGCGCCAGGCGTGTTGCGCACCTGCTCAACATCTTTTTTGATGCGCGTAACAAGAATCGCCGCAGGGCCTTTTTTTTGTTGCACACCAAAACAAACGGGTCCTTTATTTCGCCGTAATAAAAACACAAGTTGGAGCTGTTTTTTAGCCTGTATTTTGGACGAAACGGTGGCCATCCGGGGGACCCTGCGGGATGCGCAACACGCCTCGACGACCTATTTTATCCCCTGCTTCGAACGCCTTTGGGAGAGCAACCTCACTCTTTCCCTAGCCAAAGCCAAACTTGGCGTCACCGACGCTAATTGCCTGAAACATCCCATTTTTCCGCTGACATTATTAGCCCTAGCGACAATAAGGTCGCCACCCTCACCAACATGCCCATACCGAAGAAAGCCAGGCAACCCCCCTCACCTCTTGGATGCCTTGGATACAATCGTAGTATGGTAGGTTTTGGATAATACGATAATACATACGCCCACACGCATATACCCACCACCGCTCTGCTAAAATAAGGTATTCAATCGTCCTCGCCCCGCCTATGGAAGTCGTTGCTCGACAACTTCTCCGCAACCTCGCCACTCCACCGATTTTAGTCAGTCTACCTGGACCAGGACGTTGTACCGATAACTCCGGCCCTTTCCGTTTGTACTGTGACGCCAGTCGCGACGGCTTTTGCGCCACCCTCGAGCAAGATCAACAAAATCGTCCTGTCCGCCCTATCGTTTTCATCAGTTGCAATACCCTCGACAAGCTAGACTACCCTCGACAGATAGTGATCCCCCGGGCTGATATAGCCCCGTACGGTGTGGAAACCCATCTCCATTTGTGGTGGAAAAAACGAGTTTAGAAGGAAACAACTCGAGTAGCATTTGTTCAACATTTTTAGTCTGCTTCCTCACAATGGCGTCGCAGGCAGGATGTAAGATTATGAACAGTGAGGTCGCTGGTTCAATTCTCACCGTCTTTCCCAGAAAAAGAAAAAAAGAGGGATTTTCTCACGTTCAAGACCTGTAAAACGCAACCACTTGAAAAAAACGATGAGAGCAATGTGTAGGATCATTGCAAGTCACTCCAATACCGAAAAAGTTGCATTGGATACTGGGTACCTCATCGGGTTCCTGAAATAATCTGGGAAATATGTCAGGTTTAGTGGGGAAGAATGTGATGGAAAAAACGAGTTAAGAAGGAATGAACTCGAGTAGCATTTGTTGTTCAACATTTTTTAGTCTACTTCCTCACACATTGGTTGATGGGCTAGGGCTTATAGAGCCAGCACACGGATAAAGTTACCCCTCGGGCCAACATCGAGGCGAATTATCCTGGTTCCTTCTCCATATCGGGGCCGGCAGCATCGTTTGGGCCCCCGAACACCTTCGCGATCGCCTATGATCTGCCGAGTGCCGCACCTAGTCCGACCGCAATGCGCTCGTGAACGCCATCGAGATCAGCCACCCCAACGCTCGTGTTCAGCGTGGCTGGTATTCCCCTCCATCCACACCTACACTTTGGAATACTATCCCTCAAAGGCTCGGTCAACGTCGATAATACCGGTTTCCTTTCCCGTAACCCCCGACCAGCATCCGACTTCGAACGCACTATCTATAGGTCTAGCAGCCTCACAAGCCCCGACAACTCATTCGAGCATCGAGCATGCGGTTTTACTTCGTACGAGCCTTCCGCGTCGGGTGTCGGTTGGGTGAGCTCCTTCCCCCCCCGGCTGGTCCCATTGCTACTATTCCCTCGCTTCGCTTGACCTGCCACGACTCGACAACTTTCGTCACCACGGGTCACGCACATTTTTTTTCGTCCATCGAAAACTTCGTCGCTCCAGCATCTGCTCGAGATTCTACCGACGAACTGACTCTAGCTCCCGAGAACGCCGTCACGAACACTGACGCTCCTCCTGTCTTGGCGTTCAAACCCCACATCGTCTCCCCATTGCCCACCGTCGGCACCTCGGATCAGACAGCTCCTCTTCAATCGTCGGGCCTGAGTTATTCTCAAACCCGCAATCGCTTCGCCACCACCGCTGGAACTCCCCAACCCACTTCCGAACGTCTGCCGCCGCACTTTCTACACCGCCGACCCTTCGTCTCCGCCCGCCGATTCATGGTGTTAGGCCCCTGATAAGCCCTCAACGACCGATTGTCGCCTAAAACCGCGCCTAACAAGGGCCTTCGTCGCCTTCGACCGCCACCGACGCGACCAGGAGTGGCCCCGCTTCGCGAGAGGACCTCTCTTTATGAACCATGAGATTCAATTTCGACTTCTTCACCATCGTTAAGACGAAAATCATCACCATATATGCTTCGAACACCAAAATCACCCGTCATCGACCCCAACGACGACTCCACCTTCATTCTTGCGTTGAGGACTTTAACCATATGGACTGAGTGCGATAAAAACGAGACGAGTCCCTTTCCTCCGCCCTCATCCGACCCTTTCGCCTGACTCCGCTTCTTCCGCGCCGAACGACCTCTTGGACTTCACCCCCTCGCCGCACTACCCACTTCTTTCCGAGGTCCTTGCCCTCGCCGCCAAATGTTGACTCCACACCACCAACGACGATAGAATCATCCTAGTTCGCCGACCGTATCTGCTCTCTTTGTACCACGACAGCAATACGCAGACTCGCTCGTGTTTACATTCCGATGTTTGACATGTCTATGGACACTGCACACGTGCCACACCGTCACTTCCTTCCTATCGGTTGGATATTCCTCGGGTACTCAGCACCGCTTGGGCGTTTGTTCTGGTGAATCGGTTCGAACATATCCAACCGTTTGTGGCTCCGTCGTTGCCTCACAGTCCAGGCGCGCAAGACTTCGGGCCAAACGATCCGATGGATTACCCTTTCCCTGCCGTTACCAAACGACCCCGGCATCTACTTTGAGTCCCACAAGTACTGCAGCTATCACAATACAGGGCAACGTCTACACCGTCCTTTTCACCCATGATTTCAGCCGTCGCGGTGACATATACGCTGCAACCGAAGCTCAGTCCCTCGCGTCCAATACCGCGAACATCCTCGTCGACCGCTACACTCTTTCTGGAGATCCCCGGTCACACTCCTCTTCGACAGTCGACTACAGTTCTCAGTATCGCGGGCGTCCTCATCGGCAGCTTCATTTCTCTCTGGGGATCCCGGGCCACACTTCTCTTCAACCGTCGACTTCAGTTCTACTTCAAGGCTACCCCGTGCCATCTACGAACGCCCTGGCATTGAAAAAAACACTGCCAGCTTCCTATTATCCCAGCACCAACAGCAGTGTCAAGCGCGTCAATCACATCATGGCCCAGATTCTCGATGTGATGCGGGTTTTTAACATCGAGTCGACGTGAACGCGCAGCTTCCGCATATTAAGAGCGCGAAGACGAGCTCCTTCAGCGCCGTCATACGGCTTGCCCCCAACGAACGACATATTTGCTGCCTTCTCCGTCTCCCCGTCACAGTTCTCGACCTTCCCCCAATATAGGGGGGCATCACAACTTCGACCATGATCAACGCCTATTGCAACATTGTCACCGGCTGCCAGCAACGCTTCTACCGCATCGTCTGCGAACATCACGCCGTCGCCGTCTGACGCTTAGAGCGCCGCAACACCTCCGTCGCGGAAGCTCGTATCCGATCTCCTTCGTTTATCGTCGGCGGTGGGGCGTGAATCTACAAGTGTTCTGCCACGCCAAGCCGCCAAGAAAGACGACGACGCCGCCGTGCTCAAGACCAAACTGTCTCTCTCTACTGGGTATTCCCTTTCCATGTTTTCGCCGTCGACCTCAAACACTCCCTATAACCGCCCTGGTCAAAAAAAGCTGCTCTACCTCGACCTCCCCTCCAACATACCAGAACGAGACCCTACCCGCCGCGTTTTCCGTCGTTCGATTCATGCCCCGTCGAAACCCCGAGGGCATCACCACACACCCGAACACCCTCCGGGTGACCTAAAAAATTACGTATTCGACTCCTTGGCCGCCAAGTTTTCTCTGCAGCGCGTTACCCTCAACGACATCTCACCGCCGTTGGCACGCCCCGAGGTCGAACACAACTTCCTAGCACTGTTTCCTCCGCTGCGGTGGGCCGAGTTGGACGCCCTCAGCGCTGCCGTCGAACTACCTTTTGACAATTCCGCTGCGCAACACTAGCACGCCGACTGCGAACAGGAGCATCAGGTATAGCCTACGGGCTATACCACCATCAGATACACTCTTCTCGGTCGGCGGTTGGCCCTACGGGCCATTGTTTTGCGCGTTTCTTCTCGCATCAACGCCCCTCCTGTTCGGAGTTCAGAGATTCGAAAGCTTGCAGACAGGGGTCAATTCCATACCACCGACAACGGCATCGCTCTCCCCGTCCATAGACCGCCGCTGTCTCACCCTCTGCGCCCACAACGACTAGCGGGACGTCCGGCTTGTCTCTAGCACGACGATCCTGTTCCCTTTTACGCACCGTAGCTCGTGCGCCCCCTTGGATCATGCAAGTCTGCCACTCGGCAGCTTCCGGCCACCTTAGCCCGACACGCACACTACGCATGCTCGAACGTAGTAGGTGGTGAATTTGTATGGTCCCTTGCACTCGATGGTGGAATCGCAATGCCTGAAGTACCAAGCTCGGCACTCTTTGTAGCTAGCGTTCAGTTGACCCACCATGTCGATGCCCCAGCCATCGGGACCAGGCATCGCGATCAACGCCGCCCAAATTGAGCACCTGCCGGTCATGCCCCGAGGTTACACCTACATCTTGCTCTCCACACACCCCTTTCACCCGTCGCGCGGACAGTGTCACTGCTGCGCCCGTATCAACAAGCACATTCTCCTTTCGGGGTGTCCGCGCAGCACACTCTTGGACAGCAGCCTCCAGTTTTGCTCCAATATTTCGCATGCTGTTTTTCAGCTTCTTGGTGTTCGAAAAATCGCCACCAGCTCCTACCACCCCAGCGGGAGCGGAGGTGTGGAGCGCATTAATCGTACGTGCATCAACATCACTGGGGATGCCGAACTTCCTCATGTGGAATGTGCGTGCAACAATTTGGTCAGTGTTGCCACCGGAATGGCTCCCAATAAAGTCCAAACATGGGCAGACTTCGACGTCTCCCTCTCACGATTTTCAAACGCGCCGGGATCGCAGGACGTATGAGTTTGCCAGGCGATGAGCTCGTATATTGCGATATGGCGGCGGAACGTCAGCAGCGCTCCCATGACATCGTTCGCGAGCAGAATGTTTTCACAGACCGGGACTCCGTCGTCCCCAGTGGCTTGAGCTAGGTTCCACACCTTCTCATGGGAAGATTTGGCGTATACATTACAACCGCCACTATCCGCCGAGGTGCGAAAGCCGGTACGGACAGGAACGTCGGACGAGCCCCTTCAAGACTCTTGCCGTTGACCTCTGATCTTTCGGCTACGCACCGGGCGGTTCCCCTCTCGGCGCTACGCCCCTGTAGTTGGATCTGCCTTCAGACATGCCTGGCGCGGATGCACACCGCCGAGTTTCGGTTGCGCGCTGCCCCGGCGCCATCCCGCACGACAGTAAAGACATGCAGAAATGTTTACCGTCGGGACTGGGCTGGCGCAATACGTGCTCAACAAATTCGCTAAGAGATTCACTCTGTCTCACGTCACTCAGGGCGAAGTTTCGGCACCCCTCAAACGACTCGAAGTGGAGAAGATCACCGGCCATTAACCGGTCCGCGGTCGAGGTGGGGGGCATCCCGGTGGTGTACAAAGCGCGTTGGACCGGAGGGACCCTCTCGCCGATGTTGGGAGAGGGAGATAGACCTCCAGCTCTCTGGCCAACAAGCTTTTGCTCTGTTGGGCCTGCGCTTCGAACCAACACCGGCAAACCAACCGCTGTACCGGCAGATGTAAATTGGCGCTGCGCAACGGGAGCTTTTTCGGGGCATCGGCAAGTGTTCTCTTGCACCCGGCCTCAATTGCGTGCCGCGCGCTGGCTGGCTTCGTCGCTTCAGCCCTACGGCGCCTCCAAATGACGCCCACTCTAGGAACGAAGGCAGGCGACAACAGCTTGTGTTGGCTCGGGAAAACCACCGCGCTGAAGACCACCGATGGGGAGTATTTCGTGCGCGCTTTCTGGACCACCCTGGACTGACCAAGTCTTGTACCCCTCCGGCTCGTTACACGATTTCGACGTGAACCGACACATGCTGCGGCAAAGGTGCAAAGGTGCACCATTTTTCTTTTTCTGGGGTTCCCCCGTCGAGAAGCTTCATTACATACCTTACCCAATGAAATATTCTGAGAAAAATAAAAAGAGCAAACCCATGGCCTGGGTATACCAAAAAAAAAAAGCGGAAATTCAAAACGAAGAAAAAAAAAAACGCCGTTTCCGACGATTTGGGGTTAAGGAGCCCCGTTATTCACAAACAAAATTGTCGAAAGTGCTTCCTCCATCGTAGCATGCGTCAACTGCTCGGGGGTTTCTGGCGGTCCACAAACCCACATAGGTAGCGCGAGTGCACGGGGGATTCAACGTAACGTGGACGAGACGAATGTCGAGGAGCGGGTGTGGTTGGCTGACTATCAGGCCACCACTGCACTCGATTGTTTTTTTTGTTTTTTTCTGTGTGGGTGTTATGTCTTAGCTTTTTTACGTGATGTTCTGTTTTCCGGCTCAGTTTCGACGTCGTTTCCGCAGAGTTACGAACGACGCTGTCGCGCGACGGTTTTTGTTCCTGATGCTTTCGCAGTGTTTCGGTAGTTTTCAAGACCGGTCCGGGTTTTCCTAGCAGCTTTTTGACCACCCCGTGATCATCTTCGGCGTTTTCATCCTTCACCGTTAGTCCTAAGCGTTCTTTTTTTCGTCCTGACGGGATCCTCGCTCATCGCCAGGGGTGATTCGGGTAGCGTGGTCGCTCGTACTGAGGCACAGGAATGTGGTTATTGTGTGCTACTTCTTTCAACAAGGCAACCCTCGCCCCCCCTCCTGCTCGTTGGGGGTGGTGTAACGGCAGATGGCGTGGTTCCATTTTCCGAATGCACCCCCCACCCCTCCTCGCTTTCCCTTCGCGCGGATGTAGCGGTGGCTGTTAATACTGGAAGTGCGTTTCCGCTTTCCGAATGCACTCCCCCCTCCCGCCTCCTTCTGCAAGAGGTGAAACAATACTGTAGCTTATGTTTCTGTTGTCAAAGGGTATATCCCCCGCCCCTGCTGGGCATGTGGCTGTGCCTTCGGCGTCTGACGTGTTGCGAGACCCTAACGGGCAGAATCCATTTCCTTTTTCCTTTTACCGTTCCTGCATGAGGCTCCGTAGCTTCGCCGCTAGGGGTGTGGTAATGGGTTGAGGAGCCACGTCTTCGACTCATGCTCTAAAGTTCGTGGCACCGACGTTTCCCCGAGCTTCCATTTACCGCCCCCTGGCTGGGGCTATCGGGGTAGTATCGGCGTCTGACGTTTTCGAGCTCCATATGGGCAGCCCTCCTTTCTCTTTTTTCTTTTGGAGCACTCCTTCGTGAGGGTTTGCAGCCTCGCAGGGTAGAGGTGCGGAGTATCATTATCAGCAGCAACGCGATATCACCACCTCGTTTTCGAGACCCCGGAAAAAGACCGTTTCCTAATCTGTCAAAAATGTGTCCTCCGGGATTTTGCGGCCCAAATGATGGGGGGGGGGGAAAGAAAAAAGCAAGAATCAAGAATTCCAACGTGGGTGAAAAATCGCAGTGGTACAGCAATTACACCGATGGCGCCCAGGAAAAAAAAAAAAGAAATGACCCACAGAGGGCCAACAGAAACAAACATGACCAACACAACACCTTTTTTGTCAGACTCGGGCCTCCGGGGGGGCGGTTAACCACTAGAATCAAACGATCCCGTTAGTAGGGGACGGTTCATGACGCGGCAAGAGCGAGGGAGCGAAGCGACCGAGGGCGTTTTTTGCCTCGTTGGCAAAAAAGTCTTTTTATACTGCGATGCGCACAGGCTTCCATTATTTAATAGTCAGCCTGCATGTTGTGCTTTGCCTGTCGGCGGCTTACATCGCGGATTACAAGAGCTGTGCAACGACGATCTCACTATTTCCACACACCCGTGGTCTGCGAGAGGGGACGAGTTGGGGCTTAACTCGTGGTGCTTGTTTCATTGCACGCAGTCTCGAATTGGCCACGGTCGCCGAGTGGTTGTGGTTGGGTGGCCATGTGGTGAGATTTCGTTGCTGCTTGTGTTGATGATGTTTTTCGATTGCACACGGCCTACTGCATGTGCGAGGCATCCTTGCTCATTTACCGCTATTCTACAGTAGCCATAGGGCCAAAACGAGGGGCTGGAGCGACAGAGGCTATTTTTGCCTTGCAAGTCACAAAATCCTTTCTAAAACGGGGTGCGTACAGGTTTACCATTATGTAACAGTCTGCCTGCCTGCCTGCCTGCGTGCCTGCGTGCGTGCCTGCCTGCCTGCCTGCATGCCTGCCTGTCTGTCTGTCTGGCTGGCTGCCTGTCTGTCTGTCTTCCCATCTATCCATATGTCTGTTGTGATGTCTTCGTTTTGTCTTTCTGTTGCGTACTGTCCATCGGCGGCTTCGATCCCTGGTGACGAGAGCTGTGCGGGGTGGCTCCGTATAAACCCGAGGTCTAAAGGAGCGGCCTGGCTTACGCTTACTCGTGGAGCTTGATTCGTCGCAAGCCGTCTTGAGTCGGCCGCGTTCGCCGGGTTGTGGTGATTTTGGTGGCCGTGTGACGAGATTTCGTTTTGTTACAAATGTGTTTAGTTTTTGTTCTTCGAATGCACACGAACTACTGCATGTGCGAGGCACTCTTACCTTATTCACCTCTCTTCTAGTACCCATCCCCTCCCCCACGAACGCCTCGTGATTTATGAGGAACCTGACCCCGCATATTCTCTTTTCTCTTTCAGCGGTTGCAGAACGAATACCTTACCTCAGATGAAATGGATGCTCGGAAACGTGCAGATAGACTTCATTGTGCATGTCTGAACGGGCTGTGCACCATATTTGGGTCGTTTGTGGGAGCTCGTAACGAGGCTGTTTTTGGTGTCGCAAGGAAAATATATATGGGCGAGGTGCGTACAGGCGTTCATTGTTGAGAAGTCTATCTGTCTGTCTGTATGTCTGTATGTCTTTCTGTCTGCCTGTGTGCTGTGTCCAGCCGCCTGTCGGCGCCTAGATATCTGATTGCGAGAGTTGTAGGTGGCCGATTTCCACAACCTCGGGGCCTACAGGAGCGGACAAGTATACGCTAACTCGTCAGTCTTGTTTCGTCGCATTTGCGCTTTTCGAGATTGCCTCGCGGTTGCCTGGCCGTTGTGGTTTGGGTGGCCCTGTGGAGGGTTTTCTTTTTTGTGCGCTTCGTTTTGTTTCTTCGTACGCACACTGCCTCGTACTGCATGTACGAGGCACCCTTGCCTCACTTACCTCTCTACAAGCATTGCGGTATGACGATATGCTTTTTCTGCCCATTCCGGGGAGGAGTCGTTCTATCGTATTAGTAGTCCCCCAACCTGCAACTTTTCTTCACCGAAATTGCCGCTTTCGTAACCAGCTCCCGGTCGTAATCTCCTGAAATGCGGTGCTCCTTGCCACCCCGACGTCACCGTTCGATAGTCCATTGCAATCAAGAAGACCTACGAAGATGATTTTTTTCATAGCATCCTTCCTCGTGTCCAGCAGCCACGAAGCGTTCGTTGAACAGAATCGCTGGTTTGGGGGGGGGTGTACTCAGTTTGCGCATGCCCGTAGTCGTATGGCCATAGACTTTCGCATGCCTACTATGCCGGGACGGAGCACGTCGGGTTTTTACCAACCAGGCAGACGTACTGCTTGCACCAAGCGCGAAGCGCCGTGAGGTGTTCGGCGAGTTGCATGTAGGGTGAACTGCATCCAGTCTTCCCAGAACCGCTCGTGAGACGGACTTCGGCACCATGTGCCTACTTTCTTGCTTATGGATGACAGCGACCAATGGGTTACCTTGTTTTCTCGTGTGGCCACTCCAGAGACTGGTTTGAAGGGGGGGAGCCATCGTAGAACCAGTGGGAGGAGGAGGGTAGAGTGAGTCATGCACTTTTTTTTTTGCCCGCCCTCAGACCCACACTCCCTTCTTCGCGGATTCGGGACCCCGGCGGGGGTAGTTAATATTAGTAATGTTAATCAGGGACCTTGGCGGGCCGGTCCGCGGCCCGTGTGGGCGGCCGATTTTTGAAGACATCTCACGGGCCGGGCTGGGTTGGGTTTGAAAAGTTAAAATCTCACGGGCCGGGCCGGGCCGAAACCCGTGATATTTCAATATCACGGGTCGGGTCGGGCCGGGCCGGCGGTCCGTGATATTTCAAGCTCGTGGGCCGGGTTGGGCTTCGGCACGTAACTTAAAAATCTCACGGGCCGGGCCGGTCCGGGCTGAAATCCGCGAGACACGGATTTCTCACGGACGGGGCCAACATGACCCGCGAATCGACCCATGCTTCTTGGCGCGGTCGACCCGCGGGCCGACCCGCGAAAAACCCGGTGATAAGTCGCGGGTTGCTGTATTATCGCCTCACCGAATGTGTGTACCGTAACAATATACCAGAGACCAGGGATCAGATTATATTTCGAAAAAGGAACGTAGATACACACGTGAAAAAACAATTTAATAAATTCAAGCATCGCAGACGGTCTACAAACACCCGGCTGAAATCCCGAAGCAGGCAACGGAATGCCTCGTCGCAGGCGTGCTGCAGCCAGTGCCTGCTTGTTTTGACGGCATACAGTAGATTGGGAGGTCACCCTCGAGATATCTCGGGTGGGTGGAAGTTGCTCTCAATCCCACGTGGCAAGAGTAATGGACTTATCGAATTGTTGAACGAAGCCGTTAGTTTGCCACTTTGTCATTTTGTTCGACTCGTCGATGCTCGTATGGAGTCGGAAGTGCAAAGGGATGAAAACGTAATGTTTGCGGCGTCCTTGCTATTTTACCAGCGACACCGACCGACTACGATATGCTAGGCGCCTTTGGCGGGTGTACTGCAGCCGTTTCGGTAGCCTTCGTCGGAGGCTCACCGTTTGCCGCCGCTTGTCCTCGTCTCTGAAATATCCGTCGGCACATCCAAAATTCACAAATTTGAATACCCCGCCCCGGCGTCCTTGCCAGGTCGAAGTTGGATTGGGCTCTTCAAATTCGATTTGATCTTTGATAAACCTGTCGAGATATAGGCCCAAAACAGTCTATTACAAGAACGTATTACGAATGTAACCCGGTCGTTCGCACCACTTGACCGGCGGGTATCTTGCTGCTGACCCACGGGTGTTGCCGCAGGCCCAGCAAACCCGGCCCGTGAGAACGCGCTGTGTCGCGGGCTTATCAGAACCTCACGAACCGGGCCGGGCCGGGGGGCCGTGAGATTTCATTCCCACGGGCTGGGCCGGGTCAAAGCCCGCGAGACTGAAATATCACGGCCCTGGTCGGCCGGCGGCCCGTACGATTAAAATCTCGCGGGCTGGGCCGGGCAGCGCTTCGAAGCCTGATTCCTTGATAAAGCTCGGCGCAACACCCAGGGGGAAACGAGGGATGATAAAACAACCATCCCCGTTTATTTAGTTGACAGTTTCAGTGTATATCCGCACACGACGGGCATAATTCGGACGCGCCCTTGACCCACCTGTAACAGCACTGGCCACAACAAGTATTTTGTATATTCTTCAAAACTCGACTATATTCTGAAAACGCAAACCTAGCTGAATTGCATGAACTGCTGTGGTGCAGGCTCGAGCAGAGGGAGAAATAAATAATAGTACCCCCACGCCCGTGCATGCGTAGTTAGTACTTGTTTTGTTCGCGGTGCTAATATGGTTTGCAAAGACGGTTGATTTTCTTCTTACACAGAGAGGCACATAGGCCTACTGCGCACAGCGCTCGCTAGCACACACTCTCAGGGACCTTTGGGGAGATATTACTTGGTAGTATATTATTTTGTTAATGATACACTACTGTCAAAACTACTTGTATGTACCTTCCAGTACGCAATAGAGTAGCACGGGACAGGACTGACCCAGCCTGGATTTCTTACGTTGGAGAGAGGAAATATTTTGCTCTAATACACCAGCCACCAGATAATCGCATTTATCTATATTATAGTAATAGGTGCTTCACGTATGTGTTACTATTAATATGTCTGCTGCTGTGTGTTGTTTTAGATTGATTACCGCCTGTTATGCCTTTTCTGCTTGTGACTATATGGATCATTGTCACACCGATAACTCGTGCCTATGAATATCGAGTACAACCGCCCCCTCCCTTAAAACAAACAGAGAACGCGAGAAAGTTGAAGTGACAATATAAAGAAAAGAACACGCCAGAAAAGAGGTTGCCAGCCATAGTTGACAATGCCGTATGTACGGGAGGAAGCAACAAAAGGGCGAGCTGGAATAAAGAGATGGGATAACGTAGTCGAGCAAACATGGAAGGATACAGGGGGAGACCAAAATAAGAGGTACTACTACTATTAATACTGCTGTCCACAGAGAAGTTTGGGGTGTCCTACATTATTATTGTGTTTTTCACAATGGATGGAAGAGCACTGCTGTCTAGACTATACAGAGAAGTTTGTGGGGTGTCCTACATTGTTGTTGTGTTTTTCACAATGGATGGAAGAGCACTGCTGTCTAGACTATACTGAGAAGTTCGTGGGGTGTTCTACGTACATGATTGTTGTGTGTTTTCAGAATGGATGGACCTAACCCTAGCCCTAACGCTAACCCTAAACCCGCAGGAAATACAATGTAGTACCGATGACTGCCCCCTCATGACGTCACTGGAGTGAAACGGTTGAAAAAACACACAACACACAATAATGTACGAGTAATTATCTCTGGAAGTTTGTCGGGGGTGACGCGTGCTACGATGATTAGAGAGGTGTGCACCACTTTTGTTCTGAGGCTTACTCAGGTTATTGGTAGCTTATATAAGACCTCTCTCCCAAAAACTGATTTGGAGAAAAAAAGTAAAAACCGCTACAAGTATGATACCCCGGACGAAAAATCCCATGCCCTATTGGTACACAACGAGAACCATATCAGGCTAAAAACACGGCCTTTTTTTTTCCGACGACTTTAGAAGCCCAAAATCCTTCCCTACACTAATTTCAAGTAAATTTGTTACCAAACAGGGTTTCCAGTAGTGAAGGCGTTAAGGAGCCCTATCATTCAGAACCCCAAATAGCCGAAAAATGGTATACCTCTATTGTAGCATTGGTCGGGTACAAGACACAAACAAGTAAAAAAAGGAAATAATGCGTACAACAAAAGAAAGGGGAAGGCAAACGCTCAAGAAATAAGATGAAAGAGGAGAAGCACTTGACGATATACGGGAGGTTGAGGGAAGATATATTGGAATGAAAACGTATCTGCACGGCCCACTGGACTACGCAAAAAGGCTGAAACTGCGATTTCGTGTAGGGGACCTGGACCCACCAGAAAGAAGAGAGATACCAGTTGTCGGGAGGAGGAGGACGTGGCTACAAATATGGGCCCGTGTGGCACAACAATGATAGAGAGTAGGACTGACATGGTAGGTGAACGAATGTGAAATATACAAGGAGGAACGGGATGCGTTATAATAGGAGATGAGGAAATTAGACGTATGTGACATGGAAGAGTTTCGTAGACTAGAGGGTAGCGAGAAAACGGTCGTTTTCCTAGGAGATACATGGTGGTCGCAGACGGCGAAACAGGACGGGGATAGGATAATCAAACAGTTTCTGTGTAGTATATGGAAGAAGCGCAATGAGCGCCCAAATGCTGGAGATGTCTCTATTGGTAGTAGGAACGGTGCTCCGTCTCGAAAGGGATGCGTGGTCGATGGTCAAATGAATGAGTGAGGTAAGCAACAAATAAATGAGTACGCCCCCGCCCCCCCCCGCCCCGCCCCCCCCCTTTTCCCCTCAACGGTCAAACGAGTACAGGACATATGATAAACTGGTGCATCCCACAGCCGTCAGATTTTGTCCCCCTCAAAAACGAGTTTCATAGTTTCTGTGCACGTTGATTAGCACCACCGTATCTATTGGCCCTGGTATATACAAGCTACCACAACAGTATTATTAGCAGTATTAGTACTACTTACTGTTGTTGTATTTCTAACTTGTAGGGAGTCGCCGACGTATGTATGTCCTTAATGAAGGCACACACACCCAGTAATACGCGGGATCGGGGTATCACACACAGCTTGCAAAGATGAGTTTCGACGGAATCTTAATCTTACCTTCGATCTCACAGCTGTACGAAGTGTGTACGAGTATGTATGCATTTCAATTTTTATAAAAGTGTATGTGAATGGTACCTGGTACACAGCAAGCAGCAGCAACAACAAGAGCTCGAACAAAACTTTTTTTTTTTATTACTTGTATTATTATTGAAAAACGGAAAAAAAACGGCTTCAGCTGGGATTTGAACCCAGGACCTCCTCAACCCAAATGAGGAATGCTAACCACTACACCACAGAAGCTGTTATTCTCATATTACACCGCGTAATTTGGCTATATAAAAAATGTTGGCATGACACGGAATAAATGCCTGGTGTGTACGTAGCAAACAGCAGCATGCTGCAATAAGTAGTGTACCTGGTTTTCTGGTAGTGATATTTTACGTAGTACCACTCCGTCCGTAAATATAATAAACATTTGAAAATTATAATTGAGATAACATGTTTCCTATATTTACGGACAGAGTTGTACTAAGTACTGCTGTACTTTCATCACCTGGTGCGTCATCTAATCTCTGGCGTGCACAACACAGCAGCACACCACCACAAGCACCACCTGCAGTACTACTGTCACACGCCACAACAAAATTTTACCAGTTATACCTGGTGAGACACTATTATTTACAAAAGCAGTAGCAGCAGTATGCAGTAAAGTATAGTAGCATACCGCGCTGTATGTCCTGATGATGTGGTAGTACGTACACGAAACAGACTGACTGACTGGCGGTTGTGGTATCGTTCCTCGTTCGTCGTTGCCACGAAGAATTTCCTTTTTATTTTATTTTTATTAAAAATACTACTACTGCTGTATGTTATAAGGCTTAGTTAGGGCTATTGGTTAACCTTTTGCAAGTGGTCAAACGGACTAATACCCCACTAAAGTCCTTAACATGTACGTATATGAAAAAAATAATGAAAAATAAATGTTTACATCGTACAATACAGCAGCATCTTCGCGCCTGTTCTTCCTCTGGTATAGTGTGGGTCGAAACTAACAATGGCATCACCTCCCGCGGCCGGCGTTGCCAACCCTCCCTTACTTTCTGCGATCGTTTCCCCGATGAGAGCGCGTATTTTCGGCGTCTGGCTGGGAAACGGGCGCCTTTATTGTTTCTCCCATACTCACTTGATACAATTCGTATCACCCGTCGTCTGCCTCTGAGGCAATAATACAATGTAGTTCTGCCCCTTGAGAGCTCTTGCTCAAGTCTTGGGTTGTTTGCGAAAGCCGCCCTTAACCTACTCCAGTCGTTCAGGGAGGTTCATTGAATTCCCTGTTGTGGATCTCGGAAATACCCTCTACCCTGACATCTCCATCCCTGCCCGGACAGACTACCTCCCTTAGACGCATGTACGTCGAAATTGCCAAACGTCAGATAGATGTGAGTACGATTGATTGAATAGTTGAAACTCAACATTGTGCAAGAATTTCCTGTTGCATGAAAGATAGATGGTTGTTGTATTGTCAGTTGGGACTACGGGTGGTGGTAGTTGTGCTGTGGCGACCGAAAAAAAACAACGGGGGAAAAAACGCTCGCAAAATTCCCACAGACAGGCACATTCATTCTTGCATTCATTGCTTTACCTACATACAGTAGTATTAACAGTACCTCCTCCTCTTGTTTGTTGTTGTTGTTGTTGCTGCTGTTGTTTTATGTCTTGTGACACCATAATACTAAAATTATATACACACACTCCATGATAATCTCCACTTCCGCATCAAGCCGCGGTATGAGACATACCACCACCAGTAGTAGTAGTAGTAGTAGTAGTAGTTGGTTAGAGGTTTTTCATCATCACCCACACAACCCCCTTTCTTTATGTGTGACACTGCTGTATGTATGGTCTGTCCTGTGTTTGTTCGTTGTGTGTGCACAGAGTTCATGTGGCACAAGCAGTAGTTGTGTGGACATACATGCACCAACCAGTAAACCCAACTGCTTGCTGCATTCATACAGCATATTTACCTGTAGATATCAGGCAGCAACGCGATACAACTGCGGAACAATTGGCAGCTGAGCAGTAACACAGCAACAACAACAGACACACAGCAGCACAGAAGAGAGAAGCGGAAATAGTTTGAATAGTTTCCCTTTCAAACACCGGCGTTTCACGTGCATATCGTTATTGAGAACGTATGAATGAGATGCCTAGTTGTATGCGTTTGTATGCGTTTGTATGAGTTTGTGTCCGTTTGTATGCGTTTGTATATGTGTTTGTATGCGTTTGCATGTCTGTTGTGTTGGAGATCGCACCGAGGACGGTTGCTGCTGTACGGCTGACATACAAAAAAGCATGATTCTGATGGTGTTTGCATAGACTAGACTAGTACTCTAGTGCCTAGAGTATATCAGGTACCAAGACTTGGTGGTGTAGACTAGTTAGTGAACATGTGGCAGGTACCATATATGCATCCCACTCCGCACAACAAGGGAATGATCGCATCACGTAGTGTAATATGGCAAGGCACCATACGATACCATCGCAGTTACATAGTAATACCCATTCATTGCTGCCTTTGGAGTGGCCGCACCAGAAAACAAAGTAACTCATTGGCGCTGTCATCCATAAGCAAGAAAGTAGGCACATGGTGCCGAAGTCCGTCTTACGAGCGGTTCTGGGAAGGATGGATGCAGTTCACCCTACATGCGACTCGCCGAACACCTAACGGCGCTTCGCGCTTGGTGCAAGCAGTACGTCTGCCTGGTTGGTAAAAACCCGACGTGCTCCGTCCCGGCATAGATAGTAGGGATGCGAGGGTCTATGGTTATACGACTACGGGCATGCGCTCAAATTGAGTACACCCCCCCCGCGCCCTCCGTTCCGTCGTACTTATTAGTTGTTTGTTTCGAGCAGCTGTTCGTTATTGGCTACATCGCCGTGGTATCTCGACGGAACTGGCTCAAGACCGGCGCTCTCGACGGCATCCCTGCCACGATCGTCGACGACTATACCCGCTCCTGTCGGCTCGGAATGGTGGTGGTATGTGTGTTATGTAAGTGTGTTTTCTGTACGCTACATGCACACACGAAGCACGGAGTGATCTGTTGTGCTAGCGAGTTTGTGGTGAGGGCGCCGCAGGTATCATGGTCTAAGTGTGGCGTTCGACTTGTTGACCCGTATTCACACACGAAGCACGGAGTGATCCGTTGTGCTTGTGCGAGCTTGTGGTGAGGGCGCCGCAGGTATCATAATCTAGGTGTGGCGTTCGACTTTTTTAAGACCCGTATTCCTTCGTATTTCCTCAACATGATTTGTGCCTTCTGATGAGACTTCAGAGGGAAAAGTGACGAAAACATTAATAAGAGTTGTTGACTACCTGACATTATTACAGTAGTATTTTGTGTTTGCCATCCGACAAAGTGCAGCATGATGAGCTCACATTTTGATCATTCCTCAAAATACCCAGAAAGTGGTGGACTCTGTTGGTGACGTGGGACGTACAACAAGGAGATTCGTACGTAAGCACTACTCGTACACGCTCTTTTGGTAACTCCGACCGCACAGCATGACTGGGCAAATCAGCTTTACCCCTTCCCCCCCAATCCCGCGCAGCGTTCTATTATTATAGCTGTGTGGGCAGCCAGTGCTGGGAGAGGGGCCGGCACAAATCACGGGTGAGCCCCTCGGCGAGGGGGCGGCAGCACGCCACCTCCAGCTCCTGGCCAAAGAGAGGGCGGCAACGGCGAACCTTGCACGGGGAGGGGGGAGAGAGCGAGGGGGGCGGCGCAGCGGACCCACGGCGGGCCGTGAACCGGTGGATCGGGGGGAAGAGGGAAGGACCGAGTCTACGTACGGTATTATAGTACAATCATATGCCCGCATCTATTTGCGCTACCGAGTTTAGGAGGCGAGGTATTAATGCAACAGAGAGATACGTAGCACTTTTTTTATAGGATTTTTTTTCATCTTCTTTTTGAATGACGCGGGGTGTTCTTGTAACACAAAATCGTCGCTAAGACGCGTGCCACGCTAGAGATGCACGACGTTTTTTCTCAACACTACCCCTCACTTTAGGAGGTTCGGAGAAAAATGAAAACTGCTGGCGGACGAAAAATCCCATGGCCTAGGGGTACACAACAAGAATCATGATACCAAAAAAAAAAATGGCCGTTTCCCGACGATTTTGGGTCAAGGAGGAGCCCCATCATTCAGAAGCCATTATTTATTATTATGACAAAAAAGTATTACATATACCTCTCTTATCGTAGCACGCGGCGGAGCGTCATTTTTGTTTTGGCGAAACAAACAAGTCTTTTTATGTATGGTCTATGTAGGGGCTCGCTGGGTTTGTTTTAATCGGGTTCCACGTTCAGGTAAACTTCAAAATATAAACATATATGTGTGGGGAGGTCAGTGATACACATTATTGATTTTTTCAGCCATCTCACCCCAGTGGTGATGATCATTGTGGCATCCTGAGGGGGCGCTTCGACCGGCATTTCGTATGGGTTAGGGTTAGGCTTAGGCTTAGGCTTAGGCTTAGGATTAGAGTTAGGTACATGATTTTAGAAATCTCAACAATGTCGGTCACCCGGGGAGGTACAGAGCTCGCTAAATAAAGAGCCTCAGAAGGAAAAAAAAAGGGCGCATCCTCCACCGCAGCATGCTAATGTGTCAGGCTACCGTAGAGGTGCACCACCACTGGGTCGTTCTATACGGTAGCCCCCCCCCAGCTTTTCTTTAACGAAATCGCCGGTTCTGAAACTAGCTCCCGGCCGTACATCCTGAAACACTGTGCCCCTTGCCACCCAGACGTTATTGTTCGATGGTCGTTTGCAAAAAAGAAAATATATGGAGACGTGTTTTGTAGTAGCACCCTTCCTCGCGTCGGGCAGCCATGAAACGCTCGTTAAAGAAAATCGCTGGTTTGGGGGGGGGCTATTATCGTATAACAGTCCAGGACTTTTTGCCTGAGTTTCCTGATTTTAGGAGCTTAAGACCTCTTCTTCCCAAAAGCTAATTTTTGGAGAAAAATAAATCTGCTATGTGCCAGATGGAAAATCCCATGGCCTATATAAGTACACAACGAGAATCAACAAAAATAAACATGACCGTTTTGCGACGATTTTGGGTTAAGGAGTGACGTCATTCAGAATCATTTTCACACGAAAAGTGCTACCTATTATATCGTAGCACGCATTGCCCATGTGTCTTAAGCCACTCAAAAAAGGACAAACTACGTATCGGGCAAGCATTTTGTTGGAGCAGAAACAACGAAGTATCCCATGGCGGTGCACATCGTGAAACAGAAAAAAACGCCCAAAAAACAACAAAAAATGGCCACTGGCGCAGACGCAGGCCGCGGTAAAGGTGCGCCAAAGTGTCGTTCTACGGTAGGCCCCCCCAACTTCTCTTTATCGAGATCGACGGATTAGAAACCAGCTCCCGGACGGAGGTATCTCCTTCAATACGGTGCCCCTTGCCCCCTCCGACGTCATCGTTCGATAGTGCGTTCGCAAACAAGAAAGTACGTGAAGATTCGTTCTTCATCGTAGCACCCTTCCTCGTGCCGAGCAGCCATGACACGTTCGTTAGAGAAAACGCTGTTTTTTTTGGGGGGGGGGCTATCGTAGAATCAGTCGAAAGTTTGTCTTGGGGTTCCTCACTTCAAAGTGAGCTGTTCGTATACCTCTCCCGAAAACCGATTCGAGGGAAAATGAAAAGTGCTAGGATACGTGGTACCCGAAGGACAATCGATCCCCATGATCTACATATGCAACGCAAAATATTTTGGGGAAAAAAAGGATGAAGTCCCGGCGATTTTGGAATGAGGAGAGCTTCGTCATTCAGAAAAACGCTTCACCGCCGAAAAGTGTTGCCTCTATAGTAGCGCACGTCCGCGAGCGGCTTTGATTCGCTGAAAGAAGAAGCCCTACATGCGATCCCCACGAAAAAACTACTTTGGACTTGGTCGAGGGTGCATTGGCGTATGTGATGATACGACTTGGCGCGGTCGCAGAGGCTGGTGCTGGCAGCAATTAACCTAATCGAAGGAGCGTGCAAGATGCACAAGGCAGAACTGCATTGATGTTTTAACGGCCGCTTTCGGCCAATGGAAGGAACACTTGGGAACAATGGACTGCTCCAGAGGACACCGAAAACTGACGAGGAAGAAGAAAAGGATAAGAGAAGAGTGAGGAGTGAACGGGGTGGAGCCACCCGCATCATTTGTCTCAGCGTCCAGAGTACTTCTTCTTCCAGAAGCCTCTGACTTCGAGAACTCGACTACCTCGTACGATACGATCTTCTCGAACTATTGCAGCAGTCGTCGAACAGGTGGTAATCCCGCCGCTTTTCTAGAACATTTCTTCCAAGAAAGTTCCGGTTCAGCTGTAACGTTCATACTTTACTTTCTTGTTCTGCTACGACTACGAGCACAGCAATGAACCAATCAATGCTACTGACTATTGCCTCGATAGGTGGTAGTCTGAAACAGCTGTCCTCAACACTCCCCCACAATGGAAGTAGCATATCGAATTTCATTCAATAGCATGTTCCACTTGAAATCAAGCTACACACCAATCAGAGATACGACGCATGTCGTTCCCCACTGAGGTGTAACGCAGACTTGCTCACGCAATGAATAAAACTTCAATTCCCGCATCCCTTGTATTCCAACCGAATCAAAAGCAAGCGCTCGTACAATGACGGCTATAGGAGTTGTGGATCTAATCACGAAACCGCTGGTGCAACTGGTTCCAAAGAGTGTCAAGAGTCCATTACTGTGGACACTAAACAGGTTGCGACTCAGCAAATCTACTGTTGTTGCTCGCGCGACTCAAACAGTCAACACACCCTGAACTTCGGTGATTAACCGGAGTGCACTAGTTATCCGCTAATCCCAACGGAATTATCCTACGGACCATAATATGGTAACTACGTAACCCCCCTCCCCCATTCATGAATGCCAGTGCTCTTGGCGAATTGATCGCCTCACACAGCAAAATCTAGTCATCATGAGCTCTCCTCACAGAAAAGGAGGGAGTCCACTGTCAACAAGCACGGAGCAAACCGTTCTGCACAACGTCCGTCCGACGCGTTCCAATGCACCGGTTTGCTGTGGTGTGTTGGCGACAGCGAATTCCTAAGTGATACCTGATCCTAGGCAGTAATCCTTGAACTCGTTGCCCGTAAATTCGCCTCCCCTGTTGGCACGCCATCTAATGATGCGTTTGCCGAGAGGTATCACGGTTGAAGTGACGAACAGCTGAAGCGAGGCAAGGACTTGATCTTTGCTGCAGAAAATGTAGTCTGCGATCCACCTGGTGAACTGGTCGGTAATCTTGCTGACAAACTGGTATCCACGATGAGCCGTCGGTTTGAAGGGGCCCATGAGATCTCCGTACACGAGCTGAAAGGGTGCATTAATGGCGGCGTGGTTAGCTTTCTTGGAGTGAGCCAGCTGATGGTTTTTCCCCACCGCACAGACGTCACAGTCCACAATAGAACCATCAGGCGCAAGCCCATTGCTGCTCTTCATGTTCATGAGCTCCAGGTTGCGCTTATTGAGGTGGCCCAGCCGCCGGTGCCACACTTGGGCAGTGGTCACCGCATTCATCGCCAGCTCCTTTCCTGCGTATCCATCCGCACTGAGGTCTAGCTTGAAGGAGTAGAGATCGTCGTTCTCTCCGCGAAGTGACACGGTAATGCCCCCCGCCTCCAGCCTGGGTTTGATGACATCGAAAATCAGAACGATGCCCTTTCTCGCTGCTGTTTTTACAGAGAAAAGATCGCGCCCAATACCGGGCACAATTAGGATTGCGATCCGTGCGAAGCGGTATTTTCCGTAGTCGTCCGTGATGAGGCCTCGTAAGACACCCTCCGCTGTGCCGTCCAGCAGAGCCCCTCCAGCCGTAAGAATCGTGCGAGGCGTACTGAGGGGGGTGTAGTCCTGTAAACGGTGTTTGAGATCGGGGATGATGGTATCGTCAAAGTAGTGGCCTGAGGCTCCGCTGCCGACTAGAACAGTAACAACATTGCCGCTCTCGTGCGGTTTGCGCTCGATCTCAGCCGGTTCTGGCTCTAACGGTTCTGGCTCCAACGGGGCCATACCGTACAACGATCCACCCTCACCGTCCGTTCTCCCGTTCATGTAGGAGAAGTCCAAGTTTTTCTGATCTCAAAAAAGAGATTGCGGGCTTGGCGCGTTCCTCAAATGGCCAAAGACGCGATGCTGACAGCGAGCTGAATGGCCACGTTTCCTCATTGTGGGCTTGCTCCACTGCAATTGCCGCCGTGGGATGTACCTCCGTCGCTGTGAAGCAGATATAGGGGTTTTTCGGCTGATCGTCCTCTCCTGGAAGATTGAAAGCGCTGCAGATTCCCTGTATCCGCAAAGAACCGGTTGCAGCAATGAGACCTTTGCAGGCAGCTTGTTTGCGCCTCCTGGCGCGGCAGTCGGCGTCGCTATCGGAGGTTGTTATGTGGTATGAGCACCACACGGGACCTCGCCCGCCTCCACGGTTTCGTTGGTGCTGTCTGCGTGGGTGGTTTTATTGTCCTTCACGCTGCTGCGGCTGCTTCCCATCATTCTCCTGCTGCTGGTTGACGCGCAGGGTGCGTTTAATTTTGAAGTGACCGACACGACCGCAAAAGTGACACTTGATGTCATTGCGATCGTGGGTCATTGCCTGCATGGTGGCACCACGCCCCGCGATACCCCTGAATAAATCAGAACGTGAACAGGCCAGGTTATCTGCGTAAATGGCCGCCATCATACGCCGGATATCGGCATGTCCGAAGTCGTCTCTCTCTAGATGGGCTTGGCGTATGGCCTTATATTCGGACGGTAGAGCTTGCAGTAAAATATCCTTATACTGCCGATCTGCGGGACCCTCTAGTGGGTCGCACACGTTAAGGCAATATCGACAGCTTTCCATGATTCAAAGATACTCGTCCGGGTCCTGGTCTGAACGCGTTCGCGCGTTGTTCATTTTTCAATGCTCCGCGCGAAGTGATTTGCGCGAACTCCCTTTGAACTTCTTACGCAGCGCTGCCTGCCGTCCTCGTCCTGCTCCATCCTCGAGTGTAGTGCCCTCGAATCTCCCTACGACGAAGAAGGCTGAGCCGCTCGTCGAAGAAAACAGTATGCTGAGTAGATCCTGGTTGGCGGCATCCCACGCCGTACGGGCAATGGTCAGGCTGTCGTCGGTCTCCCACGGTCGCTCTTGCCCCTGCAGGATGTTAAATATGGCTCTGTTGTAGGTGTTGAGACTGGCACGAAGCTTGGAGCTCCATTCAAGAAAGTCGTCCGCCTTTTTGCCGTCGAATATTGAAATTTGTTTCAAGACAACGTGAAGATTGTTCGTTGTTCCGTCCATGAAAATGGGCCCTCTCGCTCAGCAGTGAACGTGAAGGGTTTGTAAATACCTTGATGCAATCCTTGTGCAGGCTTCCCAAAAGACACATCCCGAGATTGCAAAGCTCGGCCTGCGCCCTCTTGTACTGACGTACAGTGCCTGTGCCGCCTACGCGACAGCTGGTGCAGCGTGGTCCCCTGACGTGACTCCCTGTGCCATCCATGCTGCAGCTGGTGCAGGCTAACTGAACACCTCGAGTCTGTTCTCGACCCGTGTTCCAATGACGCGCACTAACTATTATACCGTCGATGCCGCATCTGGTGCAGGCTCATCTGAACGTCTCGAGTCCTTTCTCGACCCGTGTTCCAATGACGCGCACTAACTATGCCGTCGATGCTGCAACTGGTGCAGGCTCAAGCGGGCGTAATGCGATCTGCGACGCCTCAAGAAGTACGGTTATTACGCCGCATTACTCAACCCGTGCAAGAAAAGCAAACGCAAAGTACATTGCCCCGATAGCGATGTCGGCGCGTAGATACTATGCTGTCCTTCCTGAGTGCAGTGCACGACCGAGACGGACTCGGTCACCAGTGCAAAGTATCTTGAATCTGGATTTTCAATCCAATCCAAGCCGCTGTCGAATATCTCGAGTCAACTCGCTTTTTCAAACTTCCAAGGTTGACAGTCCCGTGTTTGTTGACAGTCCAGTTGTTGCTCCAGATTGCAGATTCCCTCGAAGACGTCTCCTCGAAGACTCCTGCTGTGCGACACCGCGCTGTAGACGAGGCTCATAACCTATTGGTGTGTGTGACGATAGGACCTAGCGTGGTCGCGGAGGCTGGTGCTGGCAGCAATTAACCTAACAGAAGGAGCGTGCAAGATGCACAAGGCAGAACTGTATTGATGTTTTAACGGCCGCTTTCGGCCAATGAAAGGAACACTTGAGAACAATGGACTGCTGCGTCCAGAGTTCAGGGGACACCGAAAACTGACGAGAAAGAAGAAAAGGATGAGAGAAGAGTGAGGAGTGAATGGGGTGGGGCCACCCGCATCATCCGTCTTTGCGTCCAGAGCACTACTTCTTCCAGAAGCCTCTGACTTCGTGAACTCGACTACCTCGTTCGATACGATCTTCTCGAATTATTGCAGCAGTCGATGAACAGGTGGTAATCCCGCCGCTTTTCTAGAACATTTCTTCCAAGAAAGTTCCGGTTCAGTTGTAACGCTCATACGTTACTTTCTTGTTCTGCTAAGACTACGAGCATAGCAATGAACCAATCAATGCTACTGAACGTTGCCGTGATAGGTGGTAGTCTGCAACATTTATCCTCAACAGGGTGGGGAGTCAAAGGTCACCACGAGACAGGTGTCGCAGGGAACGGCGGGACGGGGGGGTGGGGCACTTTTCCGAACGGCACGGCACCAGCAGAAGCTAGATAATCTTCCTGAGCGTTGAGTAGAGGGTCCAGAAGTGCGACGTGACCCGGTGCATTCCTCAACGAGCACCCGAGGCGACGCTGCGATGCGGCGTGCGAGGTCTGTTTTTTGACGCGCTCCAACGAAGGTATCGTTGGCGATACGTGTGCCATGTGGAAACGGGCGTCAAGTGCTACACACGTCTGGTGTGGTGGACACTATATCGTGAGGGGCGTGACACCGGTACTACCCCGCTGCCCAGCAACCGGATGGGAGCTGGTTTCAAAGCCGGCGAAAATTCGTCCAAGAAAAGTTAGAGGGGCTACCTACCGTAGAACGACTCCGAGCGGACACCTGTCGACGCCGCACTTGTTCCTGCGGGTACGGTGGGGTCGTGACATGTTCCACCGGCCACACTTCACTCGTCGATCGACTTCATGACGAGGCGAAAGGGTTCGCGTTAATCGAGAACGGTGACAAAGTCCTCCTGCCCCCCCCGTGTCCGACTGCGTGCACCAGGCGAGGAGATACAAGGCCAAAGAGTGCTGCCCAAGAAGCTTCGGAGGAAGCCAAGCACGATTGTGCGTCGTCAGAGCGTGCCACTGCTGGGGAGGGGTTGAAAATCGCATCACGTGCCCTCATGGTGGAGTCGCGATCGCCCGAAGGAAATGGCCCACCCTGGAGGCCAAATTCTCGCCCGAATTCCTTCATTGCGGAAGTTAACCACCTACATGCCGGCGCTCACATAGTTCGTAGCCACACGCTATACACGGTGAGAGACCAGATGGTGAATTATTTTGGATGAACTCGGGAGAGCGCCGGACGATCGCTTGGTCCAGAGGGGTGCAGCAGGGGAGCTCCATGGGGCTGGCGATGCTCTGTTTGTCGATGCGACCAGAACTGCGGCGTTTCCGCACGACACGGGGTTCAAGGAGGGAAGAAGTCGAAGCCTTCACCTACGTGGACGACATCACCCACGGCCCTATGGACATCACGGTAAGCACGATCAAAGCTACGCCCTTCCGATCGACGCGAGCTTGACACAATCGGCATCATCGCCAACCCCGCCGAAACCGTGGCACTACCTCCGAACGGGAATGTTATGACGGCGAAAGGGGCTTCGCTCGTAGCAAGTGCACAAGTCTAAACTGCGGAAAGAGAGAGTGGCGATGGACGTTGGGCGTCCTTTCTCAGTAACGAAGAGCATCTACGTGGTAGAACGCGCGGTGGGATCAGTATGGGACGAAGGCGTGAATTTCCTGCCGCGTTTCTTGGCAGGCATGCCAGACACATCCGCAATCATTCCCAGCGATTCCTCGGGCAGAGAACCAGCTACCTCGAGCGCGTCACGGGCACGGGTACGCCTCTCGACGCATGCGAGAGGGTCGACAACGCGGCGCGGTGGGCTTACTATAACACATCCTCGAACTACCGCGTGCCACAGAAGCACAATCGTTCTTCCGGAAGGGATGTTCGGGTGATCGACTGACGTTGGGGTTCTACCAGCAGGTACTGGCGCGTCCGTGGCACAGGGGCTGTAGGGCTGGGATTGTCATCCGGACGCGTGTTATCGTAGAGGTGGCACTTTTTCACAACAACAAAAATTGTTTTCTGAATGACGGGCCTCCTTAACTGGAACTCCTCGGGACGTCATTCGTTTTTTTTGTTCAATGTTTACGTTTTTTTACACCTAGGGCCATGGGCTTGGTCATCGGGTTGTTACTTTCAGAATAATCCAATAATGAGTAAGGTTTTGGGTGGGTATAGAGCTCCTTTCGTGAATAGTCTCAGAAGCAAATGATACGCCTTGTACCGTACTATTAGCAGCATGTGCCGTTGGCTGTTAGTAAATAGGTAGCCTCCGCCTCATTGTCGTGATCAACGTTCAGTGGCAACGGACATCCCGACAGGAGGGCAAGCCCCTCCTGGAGCCACCGCCTGCCACCGGGCGCAGCTAAGGACCTCCTTCAAGTCGTTCCTGCGTCGGAGTCGGTGGTACATGGGCCGAGGAATTTCGGGCATTGAGGAGTACTGGTATATGGCGCCAAACGTGTCCCTTCTGTAGCGCAGTAGGCCTAAACACATGAGACGCAAGAATGCGTCCCCGACCTGGAACGAGGGTGAACCGGCCCCGGTTTCTGCTTCACGCGAACGATGTCTCGCACTCTGCAACGGCTTGGGATATTCATCACCAAGCGGAAAATGGGAAGCTTTCCCCGCGAATAGAAGACAAGAAAGCCACGTGTTACGTATTTTGTGTTACCAGGTATACCCCCACTTCGTTCCGAGCAGCGTATCGAGCAATTTAATGGTCACGGTAGCGGGAGGGCGCTATACCCACTTTTTGCGTTCCGAGCAGGGTATCAAACACTTCGATGACTGCACCGTAGGAGCGATGTTATACACTCACGTCTTCATTCTGAGCAATGTATCAAAGCAATTCGATGGGGCCACACGGTATAGGGGGAGGGAGTTCCGCGACACAAGTTGATCCTACTCGGCGTCACCCACGTCGACAGGCAAGCGCGGCTATACCTGCATTGAGGCCGCGCTGATCGCGGCGGACATTGAAGCCGCACTGATTGCGGCGGGTCCACTTATTCGATTGCTTCCGGGGTGCAAAAGCTGGTCGTGATGGATCAGATTCCGCTGCTTCCGAGGCGTGGGCAAGCGCCAAAACCAACGATCGACCGGGAACAAGCTTCTGTCGACGAGCGAGGCCAAGTGCTATTACTAGTACTGGTAACCTTCTTTGCGGCGGATTTATTTTGGTGCCTCGGGTTATAGTAACCTTATTAATGGAGCATCATCTTCATCGACTGGCTGGCAGCGGTCTTTGTGGGGCGTAGGGGACATGGAGGATCCATGGCGGGGAAAAGAGAGGTGATGGAGCGCCTGCTGCAGTTCGGCTCAATCGCTCAGACGCGAGAAAGCAAGCGCGCGGGGGAGGGGGGGGGGGGGTGCTCAGTTTGTGCATGGCCGTACGTAGTCGTATGTATGACCATAGACCCTCGCATCCCTGCTATGCCGGGACGGAGCACGTCGGGTTGTCACCAACCAGGCCGACGAGGCGGGGGGGGGAGGGGGGGGAAGGTACTCATTTCATGCATGGGCGTAGTCGTATGACTATAGATCCTCGCATCAAGCGCTACGATGCCGGGGCGGGGCACATACATCGGGTTTTCACCGATCAGGCAGACATCGCGTGCACCAAAGCGAAACGGGAGAGGGTGGTACAGATTCACAGTTTTTTTCTTTTCTTTTCTTTTATCCTCCGGCGGATGGGGAAAAATAAAGCTTCAGCTCGCCACACTTCCACGTATTTTCATACGCGTCGTGTGTCGATTTAACTCAGTTGTTTTCGCAGCCCAACGCTAGCTGGCGCACCCTTCGGATCCCGTTGTAGGTATAGCGTAAGCTGTCTTCCTTGGCGTGGGGATGGCACCTGGATGCGGCTTGGTATTCGAGGATGAAGGAGGGGGTGACATCCCGCATCCTTAGTATGGGGGTGGGGGCTGGATGCGGCTTACGAGTACTCGAGGATCAGAGGATACACGAGCGCGTGAAGTACGAGAGAATTTTGGAGTAAAGCTAGGAGGAGCAGGTCGAAAATTTGCCGGAACTTTGTACAATATGGGCCTCCTTTTGGTTGGTTTTCCCAGGTTTGTTTTCCCAGTTTCTTTTTTTTCTTTTCCTTTTTCCCCGGGCAGGTGTTTTGTGAACGATCGAAGCTGCTTTAACGCCTCTACAACTGGAAACCCGTTTTGGGGACAGATTTAGTTGGGTTAAGCACACGGAGGGATTTTTGAGCTCTAAAAAAGGGGTTACGTCCATGGTGCACATTATCGGATGGCAAACATGGCAAAAACGAATGCAT
The DNA here is from genome assembly GCA_012845835.1 of Undaria pinnatifida. Taxonomy (NCBI): domain Eukaryota; class Phaeophyceae; order Laminariales; family Alariaceae; genus Undaria; species Undaria pinnatifida. The sequence goes on from JABAKD010000010.1 coordinate 10,235,120, forward strand.
TCTGTTATCAAGGGGTTATTCTGTTTTCAAGGGGTTGCGCGGGAGAAAGACTCTACAACTGACAAAAAACAACGCATCAATCAATTGAATGCATACGATAACCCCATCGTCGTGGTATGTTTATCACAAGAGTTGAGAGCTTTTTAGGTCTCAAGACTGTACGAGATATGTTCTCACTCAACATCTTGGCCTTGTTATCACATTATTGTTGAAAAGCTTGCACCGTCCGTTGGTTGGTTCGTCGTTTCTGCCCGACTACACCCCAGCAACACTTATCTATGATACTACCACCAGGCATACAGTGCCGGTCCCTTTATAGTGCCGGTTTCCTTCTATAGTGCCCGTTGCCCGCTATAGTGCTCGTGTCAAGGTATTAGTGGGGCGTTAGTCCGTTTGACCACTTGCAAAAGGTTCACCAATAGCTTACCCAAACTAACCCCTATAACACTCTCCCCCCCTGAAACGGCGGGATAGCAGGTCGCCCGGATATACGGGCGGACCTGTCAACGTCCAAGCGGTTTCATTTCCTGGGTATACCGGGGAGAGAATTTTTCAAGTTTGACATGGGAAAATCTGAAAAGGTTTATTATTATTGTGGATGGTGCGATTTGAACCCACGTCCCCAAAAACCCATGGTCTGTCAACGACGCCATTGTATTAAGGTATTGGTGGGGTATTAGTCTGTTTGACAACTTGCAAAAGGTTAACCGATAACTTGCCCAAACTAAAGCCTTATTATATATATCACTCGTGAAAATGCTGTTCCTTGCAAAAAAAGGGAAAGTCAGAGGTGGCAGTGTGCGTAGTAGTGCTGGTTGCCTCTTATAAATAGTGTCTGTTTCCACTACATGTACAGTGCACCTACCGGCACCATAGCGGCAACCGGCAGTACTTATACGGACCGTTGGGGTATGAATACCCAGCGATCCTTGCAATTCCGCGCGCAGTGATATACTATAGTATATGAAAATAAAAATGCCCTCCTCCATCCAACTGTGAGATCGAAGATTTCGTCGAAACTCATTTATTTTTGCAAGTTGTATGTGATACTCCGATCGCGCGCATTGCTGGGTGTGTGTCCATCAAGTGTGCACCCGTTTCTCTTAGAGGTGTCGTGGTAGAGAAAACCGGCCAGGAGCCAGGAGACAGACAGACGGCAGGCACATCGCAGCGCTGAAAAGGAGAGACGTATACATACAAGCACATATACATACGTAAATGAAAAAAAATGATGACCTACCTGTGGTTTGTGGTGCCATATTATGCGCTTCGATAAAGTATATTATACTGAAAAAAAAAAAAGCAGACACAAGAAATAATACTGAACATCGTACGACATATGGACTAAACGTTCATATCATACAGCGCGGCTTCGCTCGCACCAGACGGCCGGCTCAAGAGGCCACAATAAAAAGGTCCGTACTCTCGCTCGCACACAGCCAGCTTCTTCTGTTTACAAAATGGCAGATAGATAAGAAAGCGAGAAGAAGAAGAACGGAAAGGTGCAGGATATGTCAGAACGCAGACAGACGTGCCCAGTGGCACGTAGAGGTGTTATCATATCTGTGCGCTTTGAAGTATGTGTACATACAAGTGCATGAGTATACATGACATGTATGTGTACATTGTGTGTATGTGCACAGGTGACGCATTATTTGTATGTATTACATGTGTAGTCTACATATATTATAGACTACGTATATGGTACATGCCATACATGCTTGTATTACAGATACAAGCGTATCGTATATACGTGCACGCGTGGCATGTATGAGCGTGTGCCATAAAACTGTCAATTTGGCTAGTACCAGGTACCAGGTACTACTTATAAATAATTATAGTCGGTTGCGCTCTGTCAATCAATAATAGATATGTAATGTATGTCACGCTCAGTCTGATGGGCACTTCCCCCCATCCATCATTACTCACTGCGGAGATGATGACGTTGAGTGTAAATATTGCAAAGCTTGCAAAGCTTGCTTTTGGTAGAGAGTAAAGATCATATACATCCATTTGAAAAAAAAAATGAAAAAATACACTTGTTGTATGTATGTAGCTTGTGGACAAATTGACCTGCGGAAAGCGCGAGAGCGTGTGTTGGCAATACTCGATGAACAATCGACGAGCAGTGGGATTGCTGAACCCTATGCGCGATAAAAATTGAAGGCAAGAACCGGGGAGGAGAAGGGATGACACCTGTGACCACGGCTTGTCCAGAAGCTGGAAAGTTAAAGTGTGCAAAAAAAAAAAAAGCTGCGATTGTTAATCTATGTAATAAACTCACAGCGTGGTTGTGGTTCATCAGGATTTTTTTTTTCTTGTCAGATGACCGGCTGGATGTCCTGCCGACGACGCCATTAGTGAGTGTAGTACGACAGTATTGGGGCAGTATGGACCTAGGGACCGACTATTGATGTGCAGGGGTGTCTCTGGCTCTTTACTGGTCACTCACGTGAGAGGGTTGCTTCGATATACTCCGTATATGCTGTTACATCTCTGGTAATAGTTGCTTGCTGTCCCCCTCACACCATCTGACAGAAGGGGCGGCGGAGGCGTTCGTCCAGGCAGCAGGCGATATGCACGCCTGCCCAGCTATAAAGAGGCCATAAAGAGGGAACAAAACTGCTAGAAAACATAACGCCATGTAACGGGGGAGAGGGGACACCATAGTGACAACTACATAGCATTGAGTTTTCCACCCGACATTGTGGAGGCTATTATAGGGGGAAGGGGGTGACATTTAATCAAAGGCACATGATTAATTATGCTGCACATAATTCGATACACTCAACACTTTATTCCCACTGCGAAGGACATGGTGATATAGCGCGGGGGGGGGGGGTGAGATCATATATATTATAAAAGTAGAAATACACTCCATCCAGCTGTGAGATCGAAGATTGTGTCGAAACTCATCTGTGCGAGCTGTGTGTGGTACTCCGATCGCGCGTATCACGGGTTGTGTGTCCTCATTAAGGATATAGGTCGGCGACGCTATGTATACTCAATTAATGCACTGGAACTCGGTTGTACCAATTCAAGACATTATTAGCTATTTTTCGTTTCCAACTTTGAAGAGGAGACCTATATACACCGGTTACACTGTAGGGGTGTGTGCCCATTTCATTGACACGCATACATATCCGTATGTGTAGTCTTAAAACTGTAAATAAACCCTCGCATCCTTACACGTACAACAGTGCCGGATCCGAAGAAGGGAACCTTTCTATTAACACCTCGTCTTCGATTCTGTCTTGAGGTTTTTGCTTTCAGATTCCAAGACGGCTCCGTTTGTACGCGCCATAAACCCGTAAAACATCAAACCCAACCAAAACCAAACCAACTTCTCGATCGAGCCAGACCAAATTTTTAACAAACCACATGAGCAAACAAACAAAAGAGCAGATGTTATAGGGGTTAGTTTGGGTGAGCTATCGGTTAACCTTTTGCAAGTGATCAAACGGACGAATACCCCACTAATTCCTTGTCAAATGGCGTCGTCGACAGACCATGGGTTTTTTGGGTCGTGGGTTCGATCCCCACCATCCACAATAATAAACTTTTCAGATTTTCCCCATGGATGGGTGAACTTGAAAAATACTCTCCCCGGTATACCCAGGAAATGAAACGGCTTGGATATATTGACAGGTCCGCCCGTATATCCGGCCGACCTGCTATCCCGCCGTTTCAGGGGGGGAGAGTGTTAATAAGGCTTAGTTTGGGTAAGCTATTGGTTAACCTTTTGCAAGTGGTCAAACGGACTAATACCCTACTAATACCTCAACAAATAAATGGCGTCGTCGACAGACCATGGTTATAACACAGACAACAGACGACAAGACACATACATGCCAGAGGCATCACCTTTCGTCAGAAATGTTTTCTAAACGACTGGGCTCCTTAACCCGAAATAGCCGGAAAAAAAAAAAATAATAGGCCATTTTTTTTCACGATTCTCGTTGTGTACCTAGGCCATGGGGTGTTTCGTCCGGTAGCACCAGTTTATTTTTCTCCCTTCAAATCAGTTTTTTGGGGGGGTTAAGACATGTCTTGAGCTCCCAAATCGTGGAACCGCAGAAAAAAAAAAGTGGTGCGCCTCTGTCGTAGAACGCGTCGCCATGGTTTTCATGGCAGTGTTATTCCTTCGCACCCCCGGAAGGAATGCCTCACACGTGCTACGATAAAGGTGTAAGGTATACCGTTTTTTGGCAAAATGGTTTCTGAATGACGGGGGGCTGCTTAACCCAAAATCGTCGGAAATAGAGGTATTAAGGTATACCTTTTTTTGGCTAAAATGGTTTCTGAATGACGGGGGGCTCCTTAACTCAAAATCGTCGGAAGTAGAGGTATTAAGGTATACCTTTTTTTGGCTAAAACGGTTTCGGAATGACGGGGCTCCTTAACCCAAAATCGTCGGGAATAGAGGTATTAAGGTATACCTTTTTTTGGCTAAAATGGTGCCGGAAGGACGGGGCTCCTTAACCCCAAATCGTCGGAAAAATACGGCATTTTTTTTCCCTCCTGATTCTTGTTCTATAACCTAGGCCACGGGGTGTTTCATCCAGTGAATAGCACTTTTTTTTTTTTTTGCTCCTTCAAATAAGTTTTTGGGGGGTTAAGACATGTCTTAAGCTTTCAAATCGTGGAACCGCAGAAAAAAAAAAAAGTGGGGCACCTCTCTCTGTCGTAGAACGCGTCCGGGACGGAGCACGTCGGGTTTCTACCGACCAGGCAGACATCGCGTACTGTAGCGCGCGCGGGGGGGGGGGGGATATGTGCTTAATTGTTTCCAGGGTACCCGGTTCGTACGTTGTTTCTGGGTTATCCCTGGGATGTTCTTCCTCTCCAGAGTGACTGCATCCAGGATGCCTGTCCTGTGAGCACGGACTTGATTGTGCGAGTTAATGTGAGAGCAACAACAAACACCAAACACCAAACACCAAACACCAAACAACAAACAACAAACAACAAACAATTCAAGACCCTGATGAATTTCTCGTTTCCGACTGCGAAAGAGATGATAGTATATACCGTAGGGAAGGGTGGTGAAATATATATACTTGCTACATGCTACATACAGTAGTTTAATCCTCACGCAAGACATGCATTAGCTTCCTCCTTCGAAGGAGATAATAATCTGGGCTAAAATTATACAACAGGGGAGGTGGTGAAATCGAGGTAATTTTCAGTACTAATCCAAGACGACATTAATCAATCTTTATTATCCAACTTGCAGAAGGATTACGACACTACATGATGCAGCGGGAGTGAGTGCCAAATCATCGAAAAAAAATGGCAAGTAAATAAACAGAATCTTTTGAAACCATTCGTTCGTACAAAAAAAAATGCAACAGCAGCAGTGGTATACGACAACCAAACAAAAGCCGATTCCACGCACAAAAAATACCCAACTGCAACGACGCCCCTACATGCATCTCATACACAGTAGGCAGCCCCCTTTAACCCCCCTCTAGAGCCCCAACCTCCCCATGCTATTTCCCAGTAAATTGTCCCCCACAACGGGTTTCCAGTTGTAGAGGCGTTAATTTAGGGACCATAGTGCGTCTGGGCGGAGAGGTCCCTCAAATATCGACGTCCCTTACGAGATTTAGCACATCGCACTTTAAGAGCACATTATTAATAACTCGTTTTCTAGCAATAATGCATGCGGCGGCCGGCAAGCGCGATTCAGTCTAATGGGCCATTTTAAGGGACCTGAGGGATCCCTTAATGATTGTTCCGTCCACTTGAAAGGGACATAAAGTGGGAAGACACGGTTCGCAGGATTTTGGAGGTCCCCCTCGAATATTATAGACCGTTTTTTTTTCTGATCGCGGGGTCCCTTAAAAGGGTTTTTTAGCACCGCACTCCCGACATGGGGAGAAGACACTTGGAGTTAGACTAGGATATTTTTTAGGAGTTGGAAATGGGTTAAAAGGGGCTATACCTACTGTACGAGGCCCCTTGTGTACACCGTTTCTTCTCTGATCGCTGGTTCCCTTAAAAGGGGCTACCTACTGTATCAATTAACGATCAAGCCGCCCCCCTCCCCCCCCCCCCCCCCCCCGGCCCGCGCGCCTAAGCCCCTTAATAACTGCACCGCCGCATCTTTATGGGAAAACTACTTGGAATTAGAGTCGGAATACTTGTCGGTGGCAAGTCTTTAACCGCCGAGAACATTCGGAAACCCTTTTGGAACCAAAAAATATACCTGGTATATATTACAAAAAAAAAATACACGCCAGCTGTGAGATCGAATATTTTGTCGAAACTCATCTTTGCAAGCTGTGTGTGATACTCCGATCGCGCGTATATTGTATATAAACAACCGAAGGCGTGCGGCCCCCCTCACGAACCGTCCCCCTCTGGTATGAGCAAGCAGCAGGATGATAAGCAAGTAGTATCCTTTTCAACGCGCGGCGTCTCGTGCAACTTCTTGGATCATATGCCAGGTACTTCTTGATATCGTGTGGTGGTAGCCACCCCCTCGCGCGGGCACAGCCAGCAGCCCGCTTTGCCCCGTCGTGTTTTTTTTTTCACTTTTGAAGTCCCCCTGAAGGGTTAGCCTACACTAATTGCAAGTATCTAAGACTTTCTTAAAACAACGCGGGGCGCGGGGGCGGGGGGGGGGGGGGGGGGCGGGTACTCAGTTTGTGCATGGCTGTACTAGTCGTATGACCATATAGACCCTCGCATCCCTACCGTACCGGCACGGAACACGTCGGGTTTTCACAGACCCGGCAGACATTGCTTGCACCAAGCGGCGAGGCGCCGTGAGGTGTTCGGCGAGTCGCGTGAAGGGTGAACTGCATTTTTTTTCAAGAACCGCTCGTAAGACCGACTTCGGCACCTTGTTGTGCCTACTTTCTTGCATATTATGGATAACAGCGCCAATCAATGAGGTGTACTTTGTTTTCTGGTGTGACCACTCCAGAGACAGGAATGGGTGTTGCTATATATATGTAACGCGGGGGTGCAGTTCTGAAGCACTTCCTCCAACGAAGCAACGACCGAGACCGTAGGGTGCTGCTGTCAATGCAGTCCATGCAGTGTATCACGCAGCTTGAAAAGTTGAGCATCGATGCCAAATTGATCGAACTCACAGCTGACGTGTCCATTTAAAACGGTTTTATAACATAATAAATAGCTTTTCGACCAGTCTATACTCGTTGTAATTTAGAGAAATAAAAAAAAAAGAAACCTCTTCGGCTGTGCGGGATCGAGTTTGTTAGGATCGACACCCACCATCTTTTTAATCAAGCTGGCTGTGATAGTTCGATCGCGCGTGTTACTGCTCTACGTTACGCTATATATGCCTACGTCGGGACCTACACCACTTGCTCTGTTGATTGCGTGGACATTTGAGCTGTACACATACTGTACAATCTGAAAGAGCGACGTTTGCTTATTATGTTCTACTAATCAAATCTGGCAGACAGAGATGACGAAAGTAACAACAAAAATGTGTTCCATTTCACGAAAAAAACGATCCACTCGTATTTGAGCTTTACAGACAATAATGCTACGCGCGACGGCATGCGTCCGTCTACCGGCACGCGTATTCTTTTGGTGTAGAGCAGATCCTTTATTTTTTCTTGCTTTGTGCCTGTTCGTCACCGCATCGGGCGGGCTATATGTTCCGTGATAACTTGCATGGCGATATTGTACGTATCATATGTGGTGATGATGATGATCAGCCAATTTTAATAGCGATCAAATTTGAATACTCATGTGAGAACATACATAACGATTCCATGCCACGATTACTATTACGATTCGCGATCATAAAATAGTAAGCATTAATTATAATATTATTATAGCAGAAGGCAGAAGTTGCGTTCACCAAATATTGTATAGGAGTGTTGCAGGAGGCAGATCGAGACAAAAAAAAAAGCCATCTTAATTTTTTGTTGTGACCGCATTTTTTAGGACTACCTACAGATGGATGAAGACGTCTTTTTCCCTGGGTTTTGTGCAAATAAATCACTCAAAGCAGAAGGGAGAACTTACGGTACTTTCGTAGGGGACCAGGGGGGCAGATCGTGACAAAAAGAAAATCAGCCTAGTTGTTGGTGATCCCTTTTTGTAGGAATTGCTGGTACATATAGGTCTATCTATCTATCTCGAGATGGTGATTCTTTTTCTCCGCATATTTTGTGGTGATCTCACTTTTAGTTTCCAGGTCAACTCATCACGAAGAGATATTTTCCCTCACCGGTGTAGCAGTAGCAATGGTAGTTTTGGGGCAATATGGACCTAGGGACCGACTATTACTGCCAAGCAGGGGGGGGTTCCTCTGGCTCTTTACTGTTGGTCACTCACCACAGAGGGCTGCTTGGATGTTACATACCTAGCATTGGCTGCTTGCTGTCCGCCGGATGCCTTCTGACAAGAGGGGAGGGGGGGAGGGGGGCGGAGCCGTTCGTTCGTGCAGGCGACAGCGCTTGCCAGCTAAATATAAAGGGGACAACTAACTGCTACAATATCAGTGACTTCAGTGACTCAATGAACCCCCTGCTAATGCCAGGGTCGACAGAACTATGTAAGACGTTCAACCTCGTCTATGTAAGACAACCTCGTTCTGCGCACGGAAACTGTAATAATAACCCGCTTACCAACGGGGTGGAGGGGATACCATAACGCCGGCACTCTAGGAGACAAAACCCGTGGACAAAGGCGCACCTTCCCGCCCCCGCCCCCGCTCCCGGTGCTTGCCCTGATATTGCACCCTCTCGTGACGTGCACGCGATGGCCACTGATTTGACGGAATGCAGCGCCAACGGTACGCGTTGGGGTGGAGTGCTGCTCCTCATCAGCGCATACAGCAGTCAGTGGTAGTAGTAGTAGTGGTCCCCGAATAAGCAGGTGGTACTATAATAATAATAGCAATAAGGCGGCATTGCTAAAAATATAAGGAGAGACAGAATCGCCTGGTACGACTGAGACCCCCACCAACCCGGCAATGCACAGTGACCGCCCATAACGCCACCTTATATAATTCACGGCTGGTTCCTCAAATACAGAGCGGTATTTCGCCTTCTATATCGAGGCGCCGCCGTTGAGGTCTTCACATCTTCTACCTGTACAAGAGTCATCTCACTGTGATAAGACGTGGCGCCGTGAGGTGTGAGGGAAGGGACGCAGGAGTATCAGCGTCGCTTGGAGACAGCACCGGGTCTTCTTGGTAGATTTCTTATTATTGGCGTGACGCTATGAGAAGCTCGACGAGACAGGAAAGGAGGAGTGAGACCTTGAGGGGGAGTGAGGCTCACAGAGTTCGCTTCACCCCAGCACTGCTGCTGCTGTTGTGCTCTCTTCTGGACCTTTTTCTATGTAGAACGTACAAAGAACGTTCTCCTAGATGCTCTACTTTCCTACTGGCGCTTGAGGCGCTTACAGCTATCTATCTTGTCCAGAGGAACGCTTGAGGTGCTTACAGCTATCTATCTTGTCCAGAGAAAAGTTCCCAGAGGTGTTCTACTTTCTTACCGGCGCTTAAGGCGCTTACATATCTTGTCCAGAGGAGGAGCGTTCCATCACCGAGAAGAACGTTCTTGTGATATAAGCTAGCTAGATTACTACGGGTTATCTTCTCCACTCAGAGTCTCCGTTCAAGAGAATACTCTTGTGGCCGATAGACCAAATCTCTGCGGGCTATCTTACGGAATCTACAGTCAGCTGTACAGACACTCTACTACATTAGCCCACCCTGAATAGTCATATATATGCAGACCTCAAGACGGTCAAAGGGTGACGGCAAAGCTCATCCCCTCTAAAAGACCGGGAAAGGGGGTCGAAGATGCGGCTATTCGAAACATAGTCATGAGGCCATAGATTCCCACACACCTCGTAATGAGGCCTACACGCCAAGGATAGGACCATTCACTAGAGCAAATCGCTGAAAGAAAGACCTTAACAAGGCAGGAGGGAGACAAAACACCCAGAACTGACACTCTGTTGCACCACGGTATACCGTAGGGATTTTGCAGTTTTTTGGGCCAAATGCTTTTGGCCGGTTGAGCTCTTCAAAAGTAAAGTGGAAGTATGCCGGTTAGTTAGTTAGTCTGTTTGCTTTTTTACGAGTTTATTTTGGTTTTAAGACTATTATTTAGCGCATTGAACTGTTGGTCGGATTGCGCAAACGAACGCCTTCGAAGTCACGTATGTCGTTGGGCGAGATGTTGTTGAGCTAGCTTCTCATGTGAGGAGAGCTCTCATCCGCTATACCGCGGGATGACTCCAGACACACCCACGCCCAGCCTGTACCTAAAACAAACCCAACACCGTAAATGCGCTATCCGCCCTACTAGCGAATAAATCAAGGCGGTTTGTCTCCGTGAACGCCTTTACAACCAACTGGAAACCTATTTTTTGGGGGGAAATACTCGGAATTAATGTAGGGAGGGGTTTAGGGGCTCTAACGGGGTTAAAGGCGGTAACGAGTGGTATTTTACACATCACCCCCGCCTTATTCGTGGACCACCAGACCACCGCCGCTACTGTCCTGGCTCGTTGTTTACCTGCCGACGACGCCATTTGCTCTGGAATTAGAGGGTGTTAGTCCGTTTGACCACTTGCAAAAGGTTATTAACCAATTGCCTACCTCCAATGTATTATGAAGCCTTCTATATAACAAATGTGTGTTTGTTTCAGCAAGCTGCAAGTAGTAGAGTGAGAGCGAAAAAACTTTTCAAAAAACTCCGTTCAGCATTTTTCCACGTGGTGCGCACGCGAAACACAACAATATTTGATCGAATGCAGCGCCAACTGTATGCGTTGGCGTGCTTCTTTCCCATGTGTGTAATCTGCTTTATTTATTCATTATTTTGGGTTGGACTTTGATAATAACACTTTTTTAGCACCGCAGTCCCAACACGGGCACAAACCACTTGGAATTACACTAGGGAAAAAAATTGGGGATGGAAAAGGTTCAAGAGATGATGCCCATGCCCATTTCAGCAACAATAAACTAGGAAGCGGCCGCTACTGGAAGAGAGGAAGAAGACGGAGAGGACTGCGACCAACGGCCTGCGGGGTTGGAACATTGATGAGGAACCTGGGATGATAGATTTATAGTGGGGGGGCAAAGGAGAAGGAAAAAAAGAAAAATCGAGGAACGGAAAATTCGCAAATAGTTGGTTCGCGGAGAGTCATGGGAGAGGCACTACTACCACTATTGCACTACTACTACTACTACTACTACTACTACTACTACTACTACTACTACTACTACTATTACTACTACTACTACTACTACTACTACTACTGCTGCTACTATTAATACTGCTACTACTACTGCTACTACTGCTACTACTGCTACTACTGCTACTACTACCAATACTACTACTATACTACTACCACTACTACTACCTACTATTACTACTACTACTCCTACTACTACTACTACTACTACTACTACTGCTACTTCTAGTAGTACCACTATTAATATTACTACTATTAGTAGTACTACTACGACTACTACTGCAGCTACTACCACTACTGCTACTATACTACTACTACTACCGCTACTACTACTCGTACCGCTTTACGGAAGGATGTTCAACCTCTCTCGGGAGCGCATGTAGACCAAAGACCACGGCAAGGGGGGTTGCCCCGTCTTCACTACCGCGTTTCCACCAGTCGCGCGAGTGACTCCGTATCTCACTGATCCAAAGGCTTTCTAGTGCGGATTCACACCGGTATCCGCGTAATATGAAATGGCACGAAAGCTCAGTTAAGACCGCGCAGAAGAAACAAGGGGGTCAGTCACTCACGCGAGTGTGACCCCGAGCCCCGCTCCAAAAAAAAATAAAATAAAACATAATAAATATAAAGTGAACCCCCTGACCGCAGCCTTTTATGTGTAGATGAAAAACATAAAAATAAACGACTGGTATGAACGATGGGTGTTTCAAAGTTGCCAGTGAGAAGCGAAAACAAAACAAAACAAAACGTGCCGCGTTGCAATACGTAAGAGTGTAGCATTCCCACGCGTGATGTGCACGCCAAAATGTGAGGTGAACAGGGCGGGACACCGAGTATAATCCCCTAGCATGGTCTGCCAGTTAGGCATGTATGTCCTTCGCACTCCTCGCGCTCGCTCGCGAAGCCCTGAAGTTGGACAGTAAGTAGCTTATTATTCTCATGTGATGACATCTGAACAGGAAGGGGTCACACCCTTCCCATTTCCTATTTATCCCGCACCTATTTATTATCCCGAATACGAAACGCCATCCCAACAATACGAAAACGGAGAAATTACCCATTTCGAGGTAATTTCCGACCTCCCAAGGCCGTGCCATAACACTTGCCCACCCTGATGAGCCCGCATATGCAGAAGTATGGGAAATTCGGGGAAACCTCCGTTCCACGAACCAGAACAAGAAGAGTCGAAGATGCGGCTCCTCAAAACCCACTCAAGACCCACTCCGATACCTCTGAAGGGATAGACCGCAGGCGGTAATTTCAATGTACTGGTCAAGAACAAGTCTACGGTAGGGAGGATGTTACGACGGTGTTGTGATGGTGTTGTGATGGTGTTGTGATGGTGTTGTGATGGTGTTGTGATGGTGTTGTGATGGTGTTGTGATGGTATTGTGATGATGTTATGATGATGATGTTGTTGTGATGATGTTGTGATGATGTTTGTAATAGAGTTTCAGTATAGCTAGCAATAGATTCGGTAAGATAGCCCGCGGAGTCATGGTCTATTGGCCACACGAAGATTATCTTAAACGCAATATTCTTAGTGAAGATAACCCGTAGAATCTGGCTAGTTTATACCACAAGAGCGTTCTCGGTAATGGAACGTTCCTCCTCTGGACAAGATAGATAGAAGTAAGCGCGTTAAGCGCTCATGGGAATATATGGAACGTTCCTCCTCTGGACAAAATAGATAGAAGTAAGCGCGTTAAGCGCTCATGGGAATATAGAACATCTAGGAGAACGTTCCTCGTACGTTCCATAGGTAAACACCCAGAAGAGAGCACAGCAGCAATGCTGGGGTGAAGCGAACTCTGTGAGCCTCACCCCACCCCCATGCTCCTCCTCCTCCTCCTCCTTTCCTGTCTCCTCGAGCTTCTCATAGCTCAACGCCAATAATAGGAAATCTACAAAGAAGAACCGGTGCTGTCTCCAAGCGAAGCTGATACCCCTGCGTCCCTTCCCTCACACCTTCCGGCACCACGACTCTTCCACATGTTGCGATGATGTTGTGATGATGTTACGATGATGTTGCGATGATGTTATTGTGATGATTTTGTGATGATGTTATGATGATGTTATGATGATGTTATGATTATGTTGTTGTGATGATGCTGTGATGATGCTATTATGATGAAGTTGTGATGATGTGATGATGATGTTATGATGATGTTGTGATGAAGTTGCGACGATGTTATTATTATGATGTTGTGATGATGTTGTGATGATATTGTGATGATGCTGTGATGATGTTGTGATGATGTTGTGATGATGTTATTATGATGTCGTTGTGATGATGTTGTGATGATGTTATGATGATGCTATGATGATGTGGTGATGATGTTGTGATGATGTTGTGATGATGTTATTATGATGATGTTATGATATACCCGAGTCGTTGTACGGTAGCCCCCCCGAAACTTTTCTTTAACGAAATCGCCGGTCTCAACACCAGCTCCCGGTCGTATCTCCTTAAATGCGGGGTTCCCAGACACCCCGACGTCGTCGATCGATAGGCCTTTGCGCACAAGAGAATATATGGATACTTTGCTTTCAATCGTATCCTTCCTTGTGTCGGGCAGCCATGGAACGTTCGTTGAAGAAAATTGCTGGTTTTGGGGGGGGGCTATCGCAGAATCAATCGCCCCCCATTCTCTCTAAAGGGCTTTTACCACTCGCAAAAAAGAGTGACTGTGCCACCTCACTGACCAAAAAATACTTGGCGGTGTGATTTGATTCGCGCATGCGTAGCCAACAACCATTCCATTGTTGCGGATTCATACTGCAACTAACTCTAAAACGGCACGAACGAGAGCCCCCAAAAATCCCTCCCTATGCTAACTTCAAGTAAATTTGTCCCCCAACAAGGGTTTCCAATACTTAGTAAAGGCGTTAAGATCTCAAAGGAAAAGGGGGCTCGCTTGCGCGAGTGACCCCGAGCCTCTGTCAAACGATTGCCCAAAAGTGACCCTTACCGTAGCCTTGATGGATAGCCTCTCGGCATGCCTACTGCTACCGGGCACGTCTTCGGTGTCGGCAGACATCATTCAGGTGAGCTCGAGAGAGAGACTCCGCCGCTGGGCGAAACATTTTGGGGATGCGTCGGGCCGCTTGGCGCCGAGCGGCGGGTTCCGAGCGCCGAGCGTATGGCGGCAAAACCGTCACAAGATATTGAAACGTGGCATTCCGCCGTGCAAGCCGGCGCCGTGCGCTGGGCAACTCAATGCTTGGAGCATGCGTCTTCGGCGTAAAGGCACAACCACCAACGTACAGTACGCATGTTCCCTCTTGTGTGTACTTTACCAAAGGCACGTGTGCGTAGGATATGGTGTACGTATTAAGTGTAAAAGTGCAGCGCTAACGGTGCGCGTTGGGGTGTTCATCCCCAGCGTCGTGCTGAATAACGAGCTAGGTTGGACGCGTGCTACTGCGATAGAAGTATACCTTTTTTTGAGCCAAACGTTTCTGGCCGGTTGAGCTTCCTCAAGCAAAGGCGCAACCGGCTAAATATTAGAATAGAGGAGCCGTTCTACGGTAGCCCCCCCCCAACGTTTCTTTAACGAAATCGCCGGTTTCAAAACCAGCTCCCGGCCGTACCTCCTGAAATACGGTGCCCCTTGCCACCCCGACGTCATCGTTCGATAGTCCCTTTTTGCAAGCATCAAAATATATGGAGACTTTTTTTTTTCAACAGAACCCTTCCTCGTGTCGATCAGCTATGAAACGTTCGTTAAAGAAAATCGCTGGTTTTTCGGGGGGGGGCATCGTAGAATCAGTCAGAGAGTCTGCTATTTCTACGAGGGCGTACGTCGTAGGACTAACGCGTACTCATGACATCTAGAAGCCTTTCGGTCTGGCTTGCACGATGGAATGCCTTCGAAGTCACGTTTCGGGGGAGAGATGTTGAGCTCATTCGTGTTCAGGGGCTTCATAAAACTTCTGCTTGCCGCTGCACCCCCCTACTAGCCCTTTTTTTTCCTTTTCCTTTTTCATTTCATGCACACCTACTTTCCAGCTTCTGGACAAGCCGTGGTCACAAGTGGTGTCGTCCCTTCTCCCCCCCGGTTCTTGCCTTGAATTTTTATCGCGCATAGGGTTCAGCAATCCCACCGTTCGTCGATTTTTTATCGAGTGCCTATCGTGGGGTGACTCTTGAGGGGTGTTCATCCCCACCAGGGGGTGTGCGCTGCTGCTAAAAAATTGGTTAGGTTGGCGGAGAAGATTGTCGTACATGACATGGCAGCGTATAACACACACGCCCCTCAGGCGAGTTTTCAACAAGCGATTTTTCTCGACGGCGGGATTTGGAAAACAGACGGGTGCAGCGCGACGATCGAGGTCTACAAGCACCTCTTTTTTTGAGAGGGGGGGAGGGGGGGGCTAAAAAAAGCATTTTCTGAACATGACGGGGATCCTTAACCCCCAAATTCGTCGGGATTAAAATGGTCACGCTCATTCTTTGAGTCGTTCTACGGTAGCGCCCCCAACATTTCTTGAACGATATCGCCGGTTTCGAATCCAGCTCCCGGCCGTACCTCCTGAAAAACGGCGACGCTTGCCCCCCCCCCCCCGACGTCATCGTGTCGATCGTTCTTTGAAAACAACAAAAATATGTAAAGGCTTTAGCTTTCATATCATCCTTCCTCGTGCCGAGCAGCCATGAAACGCTCGTTAACGAAAACCGATGGTTTTTGGGGGGGGCTATCGTAGAATCGGTCCCTTACCATTAATTAAAAACCACGGTAGGGGGATGGGTCCCTTTTGAAGGGACTTTTTTTTTAAGTGGGCTCGGGGTCACTCGCGCGAGTTTTCCCCCCTGATTCTTGCGGTTATCATATAAGGCTTTTTCGTGTCTTGTTTCAGTTTTTCGTTATGAATCCTTCGTGCGTGGGATGGTTAGCTAGGCCGCGCGAAACTAAACCACCCAGCGTGCTTTGGTCAGTGAGGGACAGAGTCTCACTCGTGCGAGTATGATACCTCACAAAACCAGGTAGTGGAAAAGGGGCGGGGTTATCCTCCCCTTCCTTACGACCGTAGCCTTGTTTTTTCTTGAAAAAAAAAGTGGAAAACAAAAGAAAATTGATTTTTTGTGCCATGGATGGTGGGGCTTGTACGCCTCGGGTCGCTCTCTTGTTTCATCAATTTTTCTCAAAAAAAAATCTTCTCAAAAAAGTCACATTTTTTGGGGGCTAAAAATATCATATTTTTTGGGCGGACAGGTATATAGAGCTCCTCAAGCGCAGTCAAACCCTCAAAAGACCAAAAAAAAAAAATGTTCACACACAGCACCCCCCAGCACCTTCGCCGTACGTCCAAGCACATATATCAGAATAGATTGGAAACGCTGAGCCGGCGCGTCTCCCGTATATAGCAACATATCTCGACGAAATCCTGCGTGAAAATACCACAATTTTTGTTGGAAAACTGTTTTTTTTAGAGGAAAATCAGTTCTCTTGACATTCAGCCCGAAGGAAGGTTGTTGACACAGTGGGGACTTCCCCTATAAAGCGGCCTGAGTTTCGCGGTGTCCCATGATAAGACGGTCAAAATCGCTCGGCGCGAGTCCTGGGGCATTGCACTCATAAGCTGGAATGAACGAGACGGTTTCTCTCGATAAGGCGGTCATGTTGCTCGGGCAAACCACCGCCTTAGTGAGGGCCCCCGCACACCCATTTCACGTCCGTGGGCATCGGCATGTTGATCAATGCTGACAACGTTTCTGTGTTTGGGCGTAGGCGTGCCGGGGAAAGGGAGTGGCCCAGAAAGTTCGCATCTGTGGCACCCAATCACGCCTTCGAGAAGGGGAAAGCTTGAGGTAATAATGCTTTCGAAGGCGTTCGAAGGGGGAGTGAATTGTCTGGAAACGCGTTACCGGGTGGGAATCGAGAACACAATGACATCATCGAGGTATGCCGCCACCTACCGTGTCGATATATACACTCTTGTCATATATATACGGGATGCGTCAAGCCGGTTCCGTGCGGCATCCTGGCGCTGGGCGCATGCGTTTTACATGGGCAAAATGAAGGCCGACCAACGCACAGCGAGCGCATGCGCCTGGCATAATTCCACAGCTCATTTACGCATATGAAAAAGTATGATGCATTTCATTACATGCCATACCGGGGAGTGTACAATGAAAGTCCAAGCATGGTGCACCGGTTTATCACGCTGTCAAAAGCAATACATTTCTTCGAAATGCCAGTTTTGCTCAAAAGCCGGCGAACTAAAATATTTATACGATACTGGGGGGTCTACGTTAGAGCCCCGGCCAGTTGGCCGGGAGGGGGGTGCCTCTCGGGTCTGGCAGTACAATAGGAGACTAGAAGCAGCAGCCGGTGCCGCGGCTCTGGTGTCACGCCAGTGGAGCCCCCCCCCCCCCCCCCCCCCCCCCCGGTCGCCGCAGAGAACGATAATAAAAAATGAAAATTCGAAGGATATACAAGATATAATTTTACCGCGCTTTTGCCATGGGAGTAAAACTTGGCAACAAAGCAAACTCCCCGTCTTTCTCCCCCCCCCCCCCCCCCCCGCCCCGCTCCCCGCCACAAGCATGCACCTCCCCAACAACAACGAACTAACAACAAATAACAAAGAAAAAAAAAAAGGCGAACCCCACCATAAGCCACACTGCTTTTCTACCCCCGCCATCCACCCCCTTGCTTGCTGCGTCGTCGGGGGGCCCTCTCCCGTGTCCCCACGTTTTTTGCTTGGCTCGATAAAAAACGTTGTTCTTGTTTTTACGGACCTGCGTCTATCTGCGGTTGGCTCTATCTATCGACGCAAAACATACAAGGCATTTTCACCTAATTTGAGACAACCTACAGGATTTACAGCTCGCTACGATTTAATTACGAAGAGGTTTGTTCGCAGTAAAACTAGTAAAAAAACAGCAGATTATTGGTAAGAAAAACCGTCGTAAACCGTAGGGCGAGAGGGAGGGGCGGAGGGGGAGAAGTGGGGGGGGGGGGGGGGGGGGGGGAACGGGGGGCGGGGGGATACTTTACTAAGCGCACTGCTCAAAAACAGATACTAAAGTTCCGAAAACTCGGACAGAACACAGACAGAATTCGTTTAAAAGCGGATCGCGCAAACTAGTAATAAAAAAACGACAAAAAAAAAGGCAAAGAAAGGAAGAGTACCAAGGGGAGGGAGGGAGGCGGGGGGGCGAGGGAGGAAGACGACACCGAGGAGTAAAAACCTAGCTACGACACCGATGACGAATGAAAACCTGAATGGCGTCTTTTTGAAGGCTTTGACCCATTCACCACTACAGTCGCGTCGGAGACACACGTAACAAACGACGTGGGAAATCTTGTTTTCCGACTCGTGCACAGCAAAATCAGAAAAAAAAAGCAGTGCTCTCGCACAAGCTTGGAGGAGAAAAAAAAAACAAAAAAAAATGCAATAGGACCTCTCTAAAATGGAGAGCAAGCTTTTCATTTCTGGCAATCCCAATCACACAAGCGAACCGAACCACGGCTACAAGGACATCTCTTAAAGAAGAAAGCGCTTGCCGTCCGTCCCTTTCTTTAAGTAAAGTGAAGCTCTACCGTCCGCAACGCTTCCCCCCTCCGCCCGCCCCCCATGCAATAATTAAAACACACACAGAACGCTGTGGGCTACCCTTCGCCCGCCTTTTTTGTTTTCCCCCCGCGCTTTGACCGGGGCCAGAACCTTTGCCAAATGTTCTGGTAATACTGCGAAATTGTTTTGCCCGCCGATTTGCTCGGTGCTCTAGAAGGACGGGGTGGTGCCCATTTCTAGGTCCACAACCTTGCGCTCGCATTCTGAGCACATGCTGAGACACACCTTGAGGGTGCCAGGGTGGCACTGCTATTGCATCATGACATCGACACAAAAAAACGGTTTCAACTGAAAAAAGATAAGGATCTCAAAAACAGGAAACAGCGCACACACACATACACGCACGCCGCGTTTACGCCATCATATGTATATACTCAAAAACACACGCACGTGAAACTCTCCTCTTGCCACACACAAGAGGGGGGGGGAAAACACGCCGCACAAAACGGGCCACACCGAAAAACTTTCTTTTTTTGGGGGGGGGGAGGGGTCCTCCTCCCTGGGTCGCGAGCGCGGCACGACGCGCTCTGCCTCGCGACAACACCATCTCACTCAAAAACGAAAACTAAAACATGCACCTAATACACAAAACCAGGACCTCCCCCCCCCCCCCCCCCCCCCAGAGAAAAACGCCCCACAACTCGACGTGAAACCTTCGCCGATCCAGAAAAAAAACACATTAAATATATATATATATAAAGCACTTCATAACCCACCCCGGGGATCCTGTTTTCAGCATCTACCCTATAGGGTGGCTTTTTTGCCTCTCCACTATCTAACTATACGAACACACGTCCCCCCCCTCTCCTCCCCCTCCCCTGTAACCCTTCGATCCAACGCGCACCCCCCCCCCTCTAACCCTTCGATCCAACGCCTTTCCTAGGTGGCCGTACACCCCGATCTCCGCGGGGTCTCGTCTTATTCCACCCAAAGGGATTAAAAATGAGATCGGGGGGCGAGGAGGGGTAGGGCGACGACGTCCAGAAGGGTGTTTCTCCCTCAAATCGCTCGCCGCCGAGTCAAGCGTTTGTGTCGATTTTCAGACCCACCGCTCGGCTACTTACTCAGCCGCTGTTCGCCCGCTTGGCTCCCGCAGCTGTAGAAGGTTTGTTTGTTACCTCCTTTTGTCGAATTTTCGTGCACTGCCGCGCGTCCGCTTTTTGCCCGTGTCTTGTCATAGGCAAAAAAAAAAAAGGTGCACGATCAAAAAAAAAAAACGAAAACAAAAACACGACGCGGCGGCACCACCTCTCCCCCCAGTGCACAAACCTTTAGGCTTAAGCGATTTCCTCTCTACTCTTTTTCTTCAAAAAGACGGACGTAACGCGTGCACAGAAGGGTTCAACAATTCACCTGGTCCCCCCTCCAAGTAAAAATCTTCGTTCGTTGTGTTCGTTCGTCGCACACCACAAAACGGCTACTACTCACGTAGAGCCGACTGGCTAACGACTTGTCCGATCAAACACCCTATCCTATCCTCTCCTCTCCCCTTTCACTATTTTATCCTCGCCATGACTTCGCTTGTTCTCCGTCAAACTTTTGGAGAGGAGAGGAGCGGAAGGGATACCGGGTGGGTGGGTGGGTGGGTGGGCAGGCGGGCAAGCGGGGGCGGGCAAACAGGCGGACGTGCGCGCAGGCGGGGCTCGAACGGACTAACGTTGAACCACGACACGCGCGACGCTACTACTTGCCGCCCGCTCTTTTCAAGGCGCCGCGGCGGTTGACCTTGACGCTCTCCATCCCCTCTAGGCGGTGGTGGGCACACCGACGAGCCTTCCCGTCTCCTTGCTTCCATCCAAAACTCGGGTGGCGGTCGCAGCCCTCCTGCCGTGGGTGATCACACGCACGTCCGTCGTTCAGTTAGAAAATTCAATCTACAATTTAACCATCACATACGCACACACACTCCTTCTGCTCTGTTGGATGGTATTGTTGTACCGGCGTGACGTACACGCGCGCGCATGCTTCGCAACAGCTCGCAAGAGTAGCGCGGCCTGACTATGGTGTGTGCACCTGTGGATGGTATTATTCCGGCCGAGACGCCAAACGTGGGGCGGTAGTCTCGTAGCAGGTGTTACTACTAGGTTCGGTTTTGGTCAGGCTTGGATGCGGAGAGACACCTAGGCGGGTTGTGTGGGATAAACCACAATTCTCAGGGGTCAGTTCTGGGAAAATTTTGTGGCACCGATGTTTGTAGAAGTTTCAGCAGTCCTCGTCGAGCAACGAAAGATGTCTCAACCTGGCCCCTCCCAGGTGACAAAAGCTGGCAGGACTACTGTACACTTACGGATAATGAGGCGGTGTCATACATGCTGGGGCGGAATCATCTGAGGAGTAGGACCTATACAGTATCCACATCATACTGCGGTGTTAACTTGACCCCTTTGTCGCTGCACGTCCACATTTTTTCAAGGGACAAACTACGTGGAATTAATGTGGGATGGCGTTCGCAATTGTAAACGTCATAACCTATCGTCGCTCCTCGATTTTTCTCTAGCGGCAACGGCAGCGCTTCCATACCGAGCGGTAAGATCCCGTCTTCGAGACCATCGCCTCTCGAACATCATCACAACTCATGTTCCCAGCCCCCTCTTACCGCACCCTCCCTTCCATAATTGGACGTTGGGTTACCCAGTCGCTACAACAGCAAAAATGGGGTTTGCTGGAGAGGTGTTTGTCGGGATCGGGCCCTAGTTTCGTCTATCTTAATGGGATCGCCGGCGGAGGTCGTCTCCTGGGATTGCCGCATAATCATCTACTGCTGAAACCACGTTTCTGGGGTAGCTGGATACCAGCACCTACTGCCGAACAAAACATCTCTGGGGTCGCCGGGCACAGCATCTACCATTTTGGCGCTGCTGAGATTTTTTGTTCTAACGTTTCTGGGATCGCTGGGTACATTGTCTAAGGTTTTAACGCTGCTGACATTGTTATTCTAACACTGGTACACTTACAAGTTCTTCACGCTTTCGGCCACTGACTGGTACAACAACAAGTTTTTAATGCTTTTTCGCCCACTGACCTCAAAATTGCACCTTCGGCTGACAACATCGGTCATACCCGCGTCCTTGTGGGTCCTGCAGAACATGGCGCGCTGCCCGGTCATCGCGTACAGCGGCCGCCGGACGCACTGAGGGTGCTGACAGCGCCTGCTCACGACGTCGATCATGCCCGGCGCTTTGTGCCGGCTGCGGCGAGAGATAGACAAGGGGGCGGAAAGGCGGATGGAGCACATTGTTTGTGAGCATCATCGTGTTTCCATAGCGAATACCTGCGAGCCGAGGTGGCTTCGCCCAGCCATGGCACACACAACAAAACCAGATCAAATCAAGCACCAAACACAGTAGTATTGTTTAGGCTGCTTTTGTGAGTTTTTACTATTTATTTTTTACATCATCACGAGGGAGCGTCGACCCAATCCCACCTGTAACCCCAACCGCAACCCTAACTCGACGCGCGCTACGATACAGATGTATCACTTTTTTTTTTTGAGGTTTTTCAATTCGGGATCTTAAGGACCTCCTCCTGAAACCGATGTACCGGACGAAAAATCCCATGACCTACGTAAGTACATAGCGAAAATCAGGCAAAAAATATTTCACCTACTTCCGACGATTTTGGGTTAAGGAGCCCCCCGTCATTTCGAAAGCATTTTGCCAAAAAAAGGTGTACCGTAATACCTCTATTTCCGACGGTTTGGGGTAAGGAGCCCTCCGTCATTCAGAAACCATTTCAGCCAAAAAACGGTATACATTAATACCTCTATTTCCGACGATTTGGGGTCAAGGAGCCCCCCGTCATTCAGAAACCATTTCAGCCAAAAAAAAGGTATACCTTAATGCCTCTATTTCCGGCGGTTTGGGGTAAGGAGCCCTCCGTCATTCAGAAACCATTTACGCCAAAAAACGGTAAACCTTAATACCTCCATTTCCGACTATTTTAGGGTAAGGAGCCCCGTCATTCAGAAACCATTTTGCCAAAAAAAGGTATACCTTATACCTCTATCGGATAGGCTTTAGGAGTAGTCCCCGAGCGCGGTGTCGCCGTGCTTTTTGTTTCGATTTCCCGACAAAAATGTGCGGACCACCAATATATATATATATATATTATAAAAAATAGAACACGTTTACACGGCACGTCTAGATCATTATAAAAATAAAAAAACACTCCAGCTGGGAGATCGAAGATTTCGTCGAAACTCATCTTTGCAAGCTGTGCGTGATACTCCGATCGCGCGTATCACTGGGTGTGTGTCCTCATTAAGGATTTAGGTCGGCGACTCTCCTCGGAACTACAATGCAGCTTGTACCAGGGTCAACAGGGTGATGTTAATCAATCTGTGCGCGGAAACTCAAAAAACCCGTTTCTGAGGGGGACAAAATCTGACCGCTGTGGAAGGAAAGGCATCAGTTTATCAAGTATATCCTGTAAGTCGTACAACCGGTGAGGGGAGGGTGGAGATTTTTCAAGGCGTGGGGGCTGGGGGCGGGGTAGTAGAGGGGGAGGGGCAACTCAATCTGTGCAGCAGCTTTAAACCCTTGAAGGGGACAAATCCGACCGGTGTGGGAGGAACGCATCAGTTTATCATGTATATCCTGTAAATCGTACAACCGGTGAGGAGAGGGGCTATCATATGCATATACCTGGTATATATGTTTGGTACTTTTGTCGTGGTATTTTTTTAGTGTAAAAAACACGGTGAAGCCTACTGTACGAAACAGGACATCTGTAGTGGGCTAGTTTGCACTGGCGAAATAAAGACGTGGGACGAGAACTGCCTGCTGGCCGTTTCTTTTCGTCCGGTAACTTTTCGTTCTCCCCCAAAAAAAAAACTTTAGGCTAAGTCGGCATTTGCGAACGGTTGACTGCAACGGCAATGAAGACGTTTCACGCGGGGCGCGCGTTGTTTTCGCCGCTCCATCCGGAGGCGCGAGGTACATCTGAGCATTAAACGGAATAAAAAAAATATCAGATGCCTGGCACATATTAGGCGAGATGCGGTAATATTTCTTCACATGCACGCAAGGTAGACTGCAATGTGACCGGGCGGGCGGGCGGGCGGGCGGGCTCAAAGCGGATGCTGAGAAACAGAAAACAGCAGCGTGTTGTCGAAATCAAGGCCCAGTTGCGACTGACTGCAGCTACAGCAAGCAGCCAATGCTCCGTACGTAGCACGGTTGTGCCTATTCTAAGGAGTGAAACAAAAAAAAATGAATTAAATAAACTAGTCATCCAGCACAAAACAATAAAAACATATTTCACGCCTACACACTTGCTACACATAGTATAAATATACTCTTTAGCTTATCTCGGCAATTCAAGCGCGGAGAGAAGTCGACTCACCAGCAGTACGTCGCCCTACGGTCGCCTTGAAATCCAAAGTTAGGGTGGCGAAGGCAGCCGGCGGCTTGGCATCGCCGACTGGACACGTTGATCATCTCGGGAAGCTTGTGCTCGGAGCAAAACGACGCTCTCTGGTCACCCTGTTACAGAACGTCGTAGGGCGTGGTGGGGCGTGCGCCGGCAGACAGCGACAGAGGTGTGCAGCCGTCACACCAAAAGGCATCGTGGGAGCGAGTCGAGGTCGCGTTGATGGGCAAGCAGGCGTAGCAGGTTCGTAGCGCACCGTGAGGAAGGAGGTGGAGTGGGTTTCTCGAGGCATGGTGGGAGCGGGTCGAGCTCATCGACGGCGAAACAAGGGACGGGGGGCTTTTTTTTCGTGCGACCATGGGAAACCATGGGAAAACAGGCGGCGTGGGCTTACAGCGCACACAGGAATTATATGCTTGAGACTGAAACACTTAGAACACGCACCATTTCGCTGTTTCAGCACAGAGGGTTTGTATATCCGAGACAGAAACACTCGGTAACGGTGCTATTTCGCTATCTCGGCCTTGAACGTATTGCACCCGCATCGGTTCGGCTCGTAAAGGACACTGCGCTGATGGATCGGGACACTTAGCATGCGCTCGCGTTTGGCTCATGGCTCACAAAAAGAAAAAAAGAAAACTCACCGTAAATAGGATGTGTGCGCGCGGGCTGGACACGTGTGCGATTGCGGCGTGTACAACCACACTATTCGAACGGTTGCTTTTTACTCTTGTGTGTCGCGCGGCGTGATATAGCGTCAAGGGACGGGGGCCGGGATCAGCCGTAAGGCAAATCTTAAACGGCAAGCGCTCGACTGACCGAGCCAGAAAAACAAACAAACGGTTTGACGTCTCCATCCTACTGTAAACACCGAGTTAATACTCCTGGAGCTACCTCTGTTGAGGTCGATCGAGCGACAAAATGTTATTATGATTTCGATAGATCCATTGCGTGCTGCACGTTGAGAACACAGCCATCTTTCCACCGAAATCGGCGTCGCCAACCCTAAGCTGTCGCAACCCTAGGAGGCCACGGCCGTCAGACGAACGGACCACTCGCAACCTTGCCGACAGGCAGGTGTCAACCGCGCCCACCAAGAAATTCCCGTATAAATGATCCGCTCTTACCGGTCACTTTTTCGCCGCTTCGCAAACATTGAGTTGCTTCGTGATATGCGTCTCCCTGCTGCCGTCTGTTAACCATGTTTTACTACTATAAAACGTACGCCATATTAATTCCAAGTATATTGTCCCCAAAACGCGCGTGGGTTTTCTCAAGGGGTAGGTGGGTGCGGCAGGGCCTTCGTCTCAATACGCATGTGCAAACAGTAAGAAAAGAAACACGCCGCTGCTGTGTGCTTTTGAGCCCCTGGCTTAGAATCACAGCACACCCCCGGTGACTCGTACAAACCATCAAAAGAGACAGGACCAAGGCATTTGATCGTGCTGTTGTTTGTCACGCGCTAAGGGACTTAATCCCTTTAGAGCTCCAAAATCCTTCCCTATACTGACTTCAAGTAACGTTGTCCCCAAAAAGGGTTTCCAGTTGTAAAGGCGCTAAGGAGGGGGAGTGTGACAAACCAACAAACACATGCCGTCCAATCGATAGATCGATGCCACTTGCTGTGCTATACCACTTGCTGTGCTCACCTCTATGCCGAAGCTCGGCTGGCGGAAGCACGACTCGTGGCGGCAGAGGGGGTGCCTGACATTCACCATCTCCTTCGATCTTTTGGGAGGGCGGGCGTGAAAGCGTTCGTTGTGTCAAGCGGGCGGGGTCTTTTTTCATGGCAACAGCAGCGAAAGACGGGGGAGGAGAGGGGCACTGCGGGGCTAAAATCAGACGGGGGTTTCTCTAAACAAGCGTACCGATTATCTCCCTAATTGCAGGAAACAGTAGTAGTTGTTGTGCATTGATTTTTGTTTTGATTGCTGGTCGGCTAGGTTGCGTGTTGATTCGTGCAGAATCCCGTTAACGGGACAGAACGTCTACTCTGGCGCGCCTTCAAACACCCTCCCAAAGGACATACGGACCCTATATATATTTGATATACACACAGTAAATGCGTTACAGTACCACCGCGTGCAAAAAAAATGTTTGATTTTCTGCAAAAAACAAACCCCACACCGGCCGTTCTGGCCAAAAAAGTGATTACCACAAACTCCCGGAATCAGAATCAGATGTACTTGTATGTGTACAATAGAACGTAACTACTTATGCACCGTATGCCAAGTAGAAGAACTGGTTTGCGGTTTCACCCGCCCCGCCGCCACGGTTGCATGCCTAGTGTTACATATCCGAAAAACCGCGCTAAACTGTTACGTCTCACGCTTCCACCCTTGATTTATTTTATTTTGCCGCAAACAAACGGATGGGACGCGCACGAACTCAAAAGTATTGTGCCCGCCAGAGCCACGACAAAAAAAAACGCGCAACAAAGCATTCACACCTGTGGATAGGACAGCACAAAGCTTTGGTGTCGCCTTTAAAAGCGTAGATCGGTCGGCGATGGCACCCGGCATCTCGGCACGCCTGCGACCCCTTGAGCGCCCGCACAGCTCCGGTTTGCTTGCTTCATCATTGAGCAAAACCAGTTGAACAGAAAGGCAGCGCGCATGTCAAAAAAACAAACCGGTCAGGATGAAGGAGCGGTGGGTATTGTTGGGCGCTTTTCTAGGCCATGAGGGGTGTGCCAGGGGTCAAAGTCGCCTGCGCGGTTGAAGGTACCGTTGACTTCTTCTTGGTCGCGGCAAAAAACGTGGCATGAAGGAAACTTGCTATGCGCATGCACACCTGACCCCGAGCATGCTCGCGACGTGCTAAACAAGAGTATATTTACTCAAAACGAAAGCTCGAGTGCATGCCCCACCAAAACGTCCCTTCCCGCGACGATTTTCCATCACTACACAGCCGCCGAAGGCATGCCAGATACGCGTTTCAGCAAGATTTGTATCGCCCCTCCCCCTCCCCCCCTCCTCATCCTCTCCCCTGTACAATCAACCAAGCCAGGCCGTACGAGGCACGCCGCATACAACTAAAATAAACCGTCTCGCTGCATACACAAGAGGGACAGCGCACACAATAAAACAAACCGTCCTGCCTCACAGAAGGACACGTGTACAGACCACGGACGCCTCTTCACCCGTTGTTGAAGCGCTGCAGTTGCGTACCTTCTACTATCTAGCCTCTGAAGCTTGGGGGACGAAGTGAGTCCCCCTGCCGTGGTCGCGGCAACGGCAGCGGCGTCATGCCTTCTCACAGAGGACCGTCCACCACCACCACCACCGCTGTCGACGCCTTCCGACGGCCCCCCATCAATCCCCCACGACCTCTTCACCCTCACTGTCGCCCCCCGCGAGGTCGACGCAAGCTCGTCCCGCAAGACCACCACGCGGTCGGCGGCGGCGTTCAGGCCGACGTCATCGCCCATGTGCCCACCACCCCACCCGCGAGGTTGATTCATAGCCTGGTCCGAGTCGAAAGAGGGGGAGCCGCCGGGGCTAGCGACGGCAGAAAAACTGGACTCCCGCCCAAGAGAGGTGGACGCAACGTGCCTGGAGGACACGTCTTCGGAGACAAAAGAAGGGACCAGGCGCAACGTGTTACAGGGCATCTTGTCGTGCAACGCCTGCGCAGCGCTGCTACCGTCGGCGGAGTGGGTGAAACCGGTCACAACGGCGGGCGGTCCAGACTCAACCAAGACCGCGGGTAGCGTTGAAATCGGAGACGGTGGCCTCGGCTCGCGCAAGCCGCCGCCGCCGGTACCATCAGAGTTTCCCGCGTCTTCTACCTTCGGAGGGACCACCCACGGCGGCGTCATAATCTCGGTGGGCAGGTCCTGACGGTGGAGGGGGTGAAGCGGCTTGGCGGGCTGCTTCCAAGACAAGGTTGGGTCGTCGCCGCGCACGCGCCCCACGGTAAGCGCGTCCTGGCAGCCGATGCCGGGAGTGGGGGTCGACGGTGCCAGGTTGCCCACGGTCTCGCGGTGGTCCCAGTCCGTACTGCCGTCGAACGGGGCGGGTTGGTGCGAGTCCTCCAGTGGTAGGTTGCATCGGTTTCCTCGCTGTGCTGCAGCAGCCTAGTCTCGTAGCGTAGCCGGAGATAACAAGGGGCGGGGAAGTGAGAGGGTATAGAGAGGGGGCCGAGAGGCGAGTTGATAACTTGCAAGATTTACCTTATAACGTATTACATTGAGCTGCGACGAGCTCCACGGGGGCGAGAACAAGAGAGTGGGTTGCGGATGTCGCGGAGGCAGTCGCTGGGGCACCGGTCATGCGAACATGGAAACTGCTTAATGCTGCCCGTTTTGTTTTTGGTCGAGGACGGTGGCATCGCCGACGGTTTTCGGCGCGGCGTTCAAGAAAAACACCGCTTCAACTTTTCGGCGCCCCACCTGAAGAGACACACAAGACCGGCATTTAGATGCACGTTTCAGCGCAGAGCCCAAGATGAAATACATACATGCGACGAAGAGTGCAGCTGCATCGGCGGGCACTTCTTGCTTGCTAGGGCATGGGTTCGCTTTCCGGTGTCACACCCTCAACCATACCACATTACGCACCAAAAATGTCGCGCTTTACTTTGAGGCTGTTTTTTGTGTGTTTGTGTGTTTGTATTTTTACAAATCACGAGAGGGCGCCGACCCAACCGAACCTCAACCCCAACCCTAACCCAGGCCAAGGCTACGGCTACGTACGACCCGATCGCCGCGCGCTTTAGATATCTTGAAAAATAAAAGGTGAGGATCACCTCAAATAATGTCCAATAAAAATATTTTGGTGTTCTATTTGGTACGTTTAGTGTGCCGCGAACACGGCAAAAGTAAACTATAATGGATTGGGTATTGCGTCGTCCTTCGAACTTGCGCCCCGGACGATGCGATACGCCCAACGCTAAACCTTGCGCGGCAGCGCCAGGCAGTGGACCGCAACGGCTAAGAGGGATGCCTTTCGCGAGCTATACATCGCAAACCCGTTGCCACCGGGACAATCGATCACACGTAAAAAATAGCGCCGAACATGTATACCGATACATGCACCATCGGACCACGGGAACTGAAGGGCACGCCAGCCAGCCAGCTAGCGCTGCATTGCGTATACAATTGAGTTAAACTGACACACGACGTGCTCGTATAAAAGTACGTGGAAGTGTGGTGAGCTTAAGCTTTATTTTTCCCCATCAGCCGGTCGATAAAAAAAAAAAAACACCACCATCGCGTTCGGTGTACCCACTACACGGACGGGCCAGCCATGCATGCAAACTATTGTCTGGGATTGTCGGCAGGCGCCTCTGCCGCCGCCACCGCCGCTGAAAGCGACTACAGCGCACACACCATCTACGAGAGGCACCCCCGACACCAGCCGTACGGAACCAGAAGCGCGCGCGACTTACATAATGTGCGACGCGCCCTTAAATATTTCACTGCTGTAAAAACCTATCTCGCGGTGAGTTCAAGTAGATTTTGACCTCAAAAACCGTGGGTACAGTCCTAAAGGTGTTCATTAGATCTTATTGTGCAGCGCGCGGTTAGTTACTGCATCCAGTGGTATCAATCGCGTCCTGCACTTTTTTTTCTTACCTGATCTTCATACGACGACCGGCTCTTCGTCATTTGCAACTCCTCCCCGGGCGGCCACGCCACGTCCGGTTTCACATTTGGGCGCACTTGCTCGGGGAGCAACACCCCCGCGCCGTGTGGCGGCGCGTGCAGGCCGTTGGTTTGAGGCGACGAGTCGACGGACTCGCCAGAGCCAGAGGGGCTGCAGGTTGAGGTTGAGACCAGACAAGAAGGACAGGAACAAGAACAAGAACAAGAAGGGGAATATACGCGGCGGCGGCGACGGGAGGGTTCACTACATTTATTTTTATTTGTTTGCTTATTTTTTCCGTCCCATTTATTATCCTCGCACTACTCTCGCGCTCCCTCTCACCAGTAACTCAGATCTGGGGTCACATAGCGGGTCCTCCTCTCCCCGTCTTCACTACGGTACGTTCCTTCATTTTTATCGCGAGAACAATTCAGCTTTTTCTTCCCTCGTCGACTCGCGTCGAATTGTGCGTACCCACGCTGCTAGGCGCTCTCAGCACTCGATCCTTTTTCTTTAAGCTACTATTGCAAATAAAGTCGAATTTCACCAAGGTGGGAATCGAACTCAAGGACTAACGCTGCTAGTAGTGTTCGAGGTTTAACCACAATTAATAAACCACCGGGGCGACCGGCACAGTAAGAAGAGAAAAATAATTAAATACGACACACGAAAAACGAAACAGCAGTCCACACCGAACAGCATCGGATGCTGCGATGCTGGTCGTGGCGGCGTACTAAACGGCTCAAAAAATAAAATTACTTCTGTGTCCACGCAGATACAAGCGCGCACGTACAAGGATGCACGCGGGCAAGCACGCGCGCACCGCGCACCACACACAATATGCACCTGGAACACCAGGACACTTAAGGTGGCAGCGGCAAGAGGAGTCACGACAACAAGAAGAGAGAGAGGAGAAAAAACGAGACAACAAGAAGAGAGAGGGGGAAAAAAAACTAGACCGAAACAGCAGTCCACCCCGATCGATGTCGCATGCCTTCTGGTCGTGTGCGGCGGCGTAAACGGCTAAAAAAACTAAAGAAAGTGATATTTGTGTCCTTGTCCGTGAGGACGCAAGACGCTCACACGCGCGGATGCACGCAAGTACGCCCGCACCCGCACCAACAAAAGACCGTGTACACCAGCACGCTTGAGAGGCGTTGAGCACCGCCGGAAGCAAGCGCCAATGGCGAAGGGTGGGTGCGGGCTGCTGTGTACCATACCCGCGCAAGGAAAACGTTGCCAACTATGCTCTGGATGCGTTTCAAAGTAGACTTTTCGATGTACTCGTGCGTACGTATTATACCATAAAAACATGGGCCCTCCTCCGCGACCAAGTTTGTCCCAATGAGATTATGTTCTTGCTCACTCGTGCACATTATTATGAAGAAATCTTGTAAACACGTCAGCTGCGAGTTCGATAGATTTAGGGTCGATACTCATCTTTGCAAGCTGCGTGATATATCTAATTTTGCGAACACAACGGAGGAGTTAAATTGACACACGATATGCACGAAAGTATGTGGAAGTAAGTTCGGTGAGCTTAAGCTTTACTTTTTGTTTCGAAACCATCCCGACCACCACTGCTGTGGGCAGCACACGTAATAAAATCACTAGAGTACTTCTTAGTAGTACTAATAAAACCCAATGCATCAATAACCTGTCACTAGGTAAAGTAATACATCAATACACAGCAGTAGTAGCAAATCTATCTAGTTTCTACACTGTGTTACATACGGCTACTTATCTACCCTTGTAGCTTGTTCATTTTTCCATTAAATTATTGTTCATGAGTAGTATCCGTTCGGCGACTTCGTCGTACTTTCAGACAGGCCGCTGTCCGGTGACCACGGACTCGATAATGCGAGTTAATGTGAGCACAACAGCAACAGGCCGCCGGCCGGTAAGACAAGACGATGATGGATATACACCATGACCACTGAGCTAGCAGTATTTTAAGGAGATTCACTGTTAACAGGATGAAATTACACACTAACAAAGGAAAGCATCGCCACCTTTCAGGCGAGGTCTCCTAAGCCACGACTGCTGTGTTCGATTGACGCTCCGTACACCTGGCAAGACCAGCCAACAAAACAACATAAACTTGAAGAGTCAAACGCTTTTAAACAAAAAGGCGAGTGCTTCTTTCGCCCCCTTTTTTCATTTATAAGTCATCCTGCTGACAGGGGATCTCCGCAAACAGTACCACACCATAAACAGTCAGTGCTGACCGGAGAAAAGGACATTCTTCGTCTCCGGAGGTTCGATCACACGCACACCACCCCAGGCCACACCACCCCGTCCTCAACAACAAACCCACCCAGGAGGAGTGGAAGAGGGCGCCACCCATTGAAGGCCGAGGTACTTCAAGACCTCCCCCGTCAGCGCGTGTTTCTTGTCCTGCAGCTGTTCCATGTACTGAGAAAAATTGCCTTCGATCTGTGACATCATTCCGCCCAAACGCAAACGTCGAGGGCGGGGGAAGGGCGAGGGGGTCGCGTCGTGTCTAGCTGAGCCTTACCATTGCTGAGCCTTACCATTCTTTTTCGGACCTAGAGACATGTAGCGACAAAAAAAAAACACGATAAAACAGGCATTCATCAACCATCTACAAGTATAGGCACACTTGTAGAGATATCAGGCAAGTAATTCGTCTTGGAATCACTTGATTACAAGGCCCTGCCTCGCTCTCGGCGCTCCCACCCGGAACACGCCTGCCTAAAGCCCTCCTCTCGCATAACCTTCCCGGCGGTTTTCTTTGCGTGCCTTGTTTTCTTCGCCTTGTTCGTGTCCTTCGGGGTCGCCCCTTCACTAGCTTCAAGACAAAATAGCAAGCACTGCTTAAACAAAAATATTCCCACACTACTTTCAAGACTTTTTTCCGGCACTAAAATCAAGTTTTTCTCAAGAAAAGGACAAAAAAAGTAAATAAATGAATCTTCAAAACTCGACTAAGAACAAAAAAAGTCAAAATTGAGCAAGATATAGCCGTTCCCACACTAAATTCAACATAAAAAGTGCCGATAAACAAATCAAGTACAACCACGAGCAGCAGCGATGCATGAATAGCTGGTGCTGCGCGAAGGACTTCCCTTTACTTCGAACTCATTAAGATACAACACTAACACTATACTACGCTCTCGCGTACTTTCTCTTTCGTACGGAGGATGGATGTGATTCATGCGTGAATGCGACGTCCGGGTTACTTTCTTGGAGCGTGGAGCTCTTGGCATTTGCAAGTCGTAAGTTGCACCACAAATTATGGACCCCAGTCCGCTTCACGCTGTGTTCTATTTGAGCTAGCGTAGCGGGCGGATTCCGCCCGCGGAGCGAAGCGTATATTGCATGTATCCATTCATATGACACGTTATCCGTAGCCTACAGATAGATAGTAGTAGTAGTACACGTTTTTCGCACCTGTTTCTTCTGCTCAAATCACAATCAGCACACACCCACAGGCAGTTCCTAGAGCTACTACTGTAGCGCTGCTGTAAAAGCAGTAGTACCATGTTGCCGTCGAGCATATATCGCAAAGACAGAACAGCACAGCACACAGAGCATAGCTCTCAAAGCATCCTATCTATTATGTATGTACGTGTCGTCAGCCGCCCGCGGAGCGGAGCTCTTGTAAGTGGTCCATTTTTTTCATAATAACACAGTAGTGGTCCCTCTACAGCGCTGGTGTGTGCCAGCCGGCAATACTGGTACTACGATATAGAACATACTTCGACGTGAGTCCATGAGCGAAGAAATAGCTGCAATCTTCTCGCAATAAAAAGGAAGGCGCGCACCGCCGGAGTAGGGAGGGGGGAGAAAAGAGCCTGCTTAGTAGTGACCCCGGACATTAGTTACGTCTGGGGAGAAGGAGAAATAAATATTGCGAAGATGATAGAAGGGATGACTACAGGACAACATAAAATAAAGCAACGGCAACGGGGACTACTCCGCGTACGGGCACTATCAACACTGGTTATCCCGATACCTGGTATGCGCCAAGCATCTGTTTTTTTCATAGACCCTACGGCGGGCAACCGGCGCTGCTCAACCGGCACTACATACAGCGGAACAACCACTTCCACCGTAGAGCGAAAAAAAAGCTGCATCAAGTGGTTCGGATTATGCTGCGCCCGTGCGGGATCGCGAGCGTGTCGTATCGACTCCTTGCGTTACAACTAACCGCAGTTCGGGCACCACATGTACAGCAGTATCATCCCCGAACCAAGCAGCAGTGGTTCATCCGGTAATCGTCACATTTCGCAATAACTTTTCCCGTCTGAAGTCCCAAGAAAGTTTTTTTTTCAACAGGAAAAAGGGCGGTAAACGGGCGGTGGTTTGTGGCGGGAGTCCGTGCGACGAGAAACGAACGGCGGTCGGCGTGTGGTTGGTGTGTTTGCTCGAAACAAAGCGGAGCATGGGGCGGGGACTATGAACCAGCCGCTCGGTACTAAAAGTCAACCCTCTCGTGCATGAGGAGCGGATTCAACGAGAAGGGCCGTCTGTGAAAGACCGCGGGAAACAAAATCGTTTTCGCTTTGCCTAGCTTTGCTTTCTTTCTTGTATCGTCGTTGTCGTCGAAAAATTCGGTTAGTGCCTGTGTATGTATGTAACGATACCAACATCAAAATAGAAGCTACCTTGAGCCAGTGGTAGATTAATTTTCGTATCCGGCTATTATTGTGCTGGTAATGATTTCCTAAAGGCGTGTTATTATGTCTTATTCGTAGATCATAATACGCGGTTACTGGTGGTAGTTGGTGATGAAGCGCGTTGTGAGTGGTCGCTCATGTACCTTAGGGCACCGTTATTTCGATTTTGTACACTAGTGGAATTTACCTGGTACCAAGGCATATGTATACTTGTACCGCAACATAACGCGCCCCCTTCGGCAATGGATGTACTACTACAACTGCTAGTGCAATAATATGATATTTTAAGTAGTAATCGTGATTCGGCTTGCATACCGACGTCGATAGGCACAAAAGGAAAAACCAACACCGCATCCAAGCATAAATTGGTTGTTGAGTTGGTCACGAAAAAACCGCTTCCAGTTGAAGGTGCACACAACACACGCACACCACATGGCCCCTCACTTCGACGCGTTTACGAACTGAGAAAACAACCCGCCTGAGACAGGTAGATGCTGGGGGGGAAAAAGGTACAACGACACAAACAAGGAACGTTCGGTCAGTATGGCGGGTACGCAAAGATAAGAACACTTAATACACTTTATGAGAAGTACCTTCTCCGTAGACTCTACACAGTTTTAGTGGAATTCTACGAGCAGATAAAAATGTATCACACGAGGTACGTTTTATGGGCAGCGATTTTTCGTTCTTATCCCACCAACCTCTACGTACCGGTACACAAAACCCGGTATAAAAACAGGGGTCCTACATGAATAGCATGCATCACCGTGCATGGTACTGCTGTAATATTATACGCATGGTATATACCGTATTAAAACGGGGATGTGATAATCACCCCCCACTCTCCCCTTATTATTATGTTGTGTGATTGTGTGACATACGTGATACCTGGTACCCAGTATAGCATGTATGTTACACCTGGAATCAGTAATAGTAGTCGAAAAAGGATTGACCAGATACGACACTGATCATCATGCTGTAGTAGTGTAGACGTAGACTATATTATATGATGCCGATATACTTCGTAGTGCGATAACTTTCTTTCGAGATAGACAGGCACTACGGACTCCTTCTCCCCCTCCCTCGGTCGGGCAAACAAATAAAAGTGATCGGTCGTAGACACAACCGCGTGTATTCATGGGGAGGTAGGAGCCAAGGCCCCACACGCTCGCTTCGTCAGGCACCATCGATGATTGGGCACAAGTCGGGCTTCAAACGAAGCTCGAAGACTATTAAATAGTCCAAGATTGACTTTGAGGGAAACATGCGACGAAAGACTGAAAAACAGTAGTAGAAATGCCATACCGTACGTACGCAGGAGGATTGATTGTTTCATCGATATGTTCGTAGTACGAAGAGCTATTAGACCTATATAGTCTATTAATACCCGGTGTGGGTAAAAATAACGGGACTAAAACATACCACAGCAGTACCGACCAAAACGCGACGAGCGCGGCCTTGCCGAGCGTCTACGAAGAGAGCGTACGGGAGCGCGACGAGCACTCTCTCCCCGTGATGGGCGCGTGCATGCCTTACAGCGGCAGTCGGACACACGCCCTACCCCAGCATCCCGTGTTGAATCATGTCAGTATGGGAAGATGCGGTACTTGTCAAACATACATCGGATACTTTTTTGGATATTATTTCCTTCTGAAGCCCCCAAACGAAACAAGGGCTTGGGATACTAATATTTACACCCCTCCGGTATAGTCTACTCTACCAGGTACCCCATGTATACCGACCAAAAAAAGCGACGAGCGAGCGCGATCCAACCAAGCGTCTACTGAGGAGGAGCGTGTAGCAGTAGTATTACGAAAGTGTCGTCATGTTGCACGCGTACGGGTCTTACAGTGCCTTTCCGTTCATCGCAGTGCGGACCCACCCCCTACCCCACCCCAACAGCCAGTGCTGCATCGAATCGGTAGATGCAAATACGATAGGTCATGACATTCTGTTTTTTCGACAATTTTACTTCCGAAGCCCCAAAACAAAGGGGTTAAACTGCTGTGTAGTACGAGGTACAGCACTCTGATGCCTCTGATGCAGCTAAAATTATGTCGGTAGTAGTACTAGCAGTTGGAGCAGGACCGCGTCCCCGCTTCCGATGGTCTCTTTTACGAAAAACGCGTAAAACCAGCCCACGATGTAAGGTCAACTGGCTGAGACGCTTTCAGAGATCGCCCGCAAAAAAAAACACTTCTTGGTTAGTACCTGGTAGGTAATGAATTGCGTCAGCTGTGATATATGCATGTACCACCTTTGGGTTGTGTTTTATCCCTGGGGTATTCCTCAGCTACAGAGTGAATGGAGCCTGTCCTGTGACCACGGACTTGATAATGCGAGTTAATGTGAGAGCAACAACAACAGCAACAAAAATTCCCCGGGAAACAACTCAAAGCAGTATTGGTATGTACTACTGCTGCTGCTGTATACCGGTACTACTACTGCCGTACTTGTACTGCGGTGAAGGAATGGAGACAAACTACGCTGTACGCAAATTAAGAATAAAATGACAACGCAAGAGTTGGAAAAGGACCCACATCCGCTCGCACACAAGATTGGGATTGACGGAAGACACCGGGTGTGTATATTGATATGGTAAGTGGACGGACAGACGACACTCACGAGTAACGCGATCGACTCGACCCTTGGTCGACTTCTACTTCGACCACATGAAAAAAGAAGCAACAACCAGTAGTCGTGCTCGAGCGGGGGGGTGGGGGGGGGTTGGAGGAGGGAGGGGGGAGGGGAAACGTTGGTATAGTCCACTGCCAGTATTAATAGCACAGCACTATCAATAGTGGTAGGATGATGAGTACAAGCACATGAGTCGTATCCAATATATTAGATGGCCTGAATAAAATATTATTATTAGTAATAATAGTAGTCAGAGGTCAAGGCGCGCCTAGCCTTGGACAATATGGAACACCACATGCTCACCCACACCATCACATGTATGCACGTACAGCGTACCTCGTACCGTATACAATTCTCCACTGAGACCATGGATGGTGGCTTCGGATCCTCGGCAGGTAGCGCAAGTACCAGGTATTATCTGATAAAAGTATCTGGTTATTTACTGCTACCTCGCGCCTATTCGCCTATTCATACCGTCATATCATACCTCTCCGTTGCCTTGACGTTGTTCCCAGTACGTAGCCTCGGCAGCAGCGAAGACAGAGGTCGCGTCTCGGAGCCGCTCCCGCGCCTAACGTTCAAGAGCAAGGTCAAGATGATATTATGCGATGATGGACGGGCGTGGGGTAAAGAGGAGGGGGGATCAACATGTGAGCGCAAGAATATGGCGCAAGAAGAACCGCAAGCGAAGAGGGACGTTAAAAATCGGGTATATTATTTGGTCCTCCTCAATCATTTATTATGGGGTTTCCGTGCACGGCAACACGCAGAACATGATGTGATGTGTGTTATTATTTTGGTGATTTGAAGATGTAGTCTAGACTATATGCGTTCGGCACAGACAATATCCACCAAGAGCGCTTGATTGAGAGGAAAAAGAGCTTACTGTCGTACATGTCTCGCAGTCGAGGGCGCGAAAGGTTACTCGGCCTGTCTGTGCAGTGCCCCTGGCCGAAAATGACTTGTTGCATGTAAACATTGCACGAACGTTACGACGTCGATGATACAATAATAGCACAACAAATCAATTGCGAATTATCAAGAGTTCGGTCGTTGGGGCAATCGCCGTCTAATAAACCACTCAGTCAGGTATAAACATGTTACCATGACACATAGTACACACACAGCGAGCCCATACAGCGCCCGCGGTTGCCCTGCATGGGATTGGACCATGCAAAATGGATGGGAGGAAGGAGCACCTGAAACTTCGCTTGCTATGTCTAGAGTACATACATGACGACCACACACAGGGTGCCAAGTTTATTGCGTACAACTCGTCCGTACACAGACCATTCGTCCAACGTTTGTTCAACGTGTAGAATATGGAATATATCACGGCCGGACGCGGCACGACTCAACAGGCAACGCGACGACCATTTCCATACAAGTACAACGCCAAAAAACAGCACACATACATACCTCCAGCAGCAGCAGCAGCAGCAAGCATCAGCGATAAACTGACGTTCGCTGCTTGCGCTTAGGCATGATGGTGGCGATTACTCTACGCCTACTACCTAGCCTAAAGACGATGCAAACACACATGGTACACGGCCTACACTCGTGCAGACTGGGCAGCGCACGACTAGACCTGGAGACTCCGAAAACGTCGGAAATTACAACAGCAGCAGCAAGCAGTATACAATCAGCAGTGCTGCTGCTACTACTGCTGTTTCGTGTGCGCTTCTTCTACCGCTGCTACCCTGCTGCAGGTTCGGCACGCACTAGATTCAGGCAGTATAAATACAACAGACAAGTGAGAGCAGCAGTAGTAGTACCAGTATAATAATATCCTCATCATATTTTCTCGCTCACCCGCTCCATCCCGACAACAGTAGTAGTCTGCATATGGACACTCGTGGTGGGTCGATCGATGCCTCTCTACAGGAGAAGTGGTAGTGGTACGTAGGTTGCCCTGCCAAGGACCATGGGTGAGACGTGAACTGTC
This sequence comes from Undaria pinnatifida, assembly GCA_012845835.1. NCBI lineage: Eukaryota > Phaeophyceae > Laminariales > Alariaceae > Undaria > Undaria pinnatifida. Next base: position 10,274,092 of record JABAKD010000010.1, read on the forward strand.
GCTTCGTGTCACGGCAAGAAGTAGTGCGGGACGCAGGGGGGCCAAGATGCGATGATGATGATGATGATGATGATGATGTGGGACTGAGAGATCCGGTAAGTACGGAGATTTGATGTGGAAAAATGCCGGTGGGATGACGATATATATACCACTTGTATGTGCCAAAAGATTTTCGGACGCAAGATTTATTTTTGAAGGACAAAAATGGACGTCCTATAAGATACTATATAGCACCACCAGCAGCAGCAATCACCCACCCGCCCTGATGCCCTATAAAGTAGTGATGCGGTGATGTGTGATGGGTGTCAAGAAATGATATGCTAGTACTAGCAACACTACGTGTGACCGCGAGGGGTAAGCTAGAATATTCCGGCGACGTGACAGACAGATAGATGAGGAGAGGCGATGCTTAATATTTTTAAAGGTTCAAAAAGGCGTGGCTGCAGAACAACGAGCCGGTGAGGGTTTTTTTTGGGCTTGGTGTTTGTTCGTTCGTTTCGTTCGTTTGTTGTTTGTTGTGTGTCAGTTTGTTTTGTGCCTCTGCATCCGTCCGAGCGGTAAACAAAACAACAGAAAAGCCGCTCGTCGACAGGTCAAGAAGAGTTTGGAGGGGGTGCGCGCTCAATAGCACCCAAAATCCAAAATTGAAATTGGAAAATTCATATTTCGAATGCTCCAAAAAATGTATTACTTCATCATAAAACACGTACCAGGTACCTGGTACCTGGCAGTGTATCTGGTATATTTTTGAGATACATATCTTGAAGCCCGAGAAGGAGAGCAGCAGCAGTAGTAGTAGGAGTCTACCGCTGGTCCAAGGGTCCGGCTCTTTGGGGCTATAACCATCGTGCTAGGTCCAAAAAACCAGTTGGCAATTATTTTACGAATTTTGGAAATATTTTATTGCCGACGAGCGAGGAACGGGGGGGGAGCTATCAAAAAGCATGTTGGAGGGCGTGCTTTCAAAGGAGGGATTCTGCAAGCTATAGTCCCCGCCGTGTTTTGCCCCGTCGCCTCCTCTCTGTTTGTTTCATTCTTTTTGAACATAATTTTTGTTGCACAGAGCAGTGAGTTCAACAGCAGCCGCAGCAGCCGCCGCAGCAGCCGCACGGAAGCAGCAGCGGCAGTAGCCAGCAAACAGCAGCAGCATGATGAGTTTGCCCTTTACGTTCGCCTCTTAAGAGTGAGCGTATTCGACGACGAATAGACGCAGTAGTAGAGCAGCACAGACAGACGTAGCGACCGACTAAATAAAACAAAAATATTTTGGTCACAAACGAACGAACGAGTAGAAAATAAAAATAAAAAACGAAAAAAATCAGGTAAAAACTCATTTTTTCCTCTGGCAGGCTCTGGTGCCTGATGGACAGATGACTATCATGCCGGCGCACCTACCATAACCTCCGAAGATATCGTAGCCTACTTGCGTGTGCGCGTTGCGTGCGTTGCAGCAGCAGCTTGAAAACTATGTCCTCTCCTCGACTTTGATGTTATGTTTTAGTAATCCGAGTGCTAAAGCTTCCCACGAGAGGACGTGCATGTGCATCGTTATAGTTTTTCAAACATTTTAAATTTCAAATTTTCTTTAATAAAATAGGGGTGTTCCAAATGTCTGAAGGCGTTTTCTTTATGCAGAATTGGTCAAATTCAGCCCGGCCGTTGGGATTGGCCCCAGCTGGGAAAGGCTCCACTATCCCGGTGCAGCGAGTGCGCATCTAGTCTTACCTTGCTGGCCCTGGGGAGAAACGGAAGCGCGGAGAGGCCATGTCGGAATCTGTGGTGTTCGAGCTGAAGCTGCAAATCCAGCATCTGGAGGAAAAACTAACGTTTTTGGCGGGAGGTACCAATGGGGCGGAGCTCGTGGAAGTGGTCATGGAGAAAGATGAAGAGCTGGAGAGAAACGTGCGTGCTTGAGTCTGCGTGGGTGTCTGCGTGCGTGCCGTTGCGATGAAAGGAGCAGGGTGCTGGTTGTCTCTCAATGCCACCGTATTGCTGCGTACTGGTGTGCGGTGCACTGCTGTGAAATATGTACGAACTGCGCATGAGCTCCTCGCTTGCCTGCAATACCCAGCAGGTAGGAACGTGGCTTCGGCACGTACTCGTGAGAGGTAGGTACCCGTAGAGCGGATGCACTTGCTTTGCGCCCGTGTAGCGACCGCTTTGGCTTCGACGAGAGCTGGGGTGCGTAGCCATGGTACCGAACGCTCTACTCTCGAACT